>OX387643.1:7755042-8955042 GCA_947568875.1 Fissipunctia ypsillon
GCTGATGTAAATATTGAGCACCAAAAATGCTGAAATTCCCCGCCTAGATAGAGAAGCTTTTGACGTTCATGAGTGGGCACAGCATTGTAAACACGCTCGCGCAGGTTAGAAGGAGAATACTTAAAACATGATTTGTATTTAGATAAACCTTTTATTATAGAAGTGGTAAGTGACACTGAAACCGAAAGCGATTAGTGATAATGATGATAGTGGTACGGAAAATAAACGGAGTATGGCCTCACAACCAGGATGAAGTTGTGTATGCAGGTTCATCTAAAGATCACAATTACTGTAAACCTGGTTTTCAATAAATCATTGTAAAGCAATTTGTTTTGTTTTGTTACACTACGCTACCACTAGGTACCACTGCTCATTATAATTAGTCAAATCTGGTGTTAGGGGTTAGGTACGGTCATAACTAAATGCTAGACATCCAGGTACCTCTTGCAAGGTAGGTACCTACCTAACTTCGCATTAAATGAAAGTTGTATCCCCCCCCGTGGAACATTTTATCTGCTGAATTTCCACTTCATTGGATTACTTTTTAGATAAAGCCATTGTTTATTGCTGAGAGTAAACTGTTAGCGTACCTACGTAACTGTAAATTATCAAATTCTTTTTATTTATTTTATTATTTTTATATAGGTACCAAACGATTATGTCTAATGTGAAATTTCCTTCTTGAAAACTTACTCAATTTCGGGCACCTTATATTAATTAGCAACACTGAATCGACGGTGCCGTCCTCTTTCAGTTCACAGATAAGTTGGTAGGACTGTAACCACCTCGAGCATTTTACAGGCAATTAAATAAGGTCGATCAGAAAAGTTTTCATTTAATGGCTTTACTTATATGTGCACAATATAACGACCTAAAAAGTCTCATCTAACGGTATCCAAAGTTTCTCATCTTTAACGTTTTCATAGATGGAGGCAATTTTATTTTTATAAAATTTGTCCCAATACACCATCATTCGTAATAGCGACTCGTCGGGCACTTTTTTGTTATTGCAATTACAACAACAAACACCACACATGTATTTTTGAAAAAAATCTTTGAAGACATTGTTTTTTATTTGCGACCACGAAGAATTAAAAACTGAATAAGGTCAAAATAAAATTCTTCTTGAGGCTGTTTGTATATGTTCCTCGATGTTGAGCACCTTCAATATGTCGATTAATATTAGATTTTTTTACTAATAAATGGCTTTCACACTTGCTGCAGTAAATAGTACAGCTGGCAGCGTCGAAAATCAGCTCAGGATAGTCACGTATCCACTTCTGAACTGTTTCAGGCTTGACAGAACTTGACGCCATGTTGAAGTACTTCACCTGAATCAAAATGTCGTTAAATTAGAAATGCTGAGTAGAGTCACATCGACACTAGTGTTCGAAAAACAAAACTAAGTAGTAAAATATATACTGGGGATGATTTTTTTTACCGTCTCGAAATTTTTACAGGGTGTTCTACCCATGAATATGAACAACTTTCACTATGGGACCAACTTTGAAATCACGAAAAAAAAATCAGCTGATTCATACATTTTGGTCGAGTAGGTATTGAACTTTTGTAATTTACGGTTAATCGCACACAAGTAGTACACTCAGTACAGTTCAATGATAGTTCATATGTGCACGAACGGCAAACATGTTAGTCTATGACTCCTGCACTTTACCGTATAGCTAATTAATACATTCTATTAATAAGTTTCTAAGTTAATTTTGACACGTGCGTGACATACTTGTCAAGAAAATACTGGATTGGAATACATTAGTATTAATAAAGTTTAGCTAACAAGAAAAGGTTTTGCGTTTTGTGCGAATAACATTGTACTTTACTTTTTGTATTTAAAATGTTTTTTATTGGTTCGACTTAGGACAAGCTTTTCGCTAAGCCCAAACAATTAATTTTTCTAATATGTCAAGGTAGAATAAGATTAATACATTAGTTTTATTCAATATTTTACTTAAAAAATAGAACTTACCAAATCAGTATCCAATAAAATAACTCCAAACGTCCATTCCAATAAGGTCAAATCAGAGTCCGTAAATGCTAGCCAAAGTCGTAGTAGCAAGAAGGTTCCAGAATCCAGTAAATAAGCCAGGGTCAGAAGATATTCACCACACAACAAAACACAACAGGAAGCAAACAAGCGCACTCTAAGAACCGAAGTAATCGAGTGAGACAACACGTTACTGTTGGTAATGAATTGAATTCTAGTGGCGCAGAAAGAGACAAAAACAGGTGCGTCACTCTAGCGACAGAAACACCCCGCTATTGTTTTCTTTTTTTTCCATAAATCGGCAACGTCGCGCGCTTGGCAAAAAGTTTTATAGCAAGCTGTTGACGAAAATTTACAACGTCGCTCATGCGCTTATTGGCTTACATAAACAATTTTTATACATATTAACAAAAAGAATGAAATTCAATAAAATCCCGTAGTATCAGTCGCAATCCCGTGGAATATCCATATTAACATCAATGTTTGCGGTCAATGAACCTAAATAGCTCTACCTATTCCGATCACTGGTTATCAATTAACATTTAAGTTTCAACCATTTTAATTTGAAATGGATTAGACTGTTCGATTGTTAATTTTAACCCGGGGGAGGAGGACAGTTGGAAACTGCTAAGTATTTATTTTATGGAGCAACAACCACCTTCCAGCGGCTAAAATTAACAATCGACTAGTATTTTTTTTGCTATTTAGCTACTAATCAAAATGAGAAGATTTGCAATTTACTCACCCAAAGGAATCTCTCTCGCCGTTGCTGTTGGCATTCGAGGAGTTGTTCGTCTCAGTTGGAACGGTTGCAGTTTCAGTACCGGATGTACGCGACTGTAAACAAAGTCAAATTTTATTAAGAGTTCTCACACAATAAAGTAAAAAAAAAATCAAAATAAATCAAATCAAATATGATAAAAAGTCATAATAATATTTACCTTATAACAGTCTAAACACACGACGAAGCCGCATTTGCCGCACGTCCAGTGGAAGTTGAACAGGGTAGTCTCACAAACATCACAGATTTCTCTGACTCCTTGCACTACTCGTTTCCATGCTATCGTCTTATCTGTAAATTAAATTAAATAGTTATTAGTAACCATCTATCTAATTATAATTAGGTAAAATTGTTTGTTTGATTCTAAAAGATTTATCTTTATCTCTGCAAATACTGAACCAATTACGAAAATTATTTCATTGACAAAATGCTAAATAATTACCACAGGATTCAATATAATGTAACCGCGGGTGAAGCGGCGGGGCATAGATAGATAGTTTTGAATATACACACAGATAGTTCTGGATAGCTAAATACTTTTTGTCATCTTGGTAAAGGAAACTCACCATCATTCAAATGATGGGATTCCGCCTCCTTCTCTTGTTGTAGCAGTTCACAGAACTGGTCTCCGATCTCCCTCAGTAGGAAGCAACTCATCTCGATATCTAGCTCTGCCGCACCAGCGGATGACGACAGCCATAGCTTTTTATCATCCTGTAGACAAAGAGAGAGAATTCATTAATATTTGCAACATTATTCTACAGTTGATAAAAGAACGAGCAAGAAAGTATAGAGCCAAACTAGTAGTAAAAGAAAGATATCTCACCTCCTCGGCGTCTTTGTACGGATCCGAGAAGCCAGCTATAGCCAGCTGCCTGTTTTTGGCGTACTTTAGTCTCCGGAAAGCGTAAAACCGGCAGAAGATGTTCGGCGTGTCCTTGTCGCGTTGCGCGGGCGACCAGCGACATTCGCGACACTTGGCGAGGCGCGGCGCGACCTCGAAGCAAGGCCCGTTCTGCAGGAAGGAGTCGGGGAGCGCGCGCGCGCCTGGGCCGCCCGGCGCTGCGCGGCGCGGGGGCTCGTCACGCCGCCGCCCGCCGCGCCCGCCGCCGCGCGTGCGACGCCCGCGCGCGCGAGTGGCGCCACCGCGGCGGCTGGACGTGCTACCGCTCCCGCTGCCGCTGCCGCCTGAATCTGAGTCTTTATCGTCACTCTCTTTATCACTCTCGCTCCCGCTCTCTGAAGCCTTCTTCCTCTTAGGCTCGTCCCCAGCCTTCCGCGGTACCGAGCCTTTTTTTCGTTTCGCCTTAGGTGGCTTCCTTTTAGGAGGAGCAGCAGACTCTCGGTCGGAACTCGAGCTATCCTCCTCAGCGACCTCTACGCGACCGTTCGCCTCTTTCGGCTTCCTCGGCTTCGTTGTCTTCCGCGTGCCACGCTGGATTGATTTCGCAGCTACTGGCACGACTATATTTGAACTAGAATCGTCCGGTTCCGATACTCGGTTGATTGCCATAGGTAGTGTGATACAAGTTCCACCACCACCGGAGCAGTCACCCTCGCCGATTGGTGCGGTCTCGTGTCGCTGGAGCCACGCCTTCTTGCCGAGGTGGCGGACGGGCGCGCCGCCGTTGTCACGTGGAGATTGTGCCGCTTTTCCTGGGGTATCACCGTCAGCTGACGTGGACACAGGTGGCGTGGCGGGAGGGGCGGGCGGCGTGGGAGCTGTTGGAGGGGCGGCGACCATGGGGGGCGATGCGGATACCGGAGGTACAGGGGTGGACGGCGCGGGGCTGGCGGCGGGCGTGTGGTGCGGCGCGGGCGAGGCACCGGCCGCTCGCTCGGGTGTCGCCACGCTGCCGTCGGCGGAGGGTACGCGCACGTCGCAGAGCGGGCCAGGCGCCTGCGGGGCAGGCTCGGAGCCATGCGGCGTCCGGCCGGCACCGGCAGCGGCCGCAATGAGCGGTTCCGGCGCGGAGGGTTCCTCGAGTCTCCGCCGCTTGGCATCAGCTTCGGGAGGGTCCGAGGCGCCTCGTCGCCGGGGCGACAGGCGGTCGGGATCATCGCGCGTGACGCCCAGGTCGAGCGGCTGCAGCTGGCACGGCGACGTGGAGTTGGAATCGACGAGCGCGCGCTGCAGCGGGCGCGGCTCAGGGGTGCGCGAGTGCGCGGGGGGCGGGGGACGCGTACGCTGCGCGTAGGGCGGCGGGTACGGCACGGGCGGCTGCTCCAACTTGCTGTGCGGCGGCATGGTGGCCTGCTCCACGGCCACGGCATAATGCGCGGGTCCCGGACCGGGGCCCGGGGAGTTACACGGAGGCTTGCCGTAGATATGGGGCGGCGCAGGGCTCGACACCTTGGGCTTCACGGGCTGCGCAGTCTGATAGTAAGCCGGCGAGCGTGGGGGCGGAGGCTGGTACATCCGCCGCACGTTCTTATCCTGTGCTGGAAGTGCCGCGTGCGGTGACGTCTGCAGCGTGGGGTGTGGATGGGGCGGCGCGTGCGGCGAGGGCCCCGTCCGGTACGTCCGCGACGGTAGGTAGTGCGGGTTGGGCTCGTTCCGGGGCTTGCTCGGGTAAGGGTGCTTCTGTTCTAGATGGATCTGTTTGGGGTCGTGTTTGACTATCACTGAGTTTTTCTCTGGGACCAGCGGTGGCGGTGCCGGTAGGTGCTGGTCTTTAATTTTATCGTATCGATAGGGGTAATTGTAGGGGCCGAAGTTAGGTTCGCCTTTAGGTAGGGAGGGGTGTGATTGTTTGTCTGCTTTGGAGGGGAGGTTGAGTCTTGCGTGTTGCGCGTGGTACTCCGCGGGGGAGGTGGCGGGGTGCGCGGGATGGGAGGGGTGGCCGGGCGGCGAGTAGTAGGCGCGGTCGGGTGGAGGCGCGCGCAGCCGCTCGTGCTCCTGGGCCGCCGCCCCTCGGCTCGGCGCCAGGCTGTGCAGTAGCGACCACGACATGCGTTCCCGCTGCGACAAAAAGAAAACTTTCGTCAATATTTGTCTATGGGAAATGATACTAACTATAACATGGCTTTTAGTATTACTGATTTTTACTTCTTCTAGTATAAGATTGCAATTCAAAAATGTTAGCCACCCAAACGTAAGGATGAGTATTAAAAATAATAAAAAAATCTAAATAATCCTTTAACGTTAAATTTGATTAATTAACTAATTAATTGAATTAACTAACTACCTTTTGATTAGCCAGCCTGAGAGATTCCTCGAAATGCCTCGACACTAGTTTTGAGGCAGCGTTTTCGTGATCCCTCCGTTCTTTTTCTTCCCTCTCCTGTTTCTCCCTCTCCCGTTCTCTTTCCCTCTCCCTCTCACGTTCCTGTTCTATCCGTTCTCTCTCTTTTCTCTCTTTTTGTTGCTTCTCCAACATTTCTCTTTGCTCCTGTTCCCTTCGATCTCTGTAAACAAAGGATAAAAATGGATAAGTAAAAGAAAAAAATGGAAATGAATGAATTAGGGAAATGTAAGATTCATGACTATTATTTTTAATTAATTGGTCTTAATCACGAAAGGCAGCATTCGGTCTTTGTTATATTGTTCTCAAAAACCGGTGATGATAACCCAGAACGAAACAGGAAATATAAAACAAAAGGGCTCAATTAATTTAGCTTTAATTTTAATTGCATTTAAATTGATTTTTTTTAATAGCCTTTATCGTACATTTATAAACTTACATAACAGTAGGTATAGTTATGTAAGTAACAATTATAAAGTAATGTTAGTTGCTATGTAACCTGCGTCTACGCAACTTTCCCAAGTGATCCATAAGTGATTTAAGTGGGTCAAGGTCATTCAATTTTATTGATGTAATTTACACACAAACATACTTAAGTCATTTTAGTTGGTTAGTATAATGTATTAATAATTAAAACACCAGATTCTGTTTTTAAGTTAATTAAGAGAAATTTTAAAACACTTTGTGTATCTTAGAATATGATCTTAGTTAAGACTAAATTAGTCAGATTCAGCCTAAGGTTATCTCAATCAATACTCATTTTGGAGATCAGCATATTTCTCATAAAATATTGAAAACACAATATAAGTATAGAAATACATGATGTTTCCAGTATTTCATGTTTCAATTCAAAGTACGATCCTGATTTGTTCTCTCAAAATTTTTAGGTATCAAAAAAACCACATTAGTAGGTCTAAACAAAACATTTCAGTTTTTTCTGGTTTTCAGATTTCTTCTGAAATAATACATTTTAAAAGCGTTCCCAGAAGAAGAGAGATCTAGCAATGATCGCCAGCACATCAAGCTACCCGAAACTGTCAAATTTTCCCAATCAACCTTGAACCTAAACCTTTAGCAAATAAAGTCGAAAATCTATTAAAGAAATTTGACAGATTATAGTAGCTGGATGTGCTGGCGTCTGTACATGTTTAGAACATGCTTGCATTTTATTCTCAACTAGCTGTTGCCCGCGGCTTCGCCCGGGTGGGTGTAAATACTTCCCTATTTGAAACGGATTTTGTCCACAATTTCGTAGGTTTTAGTTTTTTGCGCGGAACCCTAATTATTTTTAAAAAAAAAAATACCCAAGTTACTCCTTATAACATCAGCTATCTGCCAATGAAAGTAACGTCAAAATCGGTCCAGCCGGTTCGAATTTCATGTGTTTTAATTTTTTTGCGCGGAACCCTAATTCTATTCCTAAAATAAAAGTACCTTAAGTTACTCCTTATAACATCAGCTATCTGCTAGTGAAAGTCCCGTCAAAATCGGTCCAGCCGTTTCGGAGATTAGTCATTTTTTCGCGGTTTCAGGTTTGATCCCATAGTAAAATTTGTTCATCAATGAGTACAATGACCCCTTAAGAAATTAACAGTCATTAAAATTACACTTTGTATAGAATTTACTACATACTGCTAGCACCTATTGCATTCTAGGGCTTGTAAATAAATGGCTCTTATATCGGACAGAACACTCAAAAAATGGCTAGGAATCATCATGAAACATCAATGTCTGATTGATTAGTTGTGGCCTAAAGATTTGGGTCCAACACTAGGATATAGTTTACACCCACTTTATTGAACAACTGAAAAGAATGTTACAGTGTCACGATAGTTATCCTCTTCTTACTTGCACACTGTCTACATTTCTAATTTATTTTCTTTTTGCATGTACGCTGGCTTCTTTTGAAATAAGCAGTTCCCTTGTACTCAAGAAGGCTAAACACCGACAGGATTCCACACGTCACCCACAGTATTCGTCTTTTAACATTTTTGGACCCCGTATTTTTGCAGTTAACAGCTGCGCAACGGGGCATATTAATTAATCATTTTATGTTGTTGTGTTTGTCAGACTAGCTAGCTGTCAAATTCCTAGACGCTGGATAATAGCGACATCTGAAGTGAGCAAGTGGCAGTTTTTATCCCCATTAGCTCATGAAATGAAAAAGTTACGACTCAAACATCGTCTTTGTACGAAAATCCATGAAATGCCTGTTTCACACATTTTGAATCTTTAACAAAACTAAATCTAGAGCGTACCTTCTCCGTACTTTTATTATAACTATGAATTGAAAACTTCATTGATTGAATTAAGTAATTTGCTGATGACTTGATATAAATCGATGCCGATGACTTATTTTCGTGTTTTACTTATTAACAATAAGGAGTTAAAATAAATTATTACAACAAATTATGCTACGTTTCACTGTGCTTGGTGCTATCATAAGTCAATGTCAAAAGAATTTATTTAATAAGTGGTAATGTATATTGTAATCAGCCAGTAATATTGATAAAAACCTTCATAGTAAAAAACAATAATCCTCCTTATCTGTTATCCAGATATTATTATTATTATTAAGATATTTTACAGTAACAGCTATGACCAGTCATGACATTTTATCGTCAGATTGTATCTTATAATTCCACGAATTATGAATGCTGCAAATGGTTGTGAAAATTGGGTGATATTGTTATCAATGGTTATCAAGAATTTATCACTTTACAACAATAACAGGCTTATGTGATTTATAAAGAAAATAATTATACCTAAGCACTTAAGTATATCTGACTCAAGAAGATAAATGGGGAAATACCAGGCATGAATTCAAAGAAAAACATTTCTGCAGGGTAACCTGCCGCACCTGCCTGGAATTACAGATGATGTTACATTATGTTCTACATAGATAGAGTGTCAGGATCATAAAAGCTGCTGTTCCAATAAAATAACTAAGTAAATCAGTTTCACATGTTTGTTTGACACTGTGCGAGTGTTGATTTAATTAGTTCTGATTTATTTATCACCGAACACCTATATTCTTAGCAAAAAAAAAACTGCATACGTGATGCATAATAATTGATCATTAACAAAGGTTATATGCGAAAATAATGCTCTAAATAATGTAAAACAAATTCATGCACGAATCACAATGAGCAAAACAGATAATAAAATCAAGCGCTTATCGATTATGCGCATACGGCTGTCTGACATTACCGTTCATTGACCTTGGCCTACAGCGACTTTTGGACGCTGACGTCATTGGCAACCTTGAAGGCATCCATGCATTCATTGTTGACACCGCACAGGCTTCAAATTACCAGATATTTATGGAATTGTACTAAGAAACGCGTGTAAAATCAATTTATAAATTCGTCATACACGTGGATAATTAATTAGAAACGGTTCCGACTCCAGAGGTTACGGAATCGGATAATGTTTTTCATCATAGGGGACGAGAACAATGGCTGATTAGTAAAACAAATGAAGGTTTAAATAATAATGACAAATATCGAGTCAGTTAACAATGAGAGTAACATAGATGTAAATGCGTACCTTTGTACAAATGTTATATTAGGTATGTCTTGGTAGGTAGGTAAATTCCATACCCAACAAGTGTGAATCACGTTATATAATGTTTAAAGTGAACAATTTAAGCCTGCTGATAAACTTATTTATCGAACATAGCAACAAGGATTTATCATAGTTTTTGCCTCTAGTAGTTAAGTACCTACATATTTTTTAATACGTACCTGTATTATACAGGTAAACCCAGATAGTAGGGACTACTTTAAAAAGTTTCTAAATGAGCAGCGTATGTGGCAGTAGGTACTTAACAATGTACTGTAACAGTGAAAAGCCTAGGGCGCTACACGAAGAGTAAAATCGTACAATTTAATTAGGTTAACAATGACTGCAACAATTAATACAATTTTAACAGCAAGCAATTAATTGCTTATGACTGAAAAACATGTCATGGTGGTAATGCATTAGTTTTTATCGTTCTTTTAATACCTATCTAACACCTTCCATATCATAGGTACTGATCTTATCTTTTCCATTAAATTTCATAGAAATTGTTCTACCGGTGTCGCGTCGCGCCAGTCTTTACGAGCCCTTTATTATTGGTCCAAGAATTTTATCTACTTCCGAACATTTTAGTACAATTATAAAATGACGATATTTGTCACATGTAATTTAATACTTTGTCTCCTATCATATCGTATTTTTATTATTTTATTTCACAAAATAGCAATGATAAAGTAGAATAGATATTAATTGATAATAATAAATACTTACTGATGGTTGCAAGGCAGAAACGATAAGTTTGTTTACGATAAAGTATTTATTTGAATCATCTGTTGTAATTATTGAGCATGAAAAGACATTGTATTAATTTAATAATCAATGGTAGAAACATGTGCTGCCCTGGCTGGAGGCCGTAATTTATTAAGGTATCCACAGGATAGCCCAGTTAAGCAGGCGACAACCTCCTATAGGTTGACCTGCGAGATGCCATTCACAAAAAAAAAATAGAAATATATGCATTATTCAATGTATTTTATTCTCACACAGTTCGTTATACATAGAATGGCCGTATTCGTAGCCAGGAAATCACGCATAATTATCAAGCGCAAACAACGAAATTATAGGATATCCTGTATTTAATTGCTTATTTATACAGACACCGACCTCAATAAACACTGCCAAGTCTTGACTGATATAATTTTTAATAATTCACGAACATCACGTCCTACATATTCAACACGAGTCAAGGTCAAAACAACGTCTTTATAATTTGAAATTCATTATTCATTCAAGATATTTATTCGCTTATATCAAGTTATGAACAACAAGAACCGGATAAACCTACAAGGTCACATTAATGTGGATGTAAATAGATTTTCCTCTTACGTATTCATATAAAACCTGTTTGTTATTTATATTGAAAGATTAAGGGCGAATTCGACCAAACTTTTATACTTAGGTAGTTGTAAGTCTAATCCAGCGAATAAATTTTTAATTTTTGAAAGATATTCCATAAAAAAAACTGTCAGACGTCAATTTTGTTCCGCGGATAAAAGATATCTGACTGGTTAAATCTGCCCTCAATCAACTCAGCCTATTGCAGTCCACTGCTGAACATAGGCCTCTCCCAGGCTGCGCCACAACTCCCTGTCCTCCGCCTTCCGCATCCAGTCTGTCCCAGCCACCTTCGTAAGTCGTCGATCAATCTAGCTGGGGGAGCGTCCCACACTACGCTTGCCGATACGTGGTCTCCACTCCAGGACTCGTCTGCTCCACCGGCCATCGGTCCTTCGACAAACATGGCCAGCCCACTGCCACTTCAGTTTGCTTACACTGTTGTACTCACATATATTTATGCACGTAATCAATGTATGCCTGTTTATTTATTTACAGAAATAGAAGGACTGAGTAAATTATCGTACAAAAAGTACAAATTAGTGTTATAATATTAATACCACATGGAGTATTATCTACTACGCGATCTAATACCATAAACGGAGCACAATGTCTTCAAGGTCTAAAAACAATAGGTCGTAAAGTTTGTAATAATAATAATAATAACGGCAGCCATAACTTGCTCACAGTCCTTATCTATTGAATGACAAGTCTAAAGAAAATTACAAAAGGCTATATTCAAAGAAATCTGTATCAGCTGCAGGTAAATCTGTCTACACAAACTATTACAAAAGGTGGTTAAAAAAAATGGAAAATCTGCTGGCTCAGTAACAGTTGCAAAACTCAATGCAGCAAAAAGTTAAAAGTAATAACTATGGCCTTGTAGGGAGCGATGAACATTTAGCACCATTATGTTATTATTAGGTAGGTATTATAAACGGGAAAGTACTGCTACGTCAAGCATACATATTTCCCTATAATTATGTAGTTGTTAACAAGCTGGTCAAGTGAAGTCAAATGAGGAATTAGTTCATTGCAGTCTGGGTAATCATAATATTCACGATGGATTTATGACGTAGGGAAAGAAGTATCACAAATTGTGCTACTTTATATGCCTCAACACGTTTAGCCGATTGTAAATTATTGTTTGTCCACATCCGTAAGCCCCTCACGATTATTCAAGAAACGAGTCTCAAAGGATTAGCATTTAAATGTTTGCAGTGACTTATCACTGTAATAAATTTATTGGAAACGGTATTATATTTATTTATCATGCATATTTTAATGAAAGATTTGAATACTTAATGTAATAATGTATTAAAATTTATACGAAAATTACAATGACATTAATTTGGTAGCAGTGTCTACTTTCGGTTCGATGACACTTTGCATTTAACTTACCTAAACCTAATTAACATAATCCGACCTTGACTATGAATACTGTGCTTAAATGATGAAAGAATTAAGTTAATAATGATTGTTTTATGAGGAAAGTGGAACTTAATGGTAACTTTTATTAATTCAAAGAACAATAAACAAAAAGGCCCACATAAAAGTTGTTAATTACATAAAATTTCCCCAGGATAATCTTTTAGCGTACGATATCCTACCTACCAATAATATTATTTGCAAGTTTAATTTCCTCAATAAAACAGGCATTAGGTATGGCACAATCCCCGTTTTGAATTCCCATTTTTTTGCATAATAAAAACGAACTTCTCACAACGATCAACACTTAACGTTTTAGTATCATAGTTTTTAATTATTCACATTAAAATAGGAAATTCAACTACATATTATATTTATTAATGATTGCTTCCCGAAGCTCCCGATATGAAATTAAGTGCTTATGGTGAAAGCGGCATGGTAGCCCGCGGATTTCAAATTTTCTTACGTTTTTTGCAATTTGCAGGTCAGTATTGGGTTGTATGTTGACTAAAATATGATTCGCGACCGTAACAAATATCTATTTACAGAATTATAATCATTAAAGTCATCAATACAACTCTCCAAGACCAAGTAATTCCAGGGATTACTATTTCATGAAATCTGGAGATTTGAGGATTATATTATCCCACTGCAGGGCAAAGGCCTCTTCTCATACAGAGGAGGCATGAGCATTATTGATCACCGCGCTTGCTCAAGACGGCTTGGCGATTGCAGACTATAAAGTCCATATAATTTATTTACTTTCAAGACAGTTGAATATTCGAGTAGGTATAGACCGATTATTACAATCATTCCTCGGACTAAAATAATTATAATTACATAACAAGACTTTAAAATGATAATTTACTGCAGCATTCCGCAGTATTTAAAGCAACCAAAAGGTATTAATAATAAAGTACCTATTTCCTAAACACTGTTCAAGAATAACAAGAAAGTTGGCAAGCCACCAATTATGTTAGTGTTTATCATTGCAAAGTTTTTCTTGCATGTCGACAGCACTATTTCTGTCTGCAAAATGCTCTGTTATTTTTGCGCCGGCCTTGCCAGTTTTAAATACGGATTCTGGTGGTTTTAACCTTTTAGTTCATAACAAAAGTTTTGTTCCGTTTACATTGTTTACATAAATATTCTAACTATATTGAATGTCATGTTTTAAATAAACGTCTAACGTCTAGGCGATTGAATTCCTGTTTGTAATAAACACATGATGATGGAACAGTTAGTCCTAAATCTGCCAAGCCTTGTCCTAACTATATTGGGGTCCAGTTCCAGATGCAGCTGCATACCACTATTTTACACAGAGCGACCGCCTATCTGACCTCCACAACCCAGTTACTGGGTATCACGATACCCCGTGGTAAGACTGGCTGTCAGACTTTTAGGCTTCTGACTACCGACTGTCAAAGATCTACGAATGACAGCCGGGACTACGTAGTTTCTGAGGCACGGATGGGTCTCGATATTTAATGGATGGTCACCCATCTACGAACCGACCGCGGCAAGCGTAGCTTAACCTTCGATTGACCCGTGTGGCTGTTGTCATTTAGCCACGACTCACGAGCCCCTGGGACAGTGAGTGTAAGAGCAATTAAATGTGTGTATACTGTATTTGGATATTTTACAACGACAGGAATAAACACACTGCACAGGTGTGCTGCAATATTTAAACCTAAGTAATTTCGTCAACAAAACCTTGGGAAAATTATTTATGGGATGTTTTTTTTATACGGTAATTATTATGTAAGTTCTTGTTTGTTACCGATATCCATAGTTCGGTTGGAATTATTTGCAATGCCTATTTACTATTGGATCGCCCTTGGCCCTATCATATTAGGACCTAATAATGTTCCAACCATTTTGTGTATATGTTTGTAATTTATATAACAGACGTAAAGGCTCCTGCAAACAGGCGCGATACGCTACGCGAATTGCGCGCGACACAAAGTCACCGCACGTCGCGCGTCACGCGGTGTCTTGGTGTCGCCTCACGTGTCGCGCCTGTTTGCAGGAGCCTTAATGATTGTCTACTGACTAATTGCAGATAGGCTGTTTTTTCCACTTTATACCTAACAATATATACCTACATTACAGTAACTTATTAAACTAATCATCATACAAACAATATCAAATAAGTTTATCTTTCTGTGTAATTGAATTAATGCCAACGACGTTTTCTGAAAAAAAAAACGATATTATTCAAAGTTTCAAACCTAAGCTGATTAAATCATGGCACGCATTTTATTGCATTTTAATTTTACATAATATTTGTAATATTGTAAAGGGTACGCTGAAGGACAAGAAAAGCAATGTAAAATCGAACTCTTTTATAACAAAATTCGAATTCATTTTCCATTAGAATACAGACTAACTCACGATTTATTGTTTCCTATCTTTTATTGTTGTTTGTGTCAAGAATTGTCTTCAAAGCAATTTCATAAAAAAAAAATCCCAAGTCTAATTAATTAGTCTATGCTCTCTTCAAGCTGAATTTAATTTTAAAGAAACAAAATAGGACACGATTCGAAATTCGAACTCGACAAAAAAAAGTAAATCGTGCCGTAAATCAAGCATAACAAATCACGAGTATTTGAAGCAATCTTGTAACATCGAAAATTAACACACTTCGTTTTACAGCTTTATTTATTTATATATATAACGTTTGAATATAACAATAAACAATCTCGAGTATTCGAGATAGCGAGCAGATAAAATCAGGTTAAGTACTATCAGAAGTGTTTCGAGTTTTTAGAGTATTGTGACAAGTTAACGTAGTACGCTTTGAATTCATTACTCACAAAATAAATAGGTAGCTCTTGTTGTAACATAAATTTTATTCAAAGTGTGAGTCACGGTAAACAATCTAACAAATTCTTCGTTAAATACAAGAAAAAGTTCGATTAGTCATGGGTGTGGTTGCTAATGAATTGAATTGATGTAATAAACTATAAAAACCTAACGATTTTTACCTAAACCACATGCGATATTAGCGGTATTATAATGTTACAGGGTTTTATTAATAAAATGTGTGACGGTCTCATCTCTAACGATCTATACATCATCATTTGTTTAGCCTTTTCCCAACTAACTTTGGGGTCGGATTCCAGTCAAACCGGATGCAGCTGAATACCAGTATTTTACATGGAGCGACTGCCTATCTGACCTTCACAACCCAGTTACTGGGTACCGATACCTCTTGGTAAGACTGGTAGTCAAACTTTCGGGCTTCTGACGACCCGTAACGACTGTCAAAGATCCACGAATGACAACCGGGACCAACGAGGCTTAACGTGCTTTTCGAGGCACGGTGGGGCTTGATATATAAAGATGGTCACCCATCTACGGGCCAACCACGGCAAGCGTAGCTTAACCCGATCGATCGACCCTGCGGCGTTACTTAGCCACAAGCCCCTTTATCGATCTATACCTCTATCCCCCTATATCGATCTATACAAACAAATAAAATTGAGTTTCTATTTGTAATGTCAAAATAACACCTTTTTACTAAATGCAAGAAAGTATTATACATATACGGTACGTATAACAAAAAAACAACATTTTAAATTTTTGTCTGTCTGTTTGTTCCGGCTAATCTCCGAAACGGCTGGACTGATTTTGACGGGAATTTCACTGGCAGATAGCTGATGTCATAACTTAGGCTACTTTTATTTTATAAAAAGAATTAGGGTTCCGCGCAAATGTTAAAACCCACGAAATTGTGAACAAAATAGCGCGGGCGGGGGACGAGGGAGTTTTATTAAAATGTGGCTGTTATTTTAGTATATTGTGTATCTTGCGACTGCCACGCAAACGAAGCCGCAGGGCACGGCTGGTTCATAGTAAACGCAGTATAAGATTCATTTCGATTTAATCGTTGTGTTTACGAATGTAATGTATGGATTTTAACAACATGACGACTTGCTCTAATAATATCTCTCCTACACTCATGCTAGGGGGCCATTCACGTAAACTAGCAGCGTTTTATCGTTACCTGGGGTATAAACTTGCATGATTCATCTTTACTTTCACGATTTGACTAGGTAGGTGGGAAACAAACAAAAAGGTATAAGTAGTAAGAAAGTGGACTAACCGTAGCAGTCTTTCATGTCTCTCTCTGTCGTAGGTTGCCGCCGCGAGGTAGTCATCCGCGATGGCATGATGCAGCGGCGCGTGGAGCGGCGGCTGGTACCGCTGCTTCCACAGCAGCTCACTGGGGTACAGCGTGGGCGGCGGCGGGGGGGGCAAGTGCAGCAGGGGCGGCGGGGGACCTCCGCCGTAGCCGTGCGCCATGCCGCGCCACTCGCGCTCCTCCACCGAACTGGCCGAGCCGCCCGAACGGACTCCGCTCACTCCCGAGTCGGACCTCTCGTCCGCATCTCGCGCGCACACTATCACACAGTCGTCCTCCTCGGAGGCCACGGCGCTGGCAACACCATCCGCGCCCGCACTCACTTCACACTCACTTGCCTTCACTTCCTCCTCTTTCACGCACTTGTCGGTTTCCTCACTGACCTTGACGACATCACTTGCACTCACAGTTTCAGTGATGCCTGTAACAATTGAAACAAACTTAGGATTACATACATACTCATGACAAGTCAACGATAAATAGTTCGGTAGGCATTTGCGAAACATTCACGGAATCTACAATTCTAGCAAATCATCCGGAATGGTGAGTAAAACTCGAATAATTTATCAAACCCTGTCAAAACGGATTAACATTGTGTTATCAACGAGCTGCCAGCTGTATATTTTCAAACGACTGACGTCAATGTTCGGTCCGTTCGGTCATGTCGGCACGTTTGGGACGAAGCCAAAGTAAGCCCATTCACACTACACCCACGCATATAAGTACGTAAAAAATAATGTATTGTATGGACGATACAATTTCATTAGCTTCTGAGAAAAAAATGTTGCAACACGTAAAAATAAACGTAGGTACTATTTTTAGCTGAAGTAAACAGTAACAGGCACCGCCTGTCGCGCGAAGAGCGGAGCGGTGCCATTGTGTCGCGCCGCATGGCGCGCCTGTTTGCAGGAGCCTTTACATTATTATGAAGTCATAAATTGCTATGGCATGCATGTGACTAATCAATTCAAAATTGCGCAATCGTTGTTTGTTAGTTGTTTTTTTATCATGGAAATCAATCTGTTGAGTAGGTACCTATACCTACTCAACAGATTGATTTCCATGATAAAAAAACAACCGAGTTCCAAGAAAGAGCACTAGAAAGTGAAATATGTAAATAACTTCAATTTCGGAAGTCTGAAGTTCTGAAGTGTCTTTGGATCTGTATTTTAGCTTTTTGCCACCGTCTTCCGAAATTAAAGTTATTTTTCACTTCGTAGTGTTTTTTTTTTTTGAAGTCGGTTGTTTTTTTTTTCGTAAAAAAGTTTTTATTTTTTACTTTTTAGTTATGATACCTACCCCACACCAATTCGTATACCACTACTTTGCTAATTTAGCTAATTTGGTATGTAAACAACACAGACAGGAACTATTATTTAACATCGTCAAGATACACAAATTGCATTTAAACACATCGAGGCTAACACAAAAACTGCCATGAAAGTTAAAACAATTTATGGGACCACCGCGCAAACACACATAAAAAAGAATTTTCAAAATCGGTCCACAATTGACGAAAATATCGATAAACATACATATAGACAGACGAACATACAACCTCCTCCTTTTTTTGAATTCGGTTGAAAATTGACAATAAACAGCAAGCCAAGCTATTATTGTAGGTACGTTGACTGCATGACAAATACGAAATTATTCAAATGAGTGGTTTATTAGCAACCGGAACAGGAAGATAAGCTCATGACATGAAGAGATACAGCGGCGTGGGTGGAAGTAACATGTTGGCGGTTGGCACTGGCAGTCAGGAGGCCCGACGAGCCGCACGTGAATGACGTCTGGAGGAGCGCCAAGCAGCGCCGCCAGCGCTCGGACATTTGGCGCTCCACCAGAACGAGGGCAATGTGATAAAATCCTGGGGTGACGCGTCATAGTAACACAGGAAATCACGTCGTTTTGACTTTTATTTAAGTACTAAGTTTAATTTAATGTCTACCTAGCGCTTCGATCACAGGAATATTTGTGACATCAACAACTTTAACACATACGTACATTAAGTAGGTTATAGGTACCTACCAACAAGAAAAACAGCAAAATATATAACTACTATTATTGCAAAAAAAAACTGAAGCATGCAAATAAACAGCGTTCAATTTAAACCGCACGAGCAAAAAATAAATAGGTAATATTACGCAAAGCTGAGAAAGCAGATGGTGCCACATAAACAAGAAGTAAACAAAGCAAACTGTCAAATGCGAGCGCCAACATTTTTCGGCGTTTTTCAATATAATTTAAACTTTATTTCATCCTTGTTACTATAATTATAGATTAAAATAATACCAAAAGGTTAAAAACATTCTTAAAAGAATTTCAGACATATTTGTTTTTGTGATATTGAACTACTTTACAATAAACTTTTAACGTTACATTCAAGTAAATAGCACTAAAAATATTGTGTTTTTACATTAGGTAAATACTCATTTCTAAAGTGATCAGAACACAACCTTTAATGTCTTGTGACTGTAAAATGCTTGCACCGTAGCAATATGCCACTGCTTGCGCAAGTATCCGTTTTAATGAATATAATGAACTGATGCATTGTTAGTATCTATTACAGAATATTCCTGACGAACGGATATCACTAAAATAATATATTAGTAAATTGTAAACACACCAGCACATATTACGTATAAAATAGCAATCAGCAATTATCGCCCAGCTATCGCACGATCAATCGCTTAACGTCGTACAAATCGGTATTATCTAAAAATCATTCGCTAATCGCTCGCTGTTTGTTAATATGCACTTATGACTATGACAATAGCGCTAAAACAATGAAATAGCAATATTCAACTTAATAAAAAATTAAACTGTCAAACACATGTAGCAAAAGCTTTGTCATGAAAAAAAAAACATAAAAATCCACTTTTTTTTGGCTTCGCAAAAAAATAAAAAAATAAAAAAAATCACTTACATCCACTTGAAAATTACCAAAAACCATAGATATTTTTTTATAACCATAAATGGAAAAGGAGGCCTAAACATGAAGTTTGTGTTTCTGTTTACGTTATTTATTTAATTATTTATTTCCCTTATAACGATCATTACAGGTTGCATTGCCTAATACAATTGTACGGTATCATAAAATTAATTTACTATTAAAATTATGTACAATTTAAAATTATTAAGAACTTTAACCTTTTTGTTAGCTAGTCTTACCATAGACGGACGCTATGTTGTTCAGTTTACCAAGCGTTTCAGATGAGCCCTCTAGCGGGATAAATTCCTACTAATCTTACAAGCGCACATTTCTCGAGGTTTTTCTTGTTATTAACACGCGATTGCATTTTAATTTCCATAAACATGCATTAAAAGACCGATAAAAGTAAAGGCAGCTGGCACGCGATTATAGGTATTAATGGATATTTCAAGGTGATTCACAAATATTTCCATCATACATACAATACGCATATAATTGATTTTATTCCACTCGAGGCAATTACGAAATACAGATAATCTTTAAAAGATTCAATTAGGTTTCGTAGTAATTTTTTTTTAAATATTTTATTACTTTATTGTAATATAAACAAATCTTAGATACAATTATACAATCTAACACTACACTAAAATATATATATAATAAGTACAAGTATATAAACAAAAGAGAAAAAAATAATAAATAAAAGGGAGAGCTCATTGGGCATCAAAAAATTCGTCCGCATCGCTGTCAGTGGGAAAAGTGCCCAAAAGGCTGGCAGCGTTGCCATCACGTTGGATGGCAATGCTTATTCTTTGATCTAAAAATAGGCCAGCCCTCTGGTCACGTGAAGAGTCTACCAACAGCTTGGCGATATCCCAAAATACTCGATGAGCACTCGGACCCCACGGCACCAGTGTTTCAACCCCAAACGGCTCAAACATAAAGCTCCCAATAAGGTTGTTATATTTGAGCCGTTTAAGGTTTTCTGCACCTGCAGCAGCCGCCCCAGCACGGCCTGCCGTGCTAGGAAGATGGGATGGCGCGAGGGTGTCGACACAGGTTGCATCCCACACCAAAGGCCTACTCAACTTCCAAGGCATTGTGGTCATTCCGTCTGGCCTCTTCCCATCGTCGCGTGCCAAGCCATTGGGTTCTAAAATAGCTGGCACCCCGGCGGAGACAAGAGCCCGACGAATGATGTCATTAATTCTGGCGTGTCGTGCCAACCGACCAGCGCTCTTGCTGCAAGAAAGGCCATGGTGTCCGAGGCGGTCGACTGCTTCACCGCACTGACAGCGATGAGGAGCCCGCAAGGAGCGCCCAGACGCAAACTTGTAGCGAGCCGGAAAGTGGTGTCACCCAGCATAGTGCCTATGTTGGGTGACGGTAGCGTCTGAAGCCAGAGGCCTGACTCCCATTCTCCCACAGCCAGCAGGCGGGCACGCTCAGCAGTATTGGTGGACATATTAATGAGGTTATTCCGTACCAACCTGCAGAGCGGCTCGTCCCACTGTCTCTGGGAAGACGGGTTCTCGGGCTGCATCGTATCCGGACAAGCCACCTTCCAGGCGTTCATCGCATCGGTCAAACACGGCACTTCAGAGTCAACCTGTGAAGGGGCTATGATTTTTGCGGTTAACTTTTCGGTGCTGTGGACCGAGGGGGTAAGCTTACACTGGAAATTTTGCGGACGCCGCCGAGCCCACCAAAACGAATGGGTTGCAGCCACGCACGGTCGTCCAATGCCACATTTAAAATGGATGTTAGAGTATTTCGAATAATTTGATCGATTATGTCTAAAAGGTGTGGCTGCTTCCATAAAGAGGAACAGCGGAGAAAATACATAAAATTTGGACCGAAACAGCAGTATCTGATAAGGGTGAACGCCGAATGTAAATTGATTTTAGAAAGTCTATCCGAAATGTCGTTAAAATGTTTAATTTTTTCGTCAATGAAAGGTGAAAAACTCTTCTAAAATTGGGGAACCTAAGAGGTGCAGTGAACTTTGTTTCGTTGTTGTTTTCATAAATACACGGACGTAATATTTATACCAAAGCACAATAATTCATAAATACACGGACGTAATACTTATACCAAAGCACAATAATTCATAAATACACGGTCGTAGTACTTATACCAAAGCACAATAATTCATAAATACACGGTCGTAGTACTTATACCAAAGCACAATAATTCGACACGATCACACGACACCTACACAAAAGAGCGAGCATCTGCATGTCGAGCGAACAACAATGGAATTTTAATGAGAAAGCTGTTAACGAGGATCCTCATCTACATAATCGCATAAATAATTATTCATAACAAACATTAACAGAGAAGAAACTGGCGATTGTGTGCTGCCTACAGCTGGTAATTAATTATTCACTGGGTGCGTGAGTCCGGAGATCTCATCTCGGCCGACGCATAATGATATGATAATGTATCGCGATACGGTTGCGGTCGAGCCGCCATTTTTAATGCACCCGAAGATTACTCACCGCCGGCGGCGCGCCGCGCTGTGAACCGGTTACGGCGAAATCCAGACGCCTTGCTAACAGCCCCCAGCGACATTCCTTTCCTGTTATGGTGACGCATCTACACCAACATTAATTATTCGACTGAATACACTTGTTTGGCAATTCAACACTAATCGCCTTACGACCCACTCTAATTTACCGAACTATTACCATGCAAAAATAACATGCCTGATGCGCCGAGTCGACATTATCTAAACCTTGGAAAAGCAAATATAATTATTTGCAGTCCCAAGCGAAAATAAAATGCTAATCTAATCGAGGAACAAACGTGTTGACGTAATAGAAAAGTTACCTACAACACGATAGGTACGTAAATGCGCTTGAGTAGGCGTGTAGATAAAAAGAATTGCGAAATCACAATGGCTACGATAGCGTTACTTATTACTTGCAAATGGAACGATAGTTGTTTTAGTCAACAATATTCGATAGCAAGAAATTCAACAAGCCCCAGCTGTTTACAATGTTAAAAGAATACACGAGGCGGAGGAAACAAACCTGTCGCTTTACAAACAAACGACCATTGATCGAATGTAAACAAAAGTTGTGAAACAATGCGACAGAGTAGACCGACAGTGATCAGCGGGAGGGGACAATGGAGTAACAAATAACTCGATGGGGAAGTGCGGCAACGTCGCAGAACGACAACGGTTGATTGACAAGACAAACGCCGAGGCGGAACCGGTGAGAGAGCTTTTCATTAGATGGAAAGGAAGGGCAAAAAGTTGACACGAGGGCTCTGAGAAGCGCGGTCGCTTGCCGCTCTATCTCGACGCAGTAACTCCTGACCACGACAATTTGAATTATGCATGAAGGGCGGGCCCCGGCAGCCGTAACTCAGACCGACTATTGTATACCAAGCGGTCCAACCTATCTCCATATACATACTGCAGCTGTGCAAAAACTTTGTAGCAGCTCTTTCTATGCAAAGACCATCCAAATAATGCTAAGAACGACTTACTTTACAGATTCTCAGTATCTAAGCTCGTGTAAATAAGTACATAAATTATTAGCGCGGTTTTGAATTATTCATACCGTTTACTGAGCCATTAGCTAACTACGTTTGCAGGTTTTCCGACAATAGTTAACCACAAGCCCATAGTTACCAATTACGAGTATTTATTCAAACAAGAACGCGTCAATTGAGTTTCACCATTTTATTATGACGAGTCTTGATGAGGTCAAAAGGTCAAAATAATCAGACCATTTCGTAGTGCAGCGATGTAAGTAGAACATGTTAGGTACTCACGACTATTTGGAGGAAGTCGAGCGCGTGACTAGCAACGATCAATCAAACGTTCCAATTTTCCTTGAGCCACGGAATCGGTATCGAGGGTTATAAGGTAAGCAAGCAACTAATGACGGGAAGTTACGTAAAAGTCTATAAGATGTAGACCGTGGAACATTAAACGCATCGCTGAATGCAGGCTATGTGGGACTGTGAAATCAAACAGTTCAAGCGTTTTGTGTTCTCAAATACATTGTTGAAATAATATTAACTTCGTGTAAAGACCAAGTAGTAAAAAAATATGCTAACTCGTGCCGAACGTCACGCCAACAAGTTCTGCTTTACGCAAATTATACGCCCGACTAATGCGCGAGTGTGGTAGACAAAGGGGTTGTACTGTTTTTTATATTTCTGTGGTTGTACGTCAATAATCTCAAATAACCTGTTAGTGTTACCCTGTTATCTGAGCGCGTTTGCAGGCTCAAAGCCATCTCGTTAAAACCACTGGAGCGTTTCGACTCGCCGACCATGTAATGAAACACTTCCACTCGGAGAATAACCGTTAATATGACATTTAGTTGTGGCAAAGCTTTCTCTTTAACATAACGTAGCAATTAAACAGTCTACCTCAAGTTACATAAAGCATCGTGTGTTAACGTAAGATTGGCTGAATCGCCTCAAATTAGAGTAGGTCCGCCGCAAACCGCATCCGATTCTCACTTTCTAAACGAAGCTCGCAAATTACTTATTCGATATCGAGTCAACATTCACTTTTGAAATATCAACCTAGTTTTAAATCGTTAGGCGTGTGACCGACACGGAAGCCGGTCTCGTCCATATACAACTGAAATGGACGATTTCCTTTTAGGTTACTACATAGCTTCTACAAAATGTAAGATAGCGTGTAGGGGTACAATGTAGCGGGGTATTATAGTGTCGCATCAGTTATCGTGACTACAGAATGCAATACCGCCTTGAAGATACGATGTAGTGCAGCCCGATATCACGAGTGGCGCAGCTCGTGCAGTAAATTGCGCAATGTGCTATTGAAAGCGCACGGAGGCGAGCGCGCTGCAATCTCCCTCGCATCTCACGACGTGTCCCGATTGTTCGTGACCGGAATTCTTGATTTCCAGCATAGACAATACATACACCAGTATCGCATACTTTTATACATAACAACCTATCATAAAATGTTTATCTCTTGTGGACGGCCCTGAAAGATTTAAAACTATTTATAAAGGGATTAGTGTGTGTAGTTAATTATGTGATTACGCAATGACGTAAGTTATCTTCGGTATTTCCTGTATTATTATATCGCGTGTAGTAGGTATTCAAATAAACTTAATTAAGTAAATACCGATTTCAATTTGTTCCAGTAACTTTATGTGAGTTAGCTTGAGGTAGTGGCGGTCATGACTTGCAATTCAATTTAGTCGACCTCTGTCGAACATATATTGTTCAAAAACGCACCGTGAAATTGAAATACGGAAAAGTCAAGAATAACTGATTACGACTATCAAGGAATTAGAACAAACACTACGGGTCACTCGACAATAAACAATAGGGCGATAAAACACGCGATTCGATAGCGAATCGCTGTTTACGGTAACAATGCACACTCGGAAAGCATTCTCGATAACATAGACGATATGAAAGGTCATTCGGTGCACGACTAGCGGGTAGCGGCTTTAACGTAACGTAATAAATAACTAGATTTATCGTGCGAGCACAACACGATGATCTGATTGCTTGCTCGTTAGGTATGCGATTATCTAACAGGTAATGTTAGTAGCGTATACAATGTAATTAAACACAGTTTTACTGCATTATAGCTAATAACCGGGTAGGCATGTAGGTATGTTTTTAATGACGTTATTTGACCTAGATAGTTGGTATAATGCGAGTTTAACGATTAAATCTAAATGCGCCTCGCGTTAATGATTTTTAATGGCTGTCATTTTAGATAAGTAATTAATTAGAATTTAGTGAGTTCGCTTTGACCTACAGCAGATATTTAATTCACTGTATGTAGAAACAAACGGGGAATTAAATATCTGCCGTGGTATAATTCTTTTGTATCGTATCTAAAATGATAATCATGATGACTGTACTGTACCTAGTAGACACCTATAATTTTTTTTTTCTTCTGCAAGTGGTTTCGAGAATAATTGCCAAGTAAATGTCGTGTAGAACAATTAAACTTGCTATTGGGGCACAATAAAACGGAGTTTTTACATTTTTTTAATGATTTAATAAGCGTTTTGTTAATGGCACTATTGCGCAAAGGTACATGTTAGTCCTACTTACGTAGGTAACTAACGGACATGCGATCATCTAAATTCCCAAAGACGTTACGAAAGTCGTTAGGTGGATGACCTCTAGCAAATTGAAATGAACTGTCGCATCATTATACTTTGGTTAATAATTTTACATAAATTATATATAAATTCAAATTACTTACAGGTCTCAGTTGAATAAACACTAAGTTAAATTATCTATTTTCAGCTTTAATTTTCAACAACCCCGTCAATTACAATAAATCACTTCTATTTCTTATATTCAGACACAATGTTCTTCGGTGCCCGTTAACTACACAAATGAGCCAAGTCACTGTCACAGATTTTTCACAAAAAAAAATCCTCGTGGATATTCCAATCAGCTCGAAATCCTTCCAAAGGTGTACTAGGTTGCGGTCAAAATGTCGCAGAATTCAGGCATTGACCAGAGCACACTCACAAAATCCAGTTGGCTATGCTATATAATAATATGTGCAAATCACGACTATGTTAAAATAATTCGTTGCGAACGTAAAGTGGCACAGCACGGACGTGCGAAAGCCTCTGTGGCGCACAAAGAACTGAAATGCGCGGGGAAGGGAAGTGCTGTACGGAGGAAAGGGGGCGGGGGGGGGGGGACGTGTGCTGCAGTCTAGCGGCGCGGCGACGGCGTAGATCACACAAGCAACGTAGCAACAAGTGAACGGCGCGGGTGTCGCGGGGTAAGCAGATGGGGAGGATGGGGAGACGGCGCCCCCCTCGCGGACTTAGCACCTGACGCTCTTGTGCACCCGTCCTGTCTTCCAGTTCCACAGGACCCCATGTCCCCGTATTATACGACAGGAAGGGCAGATGTCGCTAATCACGGTCGACGATTTACATAATCAAACAGGCAACAGCTGAATTATAGCAAAACGTTTTAGTGGTTCTTAGGAATAAATATTTTTATGTAAGTATGGGTAATAACTATCTACCTACTTTACTGAAGTGTACATAATTATATTTTTCATCATAGAACACAGGCTTGGGCAGACTAGGCTGCCATACATACTCGTACTTATCTACTTGAGTTAATTTGTTTTCTTTCACACAATACACAATTAGAACATAAGCTTAAAATATAATTGTTAAGTACTAAAAACATTTAACGAAATGAATGACAATAACACGGAAATGAAATTCATTTCAATAAAACATACTTCTTCATGAAACTGATAAAACAATGGAGGATTGCGTAAGCGTATTGAAATAAACAGAACATTTACTTACCATTTCTAAATATTTGACACACCCGAATGATTACGGGTGGGAGTAAACAACATTCAGAATAACAAACGAAGGAAACTCATTATTGGTAATTCCAGGGATATTATCATTAAGTTAAATTAGGTTTGCGCGCGGCGGTGCTTGACTGAAAATGTCACAAATAATATAATTATTCAACTTTCATAAGTAACAGTTCTAAATATCATTCAAATCCGCACTCATTTAGTATCTACTTGCAATAAGTGTGGTAATTAATCAATCGAGACACGTAGGTGATGTACGAAACAAGCATTGTTATAATAGGTATAAACAAATAGCGATCGTTGACCAACATACCGAAAACATTTTACAACGCGCTAACAATTTGGCACGCTCCCAAGTATTCCGTGACAAGCTATACGTTCTACGTTAGCTTTATAAATAACACAAACGATGAAACGAGTTCAACACACAGCCACAGGTCACATCAATAAAATTTATGTAATTTGCATTAAAAAATAATCTAAATCAAGCTATTTTAGTTTTTCGCAGACAGAACACACATATTTTACACTAATTAGATGCGAGAATAACAAAAACCAATGGAGTTCTTCTGAGAAGTCGGGAGTCTTTTTTTGTTTACCCGACGATTGATTGCGAACACAGTTAAAAAACCTAATTACTTTTTGTTAAGTAGATCATGCATTTACAATTCGCGTCGTTATTATCTAGTAGTTTTTACCGGTCTCGTTATGCGGATAGGCGGATACAAGCGGGTACGTAGGTAAATTGGCACTGGCAGGCAAAACCCGTTCACGAAGTTTTTGTAAAAACAAGCAAAGAGGTCGCATACCTTGTTTTGGCCTTGTGCTAATCGAGTTAGCGGTTACATGCGAATATCTAATACTGTGTAATTTGCACATACAATGCGATGAAAAAACGGCGATATTTCAAGTGGAACGCGTTCATGTTTCATGTTAAGTGACTCGTAACCACCTACTTGTGAGTCTAATGTCTCGCGTTCCAAATAACAATGATAATGAGATAGCTGCGTGCTTATCTATACATAATCACGTACAAGATATGTGTAACGACCACAACATCACGTCTTGAGATAATCTACTAAAAATAGGTGTTTTATCATACAATAGTTTGCGTTCATAGATAGCTTGCATAGTGAGAGGCGGGAATTTGTAGATAACAAAATACAAACACGGCAGTCGATAGCCTGGTTGCAGGCACTGATAAGAGGCCCGTTACCAGCCGCCTATTTATACAAGACCTGTATAAATAACCTGAGAGCGTTTGTGAACTTCTCAGAATTTCAATAAGTGTACGCTTCGTTTCATTTCATTTACGCTTGAGAAACTCAAACAAGTTATAAAAATGTTTGCCACGTGTGTTTGTACGGTTTATGATCTATCTGAGACTTTGCTGAAGCTGTGTGAAACATTACAATTCAATTCAACGTTCAAGATGTATTGATACTTTGAAAACTAGAAAATATTCTGACACAGCTATACATTATTTGATTAAAAACAGCTTTGTGTGACACAGATAACGTTATCTAACGAACTCGCGGTTGTTTGTTACGAGGTTAAACACATTTGAACAGTGTGCACGCATCCGTACACCTTTAGTAATAAAATAATTTACACTGAACTAAGTTTCCTGAAGACCGGTAATGCTCACCTGGAGTCTGTGCCACTCCTAGCAGTACAAAATCTTGACTTATTTAAAAAAGCTATATTCATGTTTTTAAACTATGAGCACAATGTTATCTATTATCTGTTATCTGGTTTAAATGTTATGTTTTATTAGACCTATAATTTATAACGTACCTATATGTATACGTATAAATGACCTATAACTTGTGTGTAGTATTAAACTGTCAGTTTAAGTTGTGCAATTAAATAAATAAATAAACATGTAAGTCGCCATATAATTTATTAAACATGTCTGTTTTAAACATAACATGAACATGTCTGTTTTTAAACATGTCTGTTTATAGGAAAGTTAAAGAGGTCAAATGCGCATCTAACGACGAGAAACAATTGTCCGGAGACTATGACTCAGGTTGCAACTTAAAAGAGGTTGCATTAGGTTTGACAGCCATGCCAGTAATATACCCAATATTATGAAGGTACATATTTAGGTAAGAGACACATTTTGATATAACAAAGTTATTCATCCCTTATCAATAAGTCGTTGCTCAGCTGCCGACAAGTCGCCTCGATTATTTATTACGATTAAATTAATTCGACGATTGCCTGATGCAATAATAAAATGTGATTCACTCCTTTATTTTATGAACATCAACTACACACGAGTACTTGGCATTCATAGACGACGTATTTTTATTATTGTATTGTTTGTGAACTGTGCCTGAATTGATTGCATTATTATTAGGCAGGACGGAATATAGAAAACAATAGAATCGCGTTGAAATAAATTATAATTATTAGAATTTATGAGATAGAGTAGAATTGTATTAAATTGAGATGTTTTTTGGAAACTCGCCGTATAAGATCTGTCCCGAACGTCTGAAGTACCTACATATCTACCATACCTACTCGAACATTATAATCAAAGCGAATGATTTATTTGCACATTGAATCAGTGCGGACGTAAATCGTAAGTATTTCGTCATCGTTGCAGAGACCGGTCTCCGATCGGATGTCAAAAACCGCACGACGCAATAAATTGTTGTCTCGTGGAGAGTAAACATCGGCGTTCGGCCGCATTCATGCATAATTGATGAGGGTTCGGAACGAGCGCGTGGATTCCTGGCGGTCACGACTCGGTCGGCCCGCGCGCCTCCGGCAGCCATTTTGTGAAGCCTGCCCGCCCCGGGTGCGCCGCATCGTGAATGTTAATACGACCTTATGATGAACACTCCGCACTACTCAGATAATACCCCCAATTTAAAAATAACTCGTCTTTTTCTAGTCCGTTTTGCTTCCGCTGCGCTCCATCGATCGCAGAGTAACGAACATGACACGTGAAGTATTTGCAAACAGTTTTGACTGCGGCACGCAACGTGCAATTAATACAGAATGATCATTATTAGTTTCTATTGTTACCGGCTGGCTAAATAGAGCATGCGCCGGTGTAATACATAATTTTAATGGCACAATGCAACGCGTCCAACTCTCACGCACGGCCATTGTACCGTGTAATCGTAATCAAAAGTATTTTCTCTCGGAACGAAAGACTCGTCATTAATAGAGACGTTTCACAACAATTAGCGGGTAACCAGTGGAACTAAAGAATAGAACTCGGGAACTTCTGATTGATGAGCGATACCCTTTGTGCTGGGGCTCTTACACAACCGACGGTTGCGAGATGATGAGTTATTCCGTTTGAAGTTTAAACAGTAATAACATTCAATTGTTTTACGTTCGTAAACACTATCTATAAAGGTGTGTTTCCCTTCGCCGAGCTCTTGAATTAGCGTTGAATACGTTTGCGGTCGAGACCTACCTACCCTACGGGCGGCGGAGCACTCATTGCTGATGAAAGTCTACCGCCGACGACTCGTAATAATGTGAAATGAAATACCGCACCCGTCCGTCTGTTCAGCGACCGCAAGTGGGGGCCAACACACGCTAACGTGAACATAAGAGAACGCGTAACCGTGAACTACGAAATTACGAATTATTACATCGCATTTGTTCTGGAAAATACAAAGCTCGGCTCCGAATAGAAATGGGCTCATATTTTACTTTTTGACGGGCGTCAGCATGCAAAATGAACTCCATGCATTTTTATTACGAGTTTCAAACGAATCAGAAATCTGATGTTGTAAAGAAACATGAGTATAACGTAAACGTATTATAAGCAAAACGTTAGTCATATTACTTGTGACGTCAAGCATTTGAATAAATATTGAGAAACACATTCAATCGGTAACACGCTTTTCCTGTCATCTAGAAATAGAAAAACATGGTGCGATTGTTCCTGCATTTATCCTGTAAATAAGGAAAAATATCGTGATTTCAATATGAATGTGTGGGAATGAGGTACACATTATGAAGAATGCCATCAATTATTTTAAACTCTATGTGGGTCATTCTGGTAGAACCGCAGGGCAATTGCGTAACACACAGTAGGAATCGGTTTCATTTTGACATTCATTACGTTATTTACGTTTTTGAGCAGACAAATTTTGCGAACTTAGCGCCATGGATTAGCAATTTGCTTCAACATCATTCAAATTGTGATCGATAGTGTGTTACGCAATTAGGGTGCCGACACATACGTAGATTAATATGTAAAAGCATTCCATTTTCCGTAAGTAGAAAAGTTTTGTTGAATCATGCAAATCGACTTACAATTTCAAAATATGTACCTACTCGTTGTTTTTTGCGAACATTTTGCTTTTAGCAAGGTGTGTAAATGCGATAAACGTATCTACAACGTTTCTTGTATGTCGGCCGTGTGTACCGAAGGTGAGCAATAGTGTGGGGTACACAGACAGCTGCGGGCTACAGCCGCACTTCCTGTAAACCCAACGACCCATTGTTACCACACACCACCACACTACATACTTTTTATGACGCATTATCTAAGAATAGCAACGACGTTAGCACTCCACTCTTACGATCATATGACATCGTAAGATTGTACACTTTATCTGCGTGACAAATAACGTTTTCAACAATCCCTTTCCACTGTTTCATATCTCGCCAACAAAATTTTATCTACTCAGATAACATTTCACTTCAAACATCTTGATATCTTTATACCCAGACAGAACAAAAGAATAAACAAACTGACGCTACGCCAATTTAATGCACATTATCTCAAGAATTTTAATGTGTAATTTCAATTTCTTTCACGTAACTATATGAATCAAAATCATCATTGGTACTTTCATCTCGGTATGCGTGTATCGTGCAAACCGGTAATAGGGTTGGATGCGTTTTTTTTCTTTTTTTGCACATACGAGTAGTGATGTCCAAACAATTTGTAGCGAAGCGCTGGGAACCTGGCTGGCGTGAGATCAGAAAGTCGTGATCGTCCGCCACGACGCGACGCCCTGTGCCTCAATTCACTAATCAAACCCCACAATGACTCCATTGTTACCGAGATGCTTTATACTTTTCGCTACACATAACAATCGCTTCCTTGAGCTCATTACGGTAATGCAAGATATCAAAACATCAAGCATATAGTTTGCTATTATAATAATGGCTGTGGAAAATACCTTTGATAAATAATCGCGGATGCTTTGTTTATTTTAACGTATGAATGATAAGTCAATAATGATGGAACAACCTATCACTATGGCAAAGAGGTAATAATGTGTGTCTACATTACATAATAGAGTATATTCTTGTTATAAGTCACGTCATTAGACAGTAATTATGGAAGAGAAGATGACGATAAATCATCGTTTAATATTCGTATGTGAGGACAGAATGATGTATCAACATGTACTATAACATAATGGCGTTGGGTGTGGCATTCGGTAGTACTACATCATGGTTCTCGGTTGCAGACTGCCCAAACCCCCTCACTAGCTCGGGTAAGGGCCGCAAGGCGCGCCCCTGTTTTATTCAGAGCATTAAGCCTACCATTAACGGTTAACTGGTGCAGGTTATCAAGGGTTTTCTCGGAGAAGCACATTCGGTGCTGGAACGGTGCCAAGAAATGTTTCAACGAGTTACATTGACCGTTATCGGCTACCTGGCAGTGCACGTACTCAGCGGGTTAAAATGTTTCCGAGAAAATCTATAGAGCCCGAGTATCGAGCATGCAGCGTGCTCGTTTAACAGCGTATTTCGTATCCGACGTAAATGTTACTCTACATAATGTTCTAAGTTAAAATGTTCCATGCAATTAAGATAGGAAAATGATGTAGATATGGATCTGCATCTATAATTAAGTCTCTCATCGCTTCCCCCTGCTTGTACTCATAATTTACTGTTTACGGGGAAACCAGCTCGTGTTAGAATTGTCTTCTCTTTGTCGACTTGTTTGTCTCTAATTTATTTACGTAGGCGAATAAAACGTGTTTAGAAGAAACTTGGCAAATTTTATTCAAATTACCTAATTAAGTATTTCCACAGATGCTTACATTAACCCGTGGTTATGCAACAACGCGCTTAAACTGGTGAACTAACCTGTTTCCCCAAGTACCGTCATTACGTAACCGATTCTATTTCTATAAAAATGTTAGGAAACATGTCAATTGCTATTAAAAGGCGCGACACGACACAAAGGCACAGCTCGTCTCGCGACACAGGGTGCTTATAAGTCGCGTCGCGTGTCGCGCCTTTTTGCTGTTTGCCTTAAAACGTCGCAATGAGGCAGACCCTTCAAAAAATCTCAAGACGCAATGAGAACCTCTTGAAAAAAATGAAAATATAAAGACGAAGTATGTACCTACATTATGAAGGGAGGGCGTTTAATTTTCAAATTTCGTGTCGTTGAAAGATTATTGAACTGTGTGGGGGCGACAAGAGGAAAATGTCACAATTGAGGCGCCTAGGGGACGAAAGAGGGTGTACGGGGGTGGCATGCCTCCCACGAACCGCTCCCAGCTTGTTTACGTTGTCACCCTTGAATCGAAGTAAATCCAGGGGCAAAACTTTGATTAGTTATTCTTTTATTTATGATGACAAGAGGATATTTGTTGTACAAGTATTGCCCCGAGTTTGTGCTCTCTGCACTTTGAAAGTGGTTGATAAGCATAGAACAAGGTATTATTACTAGCGTAGTACTTTTTCTCAGTGTTGATAAATAAAATAAATAAATAAAATTTTTTATTCAAAAATTTACAAAATACGTAATAAATACAAAGTCCCAGATTATATAATAAACATCTTACATTTCATGTGCCTGAACTAGGAAATCCTGTGTTTCAGGCGAAAAGAGCTGACATTGTTTAAAATAAATCAATCATAAAAACAATAAAACTGTCTAGTAGGAGGTAACACTATAACAAACAATACTTTTAAAGAAACTACGATAAACTAAATACTAACTACCTTAATACTACTTATTTTAGTACGACTAACAATTTCTCTGTATCTTCGTACGACATCTGTTGAAGGGCATTCTTAATTTTTTTTTTACAATTATTATAGCTCAGGGGATAGATGTCTGCGATTGAATTTAGTCTATTATAGAGGAGCGGACCCAGGAAGAAGTAAAATTTTGACGTAAAAGCATGCTTAGTTCTTATTTTTTGAGCGCAAACTATATCTTTTCGTCTTTTGTTAGTTAATTCAGTGCTGTATGGAAGGGCGGCGTGTTGCTTTAGTACGATGTGCATTATGAATAACTGGCGAACTGTTAATACTTCACAGTGTTTATACAAGAGGTTAGTAGGAAAAAGATAAGGGTGAAAAGAAGATAGAGATAGAGAGAAGAGATAGAGGTTGATAAGTAAGTGGTATTTTATTCGACTTATCATGAGATAAGTCACATCCATTAGGATGTGGCATAAGGTTGGATTGCGGTATGAAATCATGCTAGCGATATAAATAGGTTGTACTCGTAGTTATCGACGGCTTAATTGATTAGGTATGTACCTTCCTTGTTTTATATCAGATCTATTGATATTGGCAGATTAGATTCGTACTAAATGCCACACCTTTTTCTATCTGAACTGATAAAAAAAGTAATTAAAAAAAAATTAAATCGACTTCAAAAAGAAATTAGCTCAAAATTATAAAATAACTTTAATTTTTCGGAAGTCAGTGTCTTGAGATCTGTTTTCTGTTTTTTCCGAAATTAAAGTTATTTCATAACTTTGAGCTAATTTCTTTTTGAAGTCGATAAATTTTTTTTTTAATAAGTAGTTAATAGTTTTTTTTTTATAAATATTGAACTATAATTTGATCAAAGTTTGAGATGTTTTTCTCTGTAGCTCGTATTAATAAGCCAGGCCATCACACTTACACGTATTAGTCCATATCTTGAAAACTCCGGAACCAATTTTAATGAAACTTGCACTGTTCCCTAAGTTGAAATAAATTTAAGCCAATAAAAAAAACAATGGTCACAATCCGATTAAAAGTTTTGGAGATATGCGTGGACAAGCATACATATAAACATACGTATATACCTATAACATTTTGTATATTTGATTGGAAGCCCTAATATATTATCATAATTATGTCAATATATTGCAGTTCCAATAATATCACATACATACGTGTCGAATTGATAACCTTCTTTTTTTGAAGTCGGTTAATAAAAATACCTGTGTCAGAATTAGGAATAAATTAGTCCGCATATTATTTAAAAGGCTGACTGACCACATCCCAATTTGGCCGCAACGTTCTAAAAATAAATTCCGGCCCATAAAGGCTCTTGCAAACAGGCGCTACACGCGACGTGTCATAAAGGCACCACGTGTCGCGCGACGAGCGGTGCCTTTGTGTCGCGCGCGATTCGTGTCGCGTTTCGCGCCTGTTTGCAGGAGCCTTATAGAAACAAAACCGACTACATTTTCTCAGAATTTATGCGTAGGTACATTAATTAACATGCCTCGTATTATTTTCCTAAAACAAGAACCCAAACAGTTTATCGTCTAACAAAGCATTGTATATTTGCTCAGTATTATTGCCCCTTGGCATCCGGCCCCGGTTGCTAGGCAACGAACGCCTATGCCTTCTCGCAGAAATCCCCATCCTTATTTTATGTATTCCCACATTGCACCCGCGAGCAGCTGATTCCATTCAAACATAAATTTTTCGTATTCCTTTGTAAGTTTGTACCCATAAAATTAAGACTTGCGATTGCGCCGAATAAAAATAATTAAAACGCTTAACATTTTCATACAAGAATAACAATAACTGTGTGTAATTCAGTACACATTAAAATAATTGCTTTAAGTTTAATTACAACGTAATTTCTGCATTTTATGACAGTAATTAACTTGAAAGTAGCGCTTTGTGTGTTTTTACAACTTCGCGATTTCAGTCCAAGTTTGTTCCGGTAATCTTTTGCATAGACAGGGTTCTATTAGTCCCTTCTTTGCGTAGTTCGCTGCTTACGTATTCTGTGAAACAATGAAAAATTCTTAGGATTCGAATGAGTTTTTCAACGATCCATAAAAAAAATAAACAAAGAACTATTTGTTGTTATGACTCCAACTCGTTTAAAGCATTCTAAAAATAACTTCAATGGACAGATAGACTGACAGACATAAAATATAATGTAGTACTACTACTAATGTGTGTTACTATAGTCTACCTACGCTCTGGGCGTAGGTACTTATGTCCAGCGTAGAGGTAGTCTAACGTATAGATAGATACACAATACACAGGATTACCGTTACCGCTGCGTGGACACTGCATAGCCGCCGCAGTCGCGCTTAGACCACCGCATAGCCTCGTGTTGCAGCAGGGGACCTGGGACCCTAGACAAAATCCATTCTCTGTAAGCATTAACGCTAACGGAAAGACCAAATTGTATAGAGTTGGCATTAGATTTAGAGATGTCACGTGCTACAAAATGTCAACTCCATACAATTTGATGTTTCCGTTGGCGTTAACGCTTACAGAAAAGGGATTTTGTCCAGTGGTCCTGCTACGCTAGCATTGCGTAGCCGCGCGTAGCAGCTGCAGATCCGCTACGCTTCCCAATCGTTGAGTAGCCGCTCGTAGCGGAAGCGGGGAACCGCTACGCTAGCGAAGCATAGCCTTACATAATAATATCTCAACCGATTTATTTATATACAGTTAGAATTATGTTGACGTTACCCGTATCTCCTTAAGGCTCCTGCAAACAGGCGCGACACGCGACGCGACAAAAAGGCACCGCGTGTCGCGCGCGATTCAATTCGCGTGTCGCACCTGTTTGCATGTCAATTCAAATAAACATAAAAATATTCACGTTCCCGTGTTTTGAATCAAGTTCAATTAAAACGGAATTAACGCGAAGCTAGATACATAATTGCTCTAAATATAGATGAAATAGCAAAAGCCACGTCAACCCTTCTCTCGGAGAGCCCGAGGGAACACAAAGACCCTCTACCTCACCCTCCCGGCAGTCACGTATAAAAGAAAACATTGATGTAAGATATGAGATAGACGGTTTCGAGGGTGAACTCAAATTATTATTCTTATGAGTGAGCGATTTGCCCGTTCCCGGCTGGTTTCTTTTGTTAATTGAAGACGTAGGTAAACAACGGTTCTGTGTAAACATACTAACAACTATAAGTTTGGTAATATGTACGAAACTCGAAACAAAATTAACAATATAACGCTCTTAACTCCGCTAATTAATTGAATGCAGGTAGTATACCGAGCAACGCGAAAACAAAAACACATCTGTTCGCACAAATATGCGAATTACGTTCACGTTTTCGTGTCAACATCACGTTTGGACATTCCATTATCAAGTCATGACGACCTACATCCATATTGGATTTCTATTTTACGAATAGACAATTCGACCCACGTCCGTCATAGTCTTCGAGTTTCATGGAATTTTTTGTCGTCAAACAGATCATAATTATGCGACGTCGAATGAATTCAATACATAGTATTGAATTGTCTTTTTGTTATTTAATCATGTTTACGTTTCTTAGTAAACCTGAAATCGGATTAATATCGGCATGCCGCCAAGGTGACATAATTTCGCCGACTCATTTGATACTAGTACTTAATTTGATACATTCATAATATGCGTTATGTATGATATTTAATATCTGGAACGTGTTGTACTTACAATGACGTATGCTCGACTACTAACGATGGCGATAATCAGCGTGAATTAAATTACATCAGAACCGGTTGCATCGAGTAAATTGCACGGTTTAAATTCGATTTATGCAATTTAAATGCCAGTACGGTTAAAACGCAAGGCCAGCGTTATCGGGTCGAAAATCGACAAGTTTTATGTAGGCCAGACTCGGCGGCGATAAATGAGTAGCATGGCATAATAGCATTCCTTTAACCGTACAGTTGCCAATTACCAAAGAGGAACCTGCAAACAGGCGCGGCACGCGACGTGACACAAAGGCACCACGTGTCGCGCCTGTTTGCAGGAGCCTTTACGAGCGTGACAGTTGTGTTTTCACGTTCCGACGACTTCTTTGTTTGCACTTTTATTCGTCAAATTTATTCAAATAGCGACTTTAGGCCTTTGATAGTTCATAGGTCGCCTCGTTTCGCTTGGCGGTGAATGTTTCGGGGCGGGCAGAGGGGCTCTGGCAAGTTTGTCATTGTTTTTTTAAACGGGGACCTGCGACGCGTGACGTCCGCTCTCCATAATCACTCGTAGACAATTTGTTGCGCAACCTAGCGTCGGTCGCGACATGCCCAAAGAGTTTGTTATTCAGTCGTCGACGGCCTTTACTTTCTCGACCTCCATATAAATATTCTTCACTTGGCCAATTACTTTATTAGCCTTTGTTACCTAAAGAGCGCCTAAAGAGAGTGTTTCTTTGCAGTCGCAATCAAATTACAGCAATCTGCCTGCCTTTTCCCAACTATGTTGGGGTCAGCTTCCAGTCTAACCAGATGCAGCTGAATACCAGTATTTTACATGGAGCGACTGCCTATCTGACCTCCACAACCCAGTAACTGGGTAATACGATACCCCTTGGTAAGACTGGTTGTCAGACTTTCGGGCTTCTGACGTCCCGTAACGACTGTCAAAGATCTACGAATGACAGCCGGGACCAATGGCTTAACGTGCTTTCCGAGGCACAGAGGAGTCTCGGTATGTAAAGATGGTCACCCATCCACGGACAACCCCGGCAAGCGTAGCTTAACCTGACAGATCGACCCGTGCGGCTGTTATTACTTAGCCACGAGCTCCTCTCGCAATCAAATTACAGTACCTAAGTAACTTATTTGCACAGCTATCTTATTGTTGTGTACTTTAAATCTACGTTAGTCTAAACAAAAAGCGTGTTGTTGTAAGACATTAACCGCATACACATTAACGTTTCAACAAGCGCACAAACCGGTGTGAAATTCAAATACCTAGCAAAAAGGCAAAAGTAATCGTTTACTATACATGACAAAAATAGCGAGTGGTTTATTAAGAAATCAACCTTGAGGCAATGCAAATTGATTGGTATAAAGTGAGTTCAATAGCTGTACGATAGTTTACCAATAGGTGCGTCCGTCCGTGTGTTGTATGGCTAACAATATTCTTTACACAATAATCTTTGAATTGTAACTAAAAAATCAAATGTAAAAAAAATCAAATCAAAAAGGAAAAAATACTTATAGTTCTAAAACTGAAATGTCCAAATCATTTTTTTTTTTTGTTTATATTATTATTATTAAACTACATGATACGGTAAAGATACAGAAATATTTATGTTTACGTTTAAGTTTACGTTTTGAGAGTTGACGTTATGGGAAATGGACTTTTTGGGAATTATAGATTTGTCGTCGTTTTGGGAAGTGGACGAAATAGGAAATAGACATTTAGGGAATTACCATTTTGGGAAGTGGACGTTTTGGGAGAGTGAACGTTTTGGGAAGTTGTCGTTTTGAACCTAAATGAATTATGTGCCTAAGTATTGAAAGATGGCTCGTTGTGACCTCGTGGCATTTGGTCGCACGGTCGCACGGTCGCATCGAATTTCTATTAACAATCGACTTATGTTAATACATACCTACATAGCAACGTATGCAATGAATTGATTCTTAACACTTTCTACGTATAAATTGGTTATGTATGAACTGTTGTTGATTTATGATTTCCCTTTACTCTAAAATGTACGTAGCATGTGATTTTATTAACAAAATTCGTTTTATGTTAAAGAAATAAAAAGTACCTACCTATGGTAGCGAAAGAAAAAAAAAATTGTGGCCAACTGTTAACCTCTCTCCTTCGGGTTTTTTATACACGATCTTACAAATACTTAAGCAAAATTACATTATGTATTACTCCGGCAAAACTCATATAATAAACAGTCTTGTGTAACTAAGTAACGAAAGATTATAATAATGGGTATTGTGTTATAATTCCAAGAAAAATATATGATTACCTAATCATAAAGTACGGTAAGTACTTTATGAGTACGACAACAAAGAGAAAGGTTGAGAGTAATCTAATAAAATGTAGGTATCTCTTTGAAATTAAAAACACTTAAGTACAACGTTAAAATCGCATATATTTATACATACCTAACAAGGATAATAATGTACTTATATCTAAACGTTAGGTACAATACAGTAATTCGAAGTAGGTTCTTGTGTGTTACTATATAAGTTTCCTGCCTCGTACACGCAGTAGGTAAATAAATTACAATACATGAAGTAAATTGTATGAAACATCAAAAAACTTCGAGCGGAAAACTCCATTTTGATAGAATAATTAGAACTACGTAGGGAGTTCTGAAAGTCTTGAGATTTAACTTCACTGCCTAGCCTTTTCCCAACTATATTGGGGTCGGCTTCCAGTCAAATCGGATGCAGCTGAATACCAGTATTTTACATGGAGCGACTGCCTATCTGACCTCCACAACCCAGTTACTGGGTAATACGATACCCTTTGGTAAGACTGTTGTCAGACTTTCGGGCTTCTGACGACCCGTAACGACTGTCAAAGATACACGAATGACAGCCGGGACCAACGGCTTAACGTGCTTTCCGAGGCACGGAGGGGTCTTGATATGTAAAGATGGTCACCCATCCACGAACCAACCGCGGCAAGCGTAGCTTAACCTGATCGATTGACCCGTGCGGCTGTTATTTCTTAGCCACAAGCCCCTCTCAGTTAGGTACACATAGTAGACAATAAATCTCCAAATAGCAGTTATTTTCTAAGCACAATCATTGTAACAAATTGATCGCGAGGCATTATTGAGCTCCGATTCCACGCGGCCTCGCTTATCACCATCAATCATCAATCACTTGTATACTGTTCCCAATGTCTGTCGCTTTATTAATATAACCTAATAGGAATGAATGGGTACTTTATCGAGATAATAAATTGTGTTTAAAGATGAGTTCAGTTGCAATAAAAATGTTTTGGTTTTGAATCTTTAGCCCTTTAGACTTGTCAACTGATTTGTACAAGAACTATTCTAATTTCTAACCCCACAATGATAATAATACACATCAGGGGCGACGACTTCATTCAACCCCATTTCTACGGGCTTCCCTTTCGGAACAACGACTGTACTTGAGTTCGTAGTTCAGTTTTAATATAGTAATACACACATAGTTATATTACAGGTATTTCTTAATATAATATCATAAGATTAAAAAGCATTACAAAACCGCGCACCTATATAGGAGTTAAATTAAAAAAGTAAAGAAATAACTTAAATTTTTGAGTTAATAAAATGATGCTATATTCAGTTTATGAGAGCTGAAAAATTTTTTCTTCGGCTTCCCTCTAATTGAAGTTGTAGCTTCGCTACTGATACACATGCTAAAATTCGGTCTCAAAACATTAATTAACAAAAGAAAACGCTCAATTCAGCACAAACGCTCAATTCAGGACATGGATAATACAATAAATATGCAGAAACGTGTTGTAATAATACAATTTAGTTTATTGCACAATACAAGGCGGGAATACACATGCCTGTAACTTGTTACAAAACTCAAGTAGCTTGCATGCTAATGTACCTACCATAATAGCTTCTGATTGGTGAATGTCACAATGGCATGCAAGCTACTTGCTTGATTTTGTACAAGCTACAGGCATGTAGCTTGCATGGCAATGTATCATAATAGCTTCTGATTGGTGAATGTCACAATGGCATGCAAGCTACTTGCTTGATTTTGTACAAGCTACAGGCATGTAGCTTGCATGCCAATGTACCAAAATAGCCTCTAGTTGGCGAATGTCACAATGGCATGCAAGCTACTTGCTTAGTTTTGTACAAGCTACAGGCATGTAGCTTGCATGCCAATGTACCAAAATAGCCTCTAGTTGGCGAATGTCACAATGGCATGCAAGCTACTTGCTTGATTTTGTACAAGCTACAGGCATGTAGCTTGCATGCCAATGTATCATAATAGCTTCTGATTGGTGCATGCCACAATGGCATGCAAGCTACTTGCTTAGTTTTGTACAAGCTACAAACATGTGCAATTGTGCATTCCTGCCCTAAGTATCAGATTCTAATTGAATGACACTATGTTTTTAAAGAAGGCGCACATTATAAAGCTGACATCAACTAAATGACAAATAAGTAAATAACACATCAACGTATTTTGACACGATATCAATCTTACATAAGCCGGTTTTATATGTAAACCCGTTATTAACATTATTGATTCAGTCAATAATATAAGGCAGGAAAATCAACATTCGGATAAACCGGTTTAGTTAATATTTTCGCTCAAACATTTAAATGAAGGGGACCAGATCAATAACAGGAAAAGAAATCGAGGTGAAACAAGGTGTCTTGAGAAACAACCGCTAATATTTATAATAATGTAATTTGTATTACAGTCGCGAACACCCTGATTCCGCACAACGTTCGCGCTAAAGTTTCATCAGATTATTCTTGGTACAATGTCTCGTCTTTCGTATTTTGTTCAATGTCAAACACATCAAACGCTACGTTACTGCGCACCTAACATGGCGTACAATGTCCTAGCTAGACGCTCCAGTCAAAGCTTTTAGCGAACAAAGAAAATCTACAAAGATAACTAAAATAGAAAAACACAATGTCTGTCTCTGACATCAGAATCGGTTGATCATTTATCAAATGGAACAATTAGAATAGAAATTAAAAAGTTATTAAAAATCCGGGCTTGTCTGTTGTGGATGTTATAGAATCGGGGAATAAGTAACTAATTTACGAGCCATTTTCCTTTGATAACTTGGCTGAATAGCTTTTTACTATACCTAGCAATTAACGCACATCCGGTCAACCGGGATCAAGATTACCGACCCAACGTATTAAAATACCGTTCAGAATTGAAAATAATCGAGGAAATGTGGGAAAACGATAGCCCTATCATTTAATCCACGTTACTCAAGTTTCACAGGAAGCCATTCGTATTTACATTGCAAATAACACGATATTTACTAAAAATATGTGTATAACTTCAGTGTGTAATTGCATGCTAATGAATCAAAAAGCCAGAAGTCATTGCCTTAACAGCCGTGGGCGTACATAACTTATGCCTAATTAAATATCGAGGTTCTTGACTCGATAGCTATAATACCATGCGCGGGAGAGCCACTTGAGCCGAGTTTCGTGTACTGTACAAAATAGATAACTCGTATTGACAGACCTCGAATGGTGTTCGACGGGCGGCCCACGCCCGACACTGCGCTACCATTATTCATATTGTTATGTCGTCATTTCGTGATGGCCGGCATCAGTCGTTCATCTCCGTGCATCGCCGACGCCTATCTACATCTAAACTCGACAAGCCCATCAAAAGGCCGTTGGCCCGCTTTGGGCTCGCACACAAAACTGCGAATTCGCATGGCATCGCAAAACGCTGCGAGCTGCGCATTGAATTGTAGCTACAATTCAATGCGCAGCTCGCAGATTCTTGCGATGCGACGTCGCATCGCAGTTTTGTGTATACAAGCCCGGGTCGGTCACTGCGTGGCGTGGGTATTATGTGCATGCCACATCACAGAGGATACAGTTACTTGTAACTAACGTTTCCTATAGACCCACATTGTTTTCGTATCGCGTGTTTTAATTATCTAATTACGCAAGTGCAACGTCTCGTCACGAATATCTATTTGCGCCGCCCGCCGACGCTCACTTGCCAAAAGCTATTAATTACGACCGAAGAATAGAATATCTCGCCGGCTAATCCCCCGGAGACGGTTACGGTTACCGACAACGTTGATTAATGTCCGCAGCGTTCGTTTAACTCTTCTTTGTATACATTCATCGGTTGTATAAACGCGAATAACCTTCTTTCGGGTTGCTCGGACATAAATAGGCTCGCATCCGCCGTACAAATAAATAAATTATACGCATTGATCCGGCACAGACGCGCTCCGTTTGAAACCTTGAAGACGTATCCGTGTGAATATTAGACCAGATTTAAGTCGATGAAGCAATAAAGGAAAGTGGCCGCTGTAAGATTGCCACGCTAATCAATATTGGTGCCAAATAGTGCGCGGTCTTCACTGGCATGGCAACAAGAAGTTAGGAGGGCGTTTGAAGCGAGAACAATAGAGATGGGGCTCTCGTCGTGTAGTTACGGCGGTTCTCGCCGACATTGTGGCAAGCGATAGCGGTCGTGCGAAGAATGCCAATGGAAACAACTTTACTGTTGGTTTCCTCGAAGCCGACACGCGTGACGAACCGAGAACCGGTTACACGACACCGCGCAGAAACAATGCATTAGCAATGCTTTTCATTAATTTTAGACCCGCTCGCCATTTTATTTATAAAAACTTGCAGAAAATACTGAGAATTGCGACATTATATATGTACCTACGCGTGAGCACGAATATTGACGAGTAGAACGAAAGTTTACACGTAGGTACGGTAAAACGAATCTTATTAATAGCCATGAAACTAGTTCAGAGCGTGTTGCAATAACATCACACCTTGTGTAAGTACACTTTCAAAAGGTGCATCCTGCGGCTGAAGGTTATTCCCCTACAAACGGGTTCGAAGCTGAGAAAGCAATAAAACAAGATCTACACGGTGTAAACTGTGAAAACTACGTGAACACACGCGACCTACATAATTGAAATGTAACACAATTCATGCGGTACTTAACTAATATTTAAATCCACTGCAACGTATCGTACAATCGTAGGATTGAAATAGGTCACCCGGGAGGCAAATAAAACGAGAGTTATTGAGCAAGTGCGGTGGCGAACACGCTACATCCGCGTATATTTCATTGGCTGTTAATTCAAACAGCAAATGTCACGTAAAATATGGCCGCTGCGAATATATTCATTCCACGCTGTATTTTACGATCATTCCTAATTATAACCTGACCGATCTGTAATTTGAAATTTTATCATAAAATGGCCATCTGCTGCATAAAACAGGTAGCATGACCTCCTAAAGACAACCTGAAGAGTATTTGAAGGTGAGCAAGCGAACATAATCGAAAATATAAAACATCTTTGTTATTGTAGAATGTCGTCTAGACGGGAGCGTGACAAATAGAATAATTAACCTAAACTGTAGCATAAAGAGCAAGTTTCATTTTAAAAGTAGCAGAAGTTGAATAAAATGTCTCAATATTTAACGAAAACTAAATTTGCAAAGGAGCTATGTCAGTGACAATTATTTGTTTAAATAGTGTTGTGCAATGTATCATCGTGTTGTCGATAGTCGTCATCAGGGTATCCAAGCAAGGTTAATAGATTACAGACGATGTAAATTCAACGTGCTCCGTGTGACTATAAATACCTCTCAATGCTAACAGCGAACGGATTTACCTGTTTGTTTCTTGATAAATAACGTATCTACATACTTACATTATTTATTATATACAATGCAAAATACGAATATGTTTCGTTGAGAATAAACGGCTGGGGATAACATGGACGGCAATTATAATTGACATTTTATGTTCAAAGAGATTAGTGAAACATAAAAAAAAAACATCAACTAAGTATTAATTTTGTGCGTATAAGTGTCAGACAGTTATGGATATGATGAAGTGGAGTCTGTAATTAATTATTCGCAATATAGGATTTCGTTGACCACAGACCGCGTTCGTTGGCGGTCTGATATAAATTATACGAACATAAAAGACAGATGAACGGGAATAAAATGAGATGTCGTATAGTGAAAAGTTTACGAGGGACGCGCGAGCCGCCGTCTACGCACACCAGTTGGCGTGGGTTCAATTCCTGTTTGAAGTATTTTAGGAGCCACGCACGCCGTTCACGGTGCGCCGCCCCGGCCTGTTTACAAATACTAGCGCAGACTCGATTCAATTCTCCGAGATTTTGTAAACATTGTGCCAAAAGAGATTGGCTGGCGCGTTTGTTTGGTATACCTACCCCGCAGTAATATTTTCATGCTGTTTCTCTCGATTTGTTGAGTCGTTTGCATTAAGCAAATATTCTTAGCATACTGTTAAACAATTACTGCCGTTTGGTTGAATAAATATTAAATAGTGCTCAATGTTCACACTAAGCAAATATTTTCCTTCCTCAATATTACATATGGTGCGGTGGCCTAGGCGCGTTCTACTTTGGTTATCTAATTTAATTATAGTGCCGAGCAAATAACACATTTCTTGGTGATTTATTTGTTGGACTAAATAATAATTAAATACCTTTGTGTGTTTCACTATCGACGAAGGTCAGTTTGCATGCTACACAGCGGTTGAATTGCATTACTGTTATGATGTAAAGCCAAGTCCGCTGTCAGCATAAATATAAATACTCCTTTTAAAAGTCAAGCGAAGTATAAATAATTGATGAATGAGTTGGCCGATCGGTCGGTTCGTTGTCGCGGAAGAAGAAATCAAGCGAAATGACTGTCCCGGTATCGATAAACCGACCGGTTACAAGCACATCACTATATTCGTGGGAGAGAAGTACTAAATAAAGTGGCATAAAAAAGCCAGATTTTGACTCACAACTGATTTGTTTACGTAGAATAAAGGAAAAAATAAATTATACGGTATCGTATTCGACAATGAAACGGCAAAAACATGGAAGATTCCCTTCTACTTGCTCTAGACTAAGACCCTTTAGTGGAATCAAAAAGCTCTTAACAGGTTCTCGGAATGAAATTCCAAGGAAGACATTTCATTCCATCGACTCAATTCAGAGTATTTGTTGGCTAAAGAATTTCGATTAGGTATTTTTGATTGATAAATTCGTTGTTATTTCGAACGAACGAGTTGAAAAGAAATCCTTTCTTCCTCAGCTTCTAAACGCTAAATATCACGAGTATTAATTGCGTTCCATTAAAATGCTCGCAGTCTCGTAACAAAAAACTATGGATTAAATGGCTCCAATGGTCATGTGTTTATTCATATACCTGCCGAATTCATAGCTGAGAAAAAAAAAGAATGCTCGAAACGAGCAAAAAAGAGACCGAGACGGCGAACCACAATACAAGTTTTACTAGTTCCTTTATAGCTTCAGCAAACACGTTTCACGGGGAAACGCACGATTTGGTCCGTCGCTGTCGGCATCGGGATCGCGACTTGCCTCGCTATAATTGAGACTATTGAGAGTAACCGCCCACGCTGACAACTTAAAATGTAATTTACACAACTTCTGTAGAGTTGGATTTCGTTTGAACAAGTTTCGCATATTATGCATCTAAATATAGCAGTGAAACAAAAAGTCTCGAATCTCGTAAATATTTCGACATTTTTGCCTCGAGCGAGAGGTTATTTTGCGTTTATTGAGTTGGCTTTTGATTGCTCCGCTAAACGATTACTGGAGCATTGAACTTGGTAGTTTAGATTCTTTTATATTTCTTACATTATTTATGACGAATGAAATTCGTTTATTATTATAATATAAACCTTATATCTATGAGTGCTGCCTATTTACAGGGTAGGTAATAAAAAAGCAGTCAAAATGTTATTTTGCCGGAATTTGGATCAATTGCCCAACAACACAACTCAAGACAAGAAGGTTCGAGTGTTCCACACAAAGTATTTTATAGAAGTCATAAATCTAAACATATTTAGGATCCAATACTTCTTTATGACTAAAGCTAAAAGAAAATATCAAACAACGGCAATATTCCAAATAATTTTCGTTGGAAGATAAAATAATAATGTCACCTAATAATAGAAGTTTATTAGTGTGTCACTTAACATAATAATAACAGACAGCTGTTTGTCTGTCAGTAACAACCTTGGAACCTGTCTACATCTACCGGGTGATCAACCCTCGGTAAGAACCACGGGGCGTAACATGTGGTCGATCAACGCGGAGTATATTTATAGCAAGTCACTGCACATTAATAGACGTTATGTTTTTACGTCTGTAGCATGGACGCATAGCTCATTATCATTACGCAAATCATGAAAATTGAAAATGAAGAAAACATAAAAAGTTATAAAAGTTGCTCAAGTAGGTAATGCTGAAATATACAGAGTTTCGAGACCAAAAACAGTGAGGAAACCGGCGACCTTAAGAACTCAACTAGCTATTCTTAACTCAAAAACACCAGCAACAAGTGAATTTCGAAATAACTAAGAAGCAGGTCAGAAACAGATGTAATACAACGACAAAAAGGGGTCAGTGACTGCACAGTGGGGTGTTGAGGGGTAAAGGCTCGGGGCGGGGGCGGAGGACCCGTAATAATACTTTTGAAAAAAGAACCCCAAACATCTGCCACACATGTGCGTTCGGTCCATAGTGGAATAATGCAAGTGGTGCGAGCAACCACCGCGCACCGATACGGTCGAGCCTTTTTGTGCAGTAGCTTTTTGTAGTCTTTACGCTTTGTGCTCGCGAGCTTTCAAGCGGACAAAGCTTTTTTTGAAAGGATATCAATACGTTTGTGATGAGAATTTGAACGTATGAGCTCCGAAGTTAGTAGTTACTTTCATTTGGTCTGCTCTCGAATCGTTACAACATTAGCGACCACATGTTGTGCTAATGAGTTGCATTTAGAATTTATATGATCACCAGTCGTCCGAGTGACGTAACAAAAATACATCGTAGTCGATACGCGTAATTAGCGAATTGGCGCTGAATGCCACGCTAGTGGATCGATGCATTTCTCAGAAGATCGACACATCTTGGATCGATGCCAGAGTTGCGGCGAGGTGGGAGGAGAAAAGTGGCACTTGAATATTAATACACAGATTGAGTTACAACGGTTATGACGAAAATGAATCATATTAAAAGAATGGCAGCTGTTACGCAAATCGCAAACAAATCTATTTAATTTACAAGGTAACTGAGCAAAGCGTATATAAAGCAAATATTATTATATTCAAATAATCAGTAAATTAATTAAATTCTACAAACAAAACATGCTAATAGCCTCACGAAACTGCCCAGACATAAGGCAAGATAAACGAAACTATCAGATACGAATTTGTAACCAGAAATTCGATTGGACAGATTTATTGAACCAGAAGAGAATAAATCATCAGTGTCTACTGATTTGTAAACAAAACTGTGGTCTGCATTGAATAAGAAAGACGACCTTAATTCTCTTGAGTAGCCGTGCTCAGCAACTGTGACTCAATAACAAAAAGTGGTGGTAAAAAAGAAGATTGTATAAACTAATTTCTTCATAGGAATGACAGTTTGTTTTGTAGAATACAATGAGACATTAATGCCAGCAGGTATTGCTCAAGTCAGAGAAGCAAAGATCGTGACTCCTGGCCTTTGACTGCGAGTCCCCTGGGGCAACGAGGGCGCGAAGAACTTGTCTGCTCACGAACGTTCTTGTAAACCCCTTCCAGCTGTATCATGTTAGAAACGGGCATAGTTAAATAATACGTATTCCTAAATAGATATCTCACGATAAACAGAACGTACTGCACAAAAATGACCAGGAAACTTTAATAAAATAAAAGTTTATAGCTAGCAATAAATGTGGTAATTTAATAAAAGAGAAAAACGTGAATAGAAACCAAGAACAGTTTTAATAAATAAAAGTTAACAAATATTTGTGGCGCACATATTATTTCACATCGTGTAACATTATCATCATTCTGATTCCGCAGTTAATAAAATTCAAAATGGATGTCGTAATCGTAATCGGCGTCTGCGCAGCCGGCAGCTGCTTGAGGGGAGGGCGGCGAGGTAAATCCCGTTAGGAGAAAGTAGCTGCCTACACTCCGGCGCACGGATCGTGACGAGCACTGGACCAACCGCCTCCGACTACGAGATACATTCAATTCGATTTTATCGTGACCAACCTAATACGGACCGTTTATGTCGCGCACAATATACAAATGACGGGTTAGTTTACATCACGACTTTCACATTCTGGCCCAAAAAAAGCTTTTGAAGCTTATCATGATATTCTTAATTGATTCGGGCTTCATGAAACGACCTTTTAAATAAATTGGACACAGACATCAGCTTATGTTGATAGTGGCGGAAATTACTTTCTCTTTTGTTGTAAAGGGAACAAAGAATTGAAAAATCACTAGACTGTGACTTGGCAAAAAACACGTCAATCATCTTCCATTGTTGCAGGATTTGCCTCAAAAGTGCTCGTTGAATTTTGACTTGAATGTCGCTGATTGAAGTCAACGCTTTGCGATGAATATTTACCTGCCATTTTAAGTTCGTGGAAATTAACGTTATCGAAAAGATTATTTTAGGTATGTGTGAACAATGTGAATGTAAACGTGTTTTTCTATTTCACCTTAACAAAATTCCAAACGAGTTTTTGCTCCAATACTGCAACTATGTAGTTTCCAACAAGAACATGGACTACCTTAATTTAATGTTGGCCTGTAATAAAATAGCTTTGTCGAGCTCCCGCTTAACTGCCGCTTCTGTTCAGTTAAAAATGATATTTCATTTAAAGTTGATTAAAAAACGCCGATGAAGCTCAGGGTCTCATTATGGGAGATCGATGCCGACGGTAGGAAGGCACGTTGGTCGATGCCACTCGACATTGAGGCGTGGCAGAGTTCTCAGCAATTATTGCGCAAGCGGTAAAATAAAATCATGGCGGTGATAAATAAAATGTTTCATAACCACACGACTTGGCACTAGACGGTGACGGGTATCGGAACTCGTTCCACCGGTTGCCGGACAGGTGGCGCGAGCGTCGCGCTGACACTTGCCTCCCGCGACCCTGACAACTGCATTGCTCATTGCTGCACCGCATAAAGGAGCAATTACGTTAAAATCTCAAGTATGGCCACGCTGCGCCACGAACCAGTGGAAAATTTGGTCAGGCATTCGATTTAAAGGCCACATAAATTATTGCCAATAATTATCTGGTAGATATTTATTGAAAGTTTTATAATTATGATTATGATTATGCTTATGATTTTGATTATGATTATGCAAGCAGCACGATTTGGATCCCTTCACAACTAGTGTGTCCTCAGCCAGGAGGTGCTTAAGCCGAAACTTTTTCCTATAAGTTGTTAAACATTGTTGATAGTTATAGTGATCGTTTTGCAGTGCGAGCAACTTTATATATAGTATTGTTATATTACTGAATAAGTTGGTGTCAATGTCCATAGAAATTACTTACTTTTTCTATTTTTTATAAGTGAAGACTTGTAATTGGCTGACAGTCTTATTTACTGAACTTGGCCTGTTTGTTTTAGCTGTAAGTCTTCCATACTGCTTAAATAAATAAATAAAATAAATAAATAAATGATGTGGACAGCTATTGCAGTTTTGACAATGTTGTTGTAGTAACTTTACTGCTTTCGTGAAGTAATTATCAAGTCTATTCTATTGCAGCTCGAATACCAGTAATTTCTTGCTTATTAACGATGGTAGGTATAGGAATCGAAACACCAATTACTCTACAACAAGTAAAAGGTTGTGTAAGGTTTACTCGATTCACCTCCCAGGAAGCAATAAAACAATCATTATATCGTAAATTGTCTATGCAATGGTTACCAGTACGTCGTAGAATACACCTATGGAGTGAGTTCTTGTTTTCCCCTTGTCTCGTTTAATATTCAATTTGAATCACAACTAGGCATTATCATACAATCATTATTCAGTAACATCTCACATGCTCGATATCATATACCGTGTTCTTTTGTTTCGATTGTCTACTCATGTTTAATGTATTACTTATGTGTTTACCACGATAGTTCTCGTACAATATTTTCCCCATGAACCAGTGACAATCGGATGTTCCGTGATCACGTGTAATAAATTAACTTTGTATTCTGCTGCTACATTTCTCGTTATCATTTACTTTGAACGTTTCGTTTCTTTAAAAAGTGGTTGTGTCATTTGAATTCGCATTAACATAGTGGTTCGTTTCAAGTATTGTAAACTGGTTAATTTGCGAGGTGCTACGTGAATGCGCGCGCGCTCGGTTCAAGCGTGAGGCGAAGTTAGTGCGATAGAAAGTCCTGCAAAATTACATGTTATGGACAACCGGTCGGTGCTCGGGCAATGTGTTGGAAACTCCATCACCGCCACGCTATAAACACAAATGCCGGCGAATTAATTTCAATGACGTCATATTACACACTACATTTTGAGCTCTCATTAACTGTAGCCGCGCTGAAATTATTCGCGAATAAAAAGTATGTTTAATCGTTAAAACTTCCATGCAATCGTTAAGAGTGGAATTTTAATTCAGTGACAGCCAGCTTATCTTTAGCAAAAATGAAACTCATAATCGGCTTACATCTGCATGCGGGCTTGTTAATTGCACCCGTTTCAATAAGGGCAACAAATATGGCGGATCGTTACGTTATGCAAAAGCGTATCGTTTGTGTGTATAATGTCAAAAGAGAAATTTCCCTTTTTATGGTAATGAGTTGGTTACCCTTGTGTCCACATTTGAATTTCAATGTGAAATAAATTTATACACATAAAAAAGAATCTACCAAAGAATCTAGACAAAAAACAATAAAAACACTCTCGGATGTTAGATCTAAATTTATAGAGGCATTAGTTGTCTCCACCTTCATCGTACACGATAAAATTAATTTACAACTCTCAAAGGCCAACAACGCTTTGTTCTTATAAAAAGATAAGATGAACGAAAAACTCAAGGACATTACATTCCTATCTAAAGGCACCCCATCAGTCAAACAGGTAACTCGAGAATAACAGTAACGGTTCAAAAGGAGATCCCGAATCTATTCAACGACATAATAGTCGACCCCAGACCCTCGTCCCGGTCGATTCTAACAAAAGGAACAGGTTCGCTTTACAAATCTCACATACATTACCTTTATTATTATTCCCTCCATCATTACATTACAATAATAATAAAAGATTACCTTGTGAGTCTGAACTTTAAAAACCGGTTTAGTTACGAGCGAGCGGTGTTATGAAACTCATTTAATAATTCTGTCGGTCGAATTAGCTGTGACTTGGTACTTTCACCAGCGACTTTCTTGGTCGTGCATACTGCACGAAATACTCGTTTGACTTGTTCGTTTGACCTCCTCTGGCTCTGGTAGTGTTCGGTACTGTTCATATCTCCGAATATCTTTTTCTTCGCTGTCAATCTAAATGCGCGATCAATTGTGCGCCTGTCAATGGTACAGCAGATACTTTGATGGAGATAGAATACTTCAGAAGAATTTACGTCGCTTTTTTATAACCTTAGTTCACGCCTCAGTTGTGAAGTGCAGATGCAGTGGAAGATTTATGCATTTATAATACAAAGTTACGAACGTTATGAAGATTTGGATTCAACATAAGCCTTTGATAGAGTGAACCATTCTTAGAAGGTAGCTGAAAAGTTTAATAAAAGGGTTTGTGATATATATTTTATAATATCAATAGGTTGGCTGAGTAGTTGTGTTGTAAGTCTATGAATATGAATATTCAAGCAGTGCACTGGCGTAACTTTCTTTGAACATTTGCCAATTCTGAACCTGCTATTGTGTATATGGAACGCTACATGTATATGAAACAATCCACCGTTACTGTCATCTGTCATTACAATAAGTAACAAACAATTAAAGTCTGTTGTCTGTGACATTCTACATAACATCATGTGATCGCTAATTATTTAGGTATCGCCGATACACTTCTGTGCGTCATCAAATAACGAGCCATCACACGGTATGAACGCGTTCCTCCAATTAATTACCAGTTCTTGATTAAACGTATCCGTCGGACGCACTGACGCGCCTACACACGCAGGTGTTTATAAATAATAAATATGAGTTTTATGATACACACGCGGTTATAATAACTTGTAATCATTCTCAATGTACCAAGTTAAATAACGGCCAACAAAAAACTGAGAGGCGAGCGCTTGGTACCACCACAAATTGATCCGGCCCGAGCGCGCTATGAATATTCATTTAATTATACATACCTACATCTGTATACGAGATTCAAGATGACGCACACCTACTTAACCCGAGCTCTTACCGGTTTAGTATCATATTTATTCTTATTTATAGCACAAGTCGATAAAGTAACAACACGATTTCGTGGAATGAATGACGCCGACTCTATACTCTAAATTGAATAGGTATTTTATGATCTCTATCTCGATTTCAACAATAAATTCTCTGATTCCAATATAAGACAAGAATTCATAATTGAATACTGCGCAGTGGGCCATAAACACGTTCTGTAGGCGTTTAATATTCTCAATGAAAGTACGTGATATTATTGTTACCAGGTACGAATAAGCGAGTAGTAGGTAAGGCTCCGACAGTTAAGGCCGGCTCCCAAACATAACAAACAACAGTTTCAGCTCGGTTTCAAGTGACCCTGTGTGTATGTGCCTAGTTTATTACGTTCGAGCTCGAAAAGGTGCGGCAAACGTGGTGAAAAGAAAACAAAGTTATAGCAGAGAGGGTGGCACCTCGTGTGTGGCGGCCTTTAAATGCCGGAGGGAGAACGGATCGTGTTGTTTTAACCTACTCCAAACAAGAGCCCAGTCCACAAATAAAACATGCAACCAGAGACGACTCAGTATACGAACACGAACTCAATGATACATGAATATCATAAATAACAATTAGCCACGTACCGTTGCACAAAATAGTATACAGTGTAAACCTATTTACCATAAATGATACGGACGCACGCATAAAGAATTATGTACAAACATCTATCGAAAACGATGTGACCCCGTTACTCGGATGCTGAATTGAAATTCAGATTGTGAAATGAAAATAACAAATGTATTTGTCGTCCGCTGTGACCTCTGGCTTTTAAAACTCGTGTGTGGAGCATAAATACTCCATGCATACGACGATGAGGGCTGGACAAACAAAGATACCGAATTGAATGTGAAATTAAGGATGATGATCTCAATTTTTCAATGTAAACACGTTTATGATTCTCGTGAAGGTGGCGGCAGACTGAGAGGCAATAAAAATAAAGTCCTTAATGGGTTACAAACTTGATTACAAGATTCTCGTTTTATTTTAAGAAAATACATTATTACACCATTATAGTGTCAAATCTATATAATCCGGTTTTTCATCAACTGAATGTCAGGTATGTCCATCGTATTAGTTTGTGCTTTTCTTCACTAAAATTCAATTTAAAACTTATCGCCTGGCTCGTCTAAATAGATATTTACTTCATCAATGTCAGATTTAACGAATAGACTTTAGTTATGACAGTCATATATCTTGACGTCAGGTGGCTTATCTCGGGAACCCACAGATTCCATTATATCCGTAGTAGGCCATTTCCAATTTCATGTTTTATATTTTTATCAGAAAGTATATCATCAGCCTAAAATAAACTTTTAAATTCAAAAACAACAGTTTGTGTTATTGAGGCCGAGGTACACACGAGTACGTATCAAGCTATACATTTCCAGTTTATGCTGATCTCGCATTGTATAGGATTTTCGTACAATGAGAGGTCAGCTTATACTGGAATTGTACAGCTTTATATACAGCCGTGTGTATATTTGGTATTAAAATCAGGCAAACGCTGTGATCGATATGAACCACTCACTGAATACATGTTTGAATGAATAGCGATCGAAAAATGTGAACATTGTTTTTTTTTACCTTTTTTGTTAATTTCGCTGGATTCACGTTCCGGTGATGAACCTGAAACAAAGGACACAACATATAAATAAATGCCTTCCATTATCTGGTATTATAAAAATTAATCTTTTAGGTTTTTTTTTAAAACATCTAGTCTCAGAAACGGACAAACAGTTTTTTATCGTCCAGAGTCGATGGATTATCTATGAGAACAAAAATCCCAGAATAATAAATAGTGAATCTATAAAAAGGAGGAAAACATGTTCTAATATCAAAACAGGTTATTTTTATGATACCAATTTCAAACATTCGATACCTATAAAAAATTAACATGCAGAAACACGAAATTAAGTCTCAAAACTCTATGAATAATACTGTTATGGAGTTTCACGGAATTATTAAAATGAAATACAAAGTTACGACACCCTCAGCCGTTGACGACAATTTACGAGCACTTCGTTTTAATTAGATAAACTTACATTAAATTTATTCCTCTAGAGATATTAACTTTATGTTGCCGCCAAAACGGGACCTTTTTCGATTCAAAGGTCAATTATTACCCACTGAATATTTATATCGCTGTCAAGAATAGCAGACAAGGACCGGTTACGATAACTCGTTTCGGTGAGTAAAAGGTATGCGAAACAACCTTCTTTTTGTCACGTATATTTAAAAAATGGAGTGGTCTGTTATTTTTATAAGTAAGTTTATAATAACATAATGAGTTATCGATTTGAAACGATTTGGAGCATTCAGAATGGCGTGGAACAGTAGAAAGGGAATATGGTAATTTCTTGAAATGTTTAACTTTAAATCGATGCAATATGTTCACGTCAACGATATCTGCAGCAGCGATTATCTGCGGTTTCAGAAATAATTAATGGCTACAATGATATTACATAAATAAAGAGGTAGATATAGCAACAGCGCGCGCAAATTGTTGCAGACAAATTCAGACAATTGTTGTAATTTCGCTCGGCAAATCCGTATACTCCATGATTCACCAGTGTACTTCAAGCGCAACACACTACAGATAGCTTCTTTTTCAATCATACTTTCCCTATTATCATCTATCGCAGGCGTAGTTGAAAACTACTATACACCTAGGTATATGTATAATTATATGTAGGTATATGTATTTGTAATAACAACGCAACGATATCCTGAACGCGCCGCTCAGGATGAACGTAGCGTATCTTTCCTTTATAATATCATTGAATAGCAAGGTAATGCAGAGAACGGCTGGTCACGAGCTGGGCTCACGAGGGTGGTTGTATGCGGCAGGTGGGCGAGTGGCGAGTGCCAGTCTCTCATGATGGCCGTCACATGCAGCTGCCGGTTCAGTAACCCGCGGACTCATATGCGACTCGACGTGGCCACGCCTAATGTATTTGTGATACGATTTTCTTTTACATCCTTTATTGGTTGGCTACTTTCGAATCTCTGGGTGGTCAAGCTTCTTAAGGTCAAGTTATGCTAAAGTATCACTAATTCATGCACGTTTGTAATTACATATACATATGTAAAATCGCTGTCATAACACGAGCATTAAGTTTTCTTGCATGCATAAAATGATGCATAATTTTCATATGATCGTAACATCGAAATTAACGCTCACATCAACGAAATATTTTACATAATGGTTTCTTTTTGTAAACAAACCCCCAAATCAAGAAAGTGGACCACTCATTTTGCAATAAATTCATAAAAAAAGACCTTCCATCCATAATTGAGGTGTAGGTGTTGAAAAAACAGCTGAGTATAAATGCTTGTATGACTCGTCTGACATTTTATCGGAACCTGTTTTTAAGTTATGCAATAGAAAACATTATCCAGTTAATGGCATGCCGGCGCGACTGGCTGTTTAGCATAATCACCTGTCAATTGGTAGTGAAATAGGTAGGTGCGCTGTAATTACATAGATTTAGGAGGTTTTTGTCCTGTGGTTGGACTTTAATGGTATTGCGTAGCATGTATTATTATTAATAAATAAACCTTCATCGTATATGGTCATAGCTGGTTTCGTTATTGTCTCTAGAAATTACACCGATAATTATGCTAGTAACATTTTTAACTTCAGTAACGAGAATTAACTTTGAGAATTTATCTAGAGTAGTTAATTTAATAGTTCACTAAGCATTTCATTTAAGTGGGAGGTTTAAGAATATTAAAATGTTAAATGAACCACTCTAGTAGTTTCAGTCAAGGCCGAGTTGCACAGGTGGCTTGTAAACTAGATTAAGTAAATGAATTAATCATAGTTAGCAGACGTAAAATACCTTTAGGCGAGACAAATTGTGATTGGTGGGTCCTATCGTGTCGGATAGGTTCAGCCAATCGCTACTATGTAAACCAGTTAAGGGTTAAATGGTAAACCGTTCTCAAGGTTAATCTACGACTTTGCATTGTTGAAACTATTTTGTACGTGACTGTATTTGACAAATGAACAGGAATTGAATTAGTCCAGTTATAAGTAGTTTGCTCAGTTAAACATATTCTAAAGTTAAAAAATGTTACTTAAAAATTTAATTTAAGATCTTTATAAAAAATAATGACTTCGCGTAGCAACACAGTAATATGTTCACTCCTATTATAACAGAAGGCCAGACTACAATATAATTTTCTAAAGCCTTATTCTTAAGAATGAATAGCTATTTATTTTAATAGTATCTACTTTTTATACGCATATTTTCAGAGGCACTCAGAAGCGAATAACCGCGTCTTGGCGTCTTAACAAAAACAGTAACTTTCTGCCCAAATTAATTCGCTAAGGCACACAATGCACTGGGTTGACTGGCTGCGGGCCCGCTAATATCTAAAATTGCAGCTTTTAAATTAAATTGTCAAGCCGTAACCACTCCGTAGCAGCCCCCACTGTCAGCTACGGGGTGGCTACGCTACGGCGGCGTAGCAGTTGGGTTTTTAAGTAAAAGGGCTATAATGTGACCCGTATCATAGACTCGCACTACTACTAATTTGCTACGCTACGATTCCTAGGATTTTTACTATCCCTTTAACTAGCTGTCGCGCAATGAAGAGTATTACTTACAAAAAAATATCAAAATTGCATTGATAATTTTTGTGAAAAAAAAGTTAGTAGTTAACAGTTGTCAAATCATAAAAAATAGTTTTGCCTGCAGCAGTCTTTCAACCTAGTGTGTCACCAGCCTAACGTCGTCATCTAACCCGACACGTGAGAGGTTGCGAGGCTAAATCTAATCATTATTTGAGCCGCACGCACGGGTTAATGGTAATGGCGGCATACTCGGGGGAGCAAAAAAACATGCCGTTTTCCCCTTTAAGGCACCGCACCACAGCCTTTCTTGATCGGTATGCCGACCGACAACTCTGCAACTGGTCTGGACGTGAGAAATGGGGACTCGACTGCGTTCATTGCCCGATATACCCTGTGCTCGATACTACGGGCCCGCCATTACAGGCCAATTTGATCGACCGAAACGAGCGAATTAATCTGAAATGTTTAGAGCTCCAGCCGTTCATAAATTATTGCTAAGAAGGCGAGTTTGTTTGAGTTTAATGTACTTATGTTGTGTTAACTACTTTAAATACTTAGCATCCGTTTAACATCATTACTAAGAAACGACATAATTGCTATGTCTCAGCTGCACTATCATCGTTTCTGGCATAAAAATAAATAAAAACCCGTTCAAATTACCAACAGAAATTACGACAGAATGCCTTTAATTTATTCGTAGCCATTCGCAAAATAAATTCCATCGGATTAACAAACTTATCTGTGCAATAAACTACGCATCATGTCTAACTGAAAGCGATCGTTCAATAGAAAATAGATGGATCGTCTGATCTAATTCTAATGGCAAAACAATTTTACCTTCATCGATCAAAACGTCACTTTTGTCAGATAATATTTAACTTTCTAATTGAGATAAGATGCTATAAGAACTGGTTGTGTGCCGGACTGGAGACCAGTGGACCCGACCTGCTAAACCGGACGAAGCTCATTGAATTTGCGTGAAGAATTAACCACAATACATAATTTATAGTCCACGAAATCGGGCTCACATATCGAAACATCTCCATGTTACGAGCTCAAACATAATCGGTCTCAGTTACTGGAATGTATGAGTATTGCTGTATAAATATTTTACATGTTACGAGAATGGTGTAATGAATCGATGTCGGAAAAAAACGAGTCTATCTCTCATCGGTGCCTTTCTCTCGACTTGTTTATACTAAATCAGACTGAGTAACGTCGAATATTGAAAACACGCATACACTTGGCACACGTTCCAGCTGAAACACAAACTAATATGTTGGACCGGTCTGCAGCTTTATAAAGTCTTAAAATAGGTATGTTTTCATAAACCCGATATGAGAGTTTACGCAGAACTAGTCTCGGGAATGAGGTCAAACGAGTTGGCATGCTATCCTCTGTCGGTCCGCTGAAATATGCCAACGGTAATAAACAATACGTTGGCATCTTAATGTTAACACCCACTGGAGAAAATTGGGAACTAAATGTTGCAAACTCGCCAATTGCTTCATAGCTAAATAAAACTTTATACTTATTAATTGAAAAGAAATAAACATAGATGATTATTCAGGATACTTTCAACTAGAAACGCAGCTTAAATCACCAGTAGAGGTCGTAAATACGTGACGTGACGGTACATTCATTACGATAACAATAGCAATTGAAATGCAATCGTGTTACGAGTAGGAGTATTATATTATCAATCGTGGCGTGTCGTTCAATGCACCGCCTTATCGTCTTTGTAATTAACTTGAATGGAAACTTGTTTATAAATCTTATTGATCATGTTGCAGCCTCGACGATATATCTTCAAAGATTTAACATTAAACTTCAGAACGAGAATAACAACGTGATTTATACATTATTTCGGAGAAAAACGATAATTTACTTTCAAATATTGGGAACTCTGAAATATTGTCTGAAGAGTGAAATACATATTTCATAGTCACTTTAATAAATAAAGTAAGTAGACGATTTCAATGTTGAAACAATCACTAAACGTATAATTCCTTATGAATGAAGCATAACTAAAAAAACAATCAAAAGCTGGCTTTTTTTCAATATTTTTTGTAGTTTTGTGTTGCGCTGGCAAAGCTATTATCATGGCTCATGTTGAAAGGATTTTTTATTTTCCGGGTTGAAGCGAACCTTCACGGGCGGTCGGTCGAAAAAGGAAGCCATTGCAAATGCGCCGAATTCAGCTTTATTTTACAGACCGAAAAATGGAACAAAAACCTTAATCGATTGTACAGAGACCGTGTAGAGAGATTCTTCCTTCGTACAATGAATAAAAAACACTTAAGTGACAACTGTTGCGTAGTGAGATGATTAAAAATGTTGGAAACAAGGTCAGTTTACATGGTCTAGTGATGTGCACGCGTCGTAAAAGTTCCGATCCATTACTTTATTGTAGGCATCGATTGTAGGCCGCCCACTCTGCCTATACTATCTGCACTTATTTGTTCACCGATAACAACTGGCTGGCCATGAATACCAATAAATTTGTGCAGTAACATTTATACCATGTGTGGCTGTCGCAATCAAGTCGTAAATTTAACATACACTCGATTGCTGTTATCTGGTAAATATGCAGCCATTTTAGATGCCAATAAATATTGATTGTCTGGAATGCAAATGGCAAATGGAACAGACGTAACTATTTATAAATCTGAATAACATTTAATAATCATTTCTTTTTATGCTTGAAAACAATTCGAAGAATCTTAAAAGATTCTTTCAAGTTTTGGATTTAAAAATCCAAAACTTTAATATATGGAAATAAACCAATTCGTTTCAAAACACGCAACAAATTTGGCAACTTTAACTCTGTAATCAAAAATTTAAAAGTTAAGCTTTCAAAGAGCTGAAAGTTTTGTAAATTGAAATAATGTTAAAGCGGAAATGGGGCATCAAATATTGATTAACGAGAAAATGTTGGCGATTCGTGGAAGCCAATAAGTCATCCAGCTATTTGCGAAGCGAGACGCGTCAGAATTCAGTAGTCAACCACCCCACCCCAGCTCCGTTTGTTTGCCAACATTATGTTACGCTAACGCCTCGTGCCTATTGATTAATAGAGTGTTTACATATTGGAATGCAAATCACATTACGGATATACACGTTTGCGTACGTAAGCGCATAGTAAAATCGAATATCTTCTACGTAAACGTCAATCATTCCCCTACTCACGATACTGTGACCAGTCATAATAAATGGGCATATATTTTTTTTATATTAACATGTTCGTGATAACGTACTCACGTTTTCAAATTGTTGACCAGAATAGTTTAATAGCGGACGCACATTTGTATCTGCATCTACTTTGACAACATCGTAGGGATTAAGTCTGTATAAGTATTGCAAATGAAAATTTTACAGCAAATCTAGACAAGCAACGAACTAAATTGTTTCAATTTTGGCGTTTTGTATGTTTGTTGCCTCATAACGTGAGAACGGCTTGACGAATTTCAATGAAACTTTTACTGTTGTAAAGCTACTAACCTCACTTAAAACTGGGACATGTCTCATCTTAACCGTAGATTGAGGTACTCCGACAGCTTAATTGTAATGAATCGCGCAAATCGGATAGATACAATGAATGCAATGTTCTTATTCGCTATTCACGAGGCCGCAGCCGCGGGCACAGCAGCTAGTTCGTAATAATTCTGTATTATGACCAGTGATCGGAAAAAGGTTAGCTAATTTACCTAAACTTCGAGAGGAGAGGAGGTATTATCCACTCTATGTTACTTACTTCCTGTAAGTAACATAGAGTGGATAATACCTCCTCTAAAATCCCGGAAAGATGATAGTGACGTTTTAATCCCGGGATTTAAAAATCACGTAAGTATTATTTATTGGACTTTATTGTAGTTACAAATGATTGATTTGAAGAATCATATTATTACAATTTTTAGGGTTCCGTAGGTACTAAAATTGTCAAAATGTGCGGATCAGCTGATTTTTTTTGGCGATTTCAGGTTTGGTCCCATAGTAAAAGTTCTTCGTAATGATTAGTACAATGACCCCAAGAGGTTGTGCGTTATTTAAGTTACACCTTGTGTAAACTACCTACTTTACTCTGCGGGGCAATTCGGGCGGTTTCGTTTGACAATTCAAGAATATTCAATGCGTTATTTACGTGTTGAGCAGACAAATTTTTCGAACCTTATGAAGCAATGGATTAGCAATTTGCTTCAAAATGATACAGATTCCGATTGATAGTGTGTTATGCAATTAGGGTGCTGGTTCGTTATATAGTGTTTATAGTGTTAACAAGAAAGTTTTGTAATTGTGCGTAAATATTTATGTATATTGATTTGATTGGATATTTAGCTTTTTATTTTTTAAATTACCCTTTTTATCACAATATAATCAAATAAATACTCACAATATGGTTATTGCCAACTGGTCAAGAATTTATTTTCCTATACGTAAAACAAAGCACTTTAAGGGGGAAGCGCTAAGGTAGCCTGCGAAATTCGAATTTTCTTACGTTTTTTGCAATTTGCTGGTCAGTGTTAAGTTGTACGTTGATGAAAATATGATTCGCGGTCGTAACAAATATGTATTTACAGAATTATAATCATTACAATCAGTAATAAAACTTGTTAAGTTAGTATAATCCCCAAATGTCAAGATTTCATGAAATAGTAATTCTTGGGGTTTAGTTGGTCTTAGAGAGTTGTGTTGATGACTTTAATGATTATAATTCTGTAAATACATATTTGTTACGGCCGCGAATCATATTTTAATCAACCTATAACTTAATACTGACCAGCAAATTGCAAAAATCGTAAGAAAATTTGAATTTCGCGGGCTACCTTGGCGCTTCCCCCTTAATTTAACAGTTTTAGTACGGAACCCTAAAAACGTAATAAGATTTTTCGAAATAATAATTTGTTACGAATGTATTCAACGTGTAATAAATAATTCGCAATTTCATAAATCCCGGAACTTAATCGTCATGTTTATGATTCTGGGATTTTAGAGAAGGTATTATCCACTCTATGTTACTTACTTCCACCTATTCCGGCCCCCGATTATGACTGTTTACATATGTATTTTCCTCTGTCATACCATGGTGGTAGACGCACATATGTTACGTGTTTGCTAAAGACTTTTATAAACGGCTTGTATATAAGTATAAACATCAACTATAAATTGAAACAGATCAAGGTGGAGGAAATTTATTCAGTATGTATACCCGGTTGTTGACTGAATAATCCGATCAATGTGCGTCATTGATATATTTGAATTTCACGATTCTATCGTAGGTACTTATATACCTTGCGTTACGAAATTTTTCGAACAAAATATCAAATTGAATTTAAACCTGTTTGCCGCTACCAAAATGATAATAATTATTTGCATTGAAAAGAAAATGTCGTGAACTTGAACTGTGAACAAAAATTCATTTAGCTGAGAATCGCTTAAGCAATAAAGGTCATTGAGAACCCACGCGAACTCGGTTCCCATGGCCGTCGGAAACAATACCAGAATCGCGCGACTCGAGCTCGAGCACATAAAGCCGAGAACAATCGGGCGAATGGAAACAAGAGAGCGATATAAATCAAGCTAAGCATTGCGTGCATCGGCCGGCCATAGATCCTCGCGTTTCAGCTCGCCTACCCGCCGCGCCGCGCCGCGCCGCTTATAATTACCAACTACTTTCGCCAACCGACGCGGCCCGCCGCCATCTTGCTATTTATATTGCAAAATGGCGGACGGCGTGTAGCACGTGTTCCTCTTTCTTTTGTTATTTAAAGAAACTGGCGCTCGTACTTTTCAAAGGCAGAATGTGCTAATAATTTTTTTGATGCATAAGAGCGGCCGAGATACTGGAATTCACTAGTTGTACTTTCATATGGATTTAGTGCTTGAGTCGCTAACAAGGTCTCTCAAAAAGCGCAGAATTAACATTGAATAAGGAGCCGTTAAGTTGCGATGTGACTGCACGCCAGGAAGGTCACCTTGACCGAACGAGCGCGGCAGTTTGTTTTGTTGACTGAATAACTTGGAATTAAATTAAACTTAATTAAATGCTTCGTTCCTAAATAACACATTATGAACGATGGTAATGAATCGACCGACCTTATCAGTAGTCGTATCCCTGTGTTAATAGGATACTCGTATGTTATAAGACAAGGTACTTACGTAGTTCATTTAGGTATTTACTTACTGAAATACACAAGACTGTGTTTAATTGGCATTTTGTATATGTAAATTAGGTAATGCCAATTTAGTGGAGTGAATATTTAAAAAGGAAACGAGTTCACCTGTGACTATAAGTAGTCTTTAAAGTTAAAAGATAAATAGGTACTTCTAGTATTACATGACACACGAATGGAGTGCGTCATTATTTATGTAAACAAGTCTACTGAATATTAAACAAATATCGGAACAGTAACCAATGTTTAAAGAGCTCTGTATAAGAACAAAGGATATTGATGAACTTGAAAAAACAACAATGTTATCAATAGAGCAATAAACAGTCGATAACAAAATTGCACAACAATACGTCACATCTCCTAACGAATTGATAACTCTTATCTGAAGCAAGTGGGTCAGCTCTAACCATACCGATGGCAAATTACAATGTTGGATAATGTTAACTTGTAACGTGCTACCTACGTATTGGAACTTTAGTAATAATAATTGTACGGGCAGCAGCTCCGCACACTCAGATGTAGTATGAAGATGGACGAATCACACGGGATGTGTACAGGAAATAAAATCACTGTTTTGTGTCCGTTAATGATTGACACTTTATTAGGTAAACATTAAAATATAATAATACCTAAAGTAGGTGACTTATGGCGGGCGTAAAGCCTAGTCAGCAAATGCATAAATCGATGAATTTAGCAACTGCTTGAAATCGTAAAAACTAAAATAATTGATATCATGTGGCGATGCCCGTACAATAATTTTGTTTTCGTATAAAATACATAGCAACTCTAATCCGTTAAGATAACGTCGTATAATGTATAAATAGAATAAAACAACATATTGAACTTCAATAGGGTAACGTGAAGATTTGATGGCTTCCTGTTAGTTAGTCGATCGTGCTACAGGAAACCGAAATCGAATATAATTCCAATGCAGATCTTGCAAAGGCGTTCGCTTAGTATTCTGCGAGTTTGCGGGCCAATGGCGAGCGACTATGATCGGGTCCGGCGCCGCTTGAATATGTATGAGCCATGAGCCGCTCGAACACTACACACGCACGGGTTTAGCCGTGACACACATGCGCGGAAAATATCTAACTGATTCTTGTCACTTTACATACTTATTGAAACGTTTCGCTACATTAAACTACATTTAAAAGTTTAATAGAGCAACTATATTTAACTTGTTGTCAATCTAAATGAGTATAGCAATGTTTAATTCATTGTTTGCTTGAAGTTAAACTTTAATGCGCTATTGTAGTAGTTAATGTATCTAATCTTGTTTAAAAATAGATATAAATTATGTTACAACAATTGATTGTTTAAATCGGAAAACGCAGACTCAGGCTTCTTCCCCGTTACATTAGTATAACCCTTTGATATTGACGATACAATTATAAATTATTATTATTATTAAGCTAAGCCATAAACAGTCATATAGTCAATAGTCGTTAATCTATTTCAGTTATTTCCGTTCACCCGGTGTCCTTTATGTGCGATAATTGCGTTGTGTCCATTCGAAGGCCAATGGCCTCATTTCATCATCATATTTGTCAATATTTGATTAAGCGTAGTAGAATTTATGGTTCACAAAAAGTTAAATCTGTTTAAGTAAGTATACAAAAGCAAAAAAGCAAGTCGATGTTCCGAGCGAGAACGATGAGCATGACATCACGTCGTGCGAGTCGAGAACAATGTGAAGAACCCAGAAACCCGTGAGAACAATGAATTATTGTTGTTAGATAATTAAAAAAAAATGCAAATTCAATGACGCTTAGATGACCATAGATATAAGAAGACAGTGCGTATTTAACTTCGAATGTAAGATGATGATTTTGTCGAAGAACCTTAAAGGCTCCTGCAAACAGGCGCATCGCGTGTCGCGCACGTTTGCAGGAGCCTTTAATCGTACTGTGGGAAAGAAGCCATCAAAGTATCTAAATTATGCCAATCAACTTGCGGCACTTTATTAGTATTTGTAGAAAACACGTCATCCAGCCATTCTCTGTCTCATACTCATACCTAAGTCTCGTTACCACATCTGTCATGCTCACGACATAACTATTCAGTAATCTGTGCTCACGATTACGACTTACGTTGTTAACACATGTTAACTAATGGCGCCTTCCCGATATGCCACGCTCGCTACGTGCTTATAAAATAAACGTATGCTTGTAAAATGCTCGCAGTAAAACATTTTGGTAAAACATCCAAAATTCCGAAATAACGACGTACAACTTACTTCAGAATGAACAAAGCTAATAAAGATGCAATCATCAAAACGGAATTAGTGCAAAAATGCAATAGCGAATTGCGATGCACAATAGAAAAGAAACGAGAATGAAGCGTGCGAAGTGGTGGTGCGCGACGTGGGAAAGCGAATGGCGGCTTTGGTGCTGGCGGCCATCTTGGATTGGGCCCGTTCGGAAAACATCACGTGTCCACGCGTCCGCCTGGCAACAGCGTACAAGCACTAAACGGAGCGGAACAATTCGTGTACACCACGTGGTTTTTTATTTGTGCAACATTCCGATGGCGACGGCTATTAAATTTATTGATTGGTTCGCGTACTCTTTCAGCAGCTGCATTGATAAAATAATTTGAAGCATTACAATTTATAAATCTACTTGCTAGTCAAACTTATGAACCTCCCATCATGTAAGTACTACAAGATAGTAGGTTACCGAGTTTTACTATTACAACATATTTATTTAAATTACATTGACCGACGATCCTGGGACAGACTGGATGCGGAAAGCGGAGGACAGTGTTGTGGCGCAGTCTGGGGGAGGCCTATGTCCAGCAGTGGACTGCGATAGGCTGAGTTGATCGATTGATTGACTTATTTAAATTTATTTTATTTCTGAAAACATTTCTCTGATACTGTTTCTATGTATTTTGCTTAAAATAATATTTGTATAAATAATCTATTGCCTGTTTTTTTAATCTCGGAGACTAAATTGACAAGTGCAAATGTCAAACTGACTCGCATGCTATTAATGTAGGTAAGTCAGTTTGCCATTTTTGCACTCCGTGATTAAAAAACAGACTTTAGTCAATAAAACATTCAGTTTTTTTTTGCAGTTCATGCGACCCTGTTTTTCAAAGAAAACAAATATTCAAGAGCAAAATAAAATAATTCACTCTGCTCTCCGTTCGAACAAATTAATGGGCACACTATGTGCAGTGCAAAACAAGGAATAAGCTTCCACTGCCGCTCTGCGTGTGTGTTGTGTGCGAAGTTGCGAGGGAGGGTTATGCGGAGTGCGGGCGCGAGCGAGACGGCGACAGAGAGCGTTCGCTCGTTCTGGACTAGTTTCGCTATACAGCAGTTGTGATTGCCGCGCCGCGGTGACTGCTTGTCGTTTGAATGAATCTGGATTGCGCACGTTCGTGTAGCGAAAAGTAAATGCTTTGAAAATGAATCCAGCACTGCCGGCACGGGTTCAATCACGAGGACGTTCATATTGCAGCGTTAACGGATGTTTAAATTCATCGGAGCGTAAACCGGATATCTCGTATTTCAGACACCCTTCGGACCCGGAAAGGTCAGTCGACATTGATTTGTTAATACCTACCTCTTTTACAGCACCAGTTTTACACCAATACGCTTTTTAAATGAATTTTGTTAATCCCAATTGATTGGTTTTGAAATTACGCGTGACTAGTAATAAGTATAACGAAACTAAAAACAGCATTGTGAAGAGAGAATTGTGACTGACGGCGATAGAGAAGTCTTATTCCTTTCCTTCCTTCTAATTACGTAATTCTCACATTATTGAGTTTGTACAGTAGGCCGCACGTTCGTGGTAACACTGAGCTTGAGTTGGTCTCGCGTAGTACGGAGTTTCAGAGCCAGCTTATACTGGTTTTGTGACGTGTAAAGAAATACGCACGGTGGCGTGGCACGTTTTCCACGCCCCGTAAGCTGTTCGACGCCGCGCCGGCGCGGCGGCGGCGTAGTATATGAACGACTTCGAAAATCACTAAGGCCTGCTTGCACCACAATTCACTACTTGCCTTTAGAGCTAAACGAATTTAAAATTTTCTGAAGTTTTTTCATTCTTATGGAACGTAGTAAGACATGCCAGACGTAAAACATTTGGTAAGGCGAAAAACATAGGGAGAGATGCGACGCCGCCCGTTACAGCGGCGCGGCGTGGCGGCTGGTGTGCGCGACGCGGTCGACAGGATTAAAGGTCCACGTCCACTGGTCCGCACCGGCCGCAACGCACGCACGGCACGCAACGGATTTCGTTTGCTTTGTATGCAGAAATGAATCGAGCGCTCGGTGCGGACATCGATAGTGGACGCAGTGCTATATGAATTCGTACAAAGCAAACCAACATACGTTGCGTGCCGCGCATGCGTTGCGTCTGGGGCGGACCAGTGGACGTTCACTCAAAAATGATTATAGGTGTAAAAGGATCTTTTGACGCGTGGCCAAAATCGGAACTACGCCGCCATTTTGTTTTCCAATACATTTTACAAAATAATATTGCTCAAATGTCAACTAACAGCGCCTCCCTGTTAAACGTCATTCGAGCGCCAAATGATCCTTGTACTAACAGGACTCGCAGCACCACCGCACCGAGCCGCCCGTGCCGCACCGAACGCCACGCCTGCGCCATTTCGAAGGTTCAATCAAATTGACTGCAGCGCGCACCGCTGCGGTGGGCGACTACGTTCCCTGTGTTATTCCTCTGAAGACTGTGGACTAGCAATGATGACTGCAAGTTGTTTGCAATTATGAGAAATTTGTTTCTTGCCAATTTACGGTTTAAGTAAACGTGTGCTTCTACTTAAGTACATGTATGTCGTTAAATAAATAGTTTAAATGGAAGGAAATTATTCAAATTATCATTGTGTTTAGGCTCCCGCAGACAAGCGCAACGAGACGGTACGACGCGATTCTAAATATACTCGTAGAACAAATTCCATGAAGTTTTCACAGAAATTGTTCTACTAAAGTCGCGTCGCGCCTGTCTGCGGGAACCTTTACGCAATTAGGGCACCATGCTAGTCAATACATATTATTAAAGAATTTGCGCAGTAGTATTTAATTTCAATAATTAATAATAACATGTTTTTTTTTTCAGGCGGTTGAAATGGCTTGAATTGATAGGTCGAGAAGAATTGATAGATAAACCCGGAAAAAATTATTGCGTTTGTGAAGATCATTTTAATGAGCAGGATGTTTTAACGGGAATGAAACGCAAAACTTTAAAATCTAGTGCTTTGCCTGCTCTTCATTTACCGCAGCAGCAGAGCCAATCTGAAGAAACATTTATGGACATGGAGACTTCCGTCAAAATGGAAGACTGTGAAGATCCACTGAGTTTATTTGATGCACCTCTGCCAGAGCCAACAAGGAAAATAAAATTAGCGTCACCTCTTCCGGGATGTAGCAGCAAAAAAGAACTTGAAGCTCAAAACAGTAACTTCGTTTTTTTGGGACAAGATACGTTTCAAAAATTGTGCGATAAATTTATGACGAAAGAAATTGCTGAAATAGTCAAAGCACAAAGTAATTTAAAACATTTAGCAGGAAATAAATGCTTTGATATGAAACTAATGAGCTTAAATTTATACCACAGCAATCCTCAAGCCTACCGAATGCTACAAGGTGCTTTACGTCTACCATGTCCTTCTAGTTTACATAAGAATTCCGTACCGATAACCACTGAAATAAAAGGTAACTTTATGTCGCTGTTTACAAGTAAAGTTGACGCCATGACAGATATGGAAAAGAACTGCTCAGCTGTAATAAGTTGTATATCCTTAAAGCCAAATTTATTCTATAGCATAGATCATGATATAATTGTTGGTTTCCTCGATATCAATGGAATTAGGTTACCAGATACAGCAGAAAAAGCTTATGTTATGATGGTGCGCGGAATATATAGTAATTGGAAACAACTTGTTGGATACGCATTACTATCTAGAGATGAAAAGCCTGTTGAGTTTAATGAATGGATTGACGAATTATTGGAACAGCTATTTAAAATCGGCCTTAACGTTCGAACTTTTGTCTCCAACACAGGAAACGAGTTTATTAACGCAGCGAAAAATAGATTTGTCACTATTGAGAAACCATATTTCTTCATCAACGATAAAAAAATATACTACATTTTTGATGTTCCTCATCTTATTAAATTAGTTCGCAGCCTTTTCATGCAATATGATTTTCTCTTTCAAGATCGTCGAGCGAAATATGAACACGTACGTAAATTTTATGCTATGGATAAAAAGAAAGAATTCAAACTTGCGCCCAAATTAACTAAGAGTCATATTCATCCCACTAATTACGAGAAAAAGGAACTACACTATGCCACACAGCTACTTAGCAATTCTGTAGCCACTGGAATATCAACTTACGTCGACTTACAAGTCATTGATCAATCTGGAAGAGACACTGCAGATTTTATTAAATTAATGAACAATTTGTTTGATTCTTTGAACTCATCCGACTCTAAAGTCACTGATGAATATAAAAGCGTTTTTCGTGGCATAAAATCGCAAATAGATTTTTTCAATGAAATGTTGATATTTTTCCGAGACATAAAATTGTGTGATATAAAATTTGAACCAAAGTTTATTGAAGGTTTTCAAGTAACAATCAGATCTATCTTACAGCTATTTGACGACATTAGGACAGAAGGACACACGTTTTTGCCAACAAGGCGGCTGAATATGGAAGTAATTGATCATTTGTTTGATCAAGTTAGAACAAAATGTGGAATAACCTCAGAACCCACGAGTTGGCAGTTTGTGTCGACTTACCGAAAAAATTTACTATCCAACTTAATGAAACCTCAAGAAAGGAAAAATTCCGCAGAAGATTTGACAAAATGGCTTATCCAGATTCATCATACCAATAGTTTTAAACGAGCCCTATCTGAAAAGCCTGTGAATGTATTTTCAGACACTCATGGCGAAGCTGAGAGCACTTTTAAGATTATGACATCAGATTACAACCAATGGGAATTTCAAAAGAAACATCGTCTTTTTGAAGTTAGCCACTATCTCCTGGCGAAGTGTGCTGAAAAACACGAATGTAAATTTTTTAAATCATATATCAAACCATATAAAAATATACCCGATTTCATTGAAGAGAGCCGCTATCGCGGCTACAGAGAATATAGTAAAGAGCAGTGTAAAAGTTTGTTAGTAGTGCCGTGCGATAATTTTGTTCAATTTGTTAAGAGAATGGACACACAGTTTGTTCCGTGCTTCATAATGGTAAGTTCTAGGCGCAACATAGGGCAATTACTTTATAATAAAATTATCGACGAAACCTACAATTATCCACCGTGCAGCTGTTTTCCTAAGCATTATATTGTAAAACTGTTTGTAAGAATGAACATGTATAATATCATTAAATTTAACAATAAAGCTTTTGGTTTATCCAGATCTAATCCTGGAAAATTAGTTGTTAGTCGTTTATAAATACTTATTGTCGATTAAATAATTATATTAACTTACAAAAAACTTGTTTTTTATTAAGCTTACTTTATAAGTACGCAATAGTGTAAGTCATTATTAATTAGGTACTTAAATCGTAGATTGAAAATTATGCCTTTAGGGCACAGATTAAAAACTATTAGATAATGGTGCCTAATGATTATTAATTTTAAAAGACACCTTTATAGGTCTTCTTAAGTTACTCGCTTCTGAAGGGGACAATTTTTTATTTTATTGTATTCGGGAAACTTACAGCTGGCTTTTTACAGTGTTCTTAAACAATATAAAATTGAAGGCCATTTACAAGTTTCCCCTGATACCCACACGTTATATTCCCACATGTTAAACATTATCTACATATACAAATAAATAAAATTGAAGTGTCTGTTTGAAAGTATATACAGTACTTATACCAAAAAAAAAACAAGTTTTAAAATTTTAGTCTGTCTGTCTGTGTGTCTGACAGGACTTTCACTGGCAGATAGCTAATGTTACATGGAGTAACTTAGGCTACTTTAAATTTAGAAAAATAATTAGGGTTCCGCGCAAAAAATTAAAACCTATGAAATTGTGAACAAAATACATGTAGTTTATAAAAAACTAAAAATCACGCTTTTATCACGTACTAAAAATTATAAAATAATTAAATTGACTTGTTCATAGTTATAAGTACCTATGCAGCTTGTCACTTCTTTTATATCCTATGACTAATAATTCAAAAAGCGTGGAGCGCTTTGTTTAAAACTAAAATTATTGATTGCAAGCATCTTTTGCTAATAGTGACGGTTCTATTAATTTGAGGATTACACTAATTGATAGATAATTTAAAAATCTAAATGATTTACGTTTTATTTTATAAGATCGCTTTTCTTTTTTTATTAAAATAATTCAAAAAATTGTGTGCATTCTATGATAAAGGGGCATGCAGAGAGGGAGCGGGTCAGAGCGGCGAGACAGAGCAGCCGAACGCACAAGGTCGCTCGCTTGGGGAAGCGCCTTAATAAGGTCTGCTACGAAGAGTTCCGATTACGAATTTGGTTAATCTAGTTACTTTATTTTGATGACTACCTCGTTGGTCTTGTAATCGCAAGCGCTACTGCTGAGCGTGAGGTCCAGGGTTCTATTCCCGGGTCAGGCAGTATTATTGGGTTTTTCTATCTAGAATTTCTCAGTATCAGCACGGGGTCTGGATTTGTGCCGAGTTGATGGCTCGCCCCATATTAGCATTACATGCGACTTAAACATAACTGGCGAAATGTGGGTGTAGGTAGGGCAAAACTTGGGTAATCGGTGATAGTTTTGTTTTTTACTTGTAAAATTCGATTCATTGATCAGACTATTTTTTTAAATTTACTGTGATATAGTAGACAAAATAAGTTTTGCTAACTTATATCTAAAAATGTGGCAAATACTATAATGATTGAAAAATGTACATTTATCAAGTCAGTAGTAACTTGGTAATAAAACACAATTATCTATCACCGAATAGCTGCATATCACGAATTAGCCAAGTTTTGCCCTACTTACATGGCGACACCTCTGCCTAACCCTTCGGGAATTACAGGCAAGATGGTATGCTATGTTTATTTTTTAGTAATTATGTATTTCCAACCATTACCATAACAATGACTAACGCTACTAACTATTCCGACATCCTCCGTTACTATGTTGATGGATATTATGTGGGAGTTATAGTCATTTTAATGTTTTTCGTGACTAACGTTTCCTCGACGACCCATCGAGCCACGCGTGACTCACTTGTATTGTACTATTTGTACTGTTGTGTTATCAACTTATCATGTTATGTTATTATTACGTCTACGCGATTTTGCTATATAGCTCAGCATTATACGCCTTATACGATTTATATCCCTATCGTTATAACCATTCAAAGCATGGTCCATGGGTGTACTATCAGCCGGGGTTGCGGGATGTTCGAAAGAGTTACCGTGGCCCCGGCATAGGCAACAGAAGGAACACGGGTGGGTTTTAGTCAGTAAAAGTCTGACACGCCCTCCCGCTCCGCCCAGAGCGGGAGAAGTCATTTGATGATTTCCCATCCAAAAAAAAATGGGTGTACTATAGGTGCACCTCTGCCTAACCCTTCGGAGAGACAAGGCGTGATGTTATGTTATGTATGATCCATGGGCCCGCATGGCGAGATTTTAATGTATCAACGGTATTTAGCGCAACGTCCAGATTTCCTGAATAAGTATTCCAGAGTAAGTATTCTGTCACTGTAATCGCATTCCAGACAAATTCACATCAAAATTCCAACATGAGCATTAGTATGTGCGACGCGTCTCGACAGCTGATAGGCTGGGGTAGACAAGAGCATCAATCTTAAGACGATCCTAAAAAGGTGGGCTCCGTTATGTAACTCGCTTTTGTGCGAACGTAAACAGGCGCGCAGACCGAATACATTATGCAAAGAGTTTTTATCTCGACTCCTCTCAAAACACGCATTGGCTTTTTCTGTGTAGTCTTGCATGCAAATGTGGTAAAAGACTCCTTGTACCCGCCGCAGGCAATCGTTTCGTTCAAATGTACCCAATTAAAGTAACTACAACAGTAACTGGATGTTTGTCAGTAATATGCAAAAAAAAAATCGCAAATCTTATCTAATCTTGCGAGTTCACGACTGTCTAAATATACCTACTTCATGATAAAATAGGTACTCATTTGAATAATATCCCGGGGTTATCATTACATAACCTCAAAAGATAACAAAAAAGTCAACAAAAGCCAGCTCAGAGCTCTCGCCAGTTCGCAACCATCACGTAATTCGTGAAATTCAATGACAAAAAAGTGGATAAAAAACTAGCCAGTTGGCAAAAAAATTAACGGCAACCAAATCTGATAGAACAGGACAGAGGTACTGGATTGCAACCGTTAGAAGGAGACGGATGTGCACGCCATCTTGCCTGCATCGAGTCTTTAGTCACGCGCAGTAAAACAGCGTTTCTATTTTTTGCGCGCTCTCGTCTGACCTCGTTGGTTTATCGTTATCATTACGGCTCTAATAATAAATGGATTTCGCTCGTCATGGAATGTGCGCGCACAACAAGCGGGCATAGCAATAACGAAGATAACCTTCGCCCGAGGCTCGACAAATTTATAGGCCTGCAGTGTGCAGCAGCTCTATTAATTACCTACACAAATTACCTTATCCACTAAATCAATTTACATTATACGCTCAAACTGCCTTCCCGTTGTTATGGTTATTGCATGGATTAATTAAGATTACTTGTATAATGTTCTATATTGTTGTGTCTACTGTTCCTTTCGATAAACTACAGCCCACTTAACCCCTTAATAGTAAACTTCATAGTCAATTAGTACAGCAACACAGTTGTGAACTTTCGACGTCTGTGTGCAAACGAGATACAATTGGCCGCCTTTTGAGACTGTCCTGTTTAATAGAGACGTTTTAAACTAACAATCACGATAATTCGTGACTCAGTGTTCAATAAGTATAAGCTATGTAAGTATGTACTTACTTATTAATGACGTTGCGTGACCATTTACAATTTGTTACAAAGTATTTAATTCAACATTATCTGAATTAATTTGTTGTTAGTTTTGAAAGAACCGTTTTTCATAAAACGTGGCGGATATTTCCGAGGCAAGTCAAGGACGGCGCGAACACGAATCCATTGAGAGCGGCGATCACGAGTGAAGCTTCTTTATATCGGTTGCAATGATTTACCGACTCAATAATGTGGCCATTTAGTCATTAATCATGATGCTCAGACATGATTTGAGACGTTAAATCGTGCAATATTCATAAAATACAGTTAGTGCTGGCTCTGTAGACAGACTATGACTTGTAGACGACATAAAATTCCATTAGAGCTATAAAGTAAGTACATCTTAGTTAGCGAGCTGCACAAACTTCATGACCTAATAAGAATAAATGTGAAGAAAAATGAATCCTTTCTCTGGGAAAGTGTACGGTGATAAAACCGACGTTTCCACGTAAGTGTATAAAACATACGCTAGTCGTTACTTTTAAGAAAACTTTACTAGTTAGAATAACTCCGGTCGTTTGGAAAACAAAACTAACTTGAAGCAATGAATAAGAAGACACTATAAATTAACTCGGGTAATGTAATACAAAGTTTATTCGCAGCCAGACAGCAATTACGTCGAGAACTTTAAGCGGTATTCACGAACACCAAAGAGGATGGGAGGCTTCCCCCTCCGGCGCCCTCCCATCGCTCACCCCTTTGAAACGGTTCAAACTCGCAGCAGGGAGGAAAATTGTCAAAGTTCCACCGCCCTCGGATTCTATCCGATTATTTTGGAATCTTTTAGGGCTTCTAACTATGTTTGACACTTGGTACTGAGAGAAAAAGTTGATCGTTCAGTGGATTAATTGAATTCACCGCGATTTCATTACGCATTGTTGTCAGCGGGGGCGAAACTTCTGTTGTGGGTACTTGTTGAGCGGATACAACATTACTTCCACTTAAATAAACACCCTTCACCGTTTTACTGTTACGTATCGCTTCATGATTCGTATCGGTAGAGAGAGAACGAATTCCAAATTACACAATCCAATTAAAATGTGAACGAGAACTGAGGGGTTTCATAACAAAACAAATGAAAGATGAAGAAGTGGCAAATAAACACGTTATTTTAAAGTAGGTAGGCTGCGAGCTGCGAGGCGACAGGAGTTGGGCGCAGTCCACCAAGTTGGCAAGTACGGAACTTCTGCCGGCTGGAACTCGGCTGCTTCAAAACTGTAATGGGTGGAAGCAGATAATCTGCAAGTTTGTCTCTGTAAGCAAACTTCGGTAATATGATCCGTAATTACTTTCCAAGCATGATCTTGATAACGCTCAAGAATATTTTACTGGGTGAGAATATTAAATATCAACTCTAGTCAATCAATATTAGCTTCAAATTAATAACGAAGACATTAAAATCAAAACGGCTTTATTCAATTAAGGTAACGTTGATAAATTGTTGGACTAAGCTTTGAAAGTGTTAAGAGCGTTGTCACATTTTGCACCTCTCTCGCTCACACAGGGCCAAATTTTTAAGAATGTTTAGTGAAAAAATGCTTTTTTGAAAAATGTAATCAATGGGCGGTCTACAAAATAATATTAATTTAATAGGTAGTTATCAAAAACACATTTCTATTGTGTTATCTAATAAACTTAGGTAATTAAGTATTATGATCTGTTTTTGAGATGATGTAAATAAATGCCACAATAAAAATGTGTTTTTAATAATCACCTATTAAATTAATATTATTTTGTAGACCGCCCATTGATTACATTTTTCAATAATGCATCTTTTCATTTAGGTAACATTATTAAAAATTTGGTCCCGTGTGAGCGAGAGAGGTGCAAAATGTGACAACGCTCTTAAGTTCAAACTGTATGAAAGCATTTCAAAAAATTAAAATAACAAAATCACACAATAATCAGGCAAATATTGATTGCCTTCGTTCACGGACAAAATAAAAGTTAATAGAGTTTACGTCAGTAACTTACCTAACCCAATAGAAGAGGAGAAATAAAACTAGCGATACAATTGGAACAATACCTAAACGTCGCGTATAAAAATAGGACAATCCGTTCAAACTTTCATTTTAATGATATATAAAAACAAAGAATTACAAGAAAGTTTCATAACGAGCAACTCTTGGAAAACCTGAACTTGACTGACCGTCATCTTGCGAAATGTAAAAACTAATAATGTTTAACATTCCATGCCAACTTTAAGTTAAAGTCTCAAAGTGTATAATGGTGTTGTTGAATTTACACTGAAATGGTGAAGTGGATATTCCTGTTTCAGATCTTTCTTATCTACATATTTTTGTAAACCATTCTAGGTAAGTTATTTTCAACTTGCTTGCTAAACAAAGAAGATAATGATGAGTTTTAAGAAGCGATAAGAAAAAATATAGTTTATCTTATGTACTTACAAAATATGATACAAACAAAGTTGATAAAAGTATTGACACATTATAAGACAATGTTGCAGATAAGCAAAGTAAAACCCAAATTAATAAACAAGTATACGTGGTCGGACTCAGTATCTCCAGCTCGATGAACAAAGACTCCCGCAGACTGTCGCGACGCCTGTCGTCGTGTGCCCTATTAGAACAATAGGGATAATGACTAGTCAGGTAGATTGTTAAAAAATATTGGACACGTATTTTTTCTTTTTTTATGTAATAAAAAGATTACAGCAATTCATTGGGTTAAAATGTGGCATAACGTCACGCCTTACGAGATTATATTCTTAGTTGTAACGTAGCGAGCCTCCACTCCCCAAATTTAATACGTTTTATCTAAGTAATTTTTTATTAATATGATAAAGCAAAAAATACGTGTCTAATATTTTTTATTATCTGACTGACGGATTAAATAGAATTTCTTTTTTTTACCCAGGCTTCATCCCTATGGTTCACGTTTTAAAAGCCATTAAGTAAGCTATATTAGAACCAGTTCTACGTACAACCAATGATAGACAACGGACGGACTAAATAGTTTTTTTTATACCCAGGCTTCATCCCTATTTCTATGAAAACTTCATGGTAATTGTTCTACCAGAATCGCGTCGCTCCGTTACGCCACGCCTGTCTGCGGGAGCCTTAAATTACTTACACAGAACTTCGTATCGACCTTAGTTATATAACTGAGTTGTACAGATTCACCAACTTCGGGAATTGATTTATTAACTCAGAAATTGGGATTGCAAAGGAACTCCATTTAATTCTGTCTTCGGTTAAAACTCTGCGAAAACATGAAATTGTTCTTCAAGTTATGATAATCAAAGGAAAATAGTATTTATGACTTGGCGAAATAAGTTTCTAATGCAATGATGGATCATATTGATTACTTTTCGTGATAGTAAATTAGTTTGTAGATTACTGGCCTCAGTTTCTCCTTATTAGCCTTAGAAGATTAGGGTCTCGCCAGTTAAATTACTTCATACAATCATTATATTGAAACGGCAAGTAATGAACTTCGATGTTACCTACCTAAATAAATTATCTTTGATACAACCATTATTATTTACAGGTAAATTACTTAGCGAACCTCTAATCAGAGATTAATTGATTTTGAAAGTAATTAAAGCAGACAGGACTTAATTACACTCTCAATATTGGATTTAATGAAAGGCAAATATTTATGGAGACATAAAATGTCAGGTAAGTAGGTACTGATAAGATTAAAATATTAGACTAAGCCAAGTTCTTATCAAATTAATATTCTTTTATCGTGTCAATTCTGTAGATGACCAGCTGTTGCCCGCGACTTCGCCCGCGTGGATGGTCAATACTTCCCTATTTGAATCGGATATTGTTCAGAATTTCATGGGTTTTAATTTTTTTGCGCTATCCGATAGTGAAAGTCGCTTCAAAATCGGTCTAGCCGTTTCGGAGATTAGCCGGAACAAACAGACGGACAGACACGAAAATTTAAAAAAATACTTTTTCGTTCTTTGTATCGTATAGACTGTCATATGCATTTAGTAAAAAGCTGTTATTTTGACATTACAAACATACACTTCAATTTTATTTATTTGTATAGATTTATAGATAAAATATCGTATGTTATTTACAATTTTCCACAATTACTAGATAAACATCTTACAGTTATCAACGAGTTTATCATCGAATGCACTAAGTATAGGTAGCTATGTCTGGAATTCCGCATTGATAGACGGGGTCTTTTGTTTATCATTCTTTAGGTACATTTTGCAACATGTTTTCATCACATGACCATACTTCATCATCATAAATAATAGTAATATCAGCCTGTCAAGTGCCACGACAGCGCAAAGGCTCCCTTCGTCATATTTACAACAAAATTCCACTCCACCACAACTTAATTATTATTAAACATATTGATTTTTTTGCTCATTTTACTATAACAACTTTAAGCCAAAAGACAATATCATCGGTGTTTAAGTTAATCTGATATTACAATCGGTGTGACCACTAAAGTTTCTACAAACCCTATTTGGTATTCAAAGGATGTAACGAGTCCCAAATCTACGGCCACTAGGGTAAAACAATAACTGTAAATTAAGCTGGAAACTCATTAAAAGCGAGCTGAGAGAGGACGGTGCTTCAACATGTTCTATACGATCGAACTTTAATTGGGAGGACCGAGGTTAACTTGATATTTGATAACTTACTCAAATTGGTTTCAATTCTCAGTAACTTTTTATAAACGTGTTATATTCGGAGTTTTACCTTTGTGCCGTTAGATAACGTTTCATTTCTTCTGTGTATTTGTATTGCCGTTTATGTAAAACGTTCTTTTACGACAACATTGTGGAAGCGATTCTCTTCTCTTTCCGTTTAAAAAATCTGAATTTTATTATCATTACGACCTTTACGATCTTTATATTTTCCAAACATGTTTGTAGCGTATGAGTAATCACAGGGGGTATGAAGGCTTAAGGCACTTGAATTCGTGAAAATGATTCCACATTTATATTCAAGTTAACTGCTCCAAAGGTCGATCCGGTCGTTTACAGAGAAGGGAAACCATCAATCAACATTTAGTTGATACGACCACTTGGAATACGATTACTTGTACATCGACGTTGGCACATTTCCAATTCCACTTCTGATAGCTATTTACAACCGTAGAGTTCATGTACTGGCTATAAATAAAAATGTACTAATTGAAATAAAATGCCATGACAGAATACTGATAAGCAATGAATGCTGTAAGTAGATAGAAATGACAATGAAGGAACGCTGTAAAATGATTAAAGTATGTTGAAATGTGTACTCAAGATAAGTAGGGAAAGTAATTTAAAACATAGTAAACAATGCACTAAGTATTAAGTATTAATGTGTATACAAGACATGATTGAGATGACGAGACGATAGGATTGTGTAAGAATCAGGGACACAGGTTCAGGTATTTTTTCGGTTACAACCTATTTTATTCTATTTATTTTAGCCTATTTTATTTCTATTTTTTTGTTTTTTTTTTAAACCGGTATTTATACCTACAACCGAAATAAAAATTACCCCTATCTTACAAGTGCCCGTCAGCAATAGTAAAGGGCGCGCATCGTTGTGTGTGTGTCAGAGTCTAGTGGACTCGCGCCCAGGCGAATGCCGATCAATCACGGCTCTGGCTGACTGCCAATATTCCGTTTCTTTCTCGTAATCAAGGTCATTTTTAGGTAACCGGTATTAAAACGGTAAGTAACCTAAATAGAGGTAACATGTTTTGTCTTATTGGTTACCCAGATAACGGCAACCTTAGTCATAGAGGTAACCAAAATTCCTCCATACCTGTATCGTAATTTATAAAGGTTTTCGGTCCCTGGTAAGAATGGCGATAAAAGTTGGTATATATTTGCGCGTTTAAAAGAGTCTGAGTCATCGCATTTACGGTTTGTTTTCCTTCTTACTACGAGCTACGTTCCGAATCGGGAAGTATAATTTATGGCTTCTCGTTTTATGGATAACGTAACGACTGGCAAGAATCGTATGAAGTTTGGGCCCAAACAAACATTCTATTAACGTGGATACATTTACACGTTTATAAACATACCCCCAGACTACGCATCAAGCATTGTAATAAGACTTGTTTAAACACTGATTACACTACGTAATCTAATTGAATCAACAGAAAACAAGCAAGCATAATGACTGGGCAAGAATACCCAAAAATAATGGCAGTGTTTCATGACTTGTAATGATTTCAGTTTAGATAATGAAATGCAATTTATTGTTCATACTACAAGCGGTTGCATTTGTGAAATAAACGTAATTGGTGAAGTCTAAATGCCCTTGAGATTGCGACCATATTCTGTCGTTGCACGTTGGAGCGAAGCCAACCAATTCGCGATGCAGCATTAGTTCGCTCACTAAACACATACCTAGTTTTATCGTTTTCAGCATCGGATTGCGACATTGCATACTGTAAGGAAATGTTGATACATAATTATTTGCTATTATAACAAATAAGCACCACCTTTATACGTATTTTTCTGTTCCTTTCTTCTTGTCTGTTTATTTGTGTGTACATAAATGGTTAAATAAATAAGTACGTCTGCACATACCACATTGTTATACCTACTAGTTTGAAACAATACAAACTGACAGTTCAATAAAATTACTTATTAGCAATGTTTCAGTAAACTACTTGGAAATAACAATTCGCATAAAAATTGCCTCGTTCGCGGCCGCGATCTTTGTGGATGTAATAAAATTGTCTCCAGCTCTCGACGTTTCCTCATTGCGAGGGTCACGACCTCTTACATCGCCTCTTTATGTATTTCATCTCAATTTTATACACCAAACTTAGTAATGAATCATTGAAGATTATTTGAGAGAACGTCGCATCGCCTGTCATAAATATTGTCCTCTGTTCATTGTTTCCAATAAAAAAATATGATAAATGGCGGCCATTACAGTGGGCCACGTTTGGCGTGTCGCCACGGTCGTCAGCCTCGCCTTGACCAACATCGAGACGTGATCCGAGATGTCCGTTTCATTGTATGCGCATATTGATTATCAGATTAGCGTTTCTTTGCATATTCGCCGATTAATTCGCCAGATGCATATTGATAAGGAGCTGTTTAAAAAATATATAGAATTTTAATGAATACATTAGATGAGAAAAGAGGTTGTTATATTTTCTCTGAACCTAAGTCTTAATTTAGGCGATGACTTAGCAAACTGCGAAGCAAACTGGCGGTAATTGAACTAAGAAAACGGATATCTAGTTCAAAAACCTTGGTGTAGGTAATTGTTACTTATTTACCATTATTTTAATTAAAGGGAGGTATTTATGTTAGTCACGACAGTCAACAGCGAAGACGTCAGAACTCGTTGATCAAAGTAATCATCGAGTAGGTATTTAAATGTCAGACTGAAAACGCAAACGAGCCACGTGGGCGCGTTCCCACATTTTGTTCCACTCTTGTCACATTTATTGTTGGAACTCGCCCATTCTCTTGATTAAATATGCAAATGGAATCGTTTATTTCTAAACCATCAGTTATTTTAGTTCATTTGTAATTTATAATATAATTAGAATGTTCATTAACAAGGGAAATGAGCTAAAATCATTAGCATAACCGTAATATAGACAATAATATAGTGTCGTTTTAATGATCAGTACTGGTTTTACAAAACTATTTAGTTTATTATCAATAAATACCTGACAATATGCGCAAATAGGCGACAAGACAACGAAGTAATTTAAAAATTTTATGAAGTTATTTCAATGTTAGTATGTCTTTTATTAAATGTAGGTACATTCTCATGTCCTGTCGAGAGCTACCCGACAAACAATTTCATTACGAGACACATGATTGTGGCTCTGATAAAGGCGTAATAAAAATACATAAACTGTAGTTGTGACCTAGTTCACAATCGTACGCTAGTTTGTTTAAAATGATAACACGTCGTATTCAATGATAAATTTAATAATAAGGATTTATGTTATCGGGAACACTTGAGAGATAGCGCGACTACTATGTACAAACACGACGAGTGAACGCTCAAACGGTCCTATCAGCAGACAAACTTAGGTAACAACAATTAATTCAACACAAAGTCACATGATTTTACAAATTTATTTTTTATTTTTTTACGTGGTGTGCTTAGTGGGATTGTTTCCTTTTGAAGATACAATTGTACGTCAGTAACACAATGAGTAATTTGTAACGGTATAAATAGGGAAAATGCAAGACTGGATGGGATGCATAATATTTGCGCAGCAGATAATCAATTTCATGTTCATGGAATACAAGACAAACAGGGCCAAATAAGCTGTTTATTTTCCTGTTAGTACCGAAGAATCCCTTACAGCTCGTGGCTAAGTAATAACAGCCGCACGGGTCTTGCCGGGGTTGTCCGTGGATGGGTGACCATCTTTACCTACATACCGAGACTCCTCCGTGCCTCGGAAAGCACGTTAAGCCGTTGGTCCCGGCTGTCATTCGTAGGTCTATGACAGTCGTTACGGGTCGTCAGAAGGCCGAAAGTCTGACAACCAGTCTTACCAAGGCGTATCATGTTACCCAGTTACTGGGTTGTGGAGGTCAGATAGGCAGTAGTTCCAAGTAGAATACTGGTATTCATCTGCATCCGGTTAGACTGGAAGCCGACCCCAACAAAGTTGGGAAAAGGCAGGCAGATTGATTGGCCTAAGAATCCCCTGGGAAATATATTATTGAATCTACACAAATAAATTAAATTCAAGTGTCTGTTTGTAATGTCAAAATAACAGCTTTTTAATAAATGCATATGACAGTATAGTATACGATACTTATAACGAAAATATATTTTTTTTAAATTTTGTCCGTCTGTCTGTCTGTTTGTTCCGGCAAATCTCTGAAACGGCTGGACCGATTTCGACGGGACTTTCATTGACATCGCTGATGTTTAAAGGAGGAACATAGGGTACTTTTGTTTTAGAAAAAGAATTAGGGTTCCACGCAAAAAAATTAAAATCCATGTAGGTAATTGTGAACAAAATCCGATTTAAATAGGGAAGTATTGACATAAACACGGGCGAAGCCGCGGGCAACAGCTAGTACTATATAGCGTGACTGGTAATTAGTGACCGATACTTATACATATGATTGTACTCATGATAACAAACAACTTTTACTATGGGACCAAACCTGAAATCGTGAAAAAAAGAATCTGCTGCTCCCTACATTTATGCTCGCATAATTCGTCAAAATGTAGGGAGCAGCAGATTTTTTTTTTCACGATTTCAGGTTTGGTCCCATAGTAAAAGTTGTTTGTTATCATGAGTACAATCATATGTTTAAGTATCGGTCACTAATTACAAGTCACCCTAGATAAGAATGAACGAAGATTCTTACGGAATACGGTACGGAAGGTGACCGGCTGCGTCTTTTGTATGTATATTGTTATGATATCCAAATGCCGAATGCATTAGCTACACATGGCTTTTAACATTACCAACACACTTCTCCTTTGTTTACAGGTTTATGTTTCCGTAAGAGAAATAAGGCAAGCGATATGCAAGTTCTGGGAAAGTTTCTAATACGATCTATTGTCACGGTATTGTAGCGAGTTCAATAAAGGCTCCTGCACACAGGCGCGACACGCGACGCAAATCACGCGTGACACAATGGCATCGCTTGTCGTGCGACACGCGGTGCCTTTGTGTCGCGCCTGTTTGCAGGAGCCTTAACGTCAGATAACTGGATACGTGCTGGTGCGTGATATCGTACATGTTATTTCCTATCTTATGACTGGTATTATTTTTTTCAATCGATTGAAAGATTATGTAAGGCTGTTTATCAATTCAATAGAACAGAAGATTAGTACACGCCATTTATCATTCAGAAAGTATTATTAGAGTTCTCATTAGCAACCGTTCTAGATCAAGATTTCAAAAGCTGTAGGTACTTATCACTAATATCATAAATTTTATCTTGAGTAGTTCACAAGGTGTGTCAATGACATCATTTGAGATCCGTTGAAATGATATAGAACGAGATATTTTGTGATTTTTATTCCGTTGTGATTTACAATGGAAACATTTGGGCGATGTCTGGCAAATGTTTTGGCATGGAGCCCGACATAACACATGTGCATGTTTAGGTGCTCGTATGAATATATAATAATGGTTGGGAATACGTCTGAAAATGTACTTACACTAAACGAAAACTGACACGTCTGATTTATAGCACAAAATTCATGACAGTTTGAGTACATTATGAGCTGTTTTGATCAAATTCTTGCCTGTGAATGTTCTGTCTCATAAGGACACGATAACTTTATCGTGTTAGGAATGAATTAAGAATAATACATTTCTAGAACGTGGTAAGTCTAAGTGCTAGGTGATCTAGCCGTATCTGTGTTTAAATTAATAGTTATGCAGACAGCATAACTCGCAGCACAGTGGACATAACAAGCAAATATAGTGACACGGTACAGAAGCGTGGCATAATGTAAATTATTTAATTTTATTAAATTTTTAATGAATTTTATTGTCATTATTTATTGTCAGATAGGAAAACCTCATAACACTTTGCCCGACCTGGAGAATCGAACCCAGGACCTCACACTCAACAGTAGCGCTTGCGACCACTAGACCAACGAGACAGTAGTAATTATAAGTTATGTTATAATACGATAAATACGCAAGCAGTATTTTATGAAAACAAAATCTTGTTAAACATAGCAATGTATTCAAAACAAAAACCAAAACAAAGAACTCCACAGATAAATATTTAGCACAATAAAAGCGCCGAGGGGATTAAAGGAAGACAAACGGCTGAAATTCCGCTGAAACGGCGAAAAATTCCGTTTGAATCGCCCCATTTCATTCAACCAATTCCTAGTATCGAAGCGGACAAATGACTATTGATTTTCCTTGGTCACAAATGCGTCAGAGCTAATGTCACATGTTTATTTTTGATCCAAACTGGTTTATTACAGTCATGAATGTAACATTCTAGCCAATTCCGCATTGTGCCCACTGTGATAGTTTTCCGGCTATATTTCACCGGGTAATAGATATTCTGTATAGCATCGGTAATTTCTTATGAAATGTGGTACCACTTTCAACATTATTGAGTTATACAATGGATGTATACTTCCTGGAAGCGACAAACATCAGTGATGACGTTAGATACGAGTATGAGCGGAACTTTCAATATCATTACGCCTGAAGAGTATTCTTCACAAAAGAGCACTTTGTTGTTCAGGAAATTCCCTTTACAATGAAACTGTAACGAGATTGCTCTTTTCATTACACGTGGCAAGCTTTTGGTACCCTAATCCTGAATAGAAACTGCTTTTTAAACTCGACTAAATTCCGAATCGCTGTAAATCGAAAGATTCGAAACAAATTAGCGTGCTATCACTAACGATTCGGAAAGTCACGACCGTTTAGCATGAATAACAGACCGAACCGTAATCAGGTCGACAAATATCGGTTTACGTACAATGAACGAGGCTCGTGGGAAATTAATTCACCACGCTACTTCAGGGCGTGATGACCTCGCAAGCAACACTGCTTATTAGATTAGATAGGTTAATAAAAATGGGTCCGATAGATAAAAAGTCGCTCCATGTGAAATATAGGTATTCAGCTAACATCCCGCTTAGACTGGGAGCCGATCCCAATATAGGTAGTCTTTTACCAGCTAATATAGGTGTCGGTAAAAGACTAGCTATATTGGGATCGGCTCCCAGTCTTTGTAAACCCATGAGTCCTCCCAACCCATTCCAAACCCAGTCCAGATTTTTGTAAACATAGGTTAAGTTTACATAGATCTGCATAAATATGCCAAAATAGATGGCGACAAAATTCATAGTGCTACAAGGATATTTTTGACATTGCCAGGTTGGCGTTGTTGGTAAAATTTTGAATAAACTTATTATTATTTTTCTTTTTACATATCTCGGGACCCTCGCAGAGGCCCCTTAGACAATTTTAAATGATGAGGAGGCACCAACCGACGATTATTGCACCCAAGGACAACCCCCGGTCGGTGCAGGACTATTGTAGGACATGGAAACGAAACATATTGGACTATGGGTTTGGTTTACTATAGTGGTTTGGTTACCAAGAACTATGGAAAGACTATGTCCCCTGCCTTGTGACTTGCATACATAATAATGGGCCCCCGAAAACGGTCGCTAGCACATAGTGTCGTAGCGACAAGTGGGCAACATGTCCTGAGGTGCTTATTAGGAGTGGAGATGTATTCCACGACCATCAGTACAATCCCAGAGCCCGGAAGATGGTCAAGATCTAGCCAGCACTTACTGGAATACTTCCTTCCTCCGAGCACATCTGCTTTTGCGAATCTCCACTCAAGCCGCCCAATAAAGGCAAGAATAGATGAGGCAAGCCAGAGATGAGGAACAAGACTTCGACAACGTAGGGTCCGTGGGGTCGCTACTGCCCAACAGCTCGCCACACGCTGCCCTGCGGGTTTCTGTATCTCTCTTAGTCTGGCTCCTCATCCAAGACCCGTTCCGGCAAAGAAAACTACCGGCACAGATTAGAGTTCGGAGCTTATTATTATTAATATTGTTTTCCCGAAATGGAATGAGATATGATTAAAATATTTATTGTGAAATACCTACAAAATGTCAAAGTGAAAAAAATTGTACCTAAAGGTTGACTGTCTACTTAAGATATCAATAGCATTTAATGTCTTTAATGTCATAAGTTAGAGACAAGTGAAAAAGACATGTTTTTTGTACCTTCAGACTTCGTTGACACTGTAAATCTCGGCGGACCTGAAACAACAAACAAACAAATTGATTAAAATAAAATCCATACTTCCATAGTATCCATATCCATCCATACTATCCATTCTTCCATACATACTAATATTATAAATTCGAAAGAAACTCTGTCTGTCTATCTGTCTGCCTACAGAACAATTGATTTAATTTTGACAAGACTTTTTCCATCCCTGATAAATTTTCTAAACAAGATAAATGGATGAGGAAAAAATTAAAATGTGGTTTTAATGTTTTATCATACGATGCTGATAGAGCTATTTACTGAGTATCCGATAAGGATTAAGTGAAGGAAGTAATGCTAAGTAAGTCGAGTTTTTCTTTTGATAGCATTTTTATCGATCATATTATTATTATGAAACTTGACTTTTATTGTATTGCTGGGAATAAATAATAACATCATTCAATTCGAAGGTTGCCTGGAAGAGATCGCAGTATGCGATAAGGCCGCCAATTGTATGTTTTGTAGTTTATAATTTATCTTTAGGTAATGTATAATCTGGTGTACAATAAAGTATATACAAATAAATAATAAATCATTCAATTCGCAGAAAAGTTCTCTGTAGGCATAGAATTATAATTGAAACTACTATTGTGAGTGCGGAATAAATACATAAAACATAAACTATGTCGAACAGAAATCCCGCTGCGATAACCTCGCTGATAACACCTAAATTCCCGGTTTTAATTACAATATCGAATTAAAAATACCAAAAGACCTACGTACACTAGCGTATCTTTCATCTATTTTCGACTTTTATAATGGCAAGGAGCAGTGACACAATATATCAATGAATTAACTTTCACTAATTTGAATTTTAATAGCACTATAAATCGTTAGTCTGACGTCGTCGGTTAATGAGACCGCCACTCCTTCGGGTCACTCCACCCAACGGTCCATTGCGCTAATTAATTGCCTGTTAAACTGCAGTTCCTTGTATGTTAATTCTTAATGGTGCAACTGACTCGCGTACATTCAAACCGGATTACTTTATAATTGAGTTTATAGTCTTGGTATCGTTGTAAAGCTATAATTTTCAAAGGCTCGAGAAGTTTCACCGGTTTGATCGGTTTATGGTCTTATTATGAGTCATAGACTGGATTTATAGCGGCATTTAATACCTCACTAATTAATCCGCGATTTCATCCAAATCCATCAGTTAGCGAATGATAGTTGCTTATCTGCTATTCTTTTCATTCCAAGGATGATTAGTAACGGTCATCAAATTGTTGTACAATGCTACTTGAGTGTCTACTACGAAACCATTAGTTCTTCCAACATAAAACTGCTCATTGTGTGCAGGACAGTTGCTAGCATTACAGAAAGTGAGTGCGGAACACCATGGTTTCCACTGCGAAACATTCTCTTGGTAACGGTACAGTCGGTCCATCTATCATAATCAATTGCATGTCCGCTGACAGTCGCTGCTATAGCCACTTAAATGTAGCTCTCGTCATGTGTCCGCTTGATGAGAATGGATTTATTTATCGTGGACGCATTTGACGTCTCTGAAATGGAACAAACAGGGTTTTGAATTCAACCACAGAATACCTTCGAAATTTAAATTCTCTGAATTGGATCTAACTGGATTTTTAATTCGACCACAGGAATACCTTCGAAATTTAAATTCGTAGTCACGTAAGACGTAAGCCTGTATTTATTTAGAATAGGTACGGAATGCCTAGTGTGCCTACGCGTATAAAAACCGGTTTTTCGAATTGCGTCACAACAATAAAGCACATTCCTTTCAACATACTTTTCCATTCGCAGAGATTGAATTACTTATATCAACGCTAGCGAAATTTTACACTAGGTATAATCTAAATGTAATACAAAGAAAGATATTCCGTAATATTATAATGGAAACACGATAGCTGTGTCATCATACCGCTAGCGGATAGGTATAACATAATAAACTATTAATTATAATGTAGTCATAGGAAGTGAAAATAAAAAATCCTCGTGCGATATCGCAGTGTTGCGACAAAGGGATACTTGGAGCTGTTATCGGGCGTGCGATAAACGTGATAAGTATCGTATATCGTGCACTTATTATACAGATAATGGTAACAATCTAGTGGTAGATTGCAAAACGCATGAATGTTTACTTATGTGCGAGCGATTCGACTGTTAACACACCAGATAAGGTTTTTCCGTTGATAATCCATTCAATAACACCCTTGCTTTGCTCGATGACTCGGCTGGTATTCTGATAATAAAAACAACTTTGTTCTAATTACATCTACCAAAAATATTTTTATCTTTATTTGTCCGTTTAATATCGTTTGACCAGTTTGACCTTTAGTCTAATAAATTTAAGATTTAATAACACATTTTCGTGTTTGAAGGTGTCTTATATTTCCTCATCTGATTCTAAAACAAGAATAGACAGCCTAATTGAACTTGGGAGTTTTTTTCTTGAACGTTCAAGGTCTTGAAGTCCTTTGGGGCTTTGGGGGGCTCGATGAAGCAAGGATGGAATGTGTCGACAGGTGCAATGCATACGGCGGCAAAAGATGTAAAAAGAAAAACAGTCGCAACTGGCACTGAAGGATTTTACATCATTCAAATGGGGATCTTTCTTATTGTATCGTTTTTCATTTGTAAGTCGTAAACATCATCAAACTCTTTTGTGAACTACAGTTGGCCATGTCAATACTAGCCATTGTTGTAGTAGAAAATTGGGTTTTGTTTGATGATATTCAGCAAAAATTGTTCAATATTTGAGCCGTAAAAGTCGTGCAATCTATTGTTCACGAGTCTCGCAGAATTCCTTTTGTATTCAAACAAGCTGTCTCCAAATTCTTACCCTTTACATCATGAATATTTTTACTGAAATACGATTATATTTATACAACAGTGCCATTTACTTTGCTTTAGGCTTCAAATAGATAACCTAGTTTACCTTCGTGTTTTTGAATGAGTCTTTAATTAAGTCTTTGTGTTCTTAACTGATGGATAATATTCTTGACCGTTCAATTATAAAACACGAAAGATGATTTATTTATTTTGCCGTCTCATTGTGTTAATTACTCAACGTCTTAGTTAAGCTTAACTTATGCTAATTAACTGATACTTCTAAAAATCAATACACTGAAGATATAGGATGACTGGTAATTAGTGACCGATACTTAAACATATGATTGTACTCATGATAACAAACAACTTTTACTATGGGACCAAACCTGAAATCGTTAAAAAAAACATCTGCTGCTCCCTACATTTTGACGAATTATGCGAGCATAAATGTAGGGAGCAGCAGATTCTTTTTTTCACGATTTCAGGTTTGGTCCCATAGTAAAAGTTGTTTGTTATCATGAGTACAATCATGTGTTTAAGTATCGGTCACTAATTACCAGTCACGCTATATAGGTATTGAAGTCAAGGAATAAAAGTATTATTTATAATTAGCTAAGCCTTCGGGGAAACAAGGCGAGATGTTATGTTTTTATAATTAGCTATGTAACTATAATATCAAAACTCACTAACCGAAGAAACTGATCATCATCATCATCATCATCAGCCTACAGCAGTCCACTGCTGGACATAGGCCTCTCCAATTGCACGCCATTCAGCTCTATTCTCGGCAACTCTCATCCAGCTGCTACCAGCCACCCTGCGAAGATCGTCGCTCCACCTAGCCCGAGGGCGTCCTACCATATGTTTGCCGATTTGCGGTCTCCACTCAAGAACACGTCTACCCTAACGATCATAGGTTCTACGGCTAATATGGCCGACCATTGCCACTTCAGCTTGCTTATTCTGTGAGCTATGTCGACAAAGGTTCTCTGCCGGATCACCTCATTCCGGATTCTATCCCTCAGAGAGATTCCAAGCATAGCTCGTTCCATAGCTCACTGAGGACCTTGAATTTATGGACAGCCGTACCGTGAGTGTCCACGTTTCGGCTCCGTAAGTCATAACAGGCAGGACGCACTGTTTGAAGATTTAGTCTTTAGGCTGTGCGGAATACGCGACGAGAAGACTCGACGAAGCTTCCCAAATGCTGCCCAGCCCAGCTGAATTCTTCTGTTAGCCTCTCTCTCAAAGCTGTTATTACCAAACTGCAGTTTGCCCGAGGTAAACGTATTCTCGAACAACCTTGAGAGTACCGCCATTGACAGCAATCGGTCCCGGAAAGAAACTGATATATAATAATAAAACAAACTGTAGGTATGGGGTCCAGCTGTACGAGGATCAAATGTCAAAATTCATGATAAACTAAAGGTCATGGTAAGTCAAAACATAATAAGGCTTATCTTACAGCGAGCTCGTTTAGCAGAAGTCGGCCATCTGATCTGACACAAGTAGTGAGGGCACGACCCCGGCATGCCGCAGTAATGGGACTAACCACTTCGGCTCGGGTTTCTAAATAAACATTGACGTCTTTAACTAGTTGCAATAAGAAAGTCCTTAACTTAATGAGTTTGGATCGATTTTCGAATGATGCAGATTTTTTATTTTTAACCTCAAGGCACAAGCCCACAAGTATTCGAATGTTAACCCGTTTAATATTAAGAAGGTCATGAGTGTATTTGTTAAACAAATACCTGCCTTACTGGTTTTATAAGTACCTACTGCTAAAGACTACACAATTAATAAAAATACAATTCAGTGTCAAACTGGAGGTCACACCGCAAGTACCTGATGTTAATATTGTTAACAACAATCCTGTATAGAATTAATACATATTTACATAATTTAAACATTCAACGTAATATGTTTACCATATAAACGAGAATTGTGAATATACAGACCAACTCATATCTGACATAAGTCAAAGCATCTTAATGAAAACTAAAACTCGCACATAAGTATCTTGATGATGTTAGATTATTATTGTAATTTAATTCATCATTCAAAGGCAGATGTTACGTCAGTCATATAATCATTTGTATTTTCTGTAAGTGTATTAAAGAACCGCAAAAGACGAAGTTTCTCCCCTATTATTAGAATCCGAGGAAAGAGCATTAAAAGTTTGGCATTTCTTTTGAGAGATTTGTTAAGTTGGCAGCAGGAGCAGGAGCAGTGGTGGGCAATATCGAGCTAAACTGAGATTTATATCCGCTTACGACTTCTTTGACAACTGTCTGTAATGTTTCACTTGATTGAGAAAGTTTGGTAACTCTAATTTGTTACCGAGCTTTGTACCGATGACCTTTCCACTTTCCAGTTCTGTGTTGCACACTGCGGTATTTAAAACTTGTTTGGTGCTTTGGTGCCAATTTAATTGAGATATTACGGACGTCTGTTAAAATGCATAATATGGACACGAATAACAAGTTTCACAACAACACCATTTAATGTGTCTTCATATTCAAGATCTTGTGAATAACACAGCAAAGAGGAAAATTTTATCTAATTAAGATCAGGCAATCTTTAGACTAGGTACTTCACATTAGACAACAAAGTCAAAATGTCATGAAACTTGTTCATTTTTGTGTATCGTATTCAAACTTGCAGACAAGCGACTCGTTGTTGTTGGTCTTTTGGACTCTTTCAATTTTAATCAGCTGTGTCAATCGAGCGAGTATTTTATTCAAATTGTAATGAATGAATAATAATACAGTATACTTCCGATACATTCAAATGATACGCGGTAGGTATATACATACCGGTGATTATCAGCTCAGTCGCTTGTTAAGGTTACGTCAAAGTGACCTACGCTAAACAAAGAGACGGCAATGTCGAAAGCGCATAATTTTGTTGGCTTTTTCTCACCTCTTTCATTGTTTATTTTAACTGAATTGTGCTGATGTTTTATGAGGTCAGTTTATTGTTTGAGGAATTGCTTCTTCAGTCTGATTAATGCGGAGTGAAGAAAAATACCTTAACATTATTACATTATTTACTTCACTTAGCAATTTGTTTTTTTATGCATTGGCTTCATTCATCACAATATCCACGTAGGTACCTACCTCGTCTTCAGTATAAGTATATTACATTGCAGATTGAAATTCAATTACTACTCGGTGAACCACAGGATAACCAACTCTTTATGACAATATCACAATCACAATAAGTGTCATTGAAACCAAATTAATTGTCATATTTCAATACCTAACTATTCATTTCCGTCTCCTTCCAGTTGACAATGGAAATAATTTATTGTCCATTATGTCTCGAGTCATGGCTGAAATCAACGACGCTGAATTTCAATTAACAGCACTTCTTGTTATTCTTATTATCAAGAAAATAAATAAGCCTTATTAATTCCTGATTAGATGTTTTTAAGTTACATAAACAAAACTAATCTAAAAGTAAAAGATAACCTTTTATTAAAACAAGTCCATGTAGACATAATAATTTCGCGATTCTTATCAACGAGAAATAACGACAGTTATCAGCAACACAATTAGTTGTATGATTTTTGTTCTAGAAAGCGTTTTAATAACAAATGCTTACTTATCACTATCTTACAAAGCATGTTATCGTAAAATTACACACTGTGTGACGATAAGGTGTTGTTAATTCACGACACGTAGGACCTAAACATGTTGCAAGATGTGTAAATAAACAGCAGATTAGTATTTAGCGACGGCAACAAAGTGAAAAGCGAACGGTTACGTTTATGTCCCACGACTTGTGACCTGCCGCGACTATGTCACACACATTCACAATACTGTTCTGAATCTGTCACACAATCACCATTTTCCATCCAGTGCTATCGAATATTTTAGCGAAACGCCGGATAACACGTCAATCTCACAGTAAATCCCGATTCCGCAACGCACCAACGAATTGTTTACATTTTTTTGCGAATGAAAAAACTGGTCCATATACCCCACAATATAAGCTGTAGAATGCCTCTTTCCAAAGAATTAAAGGGAGATTTTTTGCTGGCCGAAAAAAAGCGGTGCTTTCTGCCCGAAATGCTTTGTGAGTTTGTGAGCTGTAATTACAAGTAAGAATAACTTTGGGAATATCTTTTGTTACAGGAGGGGAGTTTTTCTGCGCGGGTAACGACCGCGGCAGGTGGTATATAAAATGGCGGCTGATAAATAAATTACTTACAAGAAAAAAAGTGCAACAAAAACTGTAGAAGCGAGGACGGACGAGCCCGCCAATGTCAAACAAAGGTCGTCGGAACATACAACGATTTATCAATTAATTATTATAGCTTTGTGGTTTCATTTTGAGGAAAACAGAGTAATAAAACAGACATTTTATTTACTAAGTATTATATATAATAAGAAATATGGGCTTAGTTAGTTACGTACACAATATTAATAAACATAGATAATATTAATATTAACATCGGAGAGTAGGTACAGTGTCATGCATGAGTATTTACATACATATGAATATAAGAACGATATTACCATATTAATATGTTATGTTTCGGTCTTTGCACAGTTGGTAGAACGAAGTAGTTTACTTGTTTGTTTTTACATTATCCATGTACCTACTAATTACTGATAACAACGTCTGTTTCGAGAAAGAATTCCGACTAATCAAAAAGACAACAGTATGTAGAAGCAGATAATTAATTGTAATTTCAATTTACGTTTGTTATTCGCACTTAAATGAGTAGTTCCACGATCTTGTGAATCATAAATTCAATTTCATGCCGCGTGTACCGGGGAACACGTATTCTACACGCGATAAAGTTTAAAGGCCCCGTCTTTGTATTCATCCGGTCGAGTCCATTAATATAATGAAGCCACAACGCCAGCACATCACGTTCCTAGCACTGGCCACGTCCGCATGTGCTACAAAAGGAATGCTTAGTATTATTATTACGATGAAAAAAGCTGACACTATATTTTTTCCTCGGCATGCAGGTAGCGCAACAAAAACTGAGCGGGGGAGAGGCGGGCAAACCGGTCTGGTGAAAAAAACGCTCTTTGTAAAGGCAAAGGCATAAATCATGCGGGCTCACGACCGAGACCGGTTCGATGCGTGGTCTCGCTCGTCTCGACTCTGCGCGGCTAATGAGCCTTCAATCAAGGTCGACTCTTCGAAAACGGCGACGTTTCCACTATGTAATTTATAACCCGTTCTGTACTATTGTGTTGTATGAAGACTTGTTAAAGTAGGTATAAAATTATCTATAATTATTATTTTTGTAGTAAAAATTTGTCAGTTTATTCACCCGGTCTGGTTATTTATAATTATGATTATTATTGTGTATTTTTTTGTGCTCGGATATAAAATATTACTTATGTGGTTCATTTTATGTAGCTGACATTAAAATAAGATGGCCGTGTAGGCACAAAGTTAAAACCGACGGCAAAATGTATAAAAGATGAGATCAACAAAATATAGACAATTATTATTTTTTTACGACGGAAGACTGAAGGAAATAATAATAAAAGCAACAATGAGCAGTAGCCATTGTATGAAGCTGAAAAACAAACATTTCTCATTAGGCGAGTAACGCCAACAATCTATTGTTCTCCGAGAAGACATAACGGACCGTGTCGGATTTACGTCAACTGCACCGACCGACGACCTTTGGAATGCCAAGCAATACAATGGTCTTTTTACCGATAAGACTACCCATTTTTATCCTAGATCCTTATTACAAATCTGTCTGTAGAAGCCAGAATAGAATTTATAGCCTTCGTACGTTTTCCTTACTTATCAAATTAACAATTCAAATTAACAGCCAATGTGTGAAACAAAAAATAAACAGGAACATCAACGTGAAGTCGTGACCTTTTGTTCTTTTACCTGATCACTTAATAGAAACACGAAAATAATCAAATAAAAAGATAAACACAAAAAATATGCGCACAAGGATAAAAATAATGACATACTACGTTATGTAATTTAATCTATCAGCCTACGGGCACAACGTTAACGACGAGTGGAGTGGAACGGTTGGGTCAACGGCCGGCGGACCTCGGACCAATTCGCGACATGAGATTGAATAATAAGTTGATTGCGAGTACGACCCAAGGCCGGCGGCCATTACTGCGCGTGTCGTGGCGGCCATTTTGCGCAGCGTGCACCCTTCGGAGATTTTCGTGTAATGTTCGTCCATGTGACCCAATTTTCCCCATTATCCCCGACTGTCTCAGGAGTTGTGACCTCCATTTGAACAATTTCGAGTGAATCAAAAATATTCCACTCCAAATTGTATTTAATTGGTTTTGATCACGAGATTCATGATTATTTATGTGTGCGTATGTTTTAAATTAAAAATAGACTAGTTTTAGTTAGGTAGGAATTAGCATATCGAACTGGTTTTTATCCATATATGGTAGTTAGGTAGTTAATGTTAGAAGCTGGCGTGTATCTCCTAAAACAGTTCACACTTTTAATGATTGAATTATAGTGATATTCAGAAAGAGGTGATGGAATATTACGAATAAATAAGTATATTATACAGCATTTAAATAAAAATGTGAAGCTATAAATACATACAGTATACGTTTATTATGTATGATATAATAATTAAACGGCTACGTGGCAAAGCAAAGCCAGTTTCCTTTGCTATAAACATTATATATGAATTGCATAAGATCGTTGTTTTGTGTCTATTATGATCGCAAAAAAATGCATGTAGATACTGTAGCATTATACATAATTGCTCTATGATATGGTTTTATAATTGGTGTTATTATCCAAACCGGTTTACTAATGCGACATGAGATTATATATTTTTCAATTCGTGTAAACTGTACGTAAACCAAATAGTTTTGTAATATATACATCTATATAAATAAAATTGAAGTGTCTGTTTGTAATGTCAAAATAACAACTTTTACTAAATGCATAGGAAAGTAGGTGTATACGGTAAGTATAACAAAAAAAGCAATTTTTAAAATTTTTGTCTGTCTGTCTGTTTGTTCCGGCTAATCTCCGAAACGGCTGGACCGATTTTGACGGGACTTTCACTGACAGATAGCTGATGTTACGGGGAGTAACTTAGACTACTTTTATTTTAGAAAAATAATTAGGGTTCCGCGCAAAAAAATAAAAACCATGAAATTGTGAACAATTTGAAAAATATTTTTTGCATTTGGTAGCCCAATTCTCGAGGATAGTTATAGGCTATTTAACATCACACTACGTCCCTTAGCAGCTGAGCAAAAATAAAAAAAGTCAGAAAGAACATTAAGGGAAAACGAAGTTAAAGCGTGGGTGGGCGATGCAACGCGACGGGTCGGGGGACGAGGGAGTTTTATTAAAATGTGGCTGTTATTTTAGTATATTGTGTATCTTACGACTTCCACGCGAACGAAGTCGCGGGGCACAACTAGTTTAGAACATAAATAGATGGCGATTACGTTTGAAAAAATCAAGTCTACATTCCAGACAATGTCATTAAACCTTGGCAAAATCTCCAAAAACATAATTAATCATGTAGACATACGTTGAAAATAAAAATAAACCTGTTTAATTTCGCTGTAAAGATAAGTAATATCGCAATATTACCTACCCATATTTTCAAAATACCAATGTCAGTTGAAAAAGGCAAAACGAGTTGCTGTATTTTAAAAGTCAAATGAATAGGGACATAAATGTGTTTTGTTCAAGGATTTCGCATTTAAATAAAGAACGAAGTGCCTATTGGTAAATCACCAATAATTAATAAATAACTACTTAATTAAACATAAAAGCGTTGCATTTTATTATTAAATCATTGTTACTATGAGAGGTTATGCAACATGCATATAATTACGCTCAATAAAATTTTCTATTCCATTATTTAAATATTTAGTTCTCATAAATGTGATGCAACTTCACAAGCGGCAAATTCAGTCAATAAAAGGATAAGTGAATAATTTTGTGTGTCACATTCTTGCTGTAAAATAAATAACTAGTGGGTAGGCGTTGCGTGCTAGGTAGTAGCGGTCATAATACCCGCGTAGAGTTGAATAAATTACAAATTGTTCTTAATGTGAGTCTGCCTGTTCCAACGTAGACTATTGTCCTCTTTTACTATAGCGGAAATTTCCATTTAGTGTCTGACTGAAGAAGTTTTGTTTTATTATTCAATAATAACTTTTTGTAATTCTGACTGTAAAAACTTGTTGCCTTTCATAGCAGCACCTGTCACATTGTCAAAATATGGACATCACTTATTTCAATTCAACAACAAATTAATAAAACTTGAATAAAACATTAAATTGGATGCTATTCGATTCCAATAAAGATCTATTAAAATAATTTAATTGTCATTCCTCAATTAATATTGTCATTGTGATTCGTCATACTATTTACTGTTAATGATTATCCTATTGTCATAGATAATCTATTCGGTTTCTTTTTTCCTTATTAATGTCCTTTACATAGTTGAATGCGATACAGATCAGTATATATACACGACTGCAAAAAAGACCGTGAGCGTCAATCAACACAACGCACCGTCAAGCTGACGTCATACCCGCAGCCATCTTGGGGGAACTATGTGTTCTAACTTTAAACTCTGTTTAAATTTAATCTGTGTAGTAAGTGGTGATGATTGTTGCTTTTATTTCTGGTTCTTATCCAGTTTCTCGGAAGATGTGTTTAGTTCTCAGAATAATCTTTGCAAATAATTAACATGGCATGGCAACCATGCCAACAGCAAGGTGTTTTCTTGCGAAACAAAAACATTCGAATGGAAAAAACTGTTGCAAAATGTGGCAAGTTGCCTCGTAAAGGATCTCTATATTATCCAGCTCCAAAAGTAGGTATTTCTTTTGTGTTAGTTAAAATACAAGCTCGAATAATCTACCCTTTTATGGGTCTTCGTTTTTGTCTAATTATAAAACTGCATTCCAATCCAATTAACGGTCCATTCGACTCGATAGACATTTAAAATAAGAATACAAGCTCACAACCCTTTAATGTAAAGCCGGCCGCATCGGAACAGGTTCTACGAAAAGGCTGGTAATAAATTCTTCTAGGAACCGATTACGATTCGACAGCAAAATTCCCTTTAAGGGCACCATGAATCTTCCCGTTTACGGCGATTAGAGGGAGATGAATGTATGTGAGAGATTATCCAGATAGGGCCTGCATGCCTCGCCCTACTCGTATTTATGGAGCTGGTTTCGAAACCTGTTTGTGCTGGATATGCGTTCTACGGAGGGCAAATAAAAGTCATAACGGAGCGAGAGTAGCCACCGGGCGCGGCGGGTCGCGATAATTGTGTGAGGAATGCATTTGCGCCGACGTGTAAAAAAATACTCGACCTCTGTGGTCTCGAGTTCTTGACGTGTGATTTGAATAATGTAGAAACACAGCACATTTTGGTGTGCGCAGCGCGATACAATCGGGTTCTGATTTCACTTGTTAAAACTTGCGCAGAGTGAGCCGTATCGCCTTGACTCTTTATTACGTTTGACGACCTTATTAGGGTTTCTTTCACAATCAACCAATTGAGGCTAAATGATCGATAGAACAGTAAAACCGTATTTTGAAGGCAAAATAATTACGTTGTTACTTCATTGAAATTATTTGATACTCGATTATCGAGTCGATGAACAATGGACATTTGTGTCTTTTTTACATTCAGTATTAAATTGAATGCTGTTTAGGTTGCGTTATTTACAGATCTGTTGCGAAATGAAAAATAGTAATTATATTCATGTAGGTACCTATTATGAATAGATATTTAAGAGACCTTTGTTTCCATTCAAAGCATGTTTAAACGAGGCCAGATACCCGGCCTGAATAAACATATAAATCGCGCTGTTTCTGTCCGTTCAATAAATTTCTAAAGAGGACAAAATAAAGGCACATTACACTTGCTATTTATTACCAGTCTTGTTTCTTTCCGTCGAGGCCATTTAGATACGAAAACACCTACTGAGTAGGGCAAAACTTGGGTAATCGGTGATAGTTTTGTTTTTTAATTGTAAAATTCGATTCATTGATCAGATTATTTTTTAAATTTACTGTGATACAGTAGACAAAAGAAGCTTTGCTAACTTATATCTAAAAATGTGGCAAATACTATAATGATTGAAAAATATACATTTATCAAGTCAGTAGTAACTTGGTAATAAAACACATATTATTATCTATCACCGAATAGCTACATATCACGGATTAGCCAAGTTTTGCCCTACCTAAATACCTACACTACACTGAACATCAGTACTGTCATGGCGGGTTACTTTGACTCAAATTGATCGAAGACTAGGACATAACTTTGGCCCAAATCGAGACAAATGTTTAGGCCCGTATTACAGAACGTCTACTAGATTGAACTGACGTTCTGTAATGCGGGCCTAAGTGTCATTAAATTCACACAACAGTTCCGCTAGTACGCGTCTATATCGCCATCTATTAGTTGCCATAGGAATACGAGGTTCGGTTGTGTGGTCGCGACACGGCAGTTCAAACAATGTCTAGATTTGGGCCAATGCTCTAGAGTCAAAGGAACCCGCCTTGACGGTATTTAAATATGGAGTTGATAAGATAATACGTTCGGTGGCATGACCTGAAACCGGATTACATATCTAGTCAGGTAAAATAAAAAAAATCTGAATGATTTTTACAATAGATTTAGATTTTAAACGCTTCGCAATTTAAAAGCGACAAAACCGTTTAGCTATGAGTTAACGAGTTCGTCCGTTATTTAACAAACAGCTGAGTTGATCGAGATTGTGATCGTCGAGTGCGAGAGAGATAGCGAATATTCAGTAGTTCTGGTTCAAATAACGGTTTATCGGGGTGAAAGTACACATAATAACGTAATATCAGCACTGGCAAGTGTATAAAGGATTGTTTGGCTTCCAGTTTATATTTAAAAATATTCTTTTATACTTTGTGGAAATGTTAATTTTAATGACTTTGTAAAATTATATTCTTTGCATAATGTAACATAACGATACTTATTATTTTTAATGTAGGTAGTATAGGTTTCTTTTTACATTTTATAACTCAATAAAAGGAATCAACGAGTGAACAAATATCACCACAGAATAACCCAGCATGAAGCTGATTAAAAATAATACCTGCCTACAATTAGGACATTTCGCACTCCGAACACGGCCGTACGAAAATATGCAAATTGCTGTTTGTCCCACACTGAGGACGGAAACGGTACTGCCGGCCATTTGCGATTCCACACCGATATTGTTAAAGCCGAGTCGTCACTCGGAATAAATAAATGGCATAGATTCCGTGTAGAGGGAATTCGCATCGCGTTCACGGCCGCGTTCCCAGCCAGCCATTGTTCTTTACGTAACGCCAACGTGACGCGCCGCAAACATTTATTATGCTTACGCAGGTGCCGGCTCTTCGCTGTGTCGATTTCCACCGACTATTGTTCTTGTAATCGCACTAATCTGCATATAAACACGGATATTATAAGACTGTTTCTAATAACGCAGCCATACAAGAATTATAATTAGCTCGTTCAACATAAATACATGTTAATTGGTCGCAGCGACTGAAGATCATCGCGTGATGTAATATTAAACAGTGTTCAATATTCAATGTGATTGTTTGTCAATTGGCGTTTCATTAATGGCGGGCCGTTACTATCACGTTTTTAACACGACCTCGATGCAATAAAAATTAAATGAGCTCGGAAAACCGGCTCCAGTGCGCCCTCATAAATCTTCCATAACGGTCGACCCAACATAAAAAGGGCATTCGGCTGTATATTGCGAGTTCGGAAAATATAGTAACCATTATTTTTTACACTATCATTCATCCTTGCCTGGCTTTCGGTATAGAAAAAAGATATTATAGCGTATACGAGTACACATAAATTGTATGGTTACGTAAAAAAGAAGTGGGTGTTATTGGATTTTTAACACGAAAACAAGTTTTTACTTTGGAAACAAACGAAATGGCTTGCTCGAACGCTACAAGTAGCGACATCTATCGTCCAACATTGAAACTACACTTCAGTACAGAAATCATTTGCAGCAAAAAGTTGTAAGTTTTTGAGACTTTTTCTACCAATAGTAGTTATTGCGCAGCATTCGAAATAGTTTTTCAGCATGACAAGCAAAGTCAAGAAACTCAGTGAAATCATTTTCGCGCAATTACTAGATGAAAACAATTAAGGAGAATGAGACAAATAGAGGGCAGGCTGTTCTGAGCCTCCCCCTCCCCCAAGGCGTGTAGACGCTTTTCTTCTAATTATGTAGAGGTTGATTCACTCGCACCAACTCGCACGCTGCCACGCTCGCGTTGCGTCGTGTCACGTGTCACTGACCTTCGAGCAATTGTGGGCCGGATACGGCTGTCATGCGTTTGTGTACTTCATCACACACGGCGCTGCCTGCTTTATATCAAAACAAAACATCGCGAACGCACGTTGTGACTCATTATTTAGTGTTAATTAATACCATCATCTCTTGTTTACACGCACTTTCACGTGCTTGATATGTCGGCTGAATCACTAATCAGGTTACGTGGGCTTCGATGATAATTATATCTTCTGCGATTATACCTACGATTTGAATCGTTCAGATTATTTTTGTTTGGATAGGTACAGTTAGCACGTGCGATTGGAACTAAACTGTTTCTGAATACATTTAATTAAAGGTAAAGACTAAATTACTTATCCAAATTGTAATAAAATTCGCTATAACCCATTTAACATGTCTGTGCAGAAGCAAATTGCATAATTTCACCCCATTGTCTCAACCTCCACGTCATTACAGTCAGGTGAGGGTTATTATGGAGCAAAGATTAGGGTGACACTGCATTCCTGCACGAATTTCTAACGCCACCCCACAAAACGTGCGCTAGACGTGTCACAATTTCCCTATTCACCCCCGTTTCACCCCCGCCTACCCCGTTCGTCCCGGGGGTGAGTTCGTCGCGTGCCTCAGCCAGTTTCGTCGGCATGCAAATTTAATATTGTTATTTTTATTCTAACTTTACCAGGGCAGTGGGGGAAGCAAAGTATGATAAAGGGGCATAATGTGTATTAATGTACGCCCGGTTTCCTAAACTCGTATAATATTCACACGTGTAAAGGGGCTGCCTTGAGGATGTTTCATTATTGACTACACCGTTTTGCACTTAAGTATGATAACGTCTGTACCTACGCGTATGCGGAATTGCATAATAATTTTACAGTTCAAACCAAGTTTTTGGGTCACGAACTCACGAACTCGCAATGAATAACGTTCTTTGTTTAGCCTCTTTGCATATCTCCGAGATTGTAAAGTGAATGCATTTTTAATGTTTAATAATTCAAGTGCATAATTACCTATGTTAGGTACTATCCCTGGGTATATATTATGTTTATTTAGAACTTATGCACTAGACATACCGCAGTCCCAGCGTAGGTGCATTTAAAGGTAAATATGTAAAGTTATGCTAACTACATGAGCCAACGGGCGCGCACGCAAAATTTGCGATGTTCCGCCAACGGAATGCAGATTACTTCGTTACCGAATATCAAGATTTGTATAAACCTGTCATGAGATAAAACTTGCTCCGATGGAGCTATCTTCTTCATTTGCAATTTAGAGTTATATGACCTTTAAGTTGGGGACGTAGAGGTAAGTATAAGAGGGGTGATTAATCTGTCATGTTGAGTCAGAAGTCATTATTATTTTAACAAATTTTTTTCTGTCGCTTTCTAGGAATATTAGCATGAATATGTTAATATTCAAAAAAAGAGGTTAATATAATCAGTTGAAATGTGCAAATTGGTGTGACGCGACGCGTTTGTCAAACATCGTTACGTAATATTAAAGGACTCGTAACAGACATGACATGAGATAAGGGTTAACTAATATACATTATTAATCTGCACATTGAATTATCTCTGACAAATATCTGAGACAGGCGTACAATTAGTTGAATTATACACCGTGTTCGATCGTAATCTTGTTACAAATAATTACTAGCAGTTCAATGAACAGCCAGCTTGCTTATTATCGCTGGCATTGGTTAATATTAAATATCAGTAGAACACTTCCGTCGCAAATTGATACTGGATCAATAAATAAGGCTGCCCAAACATCAATTAACAATATAAACAAGAACTATGATTACAATGCGATAATAGAGTGTATATGTGTTTTAAACAGCACGATACGGGGACGAGATGAGGTGCTGCTGTGCTCCGAAAGCAATTAAAATCAAATTGTTGGGTAAACAAACAGGCGGGGGACCACGGAAGCTTATCCAATATCCGAATTCCGTTAACTGACACAAAGGACTGTAGCTTCCACCGGCGGCGCTTTGTGAATACACAACACCGCATATGTATTTGAAGAGGTATACGACTGATAGCTTTGCCAGTAGTAGCCGCTATCGACTGAGTTATGTACTCCGATACTGTGGATAGTATATTATGTGCTATCAAAATGGGATTAATCGAACACACGTGTGTGTATTAATGGCATGGATTATGTTACACGTTGTACATATATAGTTTAAAGTTAATACGGGTTAATAAGGTACTAATGCAATGTTAATACTGCTATCTATGATAGTGAGTTTTGTACAAGAGCTCACTTATACAATGTGTTTGTACACGGTGTGGTGAAAATTAAGGGTGAGGTACACAGACCATCAAACTGAACAACTTTCTCCCGGGGATTAACATCGTAATCGCACAAAAATTATCAGTCGTCCCATACACTTGGTCGAGTAAAAATTGAAGTTTTGTAGTGGACGACTAAATTTTTTTTCACGATTACGATGTTGGTCCCCGGGAAAAAGTTGTTCAGTTTGATGGTCTGTTCCTCCTCTTTAAGTTTTGCTAATCCGAAACCGGACACCTATATGTATAAAAGGAGAAACTGACTGACTGACATATCAACGCACAGCCGAAACTACTGGGACTCATCATCATCCACAGCCCGTTTTCACCCACTACTGAGCATATAGGCACTGGAACTAGGAACGTGAAATTTTGCACACGGCGCGGCGTCCTTTTATAATGTAGGGGAGCACTAAGAAGAGATTTTTGGAAATTCGACCTTAAAGGGGATGAAAAGGAGGATTTTGTTTGTATGAAAAATCCTTCGATCAAGAAAAATCTTATTCCTTGAGTTAGTAATCTTGAAACTTGGCATGAATACTTAACTAAGTATCTACTTAAATAAAAAGTTTGGAATTTTTTGTTTTTCTAAACTACCCCTGAAAGGGGGATTGGGGTGTCAAAGCTTGTATGGTCTTGAATTTTAACGCGCGATCTGATTAACTCGAAACTCAGTATTTATACCTAAAACTAAAAATAAAGAATAACAAGTATCAGGGTTTTTCGAAAATCTACCCCCAACGAGGTGAAAAGGGTAATCAATTTTACAGGGAAGCATTTTATTGTGTGGCTTGTATAACTCGAAAATTGGTAAGCTTATTTATCCTAAATGTCAAATAATGGAAACATCACAAAAGACGTTTCAAAAATGAACCCCTCTGATGTAAGGGAAAGTACGAAATTCACGTGAACGAAATCGCGGGCGAAGTGCTGAATGACTGACATGATAAAAATTTTGCACAAGGGATTCTTTTATAATGTAGGCGAGCTCTAAGAAGGGGTTTTCAGAAATTCGACCCTTTAATGGGGGTGAAAAGGGGAGATTTCTATTGTATCTACATATATTAAAATCTTATTTCTTAAGTTAGCTGGTAAGCATGAAACTTAGCACGAATACATTTTTAAATGAAAAATAAAATAAAGTTTGTCATTGTTTAGTTTTTCAAAATTACCAGTCAGAGATTTTTGGGGGTGCTTTTGTATGGAAGAATTATAACGCGCTGTCCGGTTACCCCGAATAACGGTATTAATACTTTTGACAAAAAATAAAGACATAAGTATTTGGGTTTTTCGAAAATCGACTAGCAAAAGGGGGTAATTAAATTTTTGGGGAAAGATATCACTGCGTATCTAGGTTAAGTCAAAATTAATCTAAACATTAAACGACGAAATAGGTGATTGAAGATTTTTCAAAAATCTACCCCTTTCGGGGTGAAAAGGGAGGAACAGTTTATATGAAAATTGTATTTTCCTTTAATCAATAAATTAAATAATACCTAAGTCTATCTAGGATCTTAATCATTAATTTTTCAAAACTAGCGGTTAAAAAGGGTGAAGGGGGTGTTAAATTTTGTGGGAGAAAATGCGAAATCCACGCGGACGAAGTCGCGGGCAAAGTGCTGGTAATATGTTAAAACTTAAAACTATTTAAACTGCTTTACCTACAATATGCACATAGTAGCATCCTTTACATAGCAATACCTAGCGCCGTATAATATCGACTCCACAAAGTATTCCATGACAAAACATTCTCAATAATATGTAAAACGATATTGTTTACTGAACGGTACCGACACAAGTTGCTACCAACCTTGGAAACTTAACTAGTTTCACATTCAAAAGTTGGCCCCACTGGCCGATGGGGCAGGTCGCGAACGCTGACTGAACGAAAGTGACCGAACTTGGAACGATGAACAACAATGTGAACAAAGTTCCAACGATTCGAGCAATATTTGTACGAAGCCCACGGTTGTTCGCAACACCGTAGTTCCAAGTTCCGAGCCAATATAAAGTTTGTAACCGTTTGAATACATACATATAAATACGCTGGTGGCCCCAAGGCAAAACTTGCCAACTCCTAAAGTATACAATAACTTTCCTAAAGTTAGGTAGTTAGGTAGTATGTAAACGCATCACTAAGGAATAAACGATAACACTGATTCAATATTTGAACTTTATTTGAATAAACTAATGAAGAAAATAATAATATCAAAAAGGAAAACGGTTCAATACATTAACGCAGATGGCTTTCAAAATCACGAAGAGGGTTGTGCAAAATTATGAAAACTGGCGGAGTCGCTTGCTGCCTGCGTTATTAGATCCCAACTCTTTATTATGTAAATATAATATACGTTGGCCCAGCGGCGACGAAATTTAATATATAGGTACTTTGAATTATTCAAGGAACATCATGACTCTTTCACATAACATCACGCCTTGTTTCCCCGAAGGGTTAGGCAGAGGTGTACCTATAATACACCCACATTTCGCCAGTTATGTTTAGGTCCCATGTAATAGGGGGCAAGCCTATTGCCATCTACCGGGCACAAATCCAGACTCCGGGCTGCTATTGAGAAATTCCAGGTAGAAAAACCCAATATCACTGCCCGACCTGGGAATCGAACCCAGGACCTCATCATGACTCTTTCATTCTCAAAATAAGCATAAAGTGATTTTTGAACACTGCTCAAACCAAACGGTCTACACGCTCTTTCTGAAGAAGACATTGAATTTCTATCAAAAGGTAAGAACATATGAATACCTAATATCTACTGTTGCAAATTGAATAAAACTCGAGTTTCAACTTCATAGAAATATAATGTAACTTCTGTTCTGCAGACGTGGACGTGACATATATCGCCGATTACGTCGTTTATGATACACGTGGCGGTGTTGATTTCAAAGCGGCAAGTAATTATAATACGCAGTTCTCTGATTTATATGACACATGTACGTTTCACATGTGTCATGACTATGTATGTACATATGTAGCAACCCCCGCTGCCACCCCGCGGCCAGGCGGCCATTCTGTGACGTCACGAACAAAACTGTCACTCGCACCCCGAGCACAAAATGAAAGCACATTTTATCTCCCTTTAGCGCGGACATATTATTTCACTCAAAGGATAACATCCCATACCGCCCGCTGGACAGACAAAAGAGAATTTCTGCTTCCTATTTAATTTTCTTTTCAACTCTTTCTGTTCCAAACTGAATTGAAGTTAAACATTAAGATGCTACAAAAGAGTAAATGGATTTTAAAAGCTCTGAAAGTTTTAGAAAGTTTAAAAGGAACAAAAGATTCCTGAGCTCGGGTTGAGTTTCTACTCGCTTAGATTACTTAAATGGATAGGTAATTAAATTCACAAAGGAAACAATAATTTATCTTTGCATTCTTGTTCAGCAAAAGGACTAGCTTAATCCTGGTTCCTGGATAATAATGCTACTGCTGAAATTAAATCGAATGCAAACTACAAAGCTCGCATGGAAATCCGTATTTTCCGTTGAATTTAGTTGGAACGTAGTCGAAGGTATAAATTGTGCGTTTATATCCTGAAGTGGTCTAGTTCATTAGGCTAATACCCGTCGGCTTGTGGGTCTTGAATCCTCCCAATTATTGCGCGCTCCGCCATTAGCTGGGATTACACGAAAGTTAGAGCGCTGCTTGAATAGCTGAACCCGTTAGTTACACAGTATGAGTTCAGGTGCTTTCTGGTGTTCAGGTGGCGTCCTTATTCTTATGCTAAGTTTAATTAGAAAACAGTACTAGACTGACCGTAACATCATCATCATCTGCCTAGCATTTTCCCAACTATGTTGGGGTCAGCTTCCAGTCTAACCGGACGCAGCTGAATACCAGTATGTTACATGGAGCGACTGCCTATCTGACCTCCACAACCCAGTAACTGGGTAATACGATACTGACCGTAACATAAACTGATATTAAATTGGGTAAAAACCAACAATAGTTCATTCTTCAGATGAAACTCCGTATTTTCCGGACTTTCTTTTCATTCTGTCTGCTTTTAATTAAATGTTTTGCGAGAGTTTCGCCTGAATTAACACCTACAATAAAAATTTTTTACTTATTCTCGGAGCTTACATAATTATGGTAAAATACATCATCTGTATTTTTGGGATGAAGTTCTTTTATGCGGCTTGCGGGGAGTACTTAAGTAAACTGGCAGAAATCATGACGCGAAAATGCGTACATACTTGTAAGCCCCCTCCATGCGATTTTTTTCTTTCGAATCCACACTTTCGTGTGAATTTGGTCAAAACGTAAATCCAAGATGGCGGCTGCGAAAATTTTCACATTTTTCATCATGGGTGTCGTTTTCATAGTTTTCGAGGGTGCTAAAGTCGATAGTGAGGTCAAAATGTAAATCCCTCGTCGTCGTCAAAGGACCAGGCCCGAGTCGACGGCGCGTTATGTTCCACGCGCGTCTTAAAGAGATGTCAGCACCATTGAAGGGGTCCGCTAGGGCCGATGCCAGCCAGGGTTGCGGGATGTTCGAAAGAGTTACCGTGGCCCCGGCACAGGCAACAGAAGGAATACGGGTGGGTTTGATGGCAGCTGCGAAAATAGCTACTACGTTATCGCTTAGTGTTCTTTCTGACTTTTTCTTTTTGCTCGGCTCCTAATGGTCGTAGCGTGATGTTAAATAGCCTATAACTATCCTCGACAGTTGGGCTAGCAAATGCAAAAAGAATTTTTCAAATCCGACTTTTTGTTCATAATTTCATTGGTTTTAATTTTTTTGCGCGGAATACTAATTATTTTTCTAAAATAAAAGTAGCCTAAGTTACCCGCCGTAACATCAGTTATCTGCCAGTGAAAGTCCCGTCAAAATCGGTCCAGCCGTTTCGGAGATTAGCCGGAACAAAGAGACAGACGAAGTTTACAAAATTGCTTTTCTGTTATAAGTACATGTTATACGTTCATAAAAAGTTGTTATTTTGACATTACAAACAGACACTTCAATTTAATTATTTGTATAGAAGAAACTTCGTTCCTGACGGGGGGGGGACGGACTTGCGACCGCACACGTTATTTTTTTAATTTCATAGAGGTTTCATAATAAAACTTCACATGTAATTACAAACAAACGCCGTATTTATAACCTACACGACTTGAGACAAAACATTCAACGCTGTCAGTTCACACAGCTGTAGGAAACAAGATAATTGAATACAAAAAATTCACACACTCAAGAATTTCGCATTATAAAAGATTCCTTTGTTGTGGTGAACTGTTTCCAAACACTAGAAAGATTACTAGATTCTATAAAACATCTTCACGCCTTGCTTCCACGAAGGGCTAACCCTTCGTGGAAGCAACGCGTCCTAACCAAGATACCTCTGCCTAAGTAGAGGTATCGATAGTAAGTACCACCCGCATTTCGCTCGTTAAGGGGGAAGCGCCTGGTAGCCCGCCAAATTCAAACTTTCTTATGTTTTTTGCAATTTGCAAGTCAGTATTAAGTTTTATGTTGATTAAAGTATCATTCGCGACCGAAACAAATAGGTATGCATTTACAGAATTATAATCATCAAAATCAGTAATACAACTCCATAAGTTTGTATAATCCTAATTGTCAAGATTTAATGAAATAGTCATCCAGTAGAATTACCTGTATAATTCTGTTAAGACATACTTTTTATGGTCGCGAATCATATTTTGATCAACAAACAACCTAATACTGACTTGCAAATTGCAAAAAACGTAAGAAAATTTGAATTTCACGGGCAACCTGGCGCTTTTGCCTTAAGTCCCATTCAATAGGGGGCGAGCATCTTGCCATAAAGCGGGCACAAATACCAGACTCCGGGTTGCTACTGAGAAATACCAGAAGGAAAAACCCAATAACACTTTAACCGATTCCGATTTTTCTTTTGTCCGGTTCCCAACCTGGGAACCGAACCCAGGATCTCATGCTCAGCAATAACGCTTGCGAGTTTGCGTCCACTATCGATAGATTAAGAGATTCTATCGGGAATGATGTCGCAAGGTCCTAGAAAGTATTGAAAGGTAAATCATTCTATTGCAAATGGTAGCCATCCATCTTCGGTGCAGTAAAGGCGTAGCAGGATCATCCATTAAGGGGAAGTATGGGAAAAATACATCCTTCTATTTATTACCGATACCATCACAGAATTATTTATTTTTATTCGGCTTCACTGAAACTAAGTGAAGCCGAATAAGTAGTATAAGTGGATTTTTTTCCCTTGTCCTACGGTTCATCAATAGTATGGACCCTAATTTTATTACAATCTAGCCTTATAAATAGACTAATAAATAATTAAATTATAACCTAAGTTATTAGATTGCCTTTACAAAGAATGTGTCTAAGAGCACTTTTCTTATTGTCTCTATTAAGGCGAATACACTTCGTTCTTGTGTTTGTTTAGCACTTTTGTACTTTAGACTATTCACTAACACTAAACACTAAATCGAACAGTTTTGTTCTTTTTAGTCTTCTCTTCTTATTATGTTTGTATGGTCGAGAAGCTGGATTGCCTCGACGTTCACATGCTGATAAAGTCTCTTTTCGTTTCCAAACTGGATCACTTTTTCGACGAACTCAACTTTTAGGTCCCGATGGAGGTCATCATTTCGTATGTACCAAGTTGCATTTACAATTCCCCTTAGCACTTTGTTCTGGAATCGTTATAAAATTAATATATTGGTGTGTTGGGGGCAGCCCCATAGCTGGATACCATAAGTTCAAACTGGCATCACGACTTGTCTGTATAGCATCAATTTGTTTTGCACGGACAGCATGGAGTTTCTTCCAAGCGGCCAATGCATTATTTTAAATCGGTGGTCGAGTTCATCTTTTTCTTCTTGACGTGGGCTTTTCAGCGTAACTTTGCGTCAAGGTTCACACCCAGATACTTGGCTGTATTCTCATATGGGACTTGTTTATTGTTAATGTAAACTGGAGAATACTACTGTTTTGTGTTGGAAAAGTCTATGTGAACAAATGTGGATTCATTCAGTTTAATTCTCCATTTTTAGGTCCAGTCATAAACTTGATTTACAGCCATTTGAACCTTTTCTACTGCGTCTTCTTGGCTGTTTTCAACAGCCATTATGGCTGTGTCATCAGCAAAGGTCCCAATCGTGTTTTGCTCTAATTCTGGAATATCACGTGTATGGTAGATACAGAACCGGACCTAGCACACTTCCTTGCGCTACGCCAGCGTTAACTTGTTTCAGTTCTGTTTAGGCGTCTTCTTGCCTTATTCTAAAGACTCTGTGCAGAATGTAGGGTTCTAATATATCTGCAAACTGCTTCGGTAACAGGCTCTTCAATTTGTGTATAAGGCCTTCATGCCATACTTTGTCAAACGCTTGCGCCACGTCTAGGAATATAGTACCACATACTTTCTTGTCTTCAAGTGCGTTTTCTATTACGTTTATGATCCTATGCACTTGATCGATGGTGGTTCAGTGTTGGTTTTTCCGAATCCATTGTAGAAGTTAAGCTAATATTAACCTCGCCTTAACAATAATATTCGCTAATAGCCGTCAGCATTACGCAATTATTAGATCATTGCGGTGCATTCGACTGGACGGCGTTATTTTGATGCGTAAGCAATGCACTTTTACACTGTGGTACGCGCGCGGTCGCATGTAACACAACGAAATGAAAATGAATATTTTTATTAAAACGTTATTTGAAATCAGAAACGTCTGTAATATACGTCGCTCATACTTTTCATCAGCGCTGAAAACACATGAGTTTTGCGTGTAATTGTGTCAAATACTTTTACAATTTAGTGAGAAACTGTCTCGTATATTTAAAATTATCTCGAAGAAAAGGCAAACATTTTTCGTTTTATATTATTCATCGGAGACGCATGAGCTAAACTGTTTTTGAGCTTGTAATGATAATAGGTACTACTAAGATTGCGAAGAACCTTATAATTGGTTTTCTAATAAAAGTGTTGTATCTGTATAAGGAAAAAGAAATTTAATTGTCATTTAGACAAATTCGGAAGCTCAGTAAGTACCATCGAGGAAAGTTAGGTCCATCTGATCAATTTGAAAACAAAATCCCGTGCAAACGATGACCACATCTGTTAGCAAGCGTTACTGTAGCGGCCGAGCGCAGCCAGCAAAAATAGTCCTTACGGTGTATAGATGTTCGTTTCTCCGATAGTACATAATAGTCAGAGATCGGACTAGGTAGAATATATTTTACATAAACTTCGAGGGAGTAAGTAACATAGAGTGGATAATACCTCCTCTAAAAAACCGCAATCATCACGAATTATTTATTGGGCTTTTTATATAGTAAAGAATTATTGATTTGAAGAATCACATTACATTTTTTAGGGTTCCGTCATTGATATACACCGTACTAATTTGTGTCAAATTAAAATGTTTTGTTTTACGAAGGTAAAATAAAAGTAGAATATAATATTCTACATAATATTGGCTGGTCTATTAGATGTGTTTATTTATTTCGTCATTATCATTATTCCGTGATTTTAGAGGAGGTATTAACCACTCTATGTTACTTACTCCCTCGAAGTTTTGGTAAATATATTCTACCTATTCCGATCTCAGATAATAATATATGCAGAACATTTCACGAGTTAGCTGCAAGAGCACTAAACGCAGCTGTGGCCAAATGTACTATTTTAGTTAAAGTTACCCGTTTATAGTCGTCGGCTGGCACCGAGCCAAGGTATGGAGTAAAAGCCGTTAAATTTGAGACTCGCTTATCTATACATTCACAAGTATATACCGAAAGACGTCCAAGTAACGACCCACACTTTATACTGACCCAAAAACTTATCTGAACTCATATTTCAGGATGTAAAAGACATGCGTGTTTTACCGTAAGCTCCTTTTCTTAACGCCAAACAAAAGGTGATAAAATGAACGGATCTTGGTTTAAGATTAAACGAAAAGCAAAGTACTCTCGCTTTTTGTTTCCTACGATGGAAAGGCTAGGATATAATGGAGCCATATCTTATCTTATGATAACTAAATAACACACACATAACATAACATCACGCCTGTTGTACCATACATACATTCCATTATGTAACATAAATAACGCACATATTGTACCTACTCATCATAATGAACAACTTTTAATATGGGACCAAACATGAAATCGCGGAAAAAAATTAGCTGTTCCCTACATTCTGACGAGTTAGCGAACAAAAATGTTTTTTCGCGATTTCATGTTGGTCCCATAGTAAAAGTTGTTCATAATGATGAGTACAATGACCCCTTAAGAGGTTGTGCGTTATTTATTCATCTTGTATTTAAGTCCCATGTAATAGAGCGAGCCTATGCCTAAATAAAATCTAAAAAGAAAAAGTTAAAACATGAAAAAGCTACGATACATATCTCACTCCCTTTTGCACTCTTTCAAACGTGAAAGTTAAAACTCTAAACGTATGTTTTCTCTTGAATAGCGAACGTTTTTCATACATTTCAATTTAACCGAAAGCTTTAGTGAATAGTGCATTCAATCTAATAGGAGTTACAAATTAATGAAACGGTCACGGGTGCCACGGACCGTGGTACAGTCGGCACACCTGAATGCTCTGAATTCTATCCTATTAAGCGTGCAGTCCGGCTAACTCCCGGGGGAGCTTTTGTAACTATCCCCTCTATACTACTATACCATCCCCTACGTATATTGCATGCTACGTCGATTGCGACATACTGAAGACTAGCTGCTGTGCCCCGCAACTTCGTTCGCGTGGAAGTCGTAAAATACACAATATACTAAAATAACAGTCACATTTTAATTAAACTCTCTTATCCCCTGACCCGTCGCGTTGCACCGCCCGCCCGCGCTATTACTTCGTTTTTGCTTAGTGTTCATTCTGACTTTTTGCTTTTTGCTCGGCTCCTAAGGGTCGTAGCGTGATGTTAAATAGCCTATAACTACTATCCTGGAGAATTCAGCTACCAAATGCCAAAAGAATTTTTCAAATCCGACTTTTTGTTCACAATTTCAAGGGTTTTAATTTTTTTGCGCGGAGCCCTAATTATCTAAAATAAAAGTAGCCTAAGTTACTCCCCGTAACATCAGCAATCTGCCCAAGTCCCGTCTAAATCGGTCCAGCCATTTCAGAGATTAGCCGGAACAAAACACAATTTAAAAAAAAAATGTTATAAGTAAGTACCGTATATACTTTCTTATGCATTTAGTAAAAAGTTTTTATTTTGACATTACAAACAGACACTTCAATTTTATTTAATTGTATAGATATCGCTTGTGCTGGTTCGGAAAAAACCGAATCAATATAATACATGGTTAAATTTTTTTTTTATTAATGAATGATCCGAGATAAAGAGGACCTTTGAGATATTTTCGCATGTTTTTACTTCAGCGCTTGGTTTAAGTTGTTTTTATCATCAATAATTTTCATTCGCATTTTATACAATGTCTCGGTTATGTTTCTAAATTACTACCTAACATTCTTCTAGATTAATAGGACCAAGTTGTAATTGACTTTCAGATAACACCCGTGAGCGTTACCGGAGGTGATCCATCAAACAACTTTCAATACAAAAACATTATTTTATGACGGGGCCATCGACAGCAATTCTTGCCTGAAGAATAATACATTCACAGCGAAAATAGATAACTTTGTAACGGCGCCATAAATTTCGGCTTTTATTGAAGAGTTGGCCAGTTTATGTGATGAACAAAGGAGATTTGTTACAGAGGTGGAATAAAAAAAGTTTTGTTTACCTGCAGGTTGTGGCGGCGGCTCAGTGGGTGCGATTTGCCCGTTGCCTCTCACGGCTGACGATTTCTTCCTGCCACCGGTCGTCGCTGGACTTTTTGTCGTCTCGCGCTCAACTCTCTGGAAATAAAAAAAAAAGTGATTCGAAATCCGAAAATAATGTTGTTCTTAAAATATAAAGACAGAAATAAAACGTGATTGTATGTATTACAACGGTTTCGAGTTAATCTGGGCTGTATCTTGTTCGAACCTTTTCCCTTTTTTCGTTTTGCTTATTTTGCCGTTTATGTATTGTATTTTTATTTTATTATCTTACTAAAACATTCAAGTTATGCTTGGGTATTTGATACAAAAATAAAAAGCGGACACATGGACGTGTTTCAATAACGAACTTGAGTCAAAGTAAACAAAGGACTTTGTGCTCGGACGGAACACAATGTTAATTCGGAACCCTTCAACCCTTTGATGTTAGCTAAACATGGGGCCGCCCTACCCTATACATATTTTAATGAACTTCTAAACTTTTAAGTTATCAAGAACGGCCTTGTTTTGTTACAATAAGGTAATTGAAAACCGTTTCGCTTGACTTTCAAACGGGAAAACGTTAACTCACATTACTATTAAATGTTATACGATTAAGAACCGATAGGTAATGCACGATTAATTAATTGCAAATTAATATACATGAATATTTCCTAAGAATTGCTTTTGTACCTACGTCACTGCTTATGTATAATATTGTAGTGTTCATCTTTTAATATACATACATACCTACTTAATAAATACTTTTTTCTTTGACTTCAATCTAATTAAACCTAATGTAATACACGTACCTTCTAAACTGACTAAAAGCTCTACTCATTCTGTATTGTGTAAGGTTCTAGAAAGCTATTTAACTCCGTATTTACACAAACGCTTGGAAAACAACATGCTTTCCAAGCGTTTGTGGTATTTTGACCTCCATGGGGAACAGTCAGCAGTCTCACGAAAACGTAATTCAGGCCACATTCTAACTTCTTACGCTCTTTATAAGAACACAATCGGAAGGCGTTAACCTCGTAACATAAACAAAGATAATTATCATCATACAATCAAACGGGCCGTGTTTTGAGGTTGATGAAATTAATGGAACATAAGCATGAAGTAATGACATCAGAGGGCGCCCTTTGAAATGGAATCATTGAGCCGTGAATCAGCAATCCACTTATTTCGGCTGACAGCGGGCGATCCCAGTCCGAATTACGTCGAGTCATGACTCATGGCGTTTCGTGTCGGCTCGTGCTGACTCACGCCCGAGTCGGCAGGCAGGATTGAGGACTGCCGACTCTGCGGCGCACTACCTCGCCAGCGGTTACTCCGGTGACAGGGCGGAAAGCGGTCGCCCGTTCACTGTTATGCACTAATACTGATTGATACCCGATAATCACAAACTAAACCTCTTCTAATACTACCTTTATTTTGAACGTTTGCCTTACAGCTGACCAATCAGTATTAATACTTTCGATCAATGAGAATTAATAGGAATTTCGTTTTGTAGTTACAAGACTATTAAAAGAGGGAAAGAACTCAATAAATCACGGTGTCAAGAGCGAAACGGGAGATTTAATAATACGGGTAGAGCAGAATGGCTGCCAAAAGGACACAAACGAATCGGGCGATCCTGTATTTAAAATTTTAATTAATGACATCAAGCGGAAAAGATAGAAGTAAAGTTACGAACTCGAATAAAAGACGAAGTAATTGTATGCCCAGACAGTTGAGAAAGTAGTTGAAACTCAGAATTTAATTAGGTACAAGCTGAAAAAAACATCATGTTTTGGTATTAGCAAAACATACACATATTAAATAGATATGGCCAGCTGACCGTATGTTGTCATAACAAAAATTTATGGCATAAACATGTGAAACTTAGGGAGGTAGGGGATGGTGGAGCCAACCACGACATGCTAAGTACTTGTGAAAAATGGGGCAGCGGGGGCGATCCACCCCTACTCCCCACTGGGGAGAAGGGGTGGTGGAGTCGACGGTCGCGACTGAACTGTTTATGTGCACGAGCGAGCTATGCTTTGACAACGCGCTGCGTCATCGGGAAATTGACAAACAACCTGTTTGTATGGATCGAGGAACATTGTTGGCTCAGTGTAGCTCCGTTCGAACACCTATTTATTACCAACTTTGTTTATTATAGTTATCTCTCGGATGGGAACGTTTATTGCTTACGCATGCATACGTGAAGCCGTCAATTCGGATACGTTGTATTCCGCAAAATTGTTCTAAAAGAAACTGCGGCGATGCACTGAATATAAATAAATGTATGCAATTAAAACGTCAAAAAACAAAAAGAATTAGGTATTTAGCATAATAATGATCTTCCAAAAAGTAACAATAAGAGTGATCAAACTCCAGAATTACATCAATTAAGACGCGAAATTAAAACAATCTACACGCGCTGAAACTTTTGTATACGAATAGAAAGTTTTTAAAACATTAATTAAAACTTTGCATTGGCAGTCGACTGAGCGCGAACGGGAGAAAGTTACGAGTCATCTGGTTTACTTGAGTATTGACTCTGTTCTTTGTACGATTTGAATTACATCACACTTTAATCAAACGATTGTACACCTACCTACGTCAGATCGATTCGCTGATTGGAATAGTGTTGTTACTATTAGTACCATGTATGATTTATTCATCATAATGTACATTAATGATCATTATCTTCGTCTAATTTGCATAAGCTACATCGTACCTAGACTACGCCATTTTTGCTGTTAAAAATAATTAGGTAGGTACATGCTAATTATAGCTCTAAGAATTTTTTGTTACACATGTATTCCTTTCCACCAGCAACTTACACAATTCGTGCAAAATTTTTCGTGCAAAAATAAAAAAGTGGGACATGAAATTGCGTTTGTGCATTAAAAAAATAAATGCTCTGAAAAATGACATCAAAATGTCGATCGGCGAGTGAAAGTGAAATGGTACATTAAAGAGAAAGTGTGGTCACACGCGACATGACTGACCTACGCAATGCGCCTTGCAAACTAGGCCATGGGCCCTGAGCTTGCACAAGCATACTTGCATACTTCGCATTACACTTCTTACTCTATGCTAATAGACTTAGTGTTTCGCGTCTGTAAGTATTTGCACACAATAAATTAAATTAAGTATTTCAACATGGATGCGAGATGCAGCTTTAATGGCTACAGCAATGTGTTTGTTTTATTATAATCTACTCTAAATGATTAAGGAGGAGACAATAAGCTGATGATAAAATGACAAATGATTTTATTTCTGTAAGTAGGTTTATACAAAAGCACTTTTAATCAAACATTTTTATTTTTTATTTTGGTCACATCTACTAATACTTACATAATAATAATAAAATTATATATAATTAATTCATAGATTATAAATATTATATATATTTTAGTAGATAGTCTTTTTTTAAACGTTTAAAAGTCAATAAACCTATTAGGTATATTTAAATTTATCACAAATGTCTAGATTTCTAGAAATGTCTCATTCTGAGTTACGAGTTCTGACCTCGTGGTCTCCAACAAACGTGATTTTATGCATGTACATAAATAATTTTATGTGGAAAACCCCTAATAAATTATTCATCAATGACAACTTGATTACTACTTAAATCCTCAGCTTATAGGAAAAACCTGACTGTGTTTACATATTTACGTTGTTTACTTAAAGAATTTGTTTGTTCTCGTTGGTATAAAAACGGGACGTGGTTTCACGAAACTTGTTTCGAGCATCGTGGGTGGTCCGTTATTGATCAGGGAGTAATACAGAATAGGCGCTATTAACGTCCACCCGCGCACGTCTATTCATAGCCCATTATAGATCACTGATCAGTCCGTTTACTCTATGAAGAAATTAATGCTTCTTTTTTCAAATATTTGGCAACGTTCGATAGCGCTGTTTGATTGATATTGTTATGAGTACCTATTGTAAACTTATTTACGATGATGTTTTGGCAATTTCGTAAATAGGTACATTCGTCAGCGATAAATTTATAATGTCTTGAAGATTATCGCGGTTTACTCAGCTCAAGGATTTATTTGGATAGAAACTCGCTACGCTAAAAATACAGGGTATCAATCATTGTGTGACAAGTAGGTACAATTGTGACAAGTGTGATTGATAAAAACTACTGTTATCGTAGTCACCTATTTGATTCGTATGAAAGATGTATGCACTGATCGTGTGATATAGTTTTTTAATAAAATATTTAAATAGAATTAAACTTTTATTGACCCTTTTCGATTGTTTAGATAAATTCAATCTATTACCGGAATGAAATGTGAAGCACTTTAAAAAAAATTGGCTGCATTTCACAGAAATATGCGAATAACGACCTTGCTCTCTACACAGTTTCATATAAATACATTTCACTTGGCACCGCTTCTCATAAAACGGACGGTCTATTTTATGTCGAGTCATCCTTTACTGTGGCATTCACCCCCGCCACGGGGTCTGTTAAACCCCTTAACCCTTTATCGCTATGTACGGAACGTTGTGCGTGACAGATCAAAACCATCTTTCGCTTTAATGAGATTTCACATGGAGGGGTTAAGGGTCGTATTTTTAATTTACCCTCCGAGCAATTATAATGTAAGGATAGGAAGAATACATTTGCATAGTTGATTGAATGAAATGATGTTGTCAGATTCCATAAAAAAAAATACTAAGTCGGTATGTAGGTACCAACTTTTCCGATGAAAACATAACATTAAAACAAACATATCTTTCAGAATCATGTGAATTTTTCGTACAATTTTGATCAAACAGGCATAAAAAAAGAAAATTCATGTGAAAATAATTTACGAGTACATTCAAATGAATTTCAAGCTACTTAACTATTAGGTATATAAATTCTCTGAACTGGAAATGATCACTTATGAGCCGCGTAATATTGTAAGCCGATTTTCATACGGAAGTACTTTTGATCAATTTATTTATATTAATAATTCAAATATATAGGCTTATTTTTTGCATGAGTCTTTTTAAGCCATAGAAATATAGAAAAAATATATCTATGATTTAAGTAGGTACTTTTCCTATTTAATAAAACATTTTATACTTCCGTTTATTATTACTGGAGTATTCTACGATAGGAGCTCGTGGCTAAGTAATAACAGCCGCACGGGTCGATCCATCAGGTTAAGGTACGCTTGCCGGGGTTAGTTAGTGGATGGGTGACCATCTTTACATACCGAGTCTCCTCCGTGCCTCGGAAAGCACGTTAAGCCGTTGGTCCCGGCTGTCATTCGTGGATCTTTGACAGTCGTTACGGGTCGTCCGAAGCCCGAAAGTCTGACAACCAGTCTTACCAAGGGGTATCGTATTGCCCAGGTACTGGGTTGTGGAGGTCAGATAGGCAGTCGCTCCATGTAAAATACTGGTATTCAGCTGCATCCGGTTAGACTGGAAGCCGACCCCAACATAGTTGGGAAAAGGCTAGGCAGATGATGATTCTACGATACTATAATCCATCACGAAACTTAAAAAAAAAATAAACAACTACAATTTTGTTCTTGAACACAAAATAAACTGATTCTAATGATAAAAATAGATAGTTAGTAGGCCAAAAAGCTCTTTAGTATTTAGACATTGACAAGCAATTACACACTGATTAAATGAACCTCAATTCGTGGAGCTGCATTTAAATGAGCCCGGTACAAATAGCCTTCGACCGAATACTGAATAGCAACAGACGTGCGTAGGTATGCAGTTGTTGATTTCAGTCTTCGATCATTTGATCGAAGATTTCAGTAGTGAAATCAAATTCGAAAAAGTCCATTCGCTCTCATACTAGATAACTCGAATCGACTATTAAAAAAGTTAGCCTATAGTCAACTAGTTTTTGGGCTCATGGCTAAATAATAACAGCCGCACAGGTCCATCGAAGGTTAAGCTACGCTCACCACGGTCAGTATGTGGATGGGTGCCCATCCATTACATATCGAGACCCTTCCATACCTCGGAAAGCACGTTGGTCCCGGCTGTCATTCGTAGAGCTTTGTCAGTCGTTACCCGATCAGAAACCCAAAAGTCTGACAACCAGTCTTACCAAGGGGTATCGTATTATGCAGTAACTGGGCGTAAGCTAACGTAATTGAATAAAGGTTCCGCATTTTCCTTTGACGAACAGAACCATAAAAGCGCAATGAACCACCTGTGATTAAGTCGTTGGAATTTAAAAAATAGGTATTTCGAAATAATAAAGCCATTTATGGCATTTGTAAGCTGGCAACGATTTGTTATCTAGGCACCTTGTTCAGCTGTGATTTGCTTGAAGCGGTTTAAGTTACTAAAGCCTGTTCTACTTATCCCATAAAGGAGAAGCATGACACGGGGTCTATAAGGATCGGGGACATAAGGCCCTTCCTTCTTTACTGTGGCAGAAACGCTGGTTATTATTACGCACTCAAAAGACAAAATGTACAGCCGGCAAAATAGGGTTAGTTAGAATAAATTTGACACACGATAGTGATAACATTTTAGGGTCTTTACAATATGCAGAAGTGCCGATGCAAGTACATGATTCTGGACATGGACACCCCTTTTTTTTTGGATGGGAAATCAAGGTCTTTACAATTATGCAAAAGTGAAATTTTTCGTCAGTTATTAAAAAAGAAATCAGCTGTCTCCTACAAAAGTGCAATACCTACGCGGTCAAAATATATGGAACAGCTATTTTTTTTTTAATAACCGACGAAAAATTTCAACCCAGGAGGTCCAGAATCATGTACTGAATCCATGGTAACCGGATTCGCGTCGATGTCCCTGCCACCCTGTATGCAACATAAAACACTAAGGTAACAGCACCATTTTATGATTTCAACTAATTCAATACACAAAAGGATGGGCCTCATTCAATTTCCTGTGTATATGAGCTACTAAGTGAATTTTTCAAAGCCAGTCTCTTGGTAAAGCTTCCTCGCACCGAAAAGGGTATACATTCACCCCATTCAAATCCTCGGGACCGTTATGAGATAAAATTGACATAAAGAAAACGGTCGCCGTTAGTATGTTGGGTGAATAAAGTGTAACGTGAGTGTAAATCACAGGCTCTTTGGCCTGTTCAATGTAATCTAGTTTTAACTTCGATTTTTTGACAGTCATTAATATTAACTCGCATTATTATAATGAAAGGTATGCATACCTATGTTCAACATTCCGATAATGATTTAAGCTTGAGTGAGTTTCATTTCCATAGTTCCTATAGTAAACGTGTGAAATTGTGAATAGTCGGATGATGATTAGCATTAACATTTCACAAGGAAGTGACCTCATTTGCCATAAAGTGTTCATGTAAAAGAAAGAGTATATTCACATATTCACAAGTTCGTAGTCAATACCCACATTTCACAGGCGCTCTAAATAGAACTTATAAACGATTAATATTCCATTATCATGAAAGCTGTACTATTGCAAGTTAATTCAATGGGAACACAATCAGATCGTTTATATTCTCCGTGGTGGCGTTGTACCGCATGTTACACTCTGTGTATCGGGCCTTTGTGTGTTTCCCTTTGAAACACACAATAAACAAGCTGAGCATTGTGGACGGAGTGTACTGAACCATGTTCTATAGCAACGGTACTATCAAGTCGCTTATCTGTAGTATAGTCAACTTGTCCCTATCTATCTATACCTAGTTATAAACGTCCGGAGGCCGGACTGATTACTCAAACTCAAACGTACTAGATTTGTAAGAGCTTTCAGAATTGAATTTGATGTCTACGGCAATGCCAGTAAATGTTTTGGCAGACATTGAACTAGACTCAAGTAAAGCAAATTAATACAAGATGGAAATCGAAATTATGGATGAAAATAAAAATATATTTTTTAATAACACTGAAGAATAAGAAGAAATTGTAATGAATACCAATTTGCCGTCAGCTTTAAAAAGAAGCACGTTAAAATTACTTGATCGCTTAAATGTTAAAGAGCTTTATGAGCCGAGCGAGGAGTAATTTCCCGGGAAAGTCATGGCACGGGAAGTCTTTGAAGGATCTCGGCCTAGCAAGGGTGCTTCAGCACCTATTACCGAGATATTTAAGAAAATGTGAATATTATTCTGCATATTTAATAGACTGACAAAATAAAGTAGATATCATTCAGCTCGCTGGATAACAAAATTTGGCACAATATGATAAACTGTCGCCTTGAGACTGTTACTTATGAGTGATAAAGGAGCAGATTTTATTCAACATTACCGCTATAGTAAAGATGGAGTACTTTTAGCAATTAGTGAAGGTAAACAGAAGAAGATAATGATCTAGACGTAGTAAATATTCAATTGAACGACGCTACAAATATTTTAATGGCAATTGATCACCCCCGGGGCCCTCCACGCTTTATACGAAAACTAAAGGAGCGGCAGAAAAACTAAGCGGATTATCGGCACGTTCCACGTTGTGCAAATAGGACCGCATTCAGACAGTATAATCCTTTATAAAACCACAACGACGACGTGCGAGGAAGCAGAAACAAGTATAAAGGAACCCATCAATCTGTCACATGTGTAATATTCACCAGAAACAGTACAGGTGAACGTCCCCAGACACAGTGATTTATTTCCAAGTTCACCTTCTAGACACCCGCCCGCTCCCTAGAGGGTAATATCGACAAAATACCCAAGATAAATTGAACCATTCTGCCTTCACAAGATCGTGATAAAAGATACGTGGGTACACAATAGACGGAGCTTTGATTAATTGGTTAACTTGAACATGAGAGGTTAACGGCACGTGTCTACTTTAAACCGCTGAAGAGCCTTCAAAACATTACTCAGTAAATAAGTAAATACTCAATATAATTCTTAATAAATTTTCTTTACTATGTAAATGTTCAGCGAGTCACAATTTTGCGTGATAAAGAAAATCTCATTAAATCTAAAGCTTGGAGCTCTATAAAGCGGTTAACTAGAAAATTAACCTACATTATGAGTTTATATCCTGAAACAACGTTAGCTGCCTTATGAGAAGCTTTCTAGATAATAAGCTTGCAAAAGGCGCCATAAAAAAATTTTTTTATTGATTTGATTACAAATATCTTGTTGATCCCGTCATAGAATATCACTTGAGCTTTTTATCCGCCAAGATAAAAAGATCAGTCACTCCATTAGGTAAGAAGTAGGAAACAAAGCTAATAACAGAAGAGTATTTTCCCAACATTTTCAACACATTTCATAGTTCTGACATATGTCTAAATCTTCCAGCTTGTCTGCAAAGAAAGACTCGTCTGCATTAACGAGAAACATTGCATAATGCAGATGCACAGAACTTTGTCTGAGGTGTAACACTTTACAAATGTTATGCAAGTGCACGCTCGCCTGACCTTTGTCTAACGATGAATGCGTCTAACATAATTTATAGTATATATAATACTGTTACACTCTCCTTTGTATGCTCTCTACTGCCAGTAATTGGTTTAAGAGGATCAGTACATTTAATCCGTTGAAGCGTACAATACTCTATCTTTATATTATTATCTTTCGTAAGTTGTCTGTCTTTTACTCATCAGTTTGCTCAACTACAGTATTATACATATTCTTATGATAAGCGCATTTCAGCCTCATCTTTTACAAATACAGTTACTGTAATCAATTTAACTTCACGAAAAATAAACAAGCGTGTTATCATAAAAATACCAAGTAGTAGTAAATGCATTGTAATTATTCTCTGTTGTTATTATTTCTATTGCATAACACGGAGTAGGACTGTTGTGATTGCTCAAGATGATTAAGCATTTATCATCGTTGAGCGTAATATTACGCGGTTCGTTCCGTATACATGAGTATACAATTTGGCGTAGAGAGAGAAAAAAACATAATGCCTCAGGCGGTTATATTGTGTGTTCATACGAGCAGTTCCCGGTAAGTACGTTTATCTCTCAATCTAATGAAGCCTGGGACAGGAGTGCAACTCGACTGGTCGGACCAGCTCGCCCCCTTCCCACCTTGTTCCCACTAGAAACCGGTATTCCTAGTCCGGTCCTAAGCCGTTGGGGCCAGACTCGCTAACTAGATTATAACGTCGATATCGATACGGCTCCTAATTGGTCATAATGATTATGACTACATTACCTTATTTTACCTTTTTGTGTGGATTTTCATAAGCGATATTCAAATCAAACATTTCCTTGTTTCCTTTATTGATACGATTGGTATCCGATTATTGAATCCGAATAACTTATTCCTTCTCTCGTAATGCGAATTGCAAACGTTTAAAAATAACATATTCAATAATGTTTAATTCATGGTATTTATTACCATGTGAAGTAGGAAGGTATGATGCTAATTTAATAATTAAGTGTCGCCAAACAGGAAGCTCTAATGATTAAATTGAAACGTAAGAATAATAAATTAAACATACCAGTTACGTTGTAATATGTATATAATAATAATTTTAAGATAAGTAAGCGTAACAAACACCGAATAAGGATAAATAATTAATATAGGTAAAGGACGAAGCTTGTAAGTGATCTGAGACTAGAGTAATAAGTAATTACGCTGCAGCAAGTGCCGGAAACAAGGTAAAAAGACAGTACAAATAAAATAGCATGGAAAGCTATAAACGGATTACACATACAAGCAAAGTTACACACAACAGAAAGTTGGATCCGTCCCAAACCTATTTTATTAATGTCTTGTGCAGTAGCAATAAGTAAAAGGGAATACCTATGTAATTAATCTACGAGAACTTACAGAAAGTGGGTCAACACGATAAAGAAGAGATTAATTTTATAAGTACCTTTGAAAGTTAAACCGCTTCATCGCATTTTATAATGGTCTCAAATGGAATATCGAAGTGAAACTTCTGGACTCATTTTAATGAAGTAGATTACAATGTTATTTTGCTTGTTAAATGTACTACTAGGCATATTCTTTGTGTTAATCAGACCAAAGCCAAGACCAATTAAGCTATAACATATATTATGAATAATAAAATCAAAGTTACGACGAGGTTAATATAAGCAAGCAACGGGTATTTTATAACTCGTGTCGTTTTATGACGTAAATATAATAACTGTATGTGGTTTACATGCATAATGGCAAGTCTCCAATGCGTCCGAGATAGAACATAAATAAGGATGGTATTTAAAAGTACTTCAATTTATTCCCATTTCATTTACCTAATTTTGCCTGTGTTCCACCAAATATACTGAATGTGCACCAAAATATGTTCATTAAAATATGTCATAACGAGCATCTATTTAACAACTGTTGCAAATTTGTAAAAATAGTAATACACCTAATTTTAAAAACAAGCATTTATTTTTTTAGTTTTACTTCAGATAATGCACTGCAAAATGTATTTGAATCAAACACCAATTAATGTCCAATGTAGCTTTATTAATAAAAAATGAAAGCTAACCTAACCTAAAATATGTAAATGGGTATACGGTACTAGGATGCATACTAAATATTTTGTGTAACATTCAGGAATATTTGGTGCACGATCAGTATTTTTCGGGGAAGAATAAAATAGTTATTGTTACAATAGAATATTTGCAGCGCACTACAATAAAAAAGTGTTATATCTTGGTGTTAATTTGGAATTTGTTTGATGTAACATATTTTGTTGGCCGAGTAGTTTAATTATAGTAAAACAATTAAACGGGTTTAAGATCAATATTTTAGAAATGCATACATAGATGTACCTTTAGATTTTTGGTGAACACAAAAATATTATCCCATAAATAAGAGGGGAATGTCGCCGTGACAGCCAGTCGGAACTTATGCCTTTGTTACTTCCATCTCGATTGCTCTCCGCAGTTCGTCAACTCTGAATAACAACATTCTGTTACATTTTTTGTGAGCGAACAATTGAATTGGTTGGGAATTTTCACATCTAGCTATGTATTTATTGTTACATTGTCACAGTCACAACGCTTGATAAAATAAAATAGGGTATCAAAATGAAATATTTCTGCAAGGAAACATTTTGTTGTTGTAGGAGGCCTAGCGCGCACTGCTGACCGTGCGTTTTTGTTATCGCAAAATCTGTGAAGTATGGAATCTCATAGAAGTGCATGCGTTGCGATGAAAAAAACGCATGCGGTTAATTCACAGTGGGCCTTCCGCTGCACAACGGCGAGTCCACCGCACGTATTTTGTATCGCAAAGAGATATATGAAATACCGTGCACTGCAGTGAAAAAAATGCACCGAGACACTAACCAAGCAGTAGATAATATCCTTTTGTTTTTTGGATGCGCCCGTATATCTTTATATCTTACGAAAAAGTAGACTTTAACTAATAGGCATTAAGGCCGTCAAGGGATGCATCCAAAATTGTTTGGGTACGAAAAACGTGTCTTTTTCTCACCGCCCGACAGTGCGCGGACCCGCGACTGCCTTTGTTTTACCGTACGGCAGAAATAACGCACCGCTTTCCACCGCACCACATTGCGCGCTAAGCCTTACATCGGAAAATAACTCGGCAATTTCGTGGAATCGCTCACGTTCCTATTAAATTCGCTAACGTAAGATAAACCCAGCGCTTCGTTTGTATGGAAGGCTCGGCCCGGTCTCCGCAGTACGGACTCCGGACTCGGCGTTGTCAGGTGCGATTTATTCACGTATAGCCTTAACATGCGGAGTGGGCGTACGTGGGATGTAGACGGGCCGTGGTATTCGTGTACCGCCTTTATGTCGTTGCGTCTAGCGAACTATTCAACTCCCTATTTGGGCTTTATTGCCCTTTACGGTCATATTTTATTTCGTAAAAGCAAAATAACAAAGGCCAGCACCTGCGCCGTGTTATGACTACAACTTTGGTTTCTATTGTTGTTTCAGATTCAGAGAAAGTATCGCGCATGACCTTTGTGAATTCTCCAATTATTGTGGGAGTAACGCAATAGAAAAGAATCCGATCAAAGAGTGAATGTTTATAAATAGTCTTCTCCGCAGCGGTCGATGCCGAACAAAGGAACAATAACGACCAACAAAGAAGTTAGAAAAGAACAAAAGCAAACATCGAGATCGAGTCAAACGAGCTGTTTCTTTCTAAGGCGATGTAATAACAGTAACAATATGGCGCACATTGTGCGTGCGTGCGTCGATTAGTGATGCGCAACACTCTCAAACTGATCTAATTCCGGGCTCCCGGAGTGCAGTCCACTCTCGAGAACGTTTACAGAGTGTCGCGTATGCCGTATATGTACTATCTCTTCAGAATTAACAGTCTGTAAAGCTGTCTAATATACTGAACAGAGATGTGAAGGTGGGAGAGAGACAGTCCTCTTATCGGGGTGTGGCTATCTCTACTTTGTATGCACTGCGCCGACATAGAAGCATGCGAGCGTAATATAATGCATGTATTATACGTAGGTATGTATTAGCCGGTAGTGCTCAAACCATTATATGCTAATTAGCTTTCCGATGCATGTTCACTGTTGCAGATTAGGCTCCGGGCTTTACGTAGTACCTATCATATTTTGAACAAAAGAAATGCTAAATCGAATTGGGTTACAGGTGAGTTACAGGTGGACAGCTGGCCAGACAATAAATTGACTAAATGCAGACTGACATCCAGTTTCATATGGATGATTCATCCTAATTTAAAACAGGAAGCAGAAGTTAAAGCGGCTATGCAAATAAATAAGTATCATAAAGTTCTTACTTAATTACATAATATAATATTATAAAATAATAACGTGTAATACCCATTGACCTACCGAAATAAAGTGTTAGGTACTGCTGTTATAAATAAATATAATAAATCATACATGTAAGCCGGCAAACTAATAGGCGAGGCGATAGTAAACAATGAGTCATCATGACAAGTACCGGTGGCTCGGCGGGGGACGTTCCACGATCCACACTGGCCACAAAGCACCAAAATCACTTCACGACGTCACGCGGCACATTCGAAATTTGAAAAAACGTGACGCTAGTGCGGTGAAAGGTAAGATGCGTTCAGTAAACCATTCCGAGTAACGAGTAACCGAGAGCGTAGTGAAGTGATGCCGACGCGGGAGAATGGCGCAAACTGGCTGGCCGGGAGGGAGGGGCCCCCCGCGGTAACCCCCTCCCGCGCCCGACGCAAGCCTGGCTGCCCGGCCAACAGACACAGGCTTGCATAATTAGTTAGTTATACTTCACACACATTGCACCTTCCGCACAATCAAGGTCATCTTTTTAGTGATAATATAGATTTGCGATACGCTTATCTCTGTGGCAACTGACAACCTGACGAAGTGACGGTTCATATCGACAGGTGATAAACAAGATTTATCTGTTAAGTAATACTGTATAATGTAAACTGGTTGTAGCTTATCTAACTCACGTGCAGCTAAAATCATTTTATCTTAAATCGCCAGGAAAGAGGAAGTAATAGAAAGCTAGGTTTCGGTAACATAAATAACGGGACTCATGATTAATTAATATTGTTTTTAATTCTTTGGTTCGTAATGGAACCGAAATGTTTAAATTTAAATATGATCGTTTCAAGATTGATGAGATTTGTTCCAGTAAACTGATTTAAAAGTTTTGGTGAATCATTTTTCAATAGAATCAGCACACATCATTCAACGCCTACAGGAAGAGCTATCATCAAAAGAATTTCAACAAAGAATTCTAATTCAAATTCCCATTTGAACAAGGAACTCCGTCATTCAGGTCAAAATGAATATTAACCTTCAAACAAAACAAGAACAAAGTAGTGAGTGGCACGTTATACGGACCCTTTTGACGGGCGGCGCGTAGGGTGGGGCGAGGGTGTTCGGTTACCCAGGACTGCCAGACGAATCCCGGGCGTCCCGCACTTGTCACGATCGATATCCGTATCCGCTGCACGCCACGGGAACTCGCATTAACTAAATTCACCGATGGAGGTGGAAAGTCGGCCGATGTTGTTAAAAACTTTACCGATTACCGTTTCACGAAATACTCTTGTTACTCTTGATTAAATGAATTAACTACTCGTTACTGGGTAGTAACAATATTACCGCTCCACTGTACAAGTTTTGCTCAGGGGCTAGATAACGAAAAAGTTAGATGTTACTTACATAAATTAATTACATTAAATCAAGCTCATGTAATCTCGAAAGTTTTACTTCATTCTCTTTTTGGCATAAACACAAACACAAAAGGATAACGAAGCCCGACGTTCACGAAATTACTTTCAGTAGAAACATGGTTGGTGAAAACAAAATTAAAATTATGACAAAAGAATTTTTCGGCAGTAAAACATTCTTTGTTTTTATTCAACTCCCAAACCATCATGAAAGAGACGCTACCCACCTGTCAAAAGATTCACCAGTATAAGATTACGTTTTGGCAAACCATCAAATGTATCTGAATGAGATATATAAAGAGAAAAAGCTTACAGAACAACCGACAGACAGATTGGCTAGTGGAACTTCTGACGTCTAAGAGAAACAACAAGAATAAACCAAGAATAAAAGTCTCGTAAAGTCATTCATTACTCATTACACAAGTCTGAAACTCTGAGAGTAAAACATTAACTGTATTGTATATTATACAAATACAAATGTCATTTGCAGCAAATCCTATTAACTGCAGACTTAATTATAATGTAATTTATGCAAGGTAATATCACGATCAAAATACGTATATACGAGTATATACATATATATATATACGTAGATTATATTAAATTAAGCAACGATAATTGATTCTGAGAACCATAACCACATAGAATTTAATTATTTCTGTGATGAAACCTGTTACAGACAGCAATGCTATGAATATTATTTTAGATAAATTTGTTACTTGACTAAACATTCCGGTTCTCACGGAGATAAACATGTAGTTATTAGCAAGGACATTCTTAATTTTCACAATACCTATATATAACTTTGCAAAAGTTTTCCATATATGCAAACGGGGCTATACATATGTAACGCTGACTTAATTGTAATTACTGCCATTATCATGTGTAGATGGGAAGGAACACGTTTCCAAGGTAACGTGCGAAGATTCTCTTCGTAAATTATATCAAGAACATGAATCATGCTTAGTTACTGCAACGACTCCCAGGTTAACTACGTTTGTTTTTACTGACAACAAAGCTTCTGGCGAGGAGCCAAAAACAAAAACGATGACCACCGCTGAGTATCGAAATTGTTCAGTATGTCCTTGATCTGTCAGCCAAAATGATTCACGAACAAACGAGGTTTAGAACAGCCATTAAACACAATGGAGCGAAATGGGCCACGCTCAGCAACGTTCTACGAACATCTCCAAAACGAATATGAGGATTACGGAATAAATTGCAAATGTGGACCATTAATCCTTGTTACAATGTCGCCAGTGACCCGGTCGCAGAGGCCGTATTTATACTGTGGCAGAGGGGAGCTTTATTTATTCGACATCAACGGTATTTACATACAAAAACTACCATTCAAGTGTTGTCAGACTTTTTATAGGAAAAAACACAAAGGAATCTTGATAGACGTATCACATTTTGATGATTGTTTGGTTTTCTATGAAAAGTTTATACAAACTACGTACCTAAAGCTCAAGATTTACTTTTTGTTACTACTATCGTTTTTTTTTTATAATGGCGTCACATAAAGAATATTGGAGTTTAGTTTGTTAAGCAAATAAGGTTCCATGGGCATGACTGTATCATCATTTGATCACAGATTATTTTGTCAACATGTTCCGTTTACAAAAGATTAAATAAGAAGTTTTTGTTGTTGTGTACAAAGACAATTTAAATAAGCGAGATTGCTTGTATAAACTTCTCCGTCTAACTTTAAGCAAATAAAAACATTTATGCCAACATTGACAATTTCTTTAAAGCAAAGCAATTTCGGAGAATTTACAAGTACAGCTTAACAAGTCCCAGACGTTTGAAGGTTTTCGGCTTTAGTTAATGTCATAGGGAAAATGGTGGAAAAATCTAGTCTATCAAAATGTTTGATGATGTGTCATGTTTGATTCAGATTCAATATTGAACAAGAATAGTTTTTTATAAGGGGGGAAGTTTTTATGCAAAAATCACACCTGTTACAATCGAAGACAATGCATTTAATCAATCTGCCTAGCCTTTTCCTAACTATGTTAGGATCGGCTTCCAGTCTAACCAGATGCAGCTGAATACCAGTATTTTACATGGAGCGATTGCCTATCTGACCTCCACAACCCAGTTACTGGGTAATACGATACCCCTTGGTAAGACTGGTTGTCAGACTTTCGGACTTCTGACGACCCGTAACGACTGTCAAAGATCTACGAATGACAGCCGGGACTAACAGCTTTTTTTTTTATTTGAGATAGGTTTGCTCTTGCTTGCAAGAGCTATCTCAAATTTTGTCTCTGTCATCTCTGACCTACTCTAGAGTCAAGACTCTAGAGTAGGTCAGAGATGACAGAGACAAAGTCAACGATGGAGCGAGCTTACCCAGAAGAAGCCTGTTCACTCTCATTTGAAGAGATTCGGGTTGTATGCGTTCGGAAACACAGACGCAGGCAGAGAGTTCCACTCCTTTGCTATGCGCATCACAAAAGACATTTGGAAACGCTTAGTGCGAATTGGTGGAATAGCAACTAGGTAGGGATGGTAACCTGCAGTGCGTCTAGATGTCCGATGGAAGTGGGTCGGCGGAATAAGGTCGTGGAGTTCTTGAGCACACTCACCGAAGTATAATCTGTAGAAGACCGACAAGCAGGCAACCTTGCGGCGATGGGCCAAGCTGTGAAGCTTGGCATCCACCAGTCTTACGTCGCTAATGAGCCTCTTAGCTCTGCGTTCCACCGAGTCCAGCGCGGCAAGTTGGTATTTAGCTGAGCCATCCCAAAGGTCGCTGCAATACTTCATGCAGGATCGGACTTGCGCTTTGAAGAGAGTAAAAAGCTGTCCAGGCGTAAAGTATCGCTTCACCTTATTTAGGATGCCCAGTTTCTTGGCCGCAGTTTGGGCTTTGTACTCGATGGTGGCACCGAAGTTGAGACATGATGTCAACTCCATGCCTAAGAGCTCGAGTCGATCAGTTACAGGAACAGGAAAAGTAGGAGTTTGATCGAAACGACTCCTTTTAGCGGTAAAAAGACACGCCTGTGTTTTGGTGGCATTAAACCAGACCAGATTAGACCAGATTATGATCATCCCACTGGGAGACAAGGCTTAAGGTCAAATCTGTCCGCTCTACCGAACGAACTTCGGCCCCGCTGGATTTTGCGCTGGTCAAGTATCTGTCTGAAACTGTACTGTCATCTGCGTACCCAACAATACCAGGCTGAAGTAGGTCATTGATGTACAGCAGGAAAAGAGTTGCAGAGAGAACAGACCCCTGAGGAGCTCCGGCATCAATAGCCATAAGGTCGGAAGAGCAGCAGTAAACGACTACTCTGATCGACCGTTCACTAAGGAAGTCTGATATCCAGCTACAAAAATCAGCTGGCATGCCTTAAGCAGGAAGCTTGCTGAGTAGACCAGCGTGCCAGACCCTGTCAAAGGCCTTCGAGATATCAAGCGATACAGCAAGTGCTTCGCCGTGTTTCTCGATGGGCTCGTCCCAGCTGTGCGTGACATACACAAGAAGCTTAACGTGCTTTCCGAGGCACGGAAGAGTTTCGGTATATAAAGATGGTCACCCATCTACGGACAACCCCGGCAAGCGTAGCTGAACCTGATGGATCGACCCGTGCGGCTGTTATTATTTAGCTACGAGCTCCTCCTCCACGAGTATTATGTATCGGAAAAAAAAACAAGTGTGACGTCGCGTCGAAGCCAATTCCATAGTAATAGGAAAAGTTTGAATCGATTCACGAAGCAAGTTTCTCGCAGACACGAACGCTCGAGAAGCAAGGGCCCTACATTTTCTACAACATGCGCAGATACGGCACAGCTTGCAATTGAATTTGCATGCCACGCTCTATTCTCAATATATTAACATTTTGTAAACCTATTTCGTTTTTTATCATCCAATAGACACTAATCTACACAGCACGCATTGTCTGTCGCGCCTGTCTGCGGGAGCCATAATGCATTTTATGAATTTATTTGCCGTTTAGAAAATGCTCATTGCGAAAATACAATTGCTACTCATTGTAACTAAGGGCCAACGATAGCCAATTTTCTGGATTATCTGGGGTATTTCTCTTGGGAAACAAATATTTAAATCAAATCAGCAGTGCTATTCTCTAAAAGACAATTTCATAGCTGTAAGCTGCGACGAGCTCGTCGTCGAGACAGCCTTGAGTTCGACCGAGCGTGTAGCGCTGATTCAAACCGTATTCACTAGCGTGGTTATGGTCGTCGACGAACCCTAGGCTGTAGTCTCCCGTCGCTGTTTCGTAGACGAATTAAGGGCTTGAAACAAATTCTTTAGATCATAATCGATCAATCTCGACTGAGTGTTTTATGGCTTTAAAATATATAATATAGGTCTATCTTTAAGCACTATAAGGAATAGAGTAAAACTATTAACAAATTTCATAATTGTAACAGTTTATTGCAATTTATTATTACATTTTAAGACTGAATGACGATTCCTTTGCCTATTTTGAGCAACGCGACACGGAGATGAATGTAAACAAAACAAAACACTTCACTCGTAATCTGTGACTCTGTGCTTCACTCGTAACAACCCGACCTAAAAAGGCTCGAAAACCACTTGAATTCTAGTTTGAAAACTTTTAAAATGTGCATTGCATCTAAATTATTTGTATCAGCGATTGTTACATGTAAGTTCTGTGATTAAGAGGATAAAATACCCTAGTGAAATGTGAGTGTTATATTATTATGTTATTTTCCTCTTGGTTAAACCACTGGAACGAACTCGCGGACGCATATACGGAGTTAAGTCATCTTCTAATATATTAATTAAATCCTCAGAAAGCCTGTAAATATGGATAAACTCTTTATCACGGGATATTGTTTTAAATTTATTTATTTGTTTCGCCTGTCGAGCTTTCTTCAAATCATCACTTTTTCAAGCTTCATCTAATAAATGTAGCTTTATAATTAACCAAGCTGCCATTTTTTCAAATAAGTATTACAAAGAATCGAAAAATATAAATACAGTTTATTATTTTTGTCAAGAGTACGCACGAATATTGTAGCTTTTGGATTTGACAGTTAGAAGCGAGGCTGTGGGCTAGGTCGTAAGCGTCTTCGTCGCTGTTTTTTCTAAAGGAATACCAAAATGTAGTCATTACTGTCAATTTGTCCGCTGTTGGGTAGTTTTAACTCACGGCCGTCACAGCCTTGAGCGCTAGTGTAGCTTTACGCAGCTTAGTGAATACCAAACTGAGTTTCACCGCTGCGGCAGCGCTGCAACACAAGGCTGTATCCTTAGAGAATAGCATTGCTGGTAATTCCAGTAACAAATAGGTTCATTTACCTAGTTCTCTTTAAAGCATTTTGTTCTAGATTATTGGAGGGCTTATAAATAAAATTAAACACAGTCATGTTTACATTTCAACAAAATCTTATATTATATTTAATTAAATATCATTACATTCTCATTTCACTTGTGTTCATGTTTATCAACACTCAGTCTCAAATGATAATTTATTTGAATTGACCGGTGTAAAGTTGTTCTTGGCAGCTCTCCAACTCGAAATGGTTTCTCTGAAACGTTAAGTGCGAATGCAAAATTTCCTTACGTCTTTAATAATTATGTGTCTGCATCTATGTATAACAAAGAATATTATTATTGTTTAGACATACTTTTATTTTTATTGCCTTCAGAATAATAAATTTAACTTTTTAAGTCTTTATGATCTGTCATACGGAAATTCCAATATTTTAGTGGGCGATATAAACTACAATTATGTACCGTAATTATTTTTCATTATATTGAATGACTTATGTAATAAAATGTTTACGTCCTCTAATCCAAATATAGATATGTACCTGTATTAATCGGTTCTAATTTGTATAAGAGTATATGTAACCGCTGTCATTAAAATAATTACATGATGTCTTTGGATAATATAGTATTTAATTGCTTTAAATAACATAAATGATATATGAACGATACGATTTTACGAATTAAAACATTCATACTACAGCATTTTATCACTTTCTATTAAGTATAGTTTAAATACCGGACAATCTATTTGCACGATATCTTACAATATTTTTTATTCAAACTCGATTATAAATCTACACATAAAGTAGGTTATAGTAACGAATACATTTTGATTAATAGTCAAAACACATACAACTAAAAATGTGATGCCGGTAACTTATTTTTATGACCCTTATCTAACGAATTTTAACAGCTGCAAAAGTGTCAGATTTATTGTGAAGTCGCGAGCAATACAAAGCAGTAACGTTGCCAAGAGAATTATTACGTCGTACAATGTTTTCATTTATTAAATTACCGAGGACTTGAATATCGTGACTAACCGGATTTCCCACACCAAAATCCCAGGTCATTAGCAAAGTTTAAAACGAGTTGTACCTAAATAAACCTTTACGACGCAACTGGCGCCAACTTTCGATTGAAATCTTTATTACAAGTTGGAACTGGAACTAGCGTTAGACAAAAAGCAATTCCAGATGTTTCTTGACCGTTCAATTCAGAAAAGCCAACAGAAAAAGAAGCTTAGTAATACATATAATAGCTGTTTCACGATCACGGAACACCTGCACACCAAGTTGTCGCATGCAATCTAAAAACACTCTAAAAGTGCACTTTTCAAAGTCCCTTTTACTATTCCCGTGGAACGTGCAGGAACCACTCGGCTTAGGATCCAGTTTAGCATTCCACTCACGTGCGGAAAGAGACGGTGCTATTACAGCTCGGCTAGAGGGAAAAGTTGAGATGATTTGTTTGAATGTACTTTTTGAATCGATAGTCTAAGAGCATTCATAATGCCACAAATGTTCTGATCTACTATCGCTATGCGTAGATTTCGCAAGATGAATTGTTTATGGGTTCCGAGCCGGGAGAATAATCATGTCTCCGAAAAGGGTCACTGAACCAGACAAATTGCTACGAAGAGAATTGCTTCGCTCCCCTTTGTCAAATCGGGGCGCAATATTCGGTTTAATCGTATTATTTGCAGAATTTACGTCGAGTTGAATTTTCGGGTGAATTAAAATTAGAGGTAAGAGAAACAAGAATTTGCACTAATTGAGCATAAATTGCGCCTTTATGAATGTCAAACTAGGTAGGTTTCCGTTGGGTATGCAAATGTGGGATTGTTTTGAACGCTTTGTTGTCGGTTGGAGTGGATGCGATGTGAATTATTCACGTCACAAACTACAAGAGCTTTCAAATGTCTTTTTCATATTTTTGTACCTGGAAAGTAGTGCAGCGGTCGTAGATAAACAATGTTAGCGTCGGAGCTGAGTGGAATATTCAAGGTTCATTCTAGGTTACGAAATCGATTGACACAGTAAACTGGTAATGGACTAATGGAACGTTTAAAGTCCACTATTTTGATGAACGACGCGCGTCGTCAGCTCTCTGGCAAACATGGCCATATGAGAATTATGGCCGAGTGTATTGGTGGCATACGAGATGAGCACTATCGGGCATTGCGCGGCTGTACGTGACATCCATATACAATGCACCACTAAATCTCTCCCATTGCCTCCTGGCTTTCAAAAAGAAATATGCTTTATGGACGGTGACGCATTTTATAAAATACCTAATTCCATTTCCTTTTCACAATCTAGATTACGGGAAGATTGAACGCCTGGAAAGTGGCTTGCCCGGATACAGATCGGCCCTTGAACCTATCTTCCCAGAGGCAGTGGGATGAACCGCTCTGCAGGTTGGTACGGAATAATCTAATTAATACGACCACCAATACTGCTGAGCGTGCCCGCCTGCTGGCTGTGGGGGAGTGGGAGTCGGGCCTCTGGCTTCAGGCGCTACCGTCACCCAACATAGGCACCATGCTGGGTGACACCACCTTCCGGCTCGCTACTTGTCTGCGTCTGGGCGCTCCCTGCGTGGCTCCGCATCGCTGCCAATGCGGTGTCAGTGTCGACTGCCTCGGACAACATGGCCTATCCTGCAGTAAGAGCGCAGGCCGGATAGCACGGCACGCCAGCATCAATGACATCATCCGTCGTGCTCTTGTCACCGCCGGGGTGCCAGCTGTTTTAGAACCCAATGGCTTAGCACGCGACGATGGAAAGAGACCAGACGGAATGACCATAATGCCTTGGAAGGTAGGTAGGCCTTTGGTGTGGGATGCAACGTGTGTCGACACCCTTGCGCCATCCCATCTTCCTAGCACGGCAGGCTGTGCTGGAGCGGCTGCTGCGGGTGCGGAAAACCTCAAACGGCGCAAATACTCCAGTCTTATTGGGACTTATATGTTCGAGCCGTTTGGGGTTGAAACATTTGGGCCATGGGGTCCGAGTGCCCACTTAGTTTTTCGAGACATCGCCAGGCGGTTGGTCGACTCCACACGTGACCAGAGGGCTGGCCTATTTTTTGGCCAAAGAATCAGCATTGCTATACAACGTGGCAATGCTGCCAGCCTTCTGGGCACTTTTCCTGTTGACAGCGATGCGGATGAATTTTTTGATGCCCTCTGATTATTTACCCCCTCCCTTTTTTATATACTTGTACATATTATTATTATTATGTTAGTAATTGTATAGTGTATGTATTTAAGATTTGAAAAAATAAGTTTAGTTTACTTACGTCTTATACATATGTCATTATCATCATGCAATTAATACCATTATTAGAATTATTATCATTTTCATTAAACATTTACATTATATAAGTTCCATAAATTCCTTAATGCTATAGAAACAACTATTTTGTAGCCACTCTGTCAATTTTTTTTTAAATAAATTACCCTTAATCTAGATTACGTACTTCGTTTGACAGAGTAATTTAAATCTAAATCAGATGTTGCTGTTTTCTTATCTAGTCTAGTAATAGAAGCTAATTTATCATGTAATTTGAAACTCTTTCACTCTAACTATAATTGCAGAGACCTCGTTTATGTTCACGGGCAAAGTTTATTCAAATACTTACATATAAAAGTTCAAAGGAATATGACAGTAAGTGTGGGTGTTCTAAATAGGACCAGTTTAAAAAGAGACCCTTTCGACGAGTCTGATATTGCGACCTACATAATAAAGGTAGACAGTAGTTTCGAGGTCCGAGTCCTACTATGTTTGGTCTCTGTGAATAATAACTACACATCCTGGGGCTTGGATGGGTCACTGCGCAGTTACTGATGACTTTCTTTGTCTTCGTTTTATGTTAATCTGTATCGTTGTTATTGTTACTATACTGTTATTATCCGATGCTTCATCCGAACATTTCTTTGTTCTCGAACTACCTACATATTTTCTTTTATTATTTACCTTATACGAAAAGTAGGCCTTAAACGGTACATGCGAAGCAGTACCGAGATCTTCCACTGGGAATATCTAGGTACTGCTTCGCATGTACCTACCGTTTCTAGTAGGTAGTTCAAGAGCTTAGGGAGTGAAGCGATCACTAACACCACGAGCATCAGGATAAGAAAATGTACATAAATTTTAAGACAAAGATAACTGAAAAAGAGACAGTCAACTAGCAAAAATTTTCACACCAAAAAACGCGAGAATTCTCTTGGGATAACGAAATTATTCCAGTCGATAAGATTTTGACAAGAGCGACAAGATTATCTGAAGGTGAACCATATAATTAGGTAGTCATTCTCATTCAGAACTCATTTCATCTAAGAGTAAAAGACATGTCCTTCACGAATGTCGGGACCTTGGAGCGTCCGATCCTTGAAAGCTGTCTTGAGTAAGACCAACATTTTAATAAAAATGAATTTCTACGTAACTTTAGAAATTTACCGTTTATTACTCGAACAAGGTCTTGCATTTACATACACGTGGGAGCAAAATAACTATGATTATAAAAAAAAGAAATATAGTCATTATATTGAGAATTTGAAATACATTATCCAGTAGATAATTGATAGGATTCGGAGCTAAAACCTCAATAGAACTCCAAAAAAGAGGCAGAAACAACATCGGTTGTTTCAAAACTGCCAGTATAATTTATATGTGTGCTTCATTACATTAGCGAATGCCCTTTGAATATAGTTTGTAAATACATAAACTCAGAAACAGAATTAGTCTGGACATATTTATGGACTGGAAGCTAATTATCTTACACTTGTAACAGGACTGGAGCTAAATTTGAAACTCCCGAGAAGTTTTAAAGCCAACACGTATTTCAATATTCAAAAGGAGTATTCCGCTTGTGCCCTTAACCATTCTTCGATAAACATTAAAACAAAACCGAAACCAAACTTCTTAGTAGGAGTTTCTATTTCAATATTCAAATGAGTTCAGTGGTGCAGAAACTCCATCGTTTAAAGTTGGGGCGACAGAACTTGAACAGCCGAAACATTGTTCAGAAAACATTCTGCGGTTGACTACAAGTCTACAACACTGTTATGTCATAAATGTTTAATGGATTTGAGAGCAACAATGGCGTAAGGCCCCGTTCTCACTATGTCGTGACGACAGATTATCGTGTCGTTAAAAGCGTCGTGGCTTGTGTATTTAGATGGAGGTGTTCACATATAGGACGACACGATTAACTGTCGTCCACGACTTTTTTTTGCAGTGACGACAGATTGTCAATAAACAGTCGATATAATGGGAACAGCTAGAGACGACAGTCGTCCAACGATAAATTAATCGTCACGACATAGTGGGAACGCGCCCTAAGGCTGAGGACGAATATCGATTTTACTCGCTATATTCGGCTATGTACATATGTTGAATGACGTAGAGCTGTTTCTCGATTATAATACATGTATCGTTTTGAATTCCAGACTTCATCAAAACAAATAAGTAATTCGATTCGCAATTTGCATAATTCAACGTTTATATTGTTTCTATTTCTACTGTCTTTATCAAAGCGTGAATATCAGTTTCATTTTACGATTACTACCCAATTAATTCCGAACTGGTAGCATCTACCAAGATCGTAACTACACCTACCAGTTAGTCATTTATACCATATTTAGCTGAACCGGTGTGAGTTCAGGATAATGGCGGCGTACATGCGTCACCAGGCGCCGGAGACATGTCGCGACACGAACACCAAAATAACCGACGGATAGACAGACAAACGCTACCTGAATATACATACATGAGTGATTTGAATCATTTGCATGCTAGGAACATTTTGAAGTAGGCGCGGCCTGTTCTCGTTCACTTTTAAGAAATTAACTTTCGATACTAGCGTAGGAAACTACTATTCTACTCCTAATGGAATGAATATTTCAAGCGAATTTGTAGAATGTGTTGATTATAAGTATAAATATTTTACTTCATTGTCTTCTATTTATTTTAAGGACGCTCCAAAATCTCAGAGAATTCAATTAGAAGGAACAGGACTAAGAACTTACATGGGCACATGTATGTACGTAACACAGTTAGCTTTGAGAAACATCATCTCGTTGAAACTGGATAATTTTCCTTTATACCGTCGGAGCTCGGATCTCTTGCTTAATTAGATTATTAGCTAGTCAACTTACTTGTAGGTTGGAGCGAGATCGCCTCGGCATCACGCCCACCACTTCTCCCTTCATGATCGATTCGATTACTGAAAAAAATAAGGTAAAGTCAATGTTTGGATTTGGGGAGTAAAACACGAGGTAGGATTAACTATCTAGGTACTTAGCATTAGATGTTATACTGTATAAAGTACATGCTTGTGTAAATCTAGACAATAAAGCTTTTACTTCGTTAGTAGATCTCTAAAGCGTTAACGTTTTCTTTAATCTTCATTTATATTTTCTCATTATTAGTTACATAACTGACGCCTGTTCTTCTCGAAAGGTTAGGCAGAGGTGACCTTTAGTACACCCACATGTTGTAAAAGCGGGCGGAGCTTATTGTCATCAACCGGGCATAAATCTATAGTTGCCTATATGATATTAGGCATACCTATTACAATTATTATCTTAGGCAATGCTGATAATTACTGAATTCCCTTCCTTTGTTACTGAGTTTCAGTTCCTTGTTGCGCTAAAGTCACTTGTAAGTTGTGAGCGTACATTCTTCAGCATAATGCAACGTCCATTACTAAGGTTTCAATCCAATTATGACCGTAAAACTATTTACAACACCATCCTATGTTCTCATTGCAATATAGCCGTTGGCACACACGGTTGCACAATATTATATGCACTATTATTAGTCTGTCAGCTGCTATCTAAACAAAGCATCGATTTATAAAAGATATCTTCGCATTCACAGCTCTACATTGCCCCGAGCTAGATTCATTGTTTGATGAAACTTGTACGTATACTTAATAATTTCTCAGGCAGTTAGAACAAATAGAATCTTAACTAATGAACTTTCTATTTGTATGTAAGTACAATATGCTTGCTTATTCTTTTTTAGATAGTCCTACAATTTGTACAAAAAAGTTAAGTACCAGATACCATTGTTTACTTCGTTGTCCCGTAATCGGGTTAGAAGTTAAGATAAACATTCATAATGTCGACCTTACAATAAGCTGTTAAGCGATATCTATTTAAAAATACATTAAGTATAAACCATAACTGTGCACGGTGAAACCAGCCATTGTATGTACTACAGATGGCAGAAGATTGTTCACTGCAGCGTGTAGGTTATGTAACCAGACTCCATTGTTTCCATGTACCCACATAAATGTTATCTTCATCAATCATGGCGATCCTTTTAATCGTTAACCAGAATAATGATGCGTAATGCGGCAAAGCGATACGGTTTCGCATTGTTTGGAATCCATTGGCTGATTGCTGTTGGTTTGTGTATTGTATGTTGTTTAAGAGGTATAGTAAACGTGTTTACCTCCATCGCCCAAGAGTCTCATCTGCACCAGCGATGGATCTTCGCTGTGCTCCTCCAAAACTGTATCATCTGTCACAGTCAGCTCCTGGGAAGAAAATAACAAATAAAAACATTATTACTTTGCTATTCTATGAAGCTACTAGGTACATACATAACCGGATTCTTAAAAATCACCTTGTTTATAGAACCAGATATGGTAAAACGGTCACCTATGATGATCTGATACCGTTACAACACCTCGCGACGTGAGGTGTTGTAACGATCAAGCCGGCTTCATCGTGGCAGTTTAGCTCGTTACTACTAGCGCCATCTAGTTATAAATGTAGACATCGTTTTTGTGAGAAGTAGGCTGTTACTCGTTAGTAGATATTTATAATAATCTTTCTAGAATTATAAATGAGTTTGAAAGACGCCAAAAAAAGCGGCCTCCTAAATATTTTGTTTAGCTCTTTCATCGACGCTATTAATAAATTTCCATTCCATCATACAAACAAGAATACTCATAGTATACGAATAAGTAATAACCAATTTCTTTGGATGTAAACACAAGTTTGGCAGGTGTTTTATATTCGTAAACAAACAAGATTCCCGAAATTCCCATCTAAACTTTCTCACGCCCGAGCGCGGTTCGGTTAAGTTCGGTAGAATATGGCGTAAACAAATACGTCTCTGTTTTTTGTCGGTCGTCGAGTGGGTACAGGTGTTTGAGCGAATATAACCTTGAACGTACCAATTAACTCCGCCTACCGTGAGTTTAATCAGAATCGAAAATGTATTCACAAAAACAGCGGCTGGATCATTCTTTGTAACTAATTCTTACGCACGGGTGATCTTGTTGTATAGCAATATAATGCGGACATCCTTTGTTGGATGAATCATTGGAATAGTGACAAATGATATGCATTGTTAATCGAAAACGTCAAAGATATTATATAACATGAATATACTGTAGAGCAAACGTTTGTCAAACATATCAATAAAATAAACAAAGATATTTGTCGATAAACATGTCGACAGCGACAGACAAAGTTGGACACAAACTTGCGAGAAACAAAGAAGAAACTTTAAGAAAGTTACTTGAGAAACAGGGAAAGGGGGCGAACGAGGGAGTTACTCAAAACTTCGACGTTTCGGACTCCAGTAATACGAGCCTTGCGAAAAACGAACAAAGTTTTCCACTTGCTAATTCGCAGTATAAATTTGTTTAACGTCTCAACTTTTTAACTGTAATTACTTAGCAAAGTTCGAGATAGATTGAAGTACTCCGAAACTCTGACAGTCTGTGAAGAGTTTGATGAGTTATTGTAATTTTGTAGTTGGCAGTTGGCAATCTCCCACCCGAACGAGGACGACTAGAAGTCGTGAGGTTTATGTGTCTTCTTAACTTTGTAAGTACAGGCCTCCACTTTGTCTATATTTTCAGATGTACCAACAGAAATACTCTTTTACTTCAAGTACCCAAGTCTTGAGCTCATTTACTAGATAATGAAACTGGTGTAGATAAAAGCGGTAGGGAAATACAAAGTTGGAATTGGTAATTTAATCCACTCAATCGGATACGTTGATATGTCTTTACAATATTGGAACCTATTTTGGGAATTAAAGAGAGAAAAAAAGAAAGGTAGTCCGAACGCACTCAACGTTTCTAAATTGTGTAGTTTTCACAATAATTACAACATAAGTACGTTAAAATAAAACAATAGACCTACAAAACGTTTTAAACCGAATAAAGCCTGATTACATTCAACCTGTAAATTGAAAAAACCAAAAACAATTCCTATTCATGTAACATTAAACAGTACCTACAGCAACAAAAACATTTAACAAGCAATCCAAACAGAAACATTTCGTTTAGATATGTAGTACAATTCAACTTCGACATCGCCATCCTCAAGGGAGAGGAGATGAAAGAAAAACAATAAAGTGTTTCAATAACGCAAAACAACAAAGTTTGTTTAGAGAAGTTAGCGAAGGGGTGAATGGGGTGGAACGGAGCGCGCAAAACCCACCCCCACGCCACAGTATTATCGATACAGCTTTATACACTAACAAATTCCCCAAATATACCTGTTACCGATTAATTTTGAATAAATAGTCTGTAAACTGATTTCACGCTATCCAGAATCGCAATTAACACTGTAATAGCATAATTATATGGCTGCTTGGCAACGACCCGAAGGCATTATAGAAATAATTAAAGGAAATGATTGAACAATAATAAATTAATAAGCATTAAGACGGAACACGGCAGACGGCTACAACTTCCTCTCATAAATAATTATGACCAATGGTCGTAATAAATATGTATCGCGTAATGAGGACAGCGGTTCTTCTTGTAAAAAATGTTGGATATAAAATATTAACATGCATATAAAGAAGCTAATAACATCATTGATGATTGTAAAAATCGACTGTACTACAATATATTAAAATGCAAAGATAATTCAGCAATGTAATCATTTGAGGCAACCGATAAAAAGGTTGTGTTAAACCACATTAAACAATACGTACATTTCACAAGACGTAAGCGTGAATTTTTCATATTATAATTTCCGTTTGATCATAATACCAATACGATACCTTGTTTACATTCTTTGCAAACGTATATCTAACTAAGTACACGAATACATGGTACGTGAGTTTACATGGGCAACTAATATTATATGTAACAAGTTAAACTGTTGTTAGATCCCAGTTAATAATTATCGTGAGCCGGCCTTGATCCGTAAACAATGTACGGTTGGCGTTTCAAGTACTATACGGGCATGGAATTTGAAATTATGGATATTAATATTCAACTAGACTACACCCAGCTCGCATGGATTAAACTTGAAGCAAACATGCGTTAATTCTGTATCCCTAGGAGAATATCGCTTCAAAGTAAAAGTAGCTTGTTATTTTCAAACACATACACGTATTCCTCTTTGCAAAGTTTCATCGCCTTAACTCCCGTGAGACTAACACGTAATAAACGTACAAACTTTACCAGTTATGTTAGTTAGAAACGCCATCAAGGACCACACTGTTGTAGGACATACTGTGGCATTAAAGACAATTTAACGGACTGCAATTAATTGAACGACACTTAGTCCTACGCATGGCACATCGATCACGGAATTCAATTAAATCTCCATCAGCGTTACCTCACACGGACGCTGTCGACATAAATTGAGTCACTGTTTTACTAACTTCTTATACATCTACATGGTGAACGTTGGCAGTTACTCGTATTAACGAATTCCATCAAAGTACTTGGTGATCCATCAATAAATACCGAACAGGTTCTACATTTCGAACAGGCGCCGGCGACCAATACAGAGGCAGCGTTATAATTGGAAGCATGTGGAAAGTTCAGGTTTCCGTGTACACATTCATGGAGCGACACAGCGTTCTGCAGAACAGGTTTTTCCATATGTTGATCAAGTAACGAACACGCTGTTTAAGTTGTTTCGTTACTTATGAGAGCCCTTATAAATTGAACATCGTTGTCGGATGCCATCGCGTTCAATAAACCAAACTGGTTCTCTCCAGAGCTTCCCGCTTTGGAATCATCTTGTAGAATTTCTTGTACAGTTACTTGTTCATGTTATAATGCTCACCTACACTCAATTATTTAAGGTATTCCTTCGAGATCCTATTGTTAGCTAAGGTTTTGAGCTGGGAGATAAGAATTCACGAATGTATTATCTTAATGGCTTTTGTCATATCCTGTTCGAAATAGATAATTTTAAATGTCTTGTTTATTATCAGGAAGTTGACATAAAATCCTTCTAAAATAGACTAGATATAAATATTGAGTAAGTAATAGAGACGAATCTTTTCGAATCGACATACATTTCTTTAGGTTGATTTTTATGACAGATGTCGATCGTCAATCACGTTACTTTACTGGAAGTCGGAATCGGTTTTGTGCACACTGTGTGTATAGTACGGCCGATTTATCTTGGCGAGTCTGAACAGGCACTACGAACTCTCTCACTGACACTCGCCTCATGTCACCATTTGGTTCCTAATAAATGTTACTGCGCAGCGTTCTGCGCGAAGTTCGGACTCGCCAAGATACATCGGCCGTACTTGGAACATAAAGAAAACGGTAGATGACTTTTGAAGCCAATTTCCCATATGGGAAGTAGCAAAACAGGACATGACGATGTAAATCCAATTTATATTTTTTGCTATTATTGGTTTAATATTAACCCGGGTATAATAAATTTTATATCATATTTTCATATCCATATTTTAAAGAATCTTACTACGTAAAACGTAAGTTCATTGCCGGAATTATTGCGCTATTTTTCACCAAAATTCTATAAGAATCTAGTTTTTTGTGAAATGTTAACGAAATGATCTAATGTATCCAAGCTCTTCAAGGCTAGTTTTCTTAGTAAGAACTTGGTTCTTGTGGTCTTGTTACATTAAACTAAGTATCTAATCTTGATTAATAGAACTGCTTTAGAACGTATCGGATACTGGTGCATTAATTATTTACCCTTTTCCTAACTATTTTGGGATTGGCTTCCAGTTTAATCAGATATGGTTCAATATTTTACTCTACGAAAGGCGAATGCTTGGCCTTCGCAGAACCCTAGTATCGATGAATCAATTAAATGGTTTGGAATGGATTCAATCAATCAGTCTATCATATCACAAAACTACTCAGGATAAACGAATTAAGAATGCAGATAGAACTAATGATAGGATATTTGGGCTATTTGATAATTGTTTTTCAATTGATTCTATTAAAGCCGTTAGATGCGAGTGGCTCCAAACTAATCCTCATAGTGCCAGCCAGAAGACGTTTACTGCTGGATAATGGACATAGGGCCATCCCAAAGAATCGGCACACACAACGACCGATTCTGAAATGTCCTCATACATCTTATTTGGGGCCATCGTTTTCTTGAAGAGCATCAAAGGATTCATGATAGTTAACTCACCCCAGTATGCTCGTTGACTCCAACGATGACGGCAGTGTACCATTGCGTGGCACCTGCAGACCGATACACCTGGGCGCGACAGCCCCCGAGCACCGAGGGAGTGGTGGTCAGGATCCGCTGCCCATCTTGTATGGTCTTCCATTCTGCGGCTTCTGAAGACAAGGAGGAGAGTATGGTGGCGTCTAGGCCAGCATCTGCTCCTGCTTGACGAGAGTCCCAATCCTGGAAATAAAGGATCAGGTTAGTTTTTGCATGTAAAGGTAGAATTTGGATGAGCTGTTGCTCGTAATTGTGCCAGTTTTTGCATAGGCAGGGTATTTGAAAGAACATAATTTTTGGGTGTAAGTAAATAAATTGCACAGTCTGCCCAAAGCAAGGGCGGGTTCTTTAGACAGGTCGCCTGATTCCAGTTTCTGAGGTATGGTTAATTCACTAGATCTTGCAACAACCATATTGTTTCTCTGAGAATCGCAGGGACCTCTTTAGAAGTTCTTTGAAAAAACGATAGCAAATTGTTGTCGATGGCTTTGCCAGTAGTTTACCCAATATATTATATTTTTATTCAAGTAAAAAGTATCTTGGAGTTTCAGAGCGTAGTTTTTTAAAGACAATAATAATAATTATCGGTTATTAATTAAGTTAATTATCGGTTGGTGCCACATTTCCATTGAAAGCGTCTAACGGGCCTCTGCGAGTTGGCTTCGGCCCCTCATATGCTTCATATATAAAATGATAATAAGTATATATTATTATTTTATTGATAATTGGGTGAGACTGTGACGAATTTCTTGAGAAACTAATTTATCTCTACTCTCTAGTCCTTGAACTTTTATTCATCTTATGAAGTTATGACATACCTCAAGATTTATTTCTGAGCAATTCGGAGAATGCTGTTATTTTTCTGAAGATGAAAAGACTACAATAATAGCGAGAACTGTTGTGTCGCGTTCCCATTATTTCTCGGATAACCTTTGTTACAACCGCTTCACGACAAAACCAATTGGATTCATGAGAGTACTTTCTTTGTTATTTTACTGACATAGGTTACTTCGATAATATGAGTCGCCTTTCTCAAACGTAGTTTCATTATTTATCGGTATACTTATGTAAAAAAATAAAAACTTACGTCTAGTAAGTATGGTCATATCGTGGAACTAGAAATGTTAATCAATCCAAACAGTTATAATTTCCAGTTGACCTGCTACAGTTGCAACATAATTTAACGGCTATTTAAGTATAATGTTTATGTATATATGTGCCAACCCGTTTAATTAGCATCATACATGATGGTAGCATACATAAGTAGGGACCTCCAGAACATAAATCTGTATTTATATATTAATTAATGCAGAACATCGATAGTTGCCTTTACGACCTCGTATCATATGTAAACATTATGGCCCACATTATGGTACACCTCCACAAATCAACATTAGTATGGTTAGTTGCCCACGTATATCGTGTTAAGTGCAGCAATAATTCACCGTACACACACAATCTACGTACACACACATGCAGGTACCTATTTGTACGCCGGAGAGCCGGAGTTGAGCGTGCACACGATTGCATTAGTATTTATGTCAATGTTACAACACACACATTGACATGAAACGCACACCTGTTTCAGTGTATTGCATACAAGCCAGTGCCCGGCGACAGACGTATCCGGTGCGTTGAACCCGCCCCCTTCCCCCTCAGCTCGCCCCCCTCAAACGGCTGTTATATCTACATGTAGACCTACTGTATCCGCCTGTTTGCTAACTAACGCTATTGGACCATTCAGGGTCACCGGAGTTGTGTAGACAGCTTGCTTGAAAGTATTTATGTGGGGCGCAAGACACGAATTTTAACACCAAACTCAACAAAGACAATGGAAATACAATTGTGTAATTACAAATGTAAAGGATACAGTTACAGTTAGTATCTTTATAACATAAACTATTCAAGGTTTACTGAGTATGACTGTAAATGTTTGCTCGAGCCGCTTCAGCCCTTATGTCCAGGGAAGTTAAGGACCACTCGATCCGCATACTCTCAGACAGCATGGCTGTCCTGCAAGCGCTAAACAGTCACACAGCTGTTGATTCTGGGCTAGAATACGAGTGCCACCAGCGCCTCAACCAGGTGTGTAGCCTCAATGACATAACCATTCAATGGATCAAAGGACACAGTGATTCGCTAGCCAACGACGCAGCCGATGAACTTGCCAGAAGGGGGTCGAGCATGGGTCCTGAATCCATCGCGCCACTCCCCTTCGGGTACTTACGCACTCTGGTAAGGAAACGCACAGGGAATAACATCCCAAGCTATGGTTCGACCAGGGTGAGCGTAGGCAGGCTTAAGAAGCAGTCCCTTCAATTGATGGCCGCCTCACGAAACAGTTTCTGCGACTCGTTAACTAAACAGCAGCTACGTATAGTTACAGCAGCTATAACTGGCCACGAGTCATTTAATAAACACCTCTTTGTTATAGGAGTCACAGATATTCCGCTGAGCAGGGCCTGCATAGAGGACGATGAGACAGCAGCTCATGTGCTACTAAACTGCCCGGTGTTCGCTACACACAGGACAAAGTACTTCAGTAACCCAGGTACCCTCCGTGAGATTGTCAGTAACACCAAGGCGTTGCTGGCCTTCCTTGAGGAGCTAGGGTGGATCGAATAATCGATTTTCCCACCCTTTACGCAAAATACGCGCATTGACGTGGAGTTGTGGACATCAGCCCGTATAAACTATTATTACCTATCAAATGTTTGCAAACGTAATTCAGAGAAGCAGAAATATGTATTGCTTTGCTTGCCGGTATGGCGGTAACCTTATATTGTGGAACGAATGAGAACGCTTTACGGATGAAGCAGCGAAATACAATGAAGCCCTTTTCACGGTCAAATCATTTTCCGATATTATGGTCTGGAAACCTACGTAGTAATCCTAAGCGGTATTTGTTAAGTCACGCACTGATGAGCGTGGCAAGCGGCGGTGACTCAGCTCAGCACGGCTCAGCACGGCTCAGCACGACTCAGCAGCGGTTACGCAACGTTGCCTGCGGCCATTACTGTTTATTTTGCTCGCGGGTCGCTCTACTTGGTGAGATTACGTCGTGATTAATACCGGGCCGTGGCCCGAGGATCAGGGAACGGATTAAGCTGGTTCTGTTTGAGAAAGTGATGAATATTAATATCTTATCTCTAAGTCTGCGTGGTCACCTCTGACAAATGAAAGTTTCAAGTTTATTACGGCTATCAATTTTATCGCCATCATAAGTTGGTGAGTTAACTTTTTTACGACAGGTGTTAAAAAGTAAGTATAGAATTTTGGATGCTTCTAACTTAAGTGTGAAAATACGCTAACTTAGAGCTACTTCTTTTTATGCCAGTTGACTAAGATACCATTTTTTTTAGTTTAGTCGTTAAATATTGCAAAAGAAATTGCCGGAGTCAACTAAAGAATGATTATTTTTTATTACCTATTTGTGATCAGTGGATCTTCTATTTTTTGCGAATCTGCTTCCATCAAACTGAATATTGCATTTCAAAACATTATTATCATCAAGATGCACGTAACATCTCAAGGTAATCATTACCTATAGTAAATTGAAGGTCTTCCAAACATAATTCCAAACGGTATTTCCTTTCTACAAAGTTTCCGCATACTATGCACCTATACACCAGCTGGTAAGTACAAGTAGCTACCACTCCACCAGGAAACCATTACGTCTGGCACACATTTGTGTCTCCCGCGACTCTCATTCAATTTCCTGCCAGCGCTGCAACTAGATCCAAGCTTGTCATACCACTGATAACAAGTTTACTTACACCTAGGTATCTACAGTTCCAATAGAATTTATTCCAAAGATATTGCCTGTATTGGGTAACGCACATACTCGGGTAGTTTACAGCCAACGGTACTCCCAACAATTACCTTCAATACCCTTATTAATGTTCCTTCCTTATCTAAGATCTAGGCAACATATAAAGATCACATAACAGTCGTAGGATTCTAACTGCCCATAATTTAGCTCCTAACGATCTTAGCTATGATCACTATACGTAAACGGATACCTTATATCCTTATCGAAATGAATATGCAGTTCGAAAACAGAGAGCGAGTATTCACACAATTAATATTAAATATTCGTTCATTGTTCACAGAACAAAACAGTCGAATTTGGACGCAAATAAAAATAGACGCACGAAAAATGTTGTGTGTGGAGTTTCACAAGTGGCTTTATTGCGAACTCTACATAAAAGTTCCCGGAGCGGTCATAAACGAAAGGTTTTAGTTCCCTAGACAATGCACTGATGCTGTATCCATCAACCGAGATGAAACGTCTGGCGTATCCCCCCTCTGAGGAAAATGCAAACACTTACAACGGAAAACATAAATTGTGCTTTTGTTATTCACTAGCCACTCCCCCTCCGTTACAAGAATGTATAAAATTGTAATGAACCATTGTATAGCCAAACACTGTGTCTGAAAAGCTTGACAAATTAATCTTGGGAGGTTCAAAGCGTTGCGAAAATTAAAGAATTAATTCTTTAAGTGATTCTTTAATGAAACTTACAATGGAGCCTAGATTAATTTGTTCTAAGCTTTATTTAATTAAGCAATCAATTTTATTGATAGCCTTTACTTTACCTTTTTATTATTAAAATAGTAATGTATCATTGACGTAAGAATCTAACAACACAGACACAAAGAAGAAGCGAATCCGTCAACAATCCGACATCATAATATTTTCTTTCAATACAATTAGCAACAAAGAAATGTTTCACTGCTTCTTCGGTATTGCTGTCCTTCATAAAATAGGAGCACGATCAAAGTAACATTATCTGGTGTCTAACACACGCCTTATCAGCCCCATTCCTCCCATAAGGGGGTAAGGGGAGGTTGGGGAGTTCCGGACAGTTGAGTAAGCTAACTGAAACAAACTTTACTCGTTTAAATTTTGCGGGGAGCAGTTTCTGAGTTGGGTTGCGTGCATGCTGACGACAAAGTTAAGAAACTCGCGATAAAAGTTCATTGCTGGTTGGCTAATTGAGTTTTTTTAATTATAAATACTTTTTTTTCAAGTTTTTGGTGATTTAATTGTGTTTTTACGGTATGACGCCCAAATAGTTGTTTGTACAAGAAATATTTATAATTTTTCACGGTTGTTACTAATCGGTGTTTGTGAAACTTAACGTAATTTGATGTTAAATACAGCAGCAGGCCAGAAATCAATAAAACGTTTCCATTCTCTTCTAACAAATGTATTTCGCTTTGTTTATCGTACATAGTACCTAATAAACATATTATTATGTACAACAATACAGCACAGACTCTCCAACAATTCAGAATTATGTTCGCTCATCCATATCTGACCACCAACAGCCACCCCAGTCGCCAGGGCAATAAGGAGTTACGTAACCTCCATTGTTCTCACTGTTTTACTTATTATAACACAGAGCTAACAACTCCTTTATCTGGAATATCATAGATTACACCTAGTTTCGTTGAAACTCCTTTCAGAATTCGAACAAAGACAACCTCAAAGTATCGAAACTTTTTCGTTTATGGTATCAATTTGTTTTAATTTTTCTCATCGTCCTCTTTCTCAACCAGGCGATTTGCATTCTATAGGACAATGATGTATAAATTACTACGATTATGTACCTAGTACGAAGTCCTCAAGTACAATGAAAATAAATTCTTTCAAGTACTTAATTAGTATAAATTACCGTCCGTAAAATAAGCGAAGGATCTCTTTCTCAAATAAATTTAATTTAATATCAAGAGAAATGTCAAAGAAAAGAAAAAAAAAATAACTAAAGATCGGGAGCACGACTCGCTGACGTTGAAAAGAAATTTAACATTAATGAATATCGCTTTTCGTAATAATATTCTGCTTAGAGCTCCTGAAGCGTTTGTATGTCTTCACAGAGTAAATTACTTTCTCATATCTGGACGTAATGACGTTTTTACTCAGATATAAATATTGTTAATCTTGTACTTAGGTACCTTGTCTACTTATCTACTACCTATGTAACGAAAACCTAGTTTTCCTTCAAACATATTGTCGAAAACATGATCCAGCCACGGAATTTTCAGATTGTTCAGTTAGAATAACAATTTAAAAAAAAAACCAAGATTCTGGGGGAATAATTAAATAGAAAGACGACCTTCGAATCTTAATTGAAGACATACCTACAAAACTTGAGCGTTCCTATTCATTCCTATGTGATGAAATTGCAAAACAAAAATAAAAAAAAATAAAAAAAATAATAATAAATTGGCTTAGCGGGGTAGCAGCCGATCAATCAAAGCGTTTCCACGGGTGCGACGTGGCCGGGGCTAACCGAAAATAGCTCGACAGTTGGCAATACCGCCATCCACCTGGCTCAGAATATGTATATAATAAAGGGGAGGCGCGGGCGGAGCGGGCGCGGAAAATCAATAAAGCGGGCGGCGAGCATCAAAACATACCGCGCCCCGCTCGACGCTCGCCAGATCACCTCCGCCACCCGGCCCTCCCCTGCGCTCGTCTCCCGGGGAAACCCTCCCCATGTTTGGCAGACATCGTCCTTGATCTCCCCACTTCGCCAAAACGCCCAAGTTTGGATAAACACTCGTATCGTTTCATTCGAAATTGGGTCGCTTATGCAATTTGCTTTTTACTGTTTTTACCATCCTCGCTCTTTCATATCGTAAACTAATCAGCTTGGCCTTTGATACGTGGTTCTTTCCATGAACGAAATACTAACGATTTTCTTTCAGGTATTTTTAGAATCTTCCACGTGTAATAACGTGTGGGTAGGTCGTATGTTCTTCAATTTATCACGGGTTCTCTGCACAATGAGAACCGACGAAATTACAAGACGCTTTCCTCATTACAGAGAGCAGAGGGACCGCACCTCATTTACCGAAATTATTCAATTATAAATAAATATCTATTATTTAGAAAAGCGTATCAAAATAAGTTAGGTACCTAGTACCTACTGACTTTTCATAAGACACCACTTATCTTCTGTTAGAAAAGTTCTGATACTGAAATTTTACCATTACTTACACGCTTTCACGATATAAAAAAGCACAGGAGCTAGACCACCACCTCGTAAAGCAGTATTATTGTAATCTTACTTGAGTGTGGGAAAGAGATGGAGCTAGACGTCCTGTATAGCTTTATCTCTTTCTCACACTAAGTAACATTAAAATTATACTGCTTTAAGGGGGAAGCGCCAAGGTAGCCCGCGAAATTCAAATTTTCTTACGATTTTTGCAATTTGCTGGTCAGTATTAAGTTATAGGTTGATTAAAATATGATTCGCGGCCGTAACAAATATGTATTTACAGAATTATAATCATTAAAGTCATCAACACAACTCTCTAAGACCAAGTAAACCCCAAGAATTACTATTTCATGAAATCTTGACATTTGGGGATTATACTAACTTAACAAGTTTTATTACTGATTGTAATGATTATAATTCTGTAAATACATATTTGTTACGACCGCGAATCATATTTTCATCAACGTACAACTTAACACTGACCAGCAAATTGCAAAAAACGTAAGAAAATTTGAATTTCGCGGGCTACCTTAGCGCTTCCCCCTTAAGAGGTGGTGGTTGGCCCACGGCACCCTAATTACGTAACACACTACCAATCACAATCTGAATGATTTTGAAGCAAATTGCTAATCCATTGTTTCATATGTTTGAAAAATTTGTGTGCTCAACAACGTACCTAATGAATGTTGTTGAACTGTCAATATGAAACAGATTCCGACTGTGTGTTTCGCAATTGCCCCGCATACCTACATAAAACACTAGAATAAATGCAATCAAACGAAACTCGAGCTATTTACGGTAACGCTTCTAGCAAAACTTACGTTTCTTTTTCTTGGAAAATAAACCATAGGTAGATAGAATACTCTTTATTATGCACACCATCAATATTACAGATATAAAATAGAAATTTACCATATCGAAATGTCAAGGGATTAATATATTTTTAGCTTTAAAAAGGTAACTTTAAAGGTAAGCTTTCTTTACAATCACTATGTTATAACAGTATTTTACTGCTACATAATGTATAATACAATACCATCGCGAACATTTGCTGTGAACCACTTTTCGACCTTATTACTAAGGTAAGCATTCGTCCGCGATGGTATACTATCGCGGAAACTTGCATCTGACCAATTTGAAAACAAAATCCCGTGCACACGATGACCACATATGTTTGCAAGTGTTAAGCTATAGCGGCCGAGTGCTGCAAGCAAAAATAGTCCTTACGGTGTATAGATGTTCGTTTCTCCCAATGTACGTAATATTACTTATTTACTTTCTTGTAATCGTCGAAAAAAATGTATAGGTTCGATTTCACCCTCCGGCAGAAGGAGGTTCAGGCTACCGATGACGACTTTTAATACAAGTACCTAGGGGCATTAGGAAAACTTCGAGTGAGATATTATGAGACTAAACAAAGTGAAACCTATTATGAAAAAGTAATGTCCAATAAAACAGAAAGTGATATCATTATTACAATTTTAATAAAGTTATTTGCACGTATGAATTTTAAACATCGCTAACTACATGATACAGACAGTAAAAAATAACTTTAATTTCGGAAGTCGGTGTCTTTGGATCTGTATTTTAGTTTTGTGCCACCGACTTCCGAAATTAAAGTTATTTTTCGTTTTGTAGTGTTTTTGTGGAAGTCGGTTGGTTTTTTTTTTGTAAAAAGTTTTTATTTTTCACTTTTTAGTGGGTCGGTTTCTGATTTATACAAATTACTATAGCCCGATGACAACCGCTCATCACCTTTTACAAAATATTGCTTTTCCCGATGTAAGGACGTTATTGATTAAGTGGACGTGGACGTGGTTGGTACTTCACCATCAGCTCCACTTCACCATAATCATGCATTGTGACGAGCATAAATTGCTTAGCCACCATATTAAAGTAATCGAACGCAAACCGTGAAATAGATACTTATTATTGAGTAGTTCCGGTGGCCATCTGTGGTCTTCAGCATCAGTTCCACTTCACCAAATGGTGCTTTCCGAAAGCAAATGCACGAGTTATTATAAAAATACCGAAATCGCTATAGGTGTGCCTATAATATTTGAAGAGTTTCTATTTCTCCAGGATCCCATCATTAGATCCTGACCTGATGATAATGGGACCACCTAACCCCCACCCCCCACAAACCATAACCCTTTAAAAAAAAATTTCCAAATCGGTCCTGCCATCTTCGAGTAATCGGGGACCACACATAAAAAATTCGGACAAACTGATAACCTGCTCCTTTTTTTGAAGTCGGTTAAAAATACATTTATTGTACTTGTGTGATTGTAATAGCAAACAAATGGGTAGGTACGGTAACGGTGTCTTACTTGATATAGGTATGAACCTGCTTTCACTAATAACTCTGATAGCTTTAATAGGTACCGGATTTCCGGAAACTAAGAGATATTCAAAGTAAAAACACTCGGCATATTATTTTTATTACAACGATATCCTGAAGCCGGAAGCTGTTAACACAGTTTGCACAGCGTAGCGCCATCTATTGACAGCTTAAAGTAAGCACTTAAGTTCGAAAGTTTTCAGTACGGTACCTAATTGTAATTTCTGAATACTGGCCTGTTTTGCTATACAAACTATTGTATTACGTAAAAGATTTAATCAGCTGCGCAAAGCATTACAGATTATTAAAAAATGGTTATGTTGTTGAATAAGTATTGTATAAAAATAAACATAATCTGCAGTAGTTAATATAATAAGTACCTACTGCAGATTACAAAGGAATATTTCAAAATAAGAAATCACAAAATTAGGTCAATTTCTAACATTGTAGTTGTAATAGTTCCCTATTCTGAATATACTACGACTGCTTTGTGATACCTGTTCTAATAAATAACACTAACATAAACATTCTGAATTCTCTAAGCTGATGTCAAAAAGAAATATTCATATCAACATACTGAGATAACGTAATGTCACCTTAACATTCTGGTATTGTATAGAAAATTGATATGACATGGTCATAATGGTCGTTACATAAATGACAGGCAGTTGATTGGCGATGCCGTCACGCAACTCAGTGCTAGGTACCAACTTGACCTACAACCTGCTTAGCAACAATGGCAACTAATTTGTCATTGTAAGTATTGTCTATTACTTGTTTGTTATTTATTGTGTTTTTTACTTAAATTAATTATCCATACTAATATTATGAACAGTAAAGTAACTCTGTCTGCTTGTCTGTTATCATTTTACGCCTTAACAGCCGGACGAATTTGTATGAAACTTGGCAGGGCACACGGAGAAATTATGGTCTGAGTTAGAAACATAGAATACCTTGTATCCCCGTATGATCCCGTGGTAAATTTTTTGACCTCCACGCAGACAAGCCGCGGACAAAAGCTAGCTTGTAATATGTATTACAAAAGTTATGCTTGTGTCATAACAAAAGAAAATAGTTTGATTTAGGCTCAATTAAATACATGCTCGCCTGTATTCCCTGAAAGGTTAGGCCGAGGTGAACACTGAACATTACACTCACATTTCACCAATTATGTTCAAGCAAGCATGTTCAACTGTTCAAGTCCCATGTAATAGGGCGAGCCTATTGCCATCAACTGGGCCACTGTTACTAAGAAATTCCTAATAGAAAATCCCAATATCACTTTATCCTAACAACAACATTACGCTCATACCAACAACATAATAAATTACTAAGCATTAATGTCGCCAAGACTCATTACTTTCAAGTTTCAGCCCACGCCTTTAAGTATTTATAGTAGTTGATTTGAAGCTTTAGAAGCAAGTACCCACCTACGTGAGGAAATGCGCCCGCATAATATACTATAATTATATTCAATAACGTATTCCGAATGCCTGCAGTGCACCGGCGTCGTTCGAACAATGACCCGTAGCGCCACCTGTCTTGTCATACTCGAACTACCGGTAGTACACGCGTGGCTAGCTGGCTACAGTGCGAAACGTTTATTGTGAATTGATTAATTATTATTTACTAGCTGTTGCCCGCGACTTCGTCTGCGCTCCAGGATGAAAAGTAAACTATATCGTTACACAGGTCATGGTCTGCTCATGTGCCAAATTTCATTGACATCCGTTCAGTCGTTTTAGCGTGAAAGCGTAACCATCAAACAAAGAAATAAACTCACCTTCGCATTTATAATATTAGTTAGGATTAGCTCTGTTGACTGTTCCTTATTTTTAACCGACTTCAAAAAAAAAGAGGAGGTTCTCAGTTCGTCGGATTACTCAAGACGGCTGGACCGATTTGGAAGATTATTTTTTGTTTGTTTGAAAGGGTATAGGTACTTTACAGGTGGTCATACTGTCATCAAGTCAGGATCTAATGATGGGATCCTGGAGAAATTGAGGGACCTCTTTAAATATTATAAGCACACCTATAGCGATTTGGGTAATTTTTATAGTGACTGGTGCATTTGCTCTCGGAATGCACCATTTGGTGAAGTGGAACTGATGATGAAGACCACAGATGGCCACCGGAACAACTCAATACTAAGCATTTCACTGATTGCGATTCGATTACTTTAAAATGATTGCTAAGCAATAAATATAAGCTCGTCACAATGTGTAGCCCACGCTGAGGGGCAGGTGGGGGATACGGGCGTGTAGGCGGGGGTGACGTTGTTCCCTTGACGAAGAAGCGGAAATAAAACCACGCGACACGGGGTAAAACACTTGTATTTCCAATACGACACAACACAATACAAAATATTAAAAGGAAATACACGGGCAAATTTACACACTATTTACAAACTTAGCAACTTGACTGGTATTACTAATTACTTCAAGCGCGGCGCGAAGTGAACCAACGGGTGTAGGTATGTCGCTTCACTGGATGATCGCTGGAGACTGACTTGCTTGTGCCAAGGTGCGCCCTTTTTATGCGCTGGCATGGGTAGCGCAAGTGGCGGGGGTCGTAAAATGTACCCCCCGCCGTTATTACCCAATGACTGACAATGCGGGAGGCGCGCATTTTACTACCATGGCACAAGTAGCGGGTATACAAACATGTCCAGTCAAATTGCTTTACAATATTCTTATAGTTATATACTCCTATCCTAATATAACTATCTTAAACCTAGAAATAGAGCTCACATTACTGTGCTTCGCCTACATTCCACCCCCTGTAACAGGGTTCAGCCGCATTACATCTTGGTCTGTGGGAAGCACAATAATCTTTGCTACGGGCCGACGCAGGACCCCATATACAGTCTTAACATCTACTACACGGATGATTCCATCATTTCCGTGGTACACTGTTTGGATTATCCCCTTTGTCCATGCACTTCGTTCTTTGCTACTGTCCACCAACACTACTACGTCACCGACACGCACATTTGGCACATTGTTCTTCCACTTTTCGCGACGTTGCAGGGTCGGGAGATATTCCCGCAGCCAGCGCCGCCAGAACATGTCGGCAAGCGCGTTCACACGCCGCCACTGCCTGCGGGAGTCGACGTCTTCGATGTCCCCCGGTGCAAACGGCGTACTCCCGGATGCAGTGCCCAGGAGTAGGTGGTTCGGTGTCAGGACCACAGGCTCGTTGTGGTCATCGTGCACGTAACTCAGCGGTCGGCTGTTCACTATTTGCTCGGCCTCTGTGAGGAGGGTGTAAAGAACCTCCTCACGAGGCGCTCGCTCTTTGAGTGTGCTTCGTAGCGCGTTCTTCACCGACCTCACCAGGCGTTCCCAGCAGCCACCCATGTGAGGTGTCGCCGGGGGTTTGAAGTGCCATGATATGCCTCGGTTGATGGCCTCGTCCCTGAGCTGCCCATGGTTGAGGTCTTTCAGTGCAGCTCGCAGCTCGGTGTTGGCTCCGACGAAATTTGTACCCTGGTCGGAGTACAAATGTGCTGGTTGCCCACGGCGCGCTATTAGGCGCCGTAGGGCTAGTATGGCTGAATCGGCGCTCAGCGTGGCGGCTAACTCCAGGTGGACGGCGCGCGTAGTGAGGCAGGTGAATAAGGCTCCCCACCTCTTTTCGCGGCGCCGGCCAATCGCCACTTCCATTGGGCCGAAGTAGTCGACTCCCACTCGCACGAAAGCTCTTCTGGTGTTTTCCAGCCTTGCAAGTGGGAGATCACCCATTTTTGGTGGGGCGGGTTGAGCTCTGCAGATGCGACAGAGCTGGCAATTTGCGACCACTGTCTTTACTGATGTCCTGATCTTCGTGATCCAGTATTTCTCTCGTAGGTTATTGACGACGGTTTCGTGGTTCGCATGTAAAGCCATCGCATGGTAGTGTGCGATTAGCTTCCTAGTTAGAGGGTGACGCCCGTCCAAGATTATAGGGTGCCTTTCACTAAATGTGAGCACTTCGCAGGCACTCAGACGTCCTCTCACTCGTAGCAACCCATCGTCGCTAATCATTGGGTCCAAAGCTTTTATGCTGCTGTCGTTGGGAACGGGCAGCCCCTTGAGAATGGCAGCTCGTTCATCGTGAAAGCTGTCTTCTTGACACAACTTTATTAAAATGTTGTGTGCTTCTTCTAAGTCGTGTGTTCGCAGCTCCGTCGTCGCCCGGCGTTTACGGCATCGGCTGACGAAGACGAGCGTGCGCGCCATAACGCGCTGTATGCGCGTCCACGATGAATATCGTTCGTAGTTCAGGAGTGGTGCTGGAGGTGCTATGGTGGCGTGGACCCGCTGAATGCACTCAAGATCCGCCTCCGCCGCCTCAGGCTCCTGACATGTCGGCCACTGCTCCTGTGAATCACGTAAAAACGAGGGGCCCGAGAGCCATTTTGCATGGTTATCGGGCCAACACAATCTGGTCGCTACGTCAGCTGGGTTGTCCTTTGTGGGGACCCAGCGCCAGTTGCCTCTATCTGACAGCCTATCTATTTCCGCTAGTCTATGCGAAACGAACCTTTGAAACTCTTGTGCATCAGAATTTATCCATTTTAAAACAGTTTTGCTGTCAGTCCAATAAAATTTCTCTTTAATTGGTAACCCTAGCTCCTTTTCGGCGGTATCCGCTAATCGGCAAGCTAACACCGCTGCTTGTAACTCTAGTCTAGGGATAGAGATAACCTTTTGTGGCGCTACTCGCGCTTTCCCTAGTATCATAACAATCTCTCTATTGCCTTCGGAGTTATAGCCTACTAGGTAAGCTACCGCGGCGTAAGCTAGTTCGCTAGCGTCCCCGAACACATGTAACTCTAGGTTCTCTAGGTTTAACCTATACCACCGCGGTATCTTAACATCTTTTAATCGCTGTAAATTATTAAGCCAATTAAGCCACATATAGGCATCTTCCTCATTTAATGGTTCATCCCACTTGATTCCTGATTTCCAAATTCTTTGCATTAATATACGTGATTGGATGACGCAGGGATAAAGGAAACCCAGAGGGTCATATATTGACATTATTGCGCTCAAAAATTGCCGCTTAGTGGGAATCAGATCGCCATTTATTATCTCTGCCGGTAACCGTTTAAATGAAAGGTCAAAACCCAATTCATCTTCCTTGGGTGACCATATTAGACCTAGTGTCCTCTCTACCGAACCTACTCCCTTTTCGAGGGCTACTCTCTCAGGCATATCTATTCTTAGTCTGTCCCTAAGCTCTGATGAGTTCGTGACCCACCCCCGTATTACAAATCCCCCGGAGGCGTGTATTCTGGACACTTCCTCAATCAGTCTGTTAGCCTGCTCTTCGGACCATGCGCTATCTAAATAATCGTCCATATAGTGCTTCGTCCTTATGGCTTCAACAGCTTCGGGATAGACGTCAACCCATTCACTGGCATTTTTATTGAGTATATAGATTGCCGTGGTTGGTGATGAGACTGCACCAAATATCATAGAATTCATCACATATGTATCTGGTTCTTTACGTTGGTCCGCGCCTCTCCATAAAAATAATTGCGCGCCTTGATCTTCTGACCTAATTCTTATCCGCAAAAACATATCAGCGATGTCCCCTGAAAATGCTATGGGGCCTATCCTGAACTTTAATAATATGCCGAGCAATGAATTTAACATGTCAGGGCCGGTCAGCAGGTTGTCGTTCAGACATGTACCGTGAGATGCAGCAGCCGCGTCAAACACTAAGCGAAGCTTCCCTGGTTTGTTTGGGTTCACTACACCAAAGTGTGGTAAATACCAAACCGGAGAGCTATCTATCTCGCCCTCTACTTTGCGCGCATAGCCCTCGTCTAATAGTCGATCTATCTGTTTCGTGTATAACTCAGCGAAACTAGCGTCTTTGCGCATACGTCTCTCGATACCGTACAACCTCTGCCGGGCCTGATTATAATTGTTAGGCAATTGCGTATTATCATGCTTCCACAATAAACCTACTTCCCACTGTGACCTGTCAGGAGTGCGGTGACTAGTGCTATCTAGTACATCTAAGGCTCTTTCAACATCCTTATGTTTGCGAGTATCTTGTGAAATTCCTATGGCTTCTAAGTCAAACTGTGATTTTACCAAATCATGTAGATCAGGAAGGGAGACTGTTGTGCAATTCACTGTTTCGTTAGTACTAGCTGAATCGAATGGTCCATGTATGACCCAACCTAGCTTCGTGAGTGAGGCAACCGGCTTACCGGATCGTCCACGGCGGATGTCCCGACCGACGAGCAGCTCCCAATTGTCTTGTCCGAGTAACAGCAGCGGCTTGGCTCCCCTCATTTCCACGCAACCCAAGTTACAGAGGTGAGCGTTGTCACGTATCACTGAGGCGGACACTGTTTGCGTTGGTAAGTTCACGTTCACCATTGTACGGCACTTTACTTTGTGACACTGTCCATTAGGTCCTTTCACACGCACTTGTACTACTCGCGAGGTTAAGTCCGTCACTCCGTAGCCACCCGCGGTTTTTAGCGAGAGAGGTACACGCGGTCCCGCTAGGTTGGTTGCGAGCGAACTGTCTATGAGCGATACGGTCGCACCATCGTCTAATAACGCATAGCACTGTTTGTCGTCGCCGTTTTCGTCACTTAAAGTCACTGGCATTATTTTCAGTAACGCTGTAGCTCGCCATTCCCCGATGTTTGTTACACTTTCTGTTTTATCTTCTTTCTGCGGCTTATCCGCGTGTAACAACACGTGATGTCCATAACCGCACTTTTCACATCTGTTTGCGCGGCAGAACCTCTTGGGATGCTTCTTGACAAGGCATTTGAAGCATGTGTTCTTTTCTTTTATCGTGTCCCAACGTTGCTGCACACTTAGCTTCTTAAACTGGTCACAATCTTCAATGGCGTGTTCCCGTTGGCATATTACGCAATCCTTAGGTACGGAGGATTCGTCACTCTGCGTATTTACTCGATGAGCCAACGGTGGTCTGCTGCTGACAGGACGTGTGGTATTCACTGGCCGGGCTTGACCGGTGACATTCTTCTGTTGCTTCACAAGGGGTTTCGACGGTCCAGGCTCATTCATCATTGGTTGCACATAGTATGACGTCGAACGTGTCAAATGTATGAGAAAGTGAGACAATATCTCTAAGTTCGGTGACACTCTTAAATCCACTCCCTGTGCGTTATCTAAGCCCATCGCAAAGTCACCATACTGCGCACGTTGTACTGGTGTCAGCTTGCTCAGCAACTCACTCACTAATTGTGGGTTATTTATATAACCTTGTGCACGAATGTTCTTCAATAAGGACACACAGTTTCTAACTGTTGATGAGAATTTCCTCAGCTCCCGGCCACTTTCCGTCACTCTGGGTAAATCTCTCACTTTTCTCAACGCACACTGGAGCACTACGGTCGGGTGACCGTACTCTTCCTCAAGCGCATGCATTATCTCTGTGGGGTCTGTTGACGTTCGCAGTAAATCCTCCACTGAACTCTTTGCTTCGCCACGCAGTGAGGTCTTTAGTCGTGCTAGGTTCTCATGTGTCTTGAAACTGTACAATTCAGTTGTGTCCCAATACATCTTCCGAAACGATATCCATTCGGAAGGGTCTCCGTGAAATGGTGGCAATTCATATGACTGCCTTGGTATCGGTCGCGGGCGTGCCATGCTTGCGATTGCTTCTGCCAGCTTGTCTATCTTCCTGTCTCTTTCACCCGACGATTCTCGACGTCTTTCTCTTTCATCCACTCCGTCATATCTCTGCCGCCATGTATCCGACTCGAGTGTTGGTACTCGAGGTACACTTGCGGCCGGAGTGGTAAAGACGGGATAGTCATCAGGCAGACGGAATCTCACTCCTTCTGTCGACAATGGCATGTACATTTGCGCGGTCGGTGCTGTCATGTCAGGTACCGGGACTGGCGCATGCAACACATCTATCTTCCGAGGCACGGTGGATTCACGATTCGCTGTACTCACATTTTCATCGTGGGTCACAGCTGTTTCACGGGGTGCAGTCACTTCAACAGGTGCGCGGGATACAGAAGGCGCACACAATACTGCATCCTGTTGAGTCATTTGAGGCGTTGTTTTAAACCATTCTTCAACGCGCTGTTCCGAATCCACATCCGAGACAGAGTCATCACTCTCAGCAGCGGCTTCTATCTCTGCAATCTCTGCTTCCATCCTTTTCTTCACGAGATTCTCTTTGTCTCTCATGAGCTTCTCCTTTAGTTGCACCAAATCGCGCTCAGCTTCGTACTCGATCCTCTTTCGTAAGAAATCGACGCTCCTGCGGCTATTCTTAGATGAGACTCTGCTGCTTCGCGTTGATCCATGGCGACTTCGTGCGACTGTCTGTCCTTTCTGAAGTCCTTCTGACGTACTTCCGCTGTGGTCAATCACACGACCACCCGTCAGAGGAATGTTAGGAGCCAGCGTCGGTGCCAATGTTGGAGCCACCGATGGTGAACCTGGTGCCTTTTCAGATGGCGAGCCTGAGTCCGAGATGACGTCATCCTTTCGACGCGCACTTATTTCCTCGCCCAATCTTCTTAGCTTACTGCGCGTGGTCATTGCACTTTTCTGACTCATGATGTATTTTCACTTCTTCTTGTTGAACCCGGTCCGGCTCGAAGGACCAAAATGTAGCCCACGCTGAGGGGCAGGTGGGGGATACGGGCGTGTAGGCGGGGGTGACGTTGTTCCCTTGACGAAGAAGCGGAAATAAAACCACGCGACACGGGGTAAAACACTTGTATTTCCAATACGACACAACACAATACAAAATATTAAAAGGAAATACACGGGCAAATTTACACACTATTTACAAACTTAGCAACTTGACTGGTATTACTAATTACTTCAAGCGCGGCGCGAAGTGAACCAACGGGTGTAGGTATGTCGCTTCACTGGATGATCGCTGGAGACTGACTTGCTTGTGCCAAGGTGCGCCCTTTTTATGCGCTGGCATGGGTAGCGCAAGTGGCGGGGGTCGTAAAATGTACCCCCCGCCGTTATTACCCAATGACTGACAATGCGGGAGGCGCGCATTTTACTACCATGGCACAAGTAGCGGGTATACAAACATGTCCAGTCAAATTGCTTTACAATATTCTTATAGTTATATACTCCTATCCTAATATAACTATCTTAAACCTAGAAATAGAGCTCACATTACTGTGCTTCGCCTACACAATGCATATACCTAGTGAAGTGGAGCTGATGGTGAAGAACCAGGAGAACTCCTCAACAATTAACGTCCCTGCATCGGGAAAACCACTATTTTGTAAAAGGTGATGAGCAGTTGTCATTATCCTATTGGAACCAAACCGACCCACGAAAAAGTGAAAAATAAAAAACTTTTTTGCAAAAAAAAAAAAACAACTGACTTCCAAAAAAACACTGTAAAGTGAAAAATAACTTTGATTTCGGAAGTCGGTGGCAAAAACCCAAAAACACAGATGCAAAGACACCGACTTCCGAAATTAAAGTTATTTTTCACTTGTCGAGTTTTTTTTGGAAGTCCAAAAAAATCTTGAATAGCTTTAGATTGTAAGTACCTTTTTTGGCTTTATAACATTGATTATAGATAACCTTTATTGGTGCATGTTGTGTTAGCCTGTAAGTAATTGTTGCACTTAAAAACGTACTATTATGCAAGTATAATTGTAAATATTTGGTGTAAACAATTGTTGGCTAACCTAAATAAATAAATAAATAAATAAATAAGTCGGTTGTTTTTTTATTGCAAAAAAAGTTTTTTTTATTGAAGTTGTCTACGGGTTACTTTTTATTTGATTTTAAATCACTATTAACTCACGGAATGTACAGACGCCAGCACTTCAGGCTACCCGAAACTGTCAAATATTCCCAATCAACCTTGAACCTAATGCTTTAGCAATAAAGTTGAAAATCTATTAAAGAAATTTGACAGATTGTAGTAGATTGATGTGCTGGCGTCCATACTTACCAGTACCTTTAGGGTTACTAACTATTTTTAGAAGAAAAAGGTCTTTTCTGTCAGGGAAGGGTCAGGGCCCCGCAATCCATGGGGCCCCCTAGTTCTTGCCAGCGTCGTAGCTAGAGGCTGTCAAAAGAAAACCTAACTTTTCGATTTCGATTTAAAAAAATACTCTGTTTATAAGTCTGTACTTCTTTAATTAGGTACCCTCTCTGATATCAGAAATAGATACTTTATTCTTTCTAAAAAAAAGTCGGTACAGCCTACACAATAGCCTGCCTTATACTAAATAATTCTAGGCTTTCCTCTGATACTATCTCAACTGAGTCATAGGACTATTACATTAAATTTCACTGAGGGTCAATACAACGGTCATTGTTCGGAGGTAAGTACCAATAATGAATGAGTTATTTTACTGTTTACAAAACATGACTTCAGCCTGCTACTGACAAATTCCTGACGGAAATATATAGAGATGCCCAATGACACAGCCTGACCTGGCAATTCAAGTTCTTTTACTTTTATTACCAAGCTAGGCCACGCAGGGACTTGTGGCTACGTATAACAGCCGCACGGGTCGATCGATCAGGTTAAGCTACGCCTGCCGCGGTTGGTTCGTGGATGGGTGAAAATCTTTACACACCAAGAGCCCTCCGTGCCTCGGAGAGCACGTTAAGCCGTTAGTCCCGGCTGTCATTCGTGGGTCTTTGACAGTCGTTACGGGTCGTCAGAAGCGCGAAAGTCTGACAATCAGTCTTACCCAGGCGTATCGTCTTTACCTAGTAACTGGGTTGTGGAACTTGTGGAGGTCAGATAGGCAGTTGCTTCAAGTAAAATACTGGTATATAGCTGCATCCGGTTGGACTGGAAGCCGACCGCAACATGGGACAAGGCTGTGCAGATGACTAAGCTAGCGACCCGCCTCTGCTTCGCACTGAGATGTCTTTATTTTATTTCATGTAAATTTAATATTGTATTAATGAATTTTATTTCACAGACAGGCACGATAAGCGAATTTAATTTGTAATAATGTAAAGATGTACATAAGTACAAGCTGTGTGCCCGACAGTGGTCTCGATCGTCATGGAGCGAGATCGGTAGAGTTGCCAGCTAAAATCGGTATATTTGTACCCAAAATAGGTATTTGACAAAAAAAAAAATACAATATTCAATCAAATTCGTTTATTTATTAAAAAAAAAAAACTTACAGATTAATTTATAACGAGAGCCCATATCGGTAGAAATACCGAAAAATCGATAGGTTCGAGACCACTGGTGCCCGATGGGATTTCCCGCCGGAAAAAAACACCCCTATACGCCGTGAATTTAAAAAAAGAACTCCTCCCTTAGTGCTCACTTTTGTTATAAAAGGAACTCTTGTACATTTCATGCTTCTAGACGAAACGGGTTAGGTTGTGCGTTGTATGTCAGTGAATTTAAGATTTTTATGTATATACATATGTCGCAGTAGATGGTTGTAGCCGTCTTAGAGTCATATCCCTAGGGATATAAACTATATGACGACTACAACCTAACTTACCGCGACATATAGATAGATAATTGGATATTAAAGGTATGGTTTCTTACCTGATAAGGAAGTAGGTTGGCGTAATCCAGGAAGTCCAGCTGCTTGTCATGGAGGAATTCCACTGGCTGAGCGTCAGTCTGGAGAGTCAGGTCAGCTGCCAGCGGCATGAATGTCTGGGAAACATTTACATCATTAGATATAGGAATACACATAGGTAAACCCCGCGTTTACACCCATATACATACATATATACATGTTGGGATACTTGTTTTCGACAAGTCTTGTAAATCATGTAAAACATGGCTTCTCAAAACCATGTATATATGTACTAATTCCATGTCCATACTGGATGATTTTTTTTACCGTCTCGAAATTTTTACAGGGTGTTCTACCCATGAACATGAACAACTTTCACTATGGGACCAACTATGAGATCACGAAAAAAAATCAGCTGTTTCATACATTTTGGTCAAGTAGGTTTGAACTTTTCTATTAAACCGCAGATTTTTTTTTTCGTGATTTCAGAGTTGGTCCCATAGTGAAAGTTGTTCATATTCATGGGTAGAACACCCTGTAAACATTTCGAGACTGTAAAAAAAGTCATCCAGTATATTGTACTTACATACTAACTCCATGACCATACATGTACTGAAGTTGTTTCAGACATGTATTGTTAGCTAACTTGTTCAACTTCTTGACATTTTTGAAAAGTTTAACATGAGGTCCTGGGTTCGATTCCAAGGGTCGGGCAGTGTTATTGGGTTTTCTATCAGGAATTACTCAATAACAGCCTGGAGTCTGGATCTGTGCCCGGTTGATGGCAATAGGCTCGCCCCCTATTACATGGGTCTAAAACATAACTGGCGAAATTTGGGTGTACTATAAGCATACCTCTGCCCAACTCTTCGGGGAAACAAGGTTATGATGTTAAGTTTTACAACTAGTCTTTACAACTTGTTTTAGGTGTAGGTAAACGATAAGCGAAGCTAGTAGACACAACATGTAGAATACTATTATGTTTTAAGAGCGTTGTCACATTTTGCACCTCTCTCGCTCACACAAAACCTAATTTTTAAGAATATTAAATGAAAAAATGCTTTTTTGAAAAATGTAATCAATGGGCGGTCTACAAAATAATATTAATTTAATAGGTAGTTATTCAAAAACACATTTCTATTGTGTTATCTAATAAACTTATGTAATTAAGTGTTATGATCTGTTTTTGAGATGATGTAAATAAATGCCACAATAAAAATGTGTTTTTAATAATTACCTATTAAACGAATATTATTTTGTAGACCGCCCATTGATTACATTTTTCAAAAATGCATCTTTTCATTTAACGTTATTAAAAATTTGGTCCCGTGTGAGCGAGAGAGGTGCAAAATGTGACAACCCTCTTAAACGGTGGTGTAAATGCAGGGTTGTATTGTTGGGAGTTGGGTTGAGAGCTTGTGTTGTGCCCTTCGGTGCCCTCGGTGGATTTAAAATGGACGTACTAGATAATAATGCTGGTAGCAAACTCTACAACAGTAGGAAACTTAGGGTCCGTTCACACAGACCGGCTCGGAGAGGAGAGCAGATTCTTATCACGTTGAAAACAGAGTTTTTAGTATTTGTAGTAAGGTTTATTTTTGCATGTGCACTGCTTTTGTCATTAAGAATGCTTGAACGCGCTTGGTGTGAAATAATAAGAGGAGCTGACCGGCTCCGATCGCGTACTTTTTCTCGTTCGCGCAGCCGTTCGGCTCCGATTGCATGCTCTTTCTCGCTCCCGCAGCCGATCTGCTCCGATTGCGTGCTCTTTCTCGCTCGCGCAGCCGATCGGCTCCGATTGCGTGCTCTTTCTCGCTCGCGCAGATGATCGGCTCCGATTGCGTGCTCTTTCTCGCTCGCGCAGCCAATCGGTTTTGTTCTGCTTTAAAAAATCTTGCTAACTAATATATTTCTTCATCGGAGCTATCTAAATCCATGTTCCGAAAAGCACACGTTAACACCGAAAACAAAACTTGGACTGCGTGGAATACTGGTACTGCCTTTGTAGTGTATCCACCCGGCTCCGAGCGCATCCGACCGGCTGCGAGTGCATCCGACCGGCTCCGATCGCATCCGCTTTCAGATAGCTTCCAGCCGGTCTATGTGAAATAGTTGGCGGCTCCGCTCCGACCAACTCCAAGCGTATACGATCCGGTCTGTGTGAAAGAAAAATGCGCGCCGATGCTCTCCGAGCCGGTCTGTGTGAACGGACCCTTATGCTTCATTTATTAAACCCTACGATTAAACCGAATTATTATGGTAGTGATTAAAACTGAAAAGATATGTCAAGAAAAGTTCTTATTAGAAATTCACAAGACGAAAGATAATTTAATTCAGTTTTCACATGGTCCTGAAAAAAGAATTCTACATTTTTAGGTAAGTACCACCTAGTTTTTCTTGAAACATTTTCTAAATTGATTATTATTGGTAAACGTTAGAAGATTACTTCTAAAAGGCATAAATTAATTTTGAACAGAATGATAGCCAGCTTTTAATTGACTATTAAACTATGTTAAAGCCTACTCAGTCGTAAACCACATTTTAATCGTATACTCTACTCGATACTAGATGGCGCTGTTCATATAAGTGAAGAATGGGACTGCGCTACTAATTGCTGTACTCAACTTTTAATGTCATATTAGCTTACCTTTTAATTATAATCTATTTAAAACTACCTAGCCGGGCAATGTTAATGTCTGTGGTACCTAGATTGATGATTTATTCAAAAGGTATAATTAACTTCCAGTGTTAGGTATCGGGGACAAAAAGGTGGCTAATCACTACTTATAAATACTTCCAGTTTGTTGGAATTTACACGAGGGAAGGCCGATGACCGAATGATGTTTCTATAATATTTGAATAATTGTAAAAATCGTTATAAGATACGGTCACTTTACATTTTACATAGAGGTATTTTAACTTTTCACTGAGCATTTGCTCTGAATGATAATTAACAGCATAAATACTTATGGACTGCAGGTCGCTCAGTACAACCCGTGTACGTAGGCGAACGTTCCCGGTCGACCACTTTTCAACATTATTACTAAGGGAATAAGGGCGAAAAGTGGGCGACCGGGAACGTTCGCGGGTGTACACCTAGCCAGAACAGAAGCGCCATACTAGGTGCTATTAGTGGTGGTACTGATTATCATTACTGGTAGCAGTATCACCATTCACTACCGTTATTTGGTCACTGTCTCTATCTGCTAGTTTCAATAAATCATGACAGCGCCATGTGAGCGTATTGGAACTAAACAAATCTATGTCAAGGTATGGTTAGCAAAAAACAATGTCACCAATGTCATATTATGATTATGACAAAGTGAGACCGAGTGCGTTAAAAATACTAGCACTAGTTGGACTTATGTCATGTCTTCACTGGTTTTAATTTTTGTGTCGCTACGAGTACAGTTTTCAATACGAATCAAAACGTTGCACAGTGCACACGCGTTGCTGTGACCTCAGACTCGCACAAAACGTGCCTGACATACATACGTAAAGAGGGGTGCGTGTGAATCTGACACTAATGGAGGTCGTACAGGACACGACGTGTTTGTGGAACAACGTTTCGACGTAACCTTGTAAACATCTAAAACATTCCCTCGTAGGTACCTATATTGAGTTATCTATAAATATCAGACGAGAGAGGTCTACGTCTATGTATTTGATTACCTATCTACGATGGTAATACCATTTGGAACTATTGGCAATGATTCTACTATAATATCTGTCTTTATTTTGCTATGCTAGATTGAATTATTGATTCATAAAGATATAATAAATACCTTCCTATGTTGTTCCTTTCTCAGAAGTTGAGGTTTTGTTGTTTCCTGTCCAAGTTTCTAAACTAGGGTTAATTCGACTGCCATAGTTTATTTTATTTGATTTAATTATGTTATTTTTTTAAATGTAAATAGTATCAAAGGAATACCTAAAATACCACTACCAAAAAAAACATTATGTGCTAAGTTAGCTTCATTTAGGAAGTTAAGTTAGCGCCATCTATTGCAGTTTATAAGAACTAAGAAAAAATATTTACCAAAGCCGGCCATTTCACGTCTTTTCCTTCATGTGTTTTGGGAGCCCAGACAAGAGTTCTTTCCACCAAAAAAACACGAAACGTCCGTCGTGAATAAACTGCCACCCACTCGCGACGTTGCCAGTCTACACCATCATATTCCACTAGCACCTGAAACAAAGAAAAACGATTTAAAAACACGGAAAATCTGTCATAATAAAATTCAGGTTTTTACTCTTCACCGTGTGCATACAATTTTTGTTATTATGCTTCATATCAGCAACATAAATAATTATTTTTATGAACATGTTACTAGTAGCGCCATCTCGCATCGAGTAGCGACATTAGAACGAGTGGAGGAAAACAGGTTGTTGAAGATGGTAAGTTGAACGCATTCAGCCACTAGATGGCGGCACGTGTATTCAACCGTCCCATGCAGCAGTTCGACCCCGCCCAAATATAGTATAGCGCGGGAATGAGACGCATTTTGAAAGAGAAGACAATAATAACAAATCAACTTTCTATCTCATAACGTAGTATTACTAGCAATGTTGCACCGATACAAACACGTTTTGAATAAAAGTTGCCATGAAGTATCGAATATGATAAAGAATGCGTATTTACTCCCAAGTGCGTCTATATACTTAGTAAAGGCTTGTTTATCTTAGCTAATACAGACGTCTGAATAATTTATCTTGGCAACTAGTAAGATCGCTGATATAGAGATATAGCTAAGTACCTAGATCCCTTAACTTATGCAAATTAGTGGCAAAATAAGTCAAGATGAACTATCTAGATACCTATATGGAGGTACCTATTTATATATTAGTTTTATGTGAAGGCAATTATATAGGTACATATTATGTAGATACCAGAATTTTTGTTTAAAAAAAAATTACGTTATAATGAAAACCTGTGATGTAAGAAAATACATCCTGTTTAATACCGCATATACTTATATCACTACAGGATGTATTTTTTCGAATATACTATGGGAAATCCATGGCATTTTTTAAAACTGTGTCACGCGCTATCCTGTCATATCCTTAATCCTACTCAAGTGACCTTCTGCCTAGCTAGACAACGTGAAGCACCAAGCAGCCTTGTATTTAATTTAGGAGAAAGGGATCGCAGTGTCCAAGGAGCATAAATTTATGAATGAACCATTTCTTGGATATTGAGACTTTGACTTGGTTACTACCACGGATATCTATGGTTACTACTGTGAGAAGCGTATAAGGCCTCTGCCTCGAATTTTGCGGGCAGCGGCGCGGCGGCGGCGGCGGCGCGGGAGCGGCGCGGGCAACGCAGACCCGTTCTCGAAACCAGCGGGCAGATCACGCGGCACTATAGCGGCATAGTGTTGTGTCGTCGAGATATCTGTTTTTGTTCGCGAACGAAATGTCTGAACAACAAGAATATTTTGTAGATAATCCCATTAATTACTAGTTATTTTATTAACATAATAAAACATTTTTATATTTGCCTTCAATATTTAGTTCGTTTTTAATTTCTTCCCTTATCTGATTAATTAGCCTCCTAATTTTGTGGTTCACATCTTTGCTGTTCCATATCGGCGTCCTATCAAAAATAGCTGAAATAATTTGTTCCTGCACGTCCGAGGACATTTCGATACGTCACAAAAATAAATTGCGCAGCACTATCAATGCAGACGCGCGGCGATCACCGCTTGACTGGAGTGCACCGCTCGTCGCCCTCTCCCGCCCCGCTGCCGTGCCGCTGTTTTCAAGGTCCGGTCCATTTAATTTTACGCATAAAATCCTGCCGCTCCCGCGCCGCCGCCGCCGCCGCGCCGCTGCCCGCAAAATTCGAGGCAGAGGCCTAAGGGTAATAAAAATAGTCTGTACTGTATCATCATCTGCCTAGCCTTTTCCCAACTATGTTGGGGTCGGCTTCCAGTCTAACCGGATGCAGCTGAAAACCAGTATTTTACATGGAGCGACTGCCTATCTGACCTCCACAACCCAGTTACTGGGTAACACGATACCCCTTGGTTGTCAGTCTTTCGGACTTCTGAAGACCCGTAACGACTGTCAAATATCCACGAATGATAGCCGAGACCAACGATTTAACGTGCTTTCCGAGACACGGAGCGGAGGGATCTTGGTATGTAAAGATGGTCACCCATCCACGGACCAACGGCGGCTAATTTAACCTAATCGATCGACCCGTGCGCCTGTTATTACTTAGCCACAAGCTGACAAGCCCTCTTTCTGTACTGTATAAGTACATTATAAGTACCGTAAAATGTTCCTACTTTGCTCCTATATTGTTAACTATGCTCCAATTCTCTAAAATGAATGAAGAATATAAAAAACCAATGAAATATTTAAGAATTTAGCATTATTTCTTTAAATTTCTTTAAAAACACGTTTTTTTTTTTAATTTTTACCCATACCTATTTCGACCATTGATACTATCAAAAAAGGTAAAGCGTAATATCACGGAATAAGGAAAGTATATCTTTGCTCAAAAAGCTTCCACAATGGAGATTGCTTGTGAAATATGCCCAGGCGCAGTTACCCACCCATGGTCATGGGTAACTTTGCGCCTTATTCATAGTTTCATATATATTATGAAATACTTAATTACGTTGATTTAACTTTAAAAATATGTTAGATAACATGTTATGCTTTAAATTAATACATCTGATTATATTTCATAATTAATAGTTTAAACAATATTCATAATTTTTTGGAGCAAATATTGGAATCAGAATCAGAATTATTTATTTGTAAAACATAGGTTACAGGTCAAGGTCATATATAATTATAATATGTTGCGCTATGTTCTGTCTTGATGACATACAAATTTTAGTGACGACTATTTAAAATAATGACAACAACAAAAAAAGAAAAACACTTTAAAAAATAAACAAAAAAAATATCGAGACAAAAGAAGATACATGCATGCAATATATTAGATTATTAATAGGTACAATATTTACAGTGTTTTATCATTTAAGTAATCATCTAGGGTATAGTAACATTTCTCAACTAATAATTTATGAAAACACTTTTTGAATTTTTTTAATGGCATGCTTCTTATGATATCGGGTACTTTATTGTAAATTTTGGGAGCAGCACCAAAGAAGCTCTTTTTCATTAGTGACGTATTGCATTTTGTCATACATAATTGGTTTTTATATTGAGAACGGATTGGGGTCTTCTTAACTGCTGACAATTTAGTAAATAAATGCGGATTTGATTTTACAAACAATGCAGTTTCCAGTATATATATGTAGAGCTGGTAACGTTAAAATCTTAAATTTCTTAAAGTAGGGAGCGCAGCTGTCTGTTAGTTTTAAATTACACATGGATCGTACACATCTTTTTTGCATCCTGAATACAATTACATTGGAGCAAAAAAGGATCATTCTACGGTACCTATTATATTTTTTCAAGGATTGGCATTAAAAAATCGATCCACCTAATTATACATATATAAGCAAGCACTTCTCGTACACACCAATCACGAATTTAAAGCTTTTGACTGGCACAGTTTTAATATCAAAATCGTGTGAATAACGTTGTATCTTTGTACATAATCATCTTATCATCATCATTTATTTATCTCAAGCATTACGTAACTGCTGAGGGCGACCCTCGGGCAAATAACACTACGTTACGTTGTTATCAATGTCACCAGCTACACCTACTCACACTGTTTCACTGAACTAAATATTTATTTTTATAGTAATGTTGTTCTTTCACGATTTTCCTAGAGCCACGTCCTAGACTCCTATAATGAGGATATTAGGTAGGTATTTGAAGCAATGCAATTAAAGATCGCAGTAATCTATACAAATAAATAAAATTGAAGTGTCTGTTTGCAATGTCAAAATAACAACTTTTTACTAAATGTATAATAATACTAAAGTATGTATATACGTACTTATAACAAAAAAAAAAAAAAATACATTTTTGTCTGTTTGTTCAGGCTAATATCCGAAAAGGCTGGACCGATTTTGACGGAACTTTCAGTGGCAGATAGCTGATGTTACGGGGAGTAAAAAAGGGTACTTTTATTTTAGAAAAATAATTAGGGTCCCGCGCATAAAAATTAAAAGCCATGAAATTGTGAACAAAAAGTCGAAAAATTACTATTATTATTATGTTGATTATTTTTGTATTTGGTAGCCCAATTCTCGCGGATAGTTACAGGCTATTTATCATCACGCTACGACCCTTAGGAGCCGAGTAAAAAGAAAAAAATCAGAAAGAATACTAAGCGAAAACGAAGTAATAGCGCGGGCGGGCGATGCAACGCGACGGGTCGGGGACGAGGGAGTTTTATTAAAATATGGCTGTTACTTTAGTATATTATGTATCTTACGACTTCCACGCGAACGAAGTCGCGGGGCGCAGCTAGTGAGCAAATAATTACTGTAGCTCATCTAAGGTCCGGTTGGTTACAGCTACATAATCTCCTTCATTTGACTCTTGTTAAGTATTGTTGCATTAGATTAGACAATAAGGAGACCGACCATTTTGAACTCGTTTACTACAAACGCTATGTTTGTATATCGTCCCCGTAGAGCGAAAAGTCACTAAGTCTAAAAAGAAGAGTTAGAAGTTTTTCTCAAGTTTATAGTTCTTATAATATTATAAACTTTATTTTAACTTTTTTTTAGCTTTATTTTATTTCCTTCAAAATAAGCCAAAACTATGACGATTTCTATTTTCACAACCTTTAACTCTCACAAACTCAAAACAGGGTTTTACGACTTTAATGTCTTTTCGCTCTACGGGGACGATATGCAGTCAATAAAAGTACTATTTTATGACTGTCCGACTATACTATCTCCTAGGATCCTAAATGAACAATAAAGTCCTTGATTACTATAATGAATGTCGCATTGACATTTTTATTTCCCCGTTTCAGCTTAATTACCATAAAAGGCATTATTATACAAACAAGGCACACGACACGACCGACTGGCATGGCATGGCGTGCCAGTACTCGTCCCAGTTTCAATCGAAGCCCTACTGTCAGAGCGACCTTGTCACAGTATCCGAGTATTTCTATACATAATTACATAAAATATACATAATTATATTTATAATTCATGCATTTACACGTTTGTGTTCAAAAACATTTATAATGGACGCAAAGTGAAATCCTGATTATTTTTGGCAGGCGACCAAGGAAAGTGCCATGAAAGTGTCTAATATTGTGTAAATAGGCGGTTTTGTACAAGTTGTGACTTGGTGACATTTTTACGTGATACTAAAATGAAAACTGATTATTTACGGCAAGTTGCTGGAATTTTACGCATCAAGTAGAAGATGTCAAAGTTCGCAAAGCACAAACATGCTTATGCTGCAAAGATGCCCATGATTGTTTGAAAATGGAACACGGACAAAAGATTTATACTTTTAATGCTGCTATAGTCCATTAAAATGATATAAGTCCAGATACTTTGGGCGACACCCACGAAAATAGAGCAGTGCTCTATTCCCGGCTGGAAATCACACGGCAACTAACCCAACAAACCCAGAAATATCAACAGAGAACTGAGTCATATAACTTCAATATAACACTGGCGAGTGGCAATAATTCAGAAATCCTTTAAAAAAGGGACAACACAGATCTAGAGGCACAGGATAAATCAAGTCCTGAATATGACACCGCACCGCAAGCACAGACAGATAATAAAAAAGTTACTACGAGACACTGAATTAATAATGGGGTCATTGAATTCAATTAATTTCCAAATTACACCAAAGCGTCAAAGACGTCTAATTACATGACTTGAAAACAATTTAAAATGTCACCTTTATACAAAATATGCAAATGAATAATTGAATTCGGTGTTTAGGTACCTACCACCCGCGGAACCGGGTTGATTCCGAAATAGCACTACAGTGCTTACGAATACCGATCACGTCAGTTGAATGTGTATACAAACATTGTAGACACTGCACTGCATTCGATGCAATGAAAACCACGCTCTAATTTGTATTCACCACCGATATCTTGAGTACCATCGTATCGCACAAAAAAGATTCTTATACTACGTAGTCGTAATATATCCCCTCACTTTGTTTCTTAGAAATAAGCAGTGCTTCTCGAATGTTGTTCGGATCAAACAGTCATCCAACTCACGCGAATGGGAAACCATAATATTTGCAATCTATTGTAAATGCCAGTTTGGTTCCCCTTATTGTAATTTTTTTTCCTGCTCGCTGTTTGTGCCTCGGAAGCTGGGAAAACATGTTTAAGGGCTGATTTGACAATAAATGAAACTGAACGCGATGAGCTCATAAACCACGTTTAAGGGCTGTTAGTGTCATTATTTTCTTTGGAATAATGACATTGACATCTCTTGAATTGAACGTAGTTTAGATATGTGCTGATCGCGTTCAGTTTCATTGGTGAAATCCGCTCTTAGCCGTCTCAGAAAGAGTCCCTTTCTTTCTAGAAAGACTAGAAACAAACGACTGTCCTGAGTTTAGTTATTTCTTATCATTAGTACCTAGTGTCAGTTTATCTTAGGGTCGTAGTCGGTCAGTGGGTCGTCTAAGGGGCGGAGTTTCGTAGTCTCCTAATCATCACAGACTAGGCTTATGCCTACAAATCGACTGCACAGTACACGTTTAATAACATTAAATTAGCCGGACATAGTGAGTTATAAGACATTTCCCTTTGTTCATAAATTACTGACAGAAATTATGTGAGAATTTTAACGAGGTGGTTTATAGCGAGGCAGATATAGAAGCGGTTTCGTAACACTCGTAGTGAAGAGTTTCACCATCTGTCTTGTTTGAAGTTAAACTCGGCCACCAAACATTTGACAGGGAATACAATTTTCAGACGCCAAATTCCATTTTACAAATGTACATAAACTTGTCTCAGAAGACTTTTCAGGAATGTTTATTTCATTATTTACGTATGATCTGAATTAATAAATTCCCAATTAGCTAGGTATGTTCAAAATATTCAGAGAATTTGAGAATTAGAAATAGGTTTATTTTTTGCCGTATTTTTATATTCAAATTTGAGATAAATTGCCTCAACAATGAGTCAAGGCCAGACGGTAACTACCATTGATAGAAATATAAAAAAAAACTGCTCAACTAGCTTGTAAATGTAAACACGGCTGCATAAACAAAAACAAAAACAAGACCTTTTCAGATACAAAAAATCTATTGAACTCTAAATATTTTGATGTAGGTATGTATGTAGTGGATTTGTCCTAAATCTAATTATTGTTAATTTATTTATTTATTCAATCATCTCCTCTTGGGTTAGCGCTGGAAACGAGTCTGCATTATTATTAGAAACACCAAGTACCTTCGTCAAGGTTTCGAAACTAGGCCAAACGCGAGATCGTACTAACAACCAGCACTACTGTGTCTATCTATCTAGTTGAATGCAATATTGAACATTGATAAACGTCGTTCCGCTGGAGGGCCGAATATAGGGCACGTAACTTATTACCTACGTGCCCTATATTCGGCCCTCCAGCGAGAGAGCAGACCGTACATTATTACACTTTCAATATCGAGTATCGTTCGATAGCTGTATGGATAGAATACATATAAACATCCGAAATTATGTAGCAGCTTCTGTAGAATAAACTTTATAAGTTCTCTAATAGAGTTATTATTATGTAGATATAATGATTTGAAATTAAAATAAAAACTCATCATACTCTAGCCTGGAATAAATTTAAATATCTACATTATCTACGCGCACCTACAATTACTCGGTACGCAATAGCAAGACCACGTCTAATTCTATTTTCAATTTCACCAAACCAGATGTTTCCTTTGTCTCAGCGAGCTTCAACGAAAAAAATAGGTTCCCGCCAAAAAAAATGATCATACATAGGTTGTATATGCATAGGGCTCCGCCCGACGCTCCGAGGCGGTCGGCCTGAGGCGCAGCCCCCGTAAGGCCGGGTTCAGTGGGTCAATGAACGCTGTGCAGACGCGGGCGCGCGGACCTGTAGTGCGATCCGTTGCAAAACATTGTCACCGCCCGACCTTGGTTTGTGCCACAAGCGTGTCTAACTAAAGTCTCAGTGAAACTAAACAAAAGATTACTTATGGCGATGGCCTGAGTACCTAACAGTATACCAAGTACCTATCTAAACAGAGGCGAGTTTGTCCCATACGTGGATTATGGCATTAGACCAGACTCAAAACAAAAAACATCAAAATCTTTTCCAGTTTTTTTTTTATTTTTTTTATTTGAGATAGGTTTGCTCTTGACTCTAGTCTAGGTCAGAGATGACAGAGATAGTTTTAATTTGGCAGTTTCAAAAAACCACAAGATAACCTACAAAGTTCTTAAAACTTCCAAAAAAAATAAAAATAAATTACAGTTGAATTGAGGTCAAGTTAAAAACATTCAGATGAACAATACTTCGTGTTAGTCAGACAATGTAATAGGTTGTAATAAACGGGCATCTCGCAATAAAACAGCTCATAATTGCGACCATATCGATAGTGTGATAGACGAGTAGGTGCGCATTATCATTGCAGAGGTCTTCGACATCCATTCGTACCTAATGAATGACACTTGACGGACAAATTCTACCGCTTGCATAGTTTCGGATGTATCCTAAGGATGTATCGTATGAATATTTACTAAGTTTATCAGTTTATCAATCTATCTGCCTGCCTTTTCCCAACTATGTTGGGGTCGGCTTCCAGTCTAACCGGATGCAGCTGAATACTAGTATTTTACATGGAGCGACTGCCTATCTGACCTCCATAACCCAGTAACTGGGTAATACGATACCCCTTGGTAAGACTGGTTGTCAGACTTTCGGGCTACTGACGACCCGTAACGACTGTCAAAGATCTATGAATGACAGCCGGGATTAACGGCTTAACGTGCTTTCCGAGGCACTGAGGAGTCTCGGTATGTAAAGATGGTCACCCATCCACGGACAACCCCGGCAAGCATAGCTTAACCTGATGGATCGACCCGTGCGGCAGTTATTACTTAGCCACGAGCTCCTCTCGTTTTGTAAGTTTATAATATTCCCAAAACCACAGTAATGTGCACTTCCTTTTTGGGGTTCCGTAGTCAACTAGGAACCCTTATACTTTTGCCATGTCCGTCTGTCTGTCCGCGGATATACATATTAATCACGCCGACAAAGTGGTAAATTAAAATCTTGAAAAAAAAATATTAAGGTGCCTCCGTGCCTTCCCTACACGTAAAGTGGGGATGACTTTTTTTTCTCGTCTATCCCATGGTGTTGGGTGTCGTTGGATAGGCCGTTCAAAAATATTGCGGGTGTGTCTAAACTATTTTTCGATTCTGGGATCCGTTTGCGAAATTTTTAATTTTTGTTAGAGTCAAGCGTGATCCCCCCTTTTTTTGTGTGAATGGGAAATCATCAAATGACCTCCCGCTCTGGGCGGAGCGGGAGGGCGTGTCAGACTTTTACTGACTAAAACCCACCCGTGTTCCTTCTGTTGCCTGTGCCGGGGCCACGGTAACTCTTTCGAACATCCCGCAACCCTGGCTGAAGTGTGACCCCCCCTTGCCAGCAAAATGGTTGTTTTTGGATATGTGAAAAAAAAATCACGGCAGTAGTATAACATAAATAAGGAAGTTACAAAGAAAACTATCACGAAGCTTATTAGGCTTTACAAGTTAACGACTAATAGTCGGCCAACTTACATTTGCAGTTGGAATGTATGAGAAAATATTATTTTTCAACTACAATGTTAAATTTGTTCTTGGGATAAATTAATCACAACTACGAAACTCTTCATTGTGCGTGGTCGACACGCACTTGGCCGGTTTTCAAATGTGTTTGATTTTTTCACACCAGACTTGATTTTTGCACAATTTATAAGGTTTTAACGTTGCACTCAAACAATAAAGGATATTTATTTATTTCGCACAAGTTATTAGTTACCTGCTTCATTTATTATATTACAGTTTTATTTATTTTTTTAAATGCTACATTCTCGGTGAAGATAAAGAGTTCAAAGACTGCTATGTATTAAGAATCAAGATAAACCGGCTATAATCTTGAAATGTTTAACACTAAATTATGTAGAATACCTACACATTCCACAGCTCGAGCAAATTTGCAGGTACGTTGTCTGGTGTTCAAAAATACTAAAACTATTTTCATCTGGCACATTTATTTGGAATAGAGAACTTGCAGTAAACAAAAACATGAACGCAGTCAAACTATAAAATTCATTCATCTGCTACATTACTCCTTCTCGATTTTAAAGTTATTTTGGAAGTATGCAAATGGTTACTGGATTAAGATTGAATATGACAATCAGTAATATCAAGGCTTTTAGAAAAGCATTTAAGACGGTTTAATACACCTCACTTTTAATGCTCATCCCCCCACGCAAACTGTAGCGTGTCCATTGATTGCGAAAGAAAATGCGTTTATTGTAGGTGTAAAACCTGTTAACCTGTACCTATTTGTAGTAAGTTCTGACTTCAAACAAATAAGGCAGACTACAGACTGGCGGATAAAACCGGCTGTGTGAGGTTATTAAAACTGTCAGGCCGAAGTTTAAGACGGTTCAACACAGCTGCATGCTTACTGAGAGAACTTGACCAGCTTGTACGTTTTCTATAGTCATACAGTCCTTACGAATCTTAGTATGCATAGCTTTTTCATTATGAGTTTACCGAGGCTTTCTGTGGAAAGGCTCTTGATAAGTACTGGGCCGGATAAGAGGAAAACACGCTCAAGGCAAAGCGCCGTAAAAATGCACGCAGGCTAAAAGAAGACTGTCGGAGGCAGAATGTACTGAGCGGTCCTCACCTCGGAAGACAGCATTGCTTGGAGACAAAAGAGTAACGATCGTGAGAGAGTCATTTGAAAGCACCATTTGAAATTGTGTGAAGCAAACTAAATAGTCCAATTACCAACTGGGTTTTTATTGGAAGACCCACATTAAGTAAAATCAAAATCAAATCAAATCATTTTTATTTCAGGCATTGTATAAGTACATACAAATTCATTTCACCCATAGTGACTACATGTCATAAATAAGTAAACATTAAGTATTATTATTAAGTTATATGTGTTATAAGTAGGTATGTATTTTAGGTATTACAAATTAAATTAATACTTGATAAATTATATTTGATAAATTAAATTAGATAAATTCGTCATTATTATTACTTGATTACGTCATAGTCAATGCTAAGATTGAACAATTCGGTTCTAGTCACGAAAATTGTGCGGAGTAAAGTGGCTACAATACTATTTTTACAGTTTAGCAATCGAAATATGGCATCTGTTTTAGACTAGCTACATACATATGACATAATGTATGTGCACCTTGTGCGGAAGTATAAACCGTAGCATACTGATCACGACTGGAGTGATGAAATGTGTGCAGCTGAAAATATATGAATTCCTGATGTGGCTGTTGACAGCTCAACATTTAAAGAAGCAGAGAGAGAGGAGAACGGAAAGTGCGCTGGTAACAGCAAGATGAGAGTGGCCAAGGATTGAGGCATGCGATTCCAAATGCCTAAATCCAACAGTGGACTGGTCCTATAAGCTCATGATAATACTTTAGAGAATAATAAACAAAATAAGTTCGACATTTTTCTAGTTAGTTGAACTCATTCGGAGAACTTGCAAGCCAGGGGTCTTCAATACACTAAAGTCTAACCCGTCGTTTATTCAAAGCGTTCCATTCCAGCGATGTGAAAACCTTCGGTACACTATAATTACAGTACGTTCATGTGTAATGCGTATCCAAGACCGGTCGTTAATAACAGGCGTAGACCGTGTTGATAGCTCAAACGTCTCGGCTCGTGTGAAAACTTAGCGCCATCTATCATCAGGCGTACCAACCGCATGACCCTAATTTGTACTATACCCTCAAAGGAGATGTTTCATAATGGGCCCAGAATATGTACAATACCTCGAAAAATCGAGAAAAATCCGTGGAATTCGGGAAAAATACTGATAAATTGCATAAATGCATATTTCTCTTGTAATAAATAATACAGTGTGAGTCTTTATAATGTGCACATATCGAAATGAGGGAATCTATGCTTAATTTTATCGACGGAAAAAATGTTAAAAAAAATCTAAATATTTATTTATATATTTTATGGATTTTTAAAAAAAATTGTTTGCTTTTGTGACCCCAGTGTATACAAAACTGTGTAACTTTTAAACTAAACGATTTATCACGATGAAACAAACTCTATAATGTTTGGAAGTAATTAGGTGTCGTCATAAAATAAAAATTATGGAAAAAAAAATAGCCACATTTAAAAATAAACATTTTTGTTTGGCAAAAATCTGATTTTTTTTCATTAATTTTTACAAAAATTGTAAAATTTCTCAATAACGTTCCATTTCTAACAGAGCACCTGCCATCTAATCTCTTCACCACCCTTGGTTGACTGGTAGAGAATGCCTAAGGCATTAAGTCCGCCTTTGTACTTTTTTAAGTGTGAAAAGTTTAAATAAATAAATAAATAACATGCCCCCATCACCTTCTTTTTTTATAACTTTAAGTTATTCTTCATTGTATTAGGAACCTAACGGTAAAAATTGCATGTTTTTAACTCAACCCCAACATTTTTTATCAACTGTCAAAGAAAGGCCCAACGCATAGCTATTGTTTAGCAGGTAGATAAACTTTCTTTTGAATGTGCGCAGGTCGGGGAGGTAGGGCCAGCCAAAGGAACTTGAATTATGACAGATGTCAGACTGGCAGTCGCTCCGAATTATTCGCCGCTGCTACATGTGTTTCGGTACTTTCGTTCGCTGGACTTTCATAACTTTCGTTCGCTGCTACATGATGCCGCGTTTAAGTGAATTTTCCCCGGCACACATCGCCGACATACATTTTTATTATGGAGTGGGACAAGGAAGTGCCAGAGCTGCGCGCGCGGCTTACATAGCTGCGTATCCTAACAGGCAACCAGTGCCATCTGCCCGAAACTTCCAGGAAGTTCACAGAAGGTTGTCGATCACTGGACTTGGATCAAGTAGAGATCGTCGCAAGCCACCTCAAGTAATTATTGATGCGGCTACTGAACAAGCAGTATTAAGTGATTTGTTTGCTGATCCATCCATAAGTACTAGACGACTGGCTCTTCGTCACGGAATATCCCAAAAATCAGTGTGGCGTATTTTAAAGAAAGAAGGATTGCATCCTTATCACTATCAAAGGGTGCAACATCTACATGAAGACGTAGACTGGCGTCCAAGGTGTGTGATGTCCACATGGATTCAAAGAAAAACCAGAGCAAACCCAAACTTTCCAAGAAAAATACTATGGATGGACGAAGCGACATTCACTAGAGACGGTATTACTAACTGTCGAAATTTACACAGATGGTGCCGCGCAGGTGAAAACCCGAAACTGAAACGGTCATCTACTTTCCAAGTAAGATTTTCGATAAATGTTTGGGCTGGTCTTATCGATAACATGTTGATTGGACCAGTCATATTGCCGAGAACGTTGACTGGTGAAAGATTTTTAAGTCTATTGAGAGATGATATGCCTCAGTTATTGGAAGATGTCCCACTGGCTGTGCGTCAAAGGATGTTTCTTCAGATGGACGGATGTCCTGCCCATTACGCTACAAATGTAAGAAGATTTTTAAACGAAAATTATCATGACAAATGGATCGGTCGGCAAGGACCTGTAGGGTGGCCTGCGCGTTCACCCGATTTGACGCCCCTTGATTATTTCCTATGGGGGACCATGAAGCAACGCGTCTACAGTACCCCCATCAACAGTGAGGCCGATTTGCGTGACCGCATAATAAACTGTGCGAATGATATTCGCAATGATCCCGAAAGGATAAGGAGAGCGACACACCAAATTCTAATTCGCGCGGCTTTGTGTTTACAACAACGAGGTGGACATTTTGAGAACCTGATGCATTAAATTTTGTATGTAATAATAAATGGGTTTCAATTGAACTCTTTTGCATTAATTATCATCCCAAACAAACCACCCTTATGAGAACAATACGATTCCGCGTTCGGAGTGCCATCTTTGAAACGACCCGCGCGCATTCACAACAAAGTTAACAAAAAAAAGTTTATCTACCTGCTAAACAATGTGCGTAGCTATGCGTTGGGCCTTTCTTTGACATTTGATAAAAAATGTTGGGGTTGAGTTAAAAACATGCAATTTTTACCGTTAGGTTCCTAATACAATGAAGAATAACTTAAAGTTATAAAAAAAGAAGGTGATGGGGGCATGTTATTGAGAAATTTTACAATTTTTGTAAAAATTAATGAAAAAAAATCAGATTTTTGCCAAAAAAAAATGTTTATATTTGATTATGGCTATTTTTTTTCCATAATTTTTATTTTATGACGACACCTAATTACTTCCAAACATTATGGAGTTTGTTTCATCGTGATAAATCGTTTAGTTTAAAAGTTACACAGTTTTGTATACACTGGGGTCACAAAAGCAAACAAATTTTTTTAAAAATCCATAAAAAATATTAATAAATATTTAGATATTTTTAACATTTTTTCCGTCGATAAAATTAAGCATAGATTCCCTCATTTCGATATGTGCAGATTATAAAGACTCACACTGTATATTTATCAATTATTTTATCGACTTTCAATGTGGCGTCTCGCCAATTTAGGTACTCTGTGGTTAAGAACCAAAGACAGTAAACCATAGATCGACCACTGATCATAGATCGTGAACTGTCTACTGTCACTTCAGTCGCTTTCGTTGTCGATCGTGTTCTGTTCTCTCGAGTTATTTTTAACAACCTGGCTTTCGTTTATCGCTACATTGTTTTTGTCTGAGTTAATATTTCGACTATTGAATGTTTGTATTCTGTACGTTTATGCTATAAGTAAAAATCTTGGCATATCGCAGGTCAACCGTTGTCGTCTGCTTAACTGGACTATACTTTATGTACAGACGCCAGTACATCAAGCTACTACAATCTGTCAGATTTCTTTAATAGATTTTCGACTTTACAATTAGATCTAAAATAATATTGTAAAAGACTAAAAGTACGACAATGTTATGATTCTCTTTGACAATGTAATATGACAGAAGTAAACATGTCAAACGTCAATAATCAATCAACATGACAACTTATCGCCATGATGGGTTTTTGTTGTGTGTTGCAATTTCAATTGTACATTCTTGTACTTTACTACCAAACAAAGCCAATTAAAAGTAATTGGATGATTAGAAACTGTTTTAATTGTGTTTCCCCATTTTTTAGTAGGGTGTACCAATACATGGCCGGGGCTCCATACATTTTGAAACATCTCCTTTGGTTTGAAGGTTGGGCGGTTCGATGACGTATGGATTTCATCTACTTTGTCAATGTGTTTTCTCTCCGGATGATACATTATCAGATGGTCTTGATAGTTCTGTGTCCAAGAACATTAGTAAATGCCTTTTTTCAATTGAATTCCGATCTATCCAGTTTATAGTTGGTGTTCAAAAGGAGGCTGCTGATTAATCTTCGACTATTAGTAGTAAGTTTAACAATAAGTTTTGCAAATGTGTTATCCATTCCACTATTCATGTGGTTGGTAAGACCTTTGGATTAAAGTGTTTACTAGCTTTAATCTTTCAGTAAATTGCTATCCTTATCCGAGAGAGCGAAGTAAACTATTTATTTATCTTTTTTAAATCACTACCTGAAGGCACTTCACTCGGTGTACTTTATAGTTCTTATATACATACGTAGGTAGTATATGATACTAGGTGTGTAGGTAGGTACGATACATCCCTCGGGTTCCTTTCACGGTAACAAATTGAGCTCTCCCCTATTCTTTGGTGATAATATTTTGTCATCAGGCTAAATCTCTTGAAGCTTTGAAATGTGAATAATCTACACTCAGATAATGTGCTCTCAATTTATAATTTCTGTTCAATGTTTGTATGTAACCTTTTGGAAGTTTTATAGTATTTACTTCTTTTTTAAGTACCTAGTTACGCATTCAAAATCACTAATCTAATAGCTCATACTGATGTACGATTTGTAAAATCAATACATACCCCTAAACACTTAGTATAGAACGTTAATGATGAAGAAATTAAACTAATTACCTACAAACCTTGACAAGGTCAGGTAAATATTGATTTACATCCATAACTATGTAGAAGGCAAGCAAAAAGTTAAAAATTCAGAAGTCCTTTCTCCGGAATGGCATTAAGAGGAATGCAATCTTGAAATTTTCCAATTCTTATCAATATTAGAAAAGGAAGATTTAAGGAAATGATGCTGTTTGGAAGAAATAGGTTGCGACTTCAAAGATCCCAAAGGGGGACACATATTGGGCACTATTGGAAGTGAAGTACAGTTTGGCAAGAAAGTCCTGAAACGGAACTATAATATTTAATCATTGTCAACACTCGCTCGTCGAGTAAGGTACATATTCTGTCATTTCTTGTAATCGGTGACTGTTTCTCGTGTTTATTTTTATTTATTTGCGTTATTGTGGTGATACTTGTGACCCATTGTGTTCGTAATGAACAGATCTGTTATCCACAGCTCCGCAAGAGCGATAATTTATAAAGTGTACGTGAGATGTTTGGCGGAACTCGAGGCCGGACAAATTTTATCCGATCTCAACGACATTTATAAAAGAACCGCTGAAATGACAGGTAAAATATCTAATATAACCCTTTCATACAAATATTTTGATACTTTTTGTTAATATTGCATAAATCACTGAACAAAAATAACTATAGTATTTTTTCGGTAAATCCATCAGTACTATAAGGCGATCTGGGGTCTGGATACTTTAAGGTGATCTGGGGTCTTGTAAAACATAAAATTGTCTCACATAATGTGGGATTAGTTGTCATCAAGGTATTTTGAAATACCTACCTAATAATTTTATTTTTAATTTATTAAAATAAATAACTGCAAATGTTATCGTTCTAGGCAGTGGATGATTGTGCGTTTCAGAGCTTTTCTTTTTTTCATAAAACCCGCCAATATTCACATTATTGTAAAAAAAAAACTTAAGTATCAAAACCGTTTTCATCGTACTATGTAGAGTTACAACATGAACGATAGTGGCGCCACCATTATTTTCACGACTTTTTGGCCAAGCTGTAAACATCAGCTGCTTGACAAAATACATAGCTGACTGCTAACTAACAATTGGAGAGATACGGCTTTACGAAATACGAGATAAAGAAGTTTCTTTAGAAACTCTAAGCAAAGATCTAACCAAAGACACCATTACAGACCCAAGTACCATTCAGGGACAGCGCAAAACAAAAGAAAGACATAACATTCCACTTTCAAATAATCGTAACAACCAGCAAAATATGACACGGATCCACGGCAGCCGGTTCCAATCTTAAAACTAATATAGCGTGAGAATATCAGATAAAGAATTTTACTTACATAACCAAACAACATGATAACAATGACCTTGAAGTTGGTACGCTCAGTTTAACTACACCGTGAAGTATTTATTTAATTACTAGCGACCCACCCCTGCTATATTTCTTTATTACAAATGTAAGTTTAATATTTATGTATTAAACCTTCCGCAATAAATTCTCTAATTGATGGTGAAAACCGCATCAAAATTGGTTGTGCAGTTTAGAAGAAAAACGCGGTCACACAGACAGACACGAAAAGCGACTTTATGCACGGTACTTATAACAAAACAACTATTTAAAAAAGGAGATTGCCTGTTTTGTAAGGAAATCTCGGTCCCAGTGGAAAATTGTTGTGCCCTGAAGATTTTTATTTTACATAATAGTAAAAACATTGTATTTTCATAATCATTAACCATTTTTCATTTATTCACCCGGGTTCAAGAGATATCATTGTTTTTCTGTTGTGAAAATCTAGGTTATACCTACTTCGAAATTGACATTGACATTTCAAATATCTCACAAAGAACAGCACTAATAAGAGTCAAACATCTCACAAATCAAAATGCACTCTAGGAACTTATTGCTTTTATTCTGTTGAGTTAATCATTGATTTTTATATTATGCCCTATCCCTTCACATTTACTAAATAAATGATAATGTTTACATACCGTGTGTTGGGACCCTGGTGATCTGCTATACAGGTATTCCTAGTGCAAACACCAGTCTCTCACAAACTAGTGTTACACAGTTTTTAAGCTTGTCTGAATTCATAACATGGTTGTGAAGAGAAAATAAATTATTTGAATTTGATTAGCTCACTTGGTAGTAGCAGAAAAAGCACGTAAATAATAACTAAGTAAATACGGAATTCAAAACTCAACGTATTTAAACATGTATATCTATGATTTAAACAAAGTAATCACGCACGTAACCACAGATTACTAATATGTAGCAAGCTACACGTAACGAACCACAGAGCAGTCTCAGTCTATGACATGCGCAAGTAAATGTTGCCAGATCAATTTTTATAATCTATTAATAAATCGACTTCAGTCTTTTTTCCGATTAATCGATAAAAACAACTTTGTTACTAAGGCGTTTTCTAAATACATATGGGTATTATGTTTGTGTCTATTGCTTTTGTGAACATCTATTTATTTATCAATGTAGGCCTATCATGTATTTATGCGACCTATTCTTGTCAAGGTTCCATCGTTTTTACTCGCATCGACTATGAGCAGTGTATATCCAATAGTTTTCGTCATCAAAAATACTTACATAAACACATATGTACATATTTGGGCTACACCTATCTTTGTTCATTTCAGATGTACAATAATACGTAGGAAGAGGACAGGGATAACATTATTCTACCTCATAGTCATGAAAACAAAACGCTAACACAGTACCTTTGAAGTTGTCAAATGTTGAGATCTAAATCTAAATGTTGAGAACTGCCAATAGGTTACATACAGGATAAGTTTAAAAGGAGTGCGGATATTTTAGCAGGTAATCAGGTGCATAAAACTGCACTAAACTTTCCCCAAGGAACATAGGTCGAAATCTAAAAAATAAAATGCAACTTCTCATACAAACATAATTCACGTGACCAGTCACTTTGTATGAAAAGTCGATTTTCAATTTTAAGATTTCGACCTATGTTCCTTGGGGAAAGTTGTCCAGTTTTATGCACCTGATTACCTCCTGAAATATTCGCACTCCTTTTAAAATTATCCTGAATAGCATGTCCCTTAAAAATAGATGTTTAGTTGTGCCTTACGTTACTAATATTTTATGTGTAAACCGTCGAGCATAGTGTAAGCAGCAAGACAAATAGAAAATTATACGTAATTCTATTATAAAGGACTTTTACAGTGTTGGAATTTGATGTTACTATAGATTATCTACTAAAACTGATGGTATTTTAACACCATGGAAATAAGTCTGTCAAATCTATACGTTAGTTTCAGGTTTTACAGCTTAGCTATCACAGATTTTTAAATTGACTGATTTGAGGTTTATGATAAGGGTGTAAATAATTTAATACGCTGACTTACTTTATTTTTCTAAGAAGAATAAATGTTACTGATTCTTATTTTTTTTTTGTCATTTATAAATCGTTTTACGCAGTCCTAAAATTTGTACTGTAAGGAACATTTTTTTAGCGATAGAGAAATTTTAATAATACCAATCGATAGACCAGGAAATTCTGAATCCAATAAAATACTTATTTTTTGCCAAATTACGTTAATTGGTACTTCTGGTATCGATATATTCGGATTTCTCCAATAGATTGGATGCTCACTAAATGTTTGATCTTTGTTTTCATGGAGCATTGGCCATCTAACCTCCGCATCTCATTGAACTGGGTGTTATTATTATGAGTCATAATAATATGAAGGTGAAATCAGTGCAGTTGCTAGACTTGCTAGCATATTCAAAGGTCAGTCCAGTTTAACTACCGCAGGGTCGTAAGTTGCAACAATGGTATCATTTCAAGTTCCAGCACCCTCAACTGCGTTCAGAAGAACAAACTGAATACTAATCCAATTGCTACACTTTATGATAATGGACATAGTCCGTACAATCGTCCGTGGAACATTTTTGCAAAAGAAGTAGACATGGTTGGCGAACGTAACACCAGCTTTTGATTTAGATTTAGATTCCTGCTTGCCTATGGATCGATCACTACTGTTTCCAATCTGTCTGTCAGTTTCGCAGCTAGCCGCTTGTCAACCGAGACAAACAGGCTCGCTGTCTAAGCATTCACCTTCATTAATCTTTGAATAAAGGGCAATGTCCTCTAGACAAATTAATCCACTGAAAACCCAGCTTTGATAGAGCAGTAGGTATTGTACTAAAATTTAATTTTGAAGTTGACAAATGGGTTCACAAGGCTTTTGAAAATACGCTTTTAAAGTATTGTGAGAGTAAAAATAGAATGTTTGATGGACTTTACTGTACTTTGCAGAATTGCAAATTTAATAATGACCGGGGGTTTGCGTACAATAAGTTATGGCGTAATATTTTCTATGCTGTGTTGTAGGTACATTCATTCTCCTTTTTCCCAAGAAAGTGATCGAATCCGACACTTTCTTCGTTCGGAACCGCGAGGCCGATAATATTAATTTATATAGGTAACTACCCTGTGGAATTATAGTAGTGTAGTAATTTCTTACTTGCGAATTCAATAATTCTAGACCTTAGTGCAGTGTTAGTCAAGTAATCATAGATGTAACTTCACATCAGAATTAGAAGATACTAGAAGCATTTTACATTAGGTAATGAAAAGCAACGAACTCTGTTTCCCTAAGCCCCAAAGGCGGAAGAAAACAACGTTAACGGTAGGTAAGTACCTATCACGTCCCACTTCACGCGTATTTCGCTCTTATCGCTACATTATGCAACATTACTAGACGTTAATCTAAAATGCAAATGTGCATGCTCTTCGGCTTTCTTACTTTCAATAAAGAAACACGAATAATTTTCCCTGCATGTATACATGTTAATATTTTTTTTTCATAACACTCTTCTTCCTACAAACGTTGTCATTCGTGAAGAATGTATGAGCAAAGAAGTAAATGAAATCGAGAGAAATCGGTTAGCATGACTTAGCTGTCATGCATGTTATAGACAAATAAAATCGACGATTCATTGTAGTGACCTTGCTGGCACTGACCGACCTCGGTGTGCATATTCAATGAGACTATTCCGCAGTTAAATTCTCTGTGGATGTATATGTTACGGCTAAAACCCGAAGTGCGGCTACAACTAGTTTTAGCCGGCTACAACTAGGTGTGGGCTGAAAGGTAGGTTAGGTTAGGTTAGTACTGTGACTACACAACACACCTAGTTGTAGCCGGCTAAAACTAGGTGTAGCCGCACTTCGGGTATTAGCCGTAACATATACATCAAAACAAACAACTTTGTTCAATGTTTTATTATGTGGACCGCTCCGTATTTGGATGCACTCAAATTTAGGTTACCCCGTGGCGCTAGTGTTGGCAAACAAGACCTTTTCGCCCTCGGCCTAGTTCAGTGCATGTGAGGGCTGAAAGAATTTTTACGAGAAAATAATCTCAGCTTCGCTGGATGTAATATGAGAGTAGTTCCAAGAGTCCAAAGGAAATTGCTGTCTCGCTAAAATATTAGGTCATTGAAGATTAATTCAGGGTTTTTGTTATGGATACAGCTGAATTAATTAATCATGAACATAAGACATGAATACATCATTTTATCTACAACATACGCTCGAACTATTTTATCGGTAATTTTCCCCCGAACAGAGATGAGACACACGCCGTAACAGTATCATGAAATATTTACGAGTATTTTCCCATTGATTTTTCCTTTAAGGAAGTCGGGGCATCGCGGCAGTAAAGCCAGATTCCATTTATAAGTGCGCTGGCTCCTGATGTTGCTCATAAAGCGTCCCTGATCCCTGAGCCTCGGGTCCTGAGGGATAAGGGGGCAGACGGGGTGAAGTGGTGGGAGACACGTACAGCGCGAAGTTTCGAAATGTATCTATGTTGTAAAGAAGTTGTCATATTTGGAGAGGGCGGGTATTAGTAAGAAAGTTATATTGAAGGGTTGGTTGGAATGTAACCAGAATATTCGATTTATCAAGAGATATGAGAAACCTATTTGGTAACTTAAGACTTAGACGAAATACGTCATTAATCTTTTTTAATGCATTACTTTTCGACTTAGCTACAGGCTTTTAAAACCAAAATCTGTTCAAAGAAACAAACTAAAAACATTACTTTTAGTTTCCGCCTTTTCCCCATATATCACACGACACACAGCGTAGCTGTCTACTGTATTCTGCCGTTCCCTTATCGAGTATCCTGTTACCCCCAGCCCCCAGGCCGATCGTTAGTTAGCTCTTCCGAGTTCGGAGGGAACTTCCTTACTGCACACCATTCCCCCTTTTATCCCCCTTAATGCTGATGGTAATCTGCATGTGCTTGGAATGTCGTGTTGACATTTGTGACGGTGTTGTTCCCACGAACATTAAAATACTGTTTCTGAGAAGAAATGTACAGTTCTGAAAGCAGATGTGTGTTTACAAAAGACAGGAGTCACGATGTAGGACCTTACGATATGTTATTTTTGTTGTTATTGTATTGTATGTTATTTTGTAGGTAGGTACACCTCGTAGAAAACAGGTTTTATTGGAATTTATAGCAAATAAACTATCTGTTGACGTCAATACTTCCCTATTTGAATCGGAATTTATTCGAAATTTCATGGGTTTTAATTTTTTTTGCGCGGAACCCAAATTAAAGTAAAATTTAAAAAAAAGTAGCTTAAGTTACTCCCTATAACATCAGCTATCTACCAGTGAAAGTCCCGTCAAAATAGGTCCAGCCCTTGCGGAGATTAGCCGGAACAAACAGACAGACAGCAGACAAACCGACAGACAGACACACAAAATTGTGTTTTGTTATAACTGTTCTATGCACCGTATATACTTTCATATGCATTTAGTAAAAAGCTGTTATTTTGGATTACAAACATACACCTTAATTGTATTTATTTGTGTAGGTAGAGATGAGAAATCCAACGTTGAAATGACTAAATATGATGTATGAGTAAGGAAGACGATGAATGCGGAAGTTTGGAATGTCTCTCGCTAGAGAATGTTGGAAACATCACGCATCAGATAAAATTCATAATGATGCATTGTATTTATGACGCAGACAATTTAAAATACGATAGAATATCGAGGTTCAATTCGGATAGACAGTATTAATAAAATTGCGAGTATTTTGTGATATAACTAGTTAAATTATTCAAATTGCTTTTTGTCTACTCCTATACTTGATTAATTGTCATTGCGTCAAACATTACTTTTGAATCATGAAATGAAAGTTCCTTCATTTACGTAGATTGCTTGTCATTATTTTTGTAATTAATATTCTTTCCAACAGCCGTCCAAACGCCAGCGGAACAGGGAACAGCTGTGAGTGTGTGCTTGCCCAAGCGCGTGCGATGCATTCCTAGCGGTCAACGCACGCGCCTGCCCAGTCACAGCGCATGACTACTATACATACAACATATCACTAGTTTATTACTCTTTTTATTTTAAGATCACGTTTGACCACTATTTCTCCTGTGTGGTCTGTATACTCTTGCCTAGAAGTTATCTTTCACTCGGGAAGTCGTGACTTGAAGATTTCCAGGTTAAGTAGTTTTGTCTGCTCTTTAGCAGCTTTGCATAAACCAATCGTAATGTGCGAAATGGTGGAATATCTATCTAAGACCAGCGATCGTGCACAGGTGTTTCACGACAAACAACATATTATTTTAAAGCATCGGTAACTTTAATCTTATCAAAACATAATAATGCCTTCCTAAGTTTTGAAATGCTGCACTATAACCGGTCGTGCCCTACCGATCACGTAATACCATGGACTTACATCCATTGCAAAGGTACAACGATGGCACACAACCGTCTAAAATCATTAAATGTAACTTCCATAAGCTCGTACCTGCTTATAAATTCAGTTGTTGAATTTGAAATTCAGAGAGAATTTCGGAAGGAGTTTGTTTGTACAATCTACATAGTTGCTGATACTCGTCTAACTTCTTACGATGCTTCCCAACAAAAGCAGAACTAAATTAATCATCGGGGTAACTAAAGTAGTTCCAGCTAGTTCCAAGTAAGTACGAAGCAACTCTGTAAATATTTCTCAACCAATCAAATCTAAACAGAAACTTTCTACAAAAAAGAATAGACACCATGAAATGTACGTTCCGAAAACATTTAAATTATCAATAGATCAACCATACAATTTCACCAGACACAAGTAGGTACAGAGTTATTTCGCGTCAAATTAAGCGGTCTACCGACTATTAAAAAACAGGCACTCGTGGCACCACCCGTAGATTGGCGAGACGGGACCAGCATAGCAATTAGAAAGATTGAGACACAAAAAGTCCCGTTCCTTTGCAAAAGGCGTTAATTTTTCATTCGCGGTGAATTAGACGTGGAGCGGGTTGAAGTCTCGACGGCTGCTGGCGACGATCGATAGAAACGAGTTATGGGACTTTCAGTTGAATGGTCTTGTAAAGATTTTTGCTATGTTTTATATCACTTATATTTGAAATAACGCTTTGTTATACTAGCACCCAGTAGGAAGAGTTAGAGAAAAAAATACAAGAATATGACTAGAAGACAGACTTGTTCTAGCTACGGTTTTTTCAAAAAAATGTAAATACAGATCACATTGAGATCAATTTTCAGCTCTTTCCGGGAAATACGTAAAAATATGCATTGACTAAAAATATGCATTCCTGATCAGTCTGAATTTACATATTTAGCTATCTGTTTACCATTGCTATTTCGACTGCCACGTCACGTTATTTCACATCTAACCTTGAGTGGTGGCAGTGGCTACACACCCCTTATTAAAATTGTTTATTTCATAAACAAAGGAAGAGAATACAGATTTGGACGTTGAAGAAGAAGAAGTTAATTGTGAAATAGAGGTTAAAAACGTGGTAGAATATGCAGATGCAATAGCAGTAGGTAATAAGACCAAATGCAACGATCAAAACCATATTGAGGGAAACTGAGGTGAGTGATATTGGCTTTCCAGAAAGCAATGCACTACTTACCTAACAAAAATAGCGTAGAAAAATCTAAACGTATCCTGAGTTTACGTCTCATAAACAAACAGTATTTCATCCACTCTCAGATTCTTTCATCCAGCGTAGTACAATGCAGTGCTTCTATTTATAATTAAACTGTTTAACCTTAGATCTTTACAGGAATTATTTGCAAGAGTTACTTCAAACCACGGATCGTGAATGAATAATTCATCAACAACCGTAAGCATTAAAAATTATTGGAATACGCAACCGCTTTCCTTGAACGTACAAACTTATGAATTATACAGAATTAACACAACTACGATGCATTCCGCTATTTTACTATACAATAACGTACTGTATTTGCAATTCAAGTTGCTAGTAAAACGACATCGTATAGTTACAATCGGTCTTTTATGCGAACCCAATTTGTAACGAATTGAGAATTTGAGATAAGTAAAGAATATGTAGTGTTTAGGGCAACGCATTTCGTAGTAATTATACTGTATTCAGTCCAACCAAATACGAACAGTTTCCAAAACACCAAGAAAGTTGGTAATCTGGAGACTAGAAAATTAAATTAGCTCAACTAACACTGGTCACAATCAGAAATTTAATATCTAACTCTAAGTAGAAATCTTATTAATACTCTGAAACTATTCCATGATTTGAACTGACGCCAAGTACCTCACAAACCACAACATGCATGCAATATTTCATTCAATTTTGCAAGCTTGCCCGACGTCCACTGCATCATCTTCAATAAATGATAAAATGTACTATAAATAAAGGATCTATCAAATGCATGTCACGTATTCGATGAAATAAAATTAGTTGTTACGAAATGCCATTGTTGCGACACTACACTATAGCTACTGGCCTCAAATTTTTTGAGACGTGAGCTGACTTTTTACTACAAACCAGTAGTGATTCTACAATAAAATTTAATAGAGTACTTACTTACTACCTTCTTCGCATATTAATTAATTTAGAGAAACATGGAAAGTTGAATGTAACATTCATGCTTGTCCTCGGGTTTTCCTACGATAACGTGCTTTTGAGACTCTTTAACCATGACAACATACATATTCAAAAGAATTTACTTCTCTTCAACAGCTACAAGTCCTATGTCAATAGAAATCCTTCACACTCTTGACTACCTTAAAACAATCATTTTCCTTGTTATTTACTGTCGTTAAAAGTTTTTCAAACATCGTAAAAGAACGACTTAGCACTTACACTGATTGAATTTACAACTTTAATATTATGCTCGTGTGATGTCCAATTTAAATCTCCTTTAGCAAACCTCCATTTTCTATCATCATCAGGCAAAGGCATAAAATGAAACAGAAATCCTTCACATAATTAATATTTGCTAGCATTACAAGTATTACAACCAGCATGAATGTTCGTATTGGTGTCAAACATCAATTTTAGCGAGACGGCCCAAGAAATTATGTTCATAGCGAATTGATTAAACTCGCGAGGTTTGGACGCACTTACGCAGTGTAATATGTATCAAGCTACTTATAACATTTATTATTGAAATCTTCTCAGGTCACGACTTTGATAATTATGTAAGTTTAACAAACTTGATACTTTGACTTGACAAATCATACAAAACCACACTCGAGGCAAACAAACCCCCGATTACAGATTAATTAATTTCAGTAATATTCTCTAGCATATCTATATCCTCTAGGGATGGAGGTTTCTCTACAGAAATATGGCGATAATTTTTTTTATTTGGAAGCTGTATTGCATTTAGATTAATAATGGCAACAATCTAAAGACACAATGTATTCCACATTGTAGACATATTATATACCTAAAAGAGACGATGAAAAAAAGACACATCGATGCCATGAATCATCTTTTTTTGCATTATAAAAGCGTACACCCCCAATATTATTAGGTAAGTCCTCTGAAAGCCGAATGGCATTAAAATGAAATTTAAAGTCAATACAATTTCAAATAGCGACGTAGGACCAGTAACTAACCAGCCCTCATCTCTCCCCAAGGGTTCGTCCCAATTTCGTCCGTTTACGCTTTGACCTAGTTCTGAAAGCCGCTCATTTGCCACCGTAGGTTTAAAATGGGGTTGCATGTAATCGTTCTTTGCCCTTATACTCGGAGGGTTTCAGTACTCAGCTGCTAATGTCCCTTCTCTTTCACACAAACTGTTCTTTCAGTAACAGAGGACAGGGTATTGTTGATCTACAAACAAGTTTTTGTCAATGGTGTTTTTCCTTTCAAGTTGAATTGATATCACAAGGTGAGATGATGGTAACCATTACAGCAAAAAGACTTTAAAACGACGCAGAATTTAATCAGCATGTAAAACTGAATTTTCCTTTTGGTTAAAATATCTTGTGCCTATGTCTAGGGATTTTTGACGTGACTATTCACACAGAGCAAAACGAATTGGCATTTTTAAATAATTATGAGAGATGAAGAGAAAAATAGTTCTTCAGTTAGTTTTGTGTTTATGCTAAAATATTATCGCCTGGCGCATGTAATTTGTTCTCACTCTACTGAAAATACAGCCCGTTGACAATTTTTATTTTTTTATTTGAGATAAGTTTGCTCTTGACTCTAGTCTAGGTCAGAGATGACAGAGACAAAGTCGACGATGGAGAGAGCTTACCCAGAAGCCTGTTCCCTCTCACTTTGAAGAGATCGGAGTTGTATGCGTTCGGAAACACAGACGCAGGCAGAGAGTTCCACTCTTTTGCTGTGCGCATCACAAAAGACATTTGGAAACGCTTAGTGCGAATTGGTGGGATAGCAACTAGGTAAGGATGGTAACTTGCAGTGCATCTAGATGTCCGCTGATAGAAGGGGGCCGGCGGAATGAGGTCGTGGAGTTCTTGAGCACACTCCCCGAAGTATAATCTGTAGAAGATCGACAAGCAGGCAACCTTGCGGCGATGAGCCAAGCTGTGAACCTTGGCAGCCACCAGTCTTACGTCGCCAATGAGCCTCTTAGCTCTGCGTTCCACCGAGTCAAGCGCGGCAAGTTAGTATTTGGCTGAGCCATCTCAAAGGTGGCTGCAATACTCCATGCAGGATCGGACTTGCGCTTTGTAGAGAATTAAAAGCTGTCCAGGCGTAAAGTATCGCTTCACCCTATTTAGGATGCCCAGTTTCTTAGCCGCAGTTTGGGCTTTGTACTCGATGGTGGCACCGAAGTTGAGACATGATGTCAACTCCATGCCTAGGAGCTCGAGCCAATCAGTTACAGGAACAGATGTACCCCGAAAAGTAGGAGTTTGATCGAAACGACTCCTTTTAGCGGTAAAAAGACACGCCTGTGTTTTGGTGGCATTAAAAGAGACCAGATTATCATCACTCCACTGGGAGACAAGACTTAAGGTCAAATCTGTCCGCTCTACCATGGCCTCTCTCAAGGAACGAACTTCGGCCCCGCTAGTTTTTGCGCTGGACAAGTATCTCTCTGAAACTGTACTGGCATCTGCGTACCCAACAATACCAGACTGAAGTAGGTCATTGATGTGTAGCAGGAAAAGAGTTGCAGAGAGAACAGACCCCTGAGGAACTCCGGCATCAATAGCCATAAGGTCGGAAGAGCAGCCGTCAATGACTACTCTGATCGACCGCTCACTAAGGAAGTCCGATATCCAGCTACAAAAATCAGCTGGGATGCCATAAGCAGGAAGCTTGCTTAGTAGACCAGCGTGCCAGACCCTTTCTAAGACCTTCGAGATATCAAGCGATACAGCAAGTGCTTCGCCGTGTTTCTCGGTGGCCTCGCCCCAGCAGTGTGTGACATACACAAGAAGATCGCCAGTTGACCGTCCCCAGCGAAAGCCATATTGACGGTCACTGAGGAGATCATTGTTTTCAAGGTAAGTCAGCAACTTACTGTTCAGTACCCTTTCCATAACCTTGCACAGAATGGAGGTAATGGCGATCGGACGGTAATGGGCAGGGTCTGCACGGTTGCCCTTTTTGGGCACTGGTTGCACATTTGCAAGCTTCCAGGATTTTGGTACCGTCCTTTTTTTAAGAGAGAGACGGAACAAACGTGTCAACACAGGAGACAGTTCAGGCGCACACTGCCTCAACACTCGCTGGAATGCCATCAGGCCCGCTGGCCTTGTTCACGTCTAGACTGCACAATACTCTTCGGACCTCTCTAATGTGAACTGCGATCTCCGGCATCGAGGAGTCACAATGAGGCACAGTAGGTGGTTGCTTGGAGCCAGCGTCCAGACGTGAATTGCTTGCAAAGAGAAATGCAAATAGATTTGCTTTCTCACTTGCAGAGTGAGCCAGCGACCCATTAGGTTTCATCATTGGAGGTAAAGTGGGTCGACAGAAATTCGCTTCAGCCGCTTTAGACAGGGACCAGAACTGTTTACTACCCGGAGGGTGCGAAGCCAGCTTGGCCCCAATACGTCCGACATGGTCAAAATGTGCCCCACGTAAAACCCGCTTGCAGAACTTGGCGGCAGAATTAAAAGCTCTCTTCCTCGCGCGAACCCTACGCGCTCTAACTTTGCGGACGCGGGCCTTGACCCAGGCTTGGTAGGCAGACTCTTTTCGAGCCTCAGCGTGGGCGCATTCTGCATTATACCAAGGCCGAGATTTGTGACCGAGCGGGATGTTGGAGAATGGAATAAAATACTCCATCCCCTACCGAATCACGTCCGCAACCACGTCAGCACAGCTCGATGGGTCACCCGAGGAGAAGCACACTTGCCGCCAAGGATAAGACGCAAAAAAGTGCCGCATCTCATCCCAGTCTGCTGACTTGTATCGCCATACTCGCCTCGTGCCTCTAGGACTCTCATCTGGAGGAGAGCAGGTCGATATGGATTTCACCAGACAGTGGTCAGACGTTCCCAGCGGGGCTGAGACCGATACTGAATGACTGTCCGAATCAGATGCCAGCAAAAGGTCCAAGCAATTGGTTGTATGGTCGTCAACATCCGGTACTCGCGTTGCCACATTCACCATCTGGGTTAGATCTAGCGTTAAAAAACAGAATAGTGAATAATGAATTAAAACAGAATAGTTTATTGAGCATCTTGCACTTTAAAATATAGTATCAAGTAAGTCATTAGTGGAAAGGTGTGTAATACACATAAAATGATCAAAAGCAACAGTTGCATCAGAAAAATCACGGATACATTGCAATGATATGAAAATATTTCTTAGCGAGTTGCTCAAACGGGATTTCGTTGGGTACATGTCCCTGGACGTTGTTTATCGCGTCACGACAAGCGCAAACGGCGTGGAATTCACTTGCGTCACTTTTCCACATCTTTAATGTTTAACAACAAATCATACGAAAGTGTCAAACTAAAAACAAGGTCCCCTTCTCGACAGGTAAACGACCCAAGAATGTTGATGTTGCAAGAGTGCCACAAGGTTGCTGCCTCGGACCAGTATAAGAATTTAGTTAGCATCATGAAAATTACGATAGTGAGTGTTTCCAAAAAAAAAAAAATATCGTAGTGATGTGGAAGCTAATTTTAATAGAATGCTAGAATTGGACGAGATAAAAGTACTTGTGCTCTTTGGTAAAGATAAAAATAAAGATAAATTGACATTGACACTCGCGTGCATTGATTTTGATAAAAGATTTTAAGTAAGATACATATTTGCAGCTTAATGGTGTTAATAAGGCTCTAAAAGATGAAAGCAGCAAAATGTAAAATGTACTTAGCTGTAAATGTATTAAAGCTACTTTAATTATTTTATATGCTTGTTTTAGTCCATGGATTAAACGATAAATAATTTCTTCAATTCTCAAGGCTATAACAACAATCCCAAAACAATTGTGTCTAAATACACCTACACAAAGTCCTAAAAAAATATTATGGTTAGGTCTTTTCGTGATGAACAAAATTGTTCCTACCCAAACTGTTGAAAGAAAAAAGAACAAAATGAATTTGAAATTGAATTGATTTGAATTTGATTTTTTCATAATGAATTTGAAAGAAGATTTTATTAGAAACAAATAAAATAATACACTGAACGTAATTGGAGATATAAATCTGCGTAGTAAAATCGAATAGGTAGAAGAAACAACAGATGCCTCTTACTTATAAAGAAAGCTAAACACCGATAAGGTTTAAGAATGATTTTTCAAAGAATTTAGTTAAGTATCGTCGACTCGAAGTACAGTAACTAGTGGTTGCGTAACTAACGAACGCAGTCAACCAAAATGGCGGCGTGGTGGTTTATTGCGTTGTACAAACAAAGATTGATCTCACGACCGTGTCAAACGAAATGTAATAATTACTGAACAAATAATATAAAACCCAGTTCTATGTAATATACTACAAAATCTGGAATGATGGAGTGAAGTAGGTAGGTAGATGGAATCACTGGAAGATTTAGATCAACTCCAAGCTGGACAGAATACACCTACAGTCGTTAGTACTGGGTAAAGTCTTAATATAACCTTGACTTTAGGTTTTCAAGGATATAGTGTTGGATATATCATGATCCACTAGCAAAAGTTTGAAATGAATTACATGGCGATCAGGAAGGCTCAATGACAACAAATAAAAAAACTTCTACAAATGCTGTGGAGGGCTCGAAACGCTGCGAAAGTAAAATTACAATTAAAGTGAGTTAATCCGGAAAATTGGTTTTGTTTGAATCAACGACTGAACGCAGTACTGCACTTTCGTTTGCATATCAAAGAGGTGTAATGTAGCACAATAGAAATTGCTTTTGTACTTGTGAAACCTTAAATTAGCAACGATTTAATATTAACTATTCTTTAACATACTGTCTAACCCGCATGTTATATAAGTTGTAAGTTGTATTGAGTTATATTAGTGAAGAACATAACTACGGTAAATAATGATGGTCCTTCATCAGTAACATCGATTCATTTATTAATCTTTATGTCAGCTTCATTTATTATAATAATGTTTTTTCCACCGGTCGTAAATTGTAGGCTGACAGCTACAACATCGCCTTAATAATTTTCCTCGTCTCCAATGTGTGGACCCTTGACCTACTTTTGTACGATTTTTACTCAAAGAAACTTGGATATCATCAATATTAATGGTTTTGATTCGGATGGATTACGATTATTATGTAATTCAGCTCAGTTGTATAGAACATTCGCGTCGCGTCCTAATCGATAAAATTATTTGGATGATTAAGTTTATCCAGCAGAATTATGTCGGTATCGCTAAGCCTCGGGTCCCATAGATCAACTCATTATCAGAGATCGGATATTCGGAAGCATATTTACCTAAAGTTGAGGTGTTGGCTAATATGGAATGCACTTTTTGTATCGATCGTAAACATTTCACGATTCAGGAATTGATAAATTTAGTTCGTTTTGATTATATAATCTACACACACTACCCTTCCTCTTATACCCTACATACAAATATATTTGCATCGGGCGTTAAAAATGAATTTCAACCATAAGAATAGTTATGTAATCCCGGTGTCTCGGTATTTTTAAATAAATAATACCACATGTTTAAGAAGTCGTTTCTATACCATGTATCCGATTAGTTGCGCATTCCCGGATTTTCTGGAATCCCGGGATTTATATTAAGAAAAAAAAAATGAAGAAACCGCTTCCATAATTTCTGAGCGAAAAATTAACTTTAGGGAAATATGCATCCGATTATCCGATCTCTACTCATTATACATAATTTATAGTGAATAACAGCACCTTAATTGCGTAACATACTTTCAACCACAATCTAAATGATTTTGAAGGATATTGCTAATCCATTGTTTTATATATTCGATAACTTTGTCTGCCTAACAACGTAAATAATGCAATGAATGTTGTTGAACTGTCAAAATGAAAGCCATTGCTACATAAAAAATACACCTACTTAATGTTAAGCTACGGTTACACGAGTAAGGCACAAATGGCTTCAGAAGCGTTTACTGATCACTGCTGTGATCATCACAGTTGAACAATTTCCTTTGGCCGAGTAGCGTCTGCAAATGGGCGTAGAGCTTCTTATGTCACAGACGTTGGTGCTTTTACAAAACGTTTTACTGCAGCTTTTTCTTCTTTTTCTGTGGCTAGACTACAAATGAACAACGCGATTAAAATCTAACAAAAAAGTCGTTGTCTGGTATTCTTGCAATATAACCGTTGCTTACAAAATACGTCATCAGACTCGGTCATGTCATGAAGCATGATGTGACATTGATATATTTTGCTTATATCAAAAAAAAAAAACCTAATACTAGCTATTCAGGTCACATCTACTTACATCTTTAATTAAAGCTGTTATGGTCAAAGGAAAAACGTTTAATTTAACTTTACTGGAAATTCTAACTTAATAGAAGTGTGGTCGGAAATAACAGATTAGATAAAAAAAATCCAAAGGCTTTTTCAGATCATCGTACCCTCGCGCCTCGGTAACAACCAAAGAACCGGGTGGCCGGGGCTTTCAAAGGATGATGACCTTAGAGAGATCAGTATTAAAAATAATATTTAAATAACTTGCTGTATTTTTAGCCTTTACCATCATTTTCTTGGTCTTATCACAATTTATTTGGGGTCGGCGCAACGGATTTTTCACCAACTTGACACGAAAGACTAGACACACGTGTATCCAGTTGGTGATACTCAAAATTATTATCACTTATTATTTCGTCATATGGACACGCCAAGATTTTTACGCGTGTCCACATAGTGAAACTTAAATTACATTAAATTGCATCGAGAAAAGCTATATTTTGTAAAAGGTGATGAGCAGTTGTCATTAGGCTATTGTAACTTAGATAAATTACAAGTGGGTCGGTTCCACTAAAAAGTGAAAAGTAAAAAACTTTTTTGCAAAAAAAAAACAACCGACTTCCAAAAAAACACCACAAAGTGAAATATAACTTTAATTTCGAAAGTGGGTGGCAAAAAACGAAAATACAAAACTAAAGAAGAAATTATTTTTCCCTTTGTGGTGTTGTTTTTGGAGGACGGATGTTTCTTTTTGTGCAAAAAAAAGTTTTTTATGTCAAAACCAACCAAACCACTTTTAATTGGATATTATTATATTTGTTCTGAATAAACGAAATTGAGTTCCACCTAATTCCGGCTTATTCAAATTTATCTTCGACGCTTCCAATAATTATGTACTTACCACCGTGCAACTAAATTCTTTGAGATAATTTCATTGTTTCTCTGTAATCGAATTACTTATAAGTAATTTGTGTTGTGAAAGTGGCCAGTGTTCACCGGCAGGGTAAAGAACGAAGTACCTCACGACTTGGGACCGGTTTAGTGGACTGACCCCGGCTGTCAAGCAACATTGTGTCCTATTGCACAACTAAACCCCGATTTATCGGCCCCGGATCAAGATTGCAGGTAAATAACGATTATCTGGTTATCCATTGATTGTATCTTAGATTAGTGTAGGTGTTTGAAGAGCAGTTAGTTTAAATAGTGATATAAATTCATTTAAAAGCTCTTTGTTCAGTTGTTTGTTAACAGCGATATAAATAATGGAGTAGAAGATTGTGAGTACATTGATAGGCGTAGGCTAGTAAACAGTCTGCAACAATGCGGACTGTTTTCATTTCTAATACTAATTTCTGGAATTTTTCTTGTCAGTAGGATTTATTGGAAAATAAACCCTTTCTGGTATTAATATCCACAACAAAGAGATCAAGCGAATGAGCGGTAAGAAGAAGTACTTTGAAATCCAAGCAGTAGTTCTAACAAATGTCGAATATAACCAAATCAGCTATTTCCAGCTTTTTATTTTTTTTTTTATTTGAGATAGGTTTGCTCTTGACTCTAGTCTAGGTCAGAGATGACAGAGACAAAGTCGACGATGGAGCGAGCTTACCTAGAAGAAGCCTGTTCACTCTCACTTTGAAGAGATCGGGTTTGTATGCGTTCGGAAACACAGACGCAGGCAGAGAGTTCCACTCCTTTGCTGTGCGCATCACAAAAGATATTTGGACGCTTAGGGCGAATTGGTGGAATAGCAACTAGGTAAGGATGGTAACCTGCAGTGCGTCAAGATGTCCGATGTTAAATGAGGGCAGGCGGAATGAGGTCGTGGAGGAGCTTATGGTTGATCTTGATACTTCATCTTTTTAGCAGATCGGGAGAGGATCTTTTAGAAGTTTAGAAAAAACTAACCATTAAAGCTGATCATAGATAGAGACGATACTTCGTTTCTTGTTTAAAATGCATTATGTCCAAGTAATGTATTCAGATTTTCAATATCAAAGTACAACGCAACGCAAGTTGATCTGTTTACTTGATTGACATTCATACCTAGTAGGTGCTTAGGTACTTAATACGTATCACGTTATTTATAGAAGCTGGCGTGATAAAACCTCAGTAGTTCTTATCAGAGACAGAGACAAACAATAAAGACAAACACAACACACAGTTGCATAGTTATGTGCACATTTTCTTAATTGCATAGTCGTAACAAAATGATAATGTTTTATATAGAGAGAGAACTAAAACAGACTCTAAACTTCAGTAAGTAATAGCAGAGTAGAGCAGCCTATTGTTCAAGATAATATACACAAAGTATAAGTAAATTTTCTTTTCGTTGCTTAATGTACAAGATAATGGTGCTCTTTACTCTTCAACGCTTTTCTTGTAAGCCCAATACATTAGCAAGACAGCGAGTTCTTTCTTCAAAATGTTACAAGCAGTTCTACTAAGATGGTCTGTGGTTAACGTCTTTAACGTCTGATGTCATCAGTCAGTGTTGTGTAGGAAGAGGCTACTTAGACTACTTTGATGCTCGCTCATCATATCAGTCGCAAACATATTCAATGCTGAATGACACGAACTGTCACACAATCCTAGGCAAATGGACAGTGAGTGCAGTATGGTTTTCTTCGCCTTTATTGACAATCATGTAGAAACTGGGTGGGCTATGCTGCACTGGGAAGCGCAGGTCAGCATGCAGCGCAATTAATTTCAATGTCAACCATTGTACAATCGATAACAATTGTATTATGGTTTACTAAAATAAGGAAAAGAGTGCATAAGACGATCTTGTGATTGCTAGCATAAGAAAACATAAATAAAGCATTGTTTCTTGCGATTTGCTTACATTTTTAAACAATTTTCATTGTTTACGTTCACTTTGGCCTCAATGATGCGACTGTGAATCACAATGGAGCTTGACCTTCTTCCATAAAGTTACAGCCATTACAAAACCATTATATTATCAGTCCTAACACGATTCGTGAGATCGATATCCATAATACATTTATAACAGATTATCGCATTCCTACAGAGACTCATGTACAAACAGATGTATACGTAGCTTAATTAGGCCAGAGGTTTCATTAGAACCGTGCTGGAGCGTTGCGTAATTACGATCGTCAGCTACAGGCGGTGTCGGCCCTCCGTTGGTCCTAACACTCCGAACTCCCTAACATGCAACGAGATTCCTTACAGCGAGTTATTTTTAGACATTATATTGGGGTACCTACATAACTGACTGTTAATTTTTAGTATCGAACATAGGTGTCCTTTATAGACCGCCACAACCTTCATAGAACATATATGCTCGATGGTAGACAACAAACATTCCTGGGACAATAATGCCGTAATTATTACGCTTACCAGGCGACTAGATGACCGCACTATGATTTTATTAGAAGCTTTTGTGGCTCATTCGCTAGGCTTTCTTACTAAGACCTGTTCGCGGAAGAAACCACAAGAAACACAGGAATAGCTGCAATAAGAATCATGTGATTTATTCCAGTTGACTGACTGAGCAATTTATGTTGTGGTTTAGAAAAAATTGCATAAATATGATCGTTTCTAATTATTTTATAGTGCACGATTGCGATCAATCATAATATTAGTGATTCATCATGTTAATCATGACAAATAAGTACCTACAGATAGATACTTGTCAGTCAATATCAAATGGCAGTCATGTTGATGGGCTCTAACTGACGCAAATTGCATATCAGAACAAGACAATCTAAAAACTATCCCACCACAAGTGTGCAGACATTGACGTTACAAAATCATCAGGAGAAACCTTTGAAAGCCTTCAGAGACTGAACCACTCACCAACCAAGGCCGACGGTCATGGCTGGTCATGGTACTACATAACAAAGTAATACAAGATAGAACGAGACAGATATTAAAGTAGAAAATCTCGGTTGTATAGACAACGAAGACTTTGTACCAATACATGAAACAGAAACGCAGCGTCATAAAATAATTCATAGATAAATGATAAAATTGGTGCAATACGCTATCCAAAACTGAAGCAACCACTTTCGGCAGATTCTGTTCGGTTGTTAAACTAAAATTGTGGACATTAGACTAGTCGTTATAATCCTAAATCGATGACGAAATACTTTCGTCGATGTTGTAACAGGTTATTTCAACGGGGCCATCGTTGTTGGTATAAATAACAGTTAATTTCTCGTGTCACGCTCCGTTAGATCACGTCGCGTGCCCACCGATGCTTCCTGGTTTGCCTCGACAGATTCCATTGCATTTACCTATAGTTTGTGACTTCTGCTGTCGACTGATTTGTGATTCAAATATATTTGTCCACTCACGAAGTGTTTTTTACGGTTATCAAGTTTATAAAAACCCGTGCTTGCAATAATTCTTGCATCAAGCACTTGATGTTAAAGAAGTAAAAACAGTCATTAGCATTTTATTGCATATTTTAAAAACAGCATCTCATTACAGAGTCCCATCAACATGGATCGCCCAATACACATTAGCAACATGATTACATTTTCCATTGGAACACGGCACATCATCAACAAATATAGAATCATTATTACACTTTGCTCATTGAACGCAATTGAAATCAAATCACAGATAATTACTTATCATATTTTAATATTTGTTATTAATGAGTGGCTGCTATGAATGCAGGGCAAGTAACACATGGACGGAAGAACCAGCGTGACCGATGGCTACGTGTCCCCGGTTTTGTTTTGCAGAATATAAAATAACGGTACCGCTTGATGCTACCTTTTTTTTTTTTGGGTGGGAAATCATCAAATGACTTCTCCCGCTCTGGGCGGAGCGGGAGGGCGTGTTCGACTTTTACTGACTAAAACCCACCCGTGTTCCTTCAGTTGCCTGTGCCGGGGCCACGGTAACTCTTTCGAACATCCCGCGACCCTAGCTGACCGATCGATGCTACCTGAAGGTCCTTTAACCTTTGGACTTTGCGAAACGGATATCGTTTCGTGTAAGTTATTAAGCGATATTTGATTTGTCATTATTGCTATAAAATTAATTGAATATAATTCTGAATGCCAGTGAATTCAGTATGAACAGAATAATTATTTTTCTAGTACTTATGTAATACCATAAAATTTTATTGTTTATTTTTATTTAAATTTTATTTTTATTGTAAGAATCAATGATATTATAAATAATAAGAGGTAAGTAGATACCTACCCAACATTCGATTTTCAAAAACGGCACAATGTAATACTATTAGATGACACGTGGGAATAGGACCGCATGTACTGTAGTAATGCATAGAATCATCATTTCATCTTCTGTAGTTTCCTGTAATTTTTTTCTTTTATCATTTCAATAGCATAAATGCAATATTTTCACTATCCGCGCCTGTCATGAAAAATTAATTTTGGAGAAATGGAGTTTGAATTTATAAAAGTGAAGATTCCTTGAGAATTCAGGTCGTGCAGTTTGGGCGGCAAGCTATTTCCAATCTTCCCGTGCAGTGGATTCCTACGGCGTGAAGATATATCTATCTCGTTTGCACCTTTCATTCCTTTACGTACGTATTGATTGTAGACTAGCTACTTCTAGACTATCATGACCTAATAAACATGTGTTTTCTATCTCCTAGGCTATAGGTAATTTAGCAAAGGTCTTATCTTGTGATAAGACCTTTGCTTTGCTTGACCTTTAAACTATTCTGAATTACATATACATAAATCCCTGAAATCAGAACACGGTTTGCAAAATACTTATATTTACTCAGAAGGTAAGAAATCTACAATCAAGAATTCAAAGCAAATAAACACTGTAAACGATTAAAATAAAAACCAAAAAAAACACCGGACTTTAAAAAAAAAAAAACACAAAGTGAGAAATAACTTTAATTTCAGAAGTCGGTGTCTTTGGTTTTATATTTTTGTTTTTGCCACCGACTGCCGTATTTTTCACTCACTAGTGCTTTTTTTTTGGAAGACGGATTTTTTGTGTAAAAAAAGGTTTTATTTTTCACTTTTTGTGGTGCCTACCCCACACAAATTCGTATATGTACTTGTTAAGTGAATGACAGTGACAGGAAGTTTTTAAATTCAAACATTTGTCTCGATTTGGGCCAAAGTTATGTCAAAGTAACCCGCCATGACGGTATTATTGAAGCTAACTTAAAAACTACTTGAGCAAAGTTAATAAAATTTATATGAGACCACCGCGAAAGCTTATTCTCGTTATCAGCCATCCTTTTTCCCAACTATGTTGGGGTCGCCTTTCAGTCTAACCGGATGCAGCTGAATACCAGTATTTTACATGTAGCGACTACCTATCTGACCTCCACAGCCCAGTTATTGGGTAATACGATAGCCCTTGGAAAGACTCCAACTGACCGCGCAAACTTCCTCTACCAAATGAAAAAAGAATTTTCAAAATCGGTCTACAATTATTGACGAAAATATCGTTGAGCATCTATACATACAAATAAATAAAATTTGTGTTTGTAATTTTTTAAATAACAGCTTTTTACTAAATGCTTATGAAAGTATATACAGTACTTATAACAAAAAAACAATTATTAAAATTTTTGTATGTCTGTCTGTCTGTTTGTTTGTTCCGGCTAATCTCCGAAACGTCTGGACCGATTTTGACGGGACTTTCACTGGCAGATAGCCGATGTTATAAGGAGTACTTTTATTTCGGCTACTTTTATTTTAGAAAAAGAATTAGGGTTCCGCACAAAAAATACCTATGAAATTTAATCTATTTTGCGCTAATCACTGGAACAGGTTTGGAAAAAAACTTTTTTTTTTTACATTTTATAAAACAAACAGTTAAAAATGTTTTAAACAGGTGTTTTTTTTGTTTTCTTTTTTCCTAAGTTCATCCACTTTTAATTGATTAAGCCTGATATAATTCACTTTTATACTATTTTAAAAACTGCATGACAAAAATTGATCTTAATTCAATACATTCTGTATGTTCCGACGTTCATTTTTAGTAGGGAAATCACCTAAACTTCTCTTAAAATAAGGGGAATACCCAAAACATATATTAAATAATCACGTTCACGAATTACGGAAGTTCTGGGAATTCCCCGGGGGACTTTACCGATCAGGGTTGGCATGTTTAAAACATGTTTTAAACAATGATTTTAAACACCTAATAAAAAACGATGTTTTATTTTAAACTGTTTTAAACACTGTTTAAAACACATGTTTTAAACAACTTGTTTTACACATGCCAACCCTGCACTGGAACTACCAGTCAGATTTGAAAAAAATATTTTTGCATTTGGTAGCACAGTGTCCCGGAGCGAGTAGTCCAAAGGCAAATGGGGTAAAGCGGAGGTGGCCACCTATCATTTAAACATTTTAAAGTTGGGATATTCGCAACAGTTCAGAAAGTTTCGCTCATTTAATCATTTTCAAGAAATCGACGTATGAGTTCAAATCTGGCTGGAAGATGTCTCGATCACTATCGACACTTACACTTAGTACAAGATTATGTTCCTTTACGTCCAGTGTGGCTCTGCAACGTTACAGAATTTTTACATGTCTTTTCTAACTTGTTATTAAACTTTAGTGAAACTTTATAGACCAGATTATTAAAAAAAAAAATTGAGAATATCCCAACTCTAACATTTTGAAACGATAGGTGGACACCTCCACTTTACCTCATTTACCTTTGGACCACTCAGTCTGTATAAATATATATATATACAATATACAGATGAATTGAAAACAAGCTCCTTTTTTAAGAAATCTGTTAAAAACAGTAATCAACCTTGGTTTCTAGATCCGATTCTGAACGGTTCGAACAAGAAAATAACAATCGAACTACGCATTTAATGAAAACAAACGGCTCGCTCAGAGAACAATAACATTTTATTCAGCAACAAAGAAACTGACTCGAATGAAGAATTTATTATGTGTCTTTGTTCATTGCAACTTGCATCGACAATTGCTTACATAAACAAACAGGAAACACTTGTTTTACAATAACTACTCAGTAGAAAATGTGATTAATATCGACATCTCTCGATTACGACCTAAATAAAATTACGAAAGGCTTGCTTGAAAACTCACTAACGAGGTTGCAGGTTTTTCAAAACCAGGTGAGAAAGTATCGTTTGACGGTAAAGATTCCAGAAAAGTTACCTGAAACCAAAATATTTTTAGTAAATTGTGTGATATAATTGTTTATGGAATAGGGAAATCACTTTTTATTAGCAACTGACTCAATCGGTTTTCGACGTCAACATAGAGACACAAACAGACATTTTATAGAATAAGTATTATTTTTGTCGATGGCACTGAGAATCGGGGGCCTCGCAGGTTGTTCGACGCGAAGGGCTTTGCGAGGTTACAATAGCTAAACCTTATTCGGATGGTAAACATCAAACAAAAACTAGGCACCATTAACTACTTCAAGTTTTACAAACATAGAAGATTGGTTTGTTATTTCTAGATTAGCTGCTTTTGTTAGTGAAATACTGAGTGCATTTCAAGTACTTAGAGCCCTTTTGTAAACTGAACACGTATAGGTACTTTTACTTCCTGCCCACCATCGTTGTCTACTATCAAGCTTTCTCTCCAGCAAGTTCATTCGTTCAACACTCAAAACGTTTACCTCCTTTCCCCACAGATTCAATCTCTGGACTTCTTTCAACAACTTTATCTCTAGAGGGCAAACATGAAGTGTGGTATAACTGCCTAACAAGTTTGCCAGCTGCCTCCACTATGTCAAGCCCTCTCAAACTAGTATCAGGACAGATGGAAAGCGACTCACTCGTGAATACGAGTGATTTCACCTCTATCTAGCCAGTGGACAGTTGTTTCAAAATATTTAGAAAGTTATAATCACTTATTTACAAATTGTTATCACCAGAGATGATTCAGTTAGCAATCAATTCCAACAATAAACGATACAACGATAAACGTAGTTGATTCAGAAGTTACACTGGAATAATTTACCTTGTACTGGTACTGGCAAAGTTTTACTACGCTTTAGGAAGGGCACAGCCGTCCTCGTTACGAATAAAGGTAAAATATAATTATCTCATCTGTGGAGAAGCATTAAACTCGAGCCAACGAGCACAACAGTGCCAGATATCTACCAACAAAAATTTCAAGAGACAAACTCGCTTTCCCCGCTAGCAGCGGCCCCGGTCGCTTGATAAGTGGCCTAAGGGCTCCCCCCTCACTTCTATGACCTACTTCCCGCCCTCGCCCTCGCGATCTTTGTGCTGCCACTTGCACAACTCGTTTGATATCAGCTGGATGATAATGTTGATTGGATCATAGGTACCACCTCTATTCTGAATTTGGATCCTATTGCGAAACTCTCTCAGCGAGTTTGTTGAACTTGTACAGTGTACACATATTGGTTGTTATTACGATTTAGATAACTTGTTATACTTTATTGCTCTTACAACTTTCTCTAAGTCAAAGACCAGTAGTAAAATGGGCTCCAAATGACTTTCACAGTAAGTTTTGTTTTATAATAACGATCGTCGATATTCTTACTCGTTTGTTTTTAAAGGCAAACCTGTCATGTTTTGTAAACATTACAGTGTACGCAACCGCCAATTTCGTTGGTAATTGCAAGTTTTGTTTTTAGAATGTAAAAGTCAGGCCATTTCCCAGTTCCAAGTGTTGGGAAGGTCGACCTCTAAGGCCTCTGCCTCGAATTTTGCGGGCAGCGGCGCGGCTGCGGCGGCGGCGCGGGAGCGGCAGGATTTTATGCGTAAAATTAAATGGACCGGACCTCGAAAACAGCGGCGCGGCAGCGGGGCGGCAGCGGGCGACGAGCGGTGCACTCCAGTCAAGCGGTGATCGCCGCGCGTCTGCATTGATAGTGCTGCGCAATTTATTTTTGTGACGTATCGAAATGTCCTCGGACGTGCAGGAACAAATTATTTCAGCTATTTTTGATAGGACACCGATATGGAACAGCAAAGAGGTGAACCACAAAAATAGGAGGCTAATTAATCAGTTTTGGGAAGAAATGAAAAACGAACTAAATATTGAAGGAAAATATAAAAATGTTTTATTATGTTAATAAAATAACTAGTAATTAATGGGATTATCTACAAAATATTCTTGTTGTTCAGACATTTCGTTCGCGAACAAAAACAAATATCTCGACGACACAACACTATGCCGCTATAGTGCCGCGCGATCTGCCCGCTGGTTTCGAGAACGGGTCTGCGTTGCCCGCGCCGCTCCCGCGCCGCCGCCGCCGCCGCGCCGCTGCCCGCAAAATTCGAGGCAGAGGCCTAATGGATATTTTACAGCTGGACTTTTTTTCTACCATCGTCCGCTTCCACGATTGTGTTTTGATTACAAAACTATTAAAGCTATGATAGGATTGTTGACTTTTATTGTAAATGGTTTAATTTGAATTAAGTAAAGGGAACATTCAATCTATTGCATTGACGTATCTACAACAATACAACAGTTACGAGTTTGCAACATCTACAATAAAATAGTAACGAAGAATTTTTGTCCGTTTGTCTGGATGTATGTATGTTTCAGATTGGCGCATATACGGCTGAACGGAATTGGATGAAATTTAGCACGCAGATACTTTATAACCTGGATTAAAATATGGGGTACAATATTATCGTGGTAAAATATAACGTAAATGAACATAGCCAGTGCGAATCAAATCATATTAGTGTTCTTTGTAGAAACTAGACACTTACTGGAGTCCCAACGATTCAATATAATGAAGACCAACTAAACAATCAGTATGACTAATAAAAATGACGGTACGTCAAATCGCTAATGAACCTGAGTTAGATCAATAAAACATTTGTGAAGGTCAAATTAGTCCTGACTCAGCAATGTCAACAGTCAATTTCTATGAGCACGCAAGAGTGTAGGTGCTATTTCGGACGCCAAAATATGTCGTGGAAAATAGGGTTTCATGATACTTAACAATTTTCCCCAATATAACCCCCCCCCCCCCCCCCTGAAGTGATAAATGATTTCATCACCTGAAAACTGGAAATTATTCAAAAGCTATTCTGGATTCTTATTTGGACAATTTCCAAAAGATTCTACCGAGGAACCATGATGTCCTGCCCTTGTAAAGGTGGCCTTGACAATTGTTACTCTACATACATAACATAACGTGTACGTCCAATAAAACTTTGTCGCCGTTAACCAGTGACTAATCCCTACAATCATTTTAAATGATCGCTAAGAACAAAGACTGATAAATGACATATCTTTTGTTTACGCTTTCAACTAACAAATCCAAGGCTGAGGAAATACTTATTTAACCAGTTCCAAACATCTTTGTGATTTTAAAAGCAGCAGTTTGTCACTTTAATCAGCCAGGACAAGTCCTCAAGTGGGACAGAACCACAGAGCTTCACAGAGCAAAGAATTCTTTACTCATATGACAGAACTCTAGTCTTAATTTCAAGATAAATATTTTTTGTGAGATACGAAACGGAACCCAGATAATACACGAACAAAAACTTATAATGAGCAGTTTACGATGAATTCAGCGCAAAGTCATTGTATAGTAGGTAGATCATAGAACGTGCATTACACAATCATCCTACAGTAGTAGCAGTTGCCTAGGTGACAGTGACGTAACGGTTAACTAGGAATAAAATAGAATTGATTAACACACCGGTCTCTCTCTGGCCACAGTACTATTAATATTGACATCTGGTTCGACTCAATTGATTTGACATCACTTTGATAATGGGTTTAGATACTACCACTAGATTCGACTCAAAATTGTTACCTTAGGTCCATCCATAAGATTAGAGTGTTTCAGATAAACTCGGACAGTTTGATTGGAAATAACGATAGGTACTTTACAGATGGTAATAAATAAATACTACACGTCAGTCACTCCGAACAAGAGCAAAATGCCTCAGAATATCAAGCCAGAATGAAGATAATGCGCATGTAAAATTAACAAAAGAAAAATAATGTGTACATACAATTTTATCGAAACCGGTGTGACCGTAAGTATCGTGTATACTTGAACTCGTTTGATCGGGTTTAAAACAAGTATGTTTAAACAGGATTATTTGTCCATGAAAGGAACCTACCTACATAATATATTACTCATCACCAGAAAAAAACATTGAGAAATAAATGAATTGAGACGCAGTTTCAGGGATCCGGCTGCAGATTTTTGGTATTTTAAAGATTGTTCTTCATGCAATCAATAGAAATGTTAAATTCGTTTGACGAATACAGAATTATATTACACCAGTCACGGCACTCACGCCCTTTTAATAGATTATTTTCATCTCGCACCTCAAAGGGTTATTAATTCCCAACGTATTTAGGACACCAGTTTTCTCTCGAAGCTTATAAAAATGCTAGCTTTAGGGGATTTAGGTAAAACTTCTACAGACTTTACTTCAGAGAGTGTACGCAGGAGCTCCACGACCTGATCCCACAATCGCCCTTTTACTACCGGACTACCAGACGTACTGCAGGGTACCATCCGCACTTGGTTGATATCCCGCCCAGTCGTACTAAGCGCTTCTCCTCCACATTTATTATGCGCACAGCCAAAGTGTGGAACTCTCTGCCAGCGTCAGAATCAGAATCTTCCTCCTCTCCTCATCTTCCCTCTTTCTTCTTCTTTTACTTCTTCCTTCTTCCCTTCTTCTTCTTCTTTGCGTCTGTATTCCCTTCCACATATAACCCGTCTGCCATCAAAGCAAGAGTCAACAGGCATCTTCTGGGCACGCTCGATCCATCGTAGACCTCATCCATCGCTTTCCATTAGGCGTGATCGAGGTCAAGAGCAGGCCAGGAGCTAGACCACCACCTCTTAAAGCAGAATTAGGGTGCGTTTCCACTGAAGCGGAGACGAGCGGAGCTGAGCGGAGATGTGCGTGAATCAACCAATCACAATAGTTGAAATCCTCATCGCGTCTCTCGTCTCGTTTGTGATTGGACGATTCCTGCACGTCTCCGCTCAGGTCCGCCCAGCTCCGCGTCAGTGGAAACGCACCCTAATTGTAATCTTACTTCAGTGTGGGAAAGAGATGGAGCTAGACGTCCTGTATAGCTCCATCTCTTTCTCATACTGAAGTAACATTAAAATAATACTACTTTATGAGGTGGTGGTTGGCCCCCAGCATTGCTGTCCGTCGTGGCAACTGCCAGCCTTTTCGGTATTTACTTTTCCCCCTGTTTTGAGTTAAAACGCAAGCATTCAAAGAACTTCTTGACTCATCGACACCAATCTTTCTACTAACTTTTTCTTGGAACAAAAATTCTGGAGTTCCAAAATAGCAAATTAATGACTTGACTTAGTTATGATAATTAGCTAAGTAGGTACCTATAGTTAGACATAACTTGCTAATTAGTAGAACAGGAAGTTAACGAAATAGATCACTTTGACTGACATGACGGACATGTATCAACTACACCAGTGGTTCCCAAAGTGGTCCAAGTGGACCCCCATGGGTCCACGGGAGACTCGACGGGGGTCTACGTTTGGCGTGACAAAAAAAATGGGGGTTCACAATTCGTAAGCGGGGGTCCACGAAAATTGATCTGCTTTCGATAGTGAAGAATTAAAATGTTGGCTTGACTTCACATCAATGTAGGCAGATAATATTTTAATTAAGAAGCTCAGCGACTGTTACTTGAAAAACTTGCATATTCCATATTCAGTACAACGTGTCGAGACTTGCAAAGCGCCGTCGTCCGCAACGCTTGTTCAGACGTGTAAAGGGACGAAATACGACTTGTCGTGTGTGTGCTTGCAATCTTGCATGAACTTGTTTGATTCTTCAACAATATAAATACGAATGCTTTTGATAGCGTTTCCCTCGTCATATCTTGTCGAAAAAAGTTTCTAGTGTCGTTATAAACCTTTTAACAAAAAAAGGATCAGATTAAATGTCACGGCACGGGGAGATTTGCGGTTATTCCTAACAAAACTGAAGCCAAATATTGATAATTTGCTGTCAATCCATCAAGTACATCCTTTCCATTAAAATTATGACTATTTTGTGATTGTCATTGTAGAAGTTACGTTACGTTATTAATGTTTAATTTTAATTATATTACTATATTATTTTAGTTCTAATTATTACTAATTAGTAGTGTAATAATTACATATTTGAATAAATACAACACAAAAAAATATACTGCTTTTCTTTTTATTTTTATACCTCCGAATGGGGAGTTTTCTAAATAAGTGAGAATTGATTGGTTCCTTGTGCTGTGAGTAGATGTCAAAAAAGTAAAGTTGGATGGAATCACTTTTTTGATCGAGCAACTTCACTTTTTTGACATTCACTCACAGCACAATCAATTAATTAATTAACCAATCAATTCTTACTTTTTTTTTTTGAAAACTATTAATTCGTGGTTGGAACTCAGCCGCAACGTAAATTTCCATAGTTAATCTTCACATTTTTTGTCGAGTTTTGGGAATATGGTAGAAATGTACCTGCCCACCGGAACCAGCTAAATTTTGAAAGTGGTCTATGAGAAAAAAGTCTGGGAACCTCTGAACTAGACTAACTGCGTGTGTAGTGGCAAGTTTGTTTTGCTTTAAAGTTAAAACCATCTGAAACTGTACATTGTCTTCATGTTTAATTTTGCTACACAAAAGCAAAAGACACCTGCGTTCGCGCCCAGTGTTCAAAACGCGTAGGTAATCTAAACAATTTATCTTTCATGTGGCGTATATCTGTGTGAAGTTGGTCTGGCGTCTCTCACTCCGCGGGAGAGCAGGCGAATAGCGATGCAGTGGTATAAAGATGTCTTCTATTTATAACAGACGAGTAATGCAGGCGTGCGGACGGATCACAGAGCAACTTGGCTTTTGTCGTGTCTCTTGATTTTGAATGTTTTGTGTTATACCTGGTGTTTATGCGAGAGAACACAGATACTGCAGAAACATGCCAGTCATCGTGTCTTTGTTATCATCAAAACACAAGTTATTGTCTCATGCAATACACTTGATAAGGGTAATCGATTCGATAACTGAAGTATTGTAAGAACTAACTTTACTAATGAGATCGTAGAGTTAATTATGAGCTCTCGTTATGTTGTGTGTGAAGGTGCCAATTTCAATAACTGATTACGCAACGTGTGAGCAAGGTATTTATAGGTGTGTTATAATTAGAGGGGCTACATCACGCACAGGCTGCTCTTTGGGTAAATATTATGGTAAATATAAATATGTTTAACAATTTCTTTCGTTAGTATTCAAAAACCCTTTTGGGATACTGACGAAAGAAAGAATAGATGATGATAGGTACCTACTCGTATTAATGAAAAGGTTGGGTGAAACTACGAGTACACTACGAGAAAATTATTAGCGAAAAATTATAATCTACTGGAGTAAATAATACTTTAATCAATTTCCTAGTATTGGTTTGTTAATAATCTTTTTATTTTCAGTCTCGTTCCCATCTTTAGAACATTTTAATATCAGATTTGCTCCCACTCCTAAGGCTCAGAATGTCGAACTAAATTCAAGTGTCAGAAAAAACTTTTTCGTATAGTTTCCTTCTGCTACGCTACAACTGCTACAATTTCTTATTACGGTTTCAATTCAATAGGATTTATTACAACTATTCTTGAGGACTACATATTTCGTCTAGTAATAATAAGGTTCGTTTTTGCTCTTCATAATTTACGTCAACGTCGTCGTTATTTTTTACGACAATGCTGCCTCGCCCGTAGAAGAAACTTTTGTACTCCAAATTCTTGGGTAAGCAAATATTTGGATATACGTACCAGAAAAGTAATAAAGACCAGGAACTCTGAGACTTTAATTTACGAATGACGCAATTAACCAACAAGTTTATTAATTAATTTTAAATTACTGATTAACAATTTAAACAAAACCCCACTATCAAAATAAAAAATCGTTTCTTGAAATTAGACTGTTGAAAACAGCACCAAAACTACTTACGACAGTCCCCCAAAAGACCCGTCCTTCATCACTTCCTAGAGTTTAGCTGGGTAGAACAGTAGTGATAGCCTAGTGGTGTGACCAATGACTACGAGTATATAGCCTCGGTGTGACCGTCGGACTGCCAAGCCATAGACACGCAGCTCTGACTTTTCGGGTTCATATGCGTATCGTATTATCACTTGCTTAAAAAACGGTGAAGGAAAACATAGTGAGGAAACCGGCAAGCCTGAAGCAGGCCATACACGCTAGGGTGTACCTGTAGCTCTGTAGAGACCATACATAAATATCAGTATTCATACTTTTTTGGGATACACGTACAGGCGTGGAAACCTGCACAGTTGTGCAACATACACGCTCCGGTTTACCTGTACAGTTGAACTGTGCAGGTAAACCTGTCAGGTACACCCTATGGCCTGCCTGAGAGATATTTCTCGACGGCATGTGAAGCTAAGTCAGAGGCCCATGGACGGCATAAAAACTCTCGACACCAGGTTAGTCACTGACAACACAAAAAAAAAGAAGAAGCTGGGTAGAAGAAGTGGCGCAACAAACTGCCCACCAAAGGCAGCAAACCTACAGAAACCTGTACACAGGGTGGCAACCCCCTAAGCGTAGAAATTTTTCGTCAGTTATCAAGTAATAATAATAAAATAAGATTAGGATTTATCTGACTTGTTTACTAGGTATTAAGAGGTATTCTTTCAAAGACTTTTCGTGCTCGAAATAGCTATGAAACATAAAACTGTAGTAAAGCTGGTCGTATTACGTCAAGATCCAAGAATCCAGTCTCATAAGACGTGTAGTAGGGTAATGTGTAGAAAAAACTGCAGAAGTGGAATAAAAGAGGCTCAGTTGCTTCATTTTCTCTTATTGTTATGATACTTTTCCATTCGGGTTTTCCATATGTAACGAGACAATGCTAACACAATCCCTTTCAATATTCACAAAGAAAGGATCTGCTGGCTAAGGATTCGAATTTCGAGGAGAACATGGGACTTGGGACTGGAACAAGTCAATTGGAATAATTTATACCCAAATTGGAATTCCTTCGTTCAAGTAGAATCCGAGATCCGTAAAACCTTTCCATGTCTAATAACTTTTTTTCTCCGTCCAAAAACTGATTGGGCCGAGTCGACACAGCCAGCGGTGCGTACGGACGCGCGGTGCATCGAACGCGGTGAGAGCGGGGTCGATGAACCTCGCGCCATGTGCATTTGGATTTGTACAATTTTGTACCTAATTGCAATTTTAGTGCTAAGGAATTAGACTAATAACGATTGATCAATTTTGACGTAGTACAATAGAATACTGAAAATGTGTCATTTGAAACTGCATTTTAATATTGCGTACCTATTGCGTAGGTACAGTAGGTACCTAGGTACCTCTGTTTTATATCCGCCTTTCAGTTATTCACCTCGAATAAATCTAAATAACGAAGAAACAAACTTATAAACGATAACTTATAAAAGTGTTTAGGGACTTAGAAATCATTTAATTAGGTAGGTATTATAAAGAATAGAATATATAAGAAAATAATAAAATATAATATTTTAATGTTATCGGTAGGTAGGTACCTACCTACTTATTAATTTTATTATTGTAATTATTAATCTAGACTCGAGAAAATGTAAAATCTGTAAGTAAGTAGTACATAATAAATTAAAGTCGCTTTTCGTGTCTGTCTCTGTAACCGCGCTTTTCTGCTAAACATTGCAACGAATTTTGATGCGGTTTTCACCATCATTTATAGAATTTATTCCGGGAGGTTTATGCGTATTATTAACTAAGTTCTGCCCGCGACTTCATCCGCGTGAAATTTCTTGTTCCCCCCACCCACCCCGTCGCATCGCATCGCCTGCCCGTGCTGTTACTTCGTTTTCGCTTAGCGCTCGTTCTTCCTTCTTTTGTTTTTGCTCGGCTTCTAAGGGTCCTAGCGTAATGTTACATACCCAGCCTTGCTCAAGAATTGGGCTATAAAATGCACAATTCCTACAGGCAGTGACAAAGATTAGCGCGTTCAAACAGTCAATAAGAAATAAAATGTGTCGGTAACTAACAGACTTAGCGCATTTTTCTTACTTTAAGCATTCCGATTCGAATAATTTAAAAAGGAATTTACATGTACTTAATCGACCTTGATTATGAAACTATTTATTTGATAAGGATTAATACCATGTTTATGAAAACACCTTCGCAAATAATGCATTATTTTATAACAAATTTGATTACCATTAAAAAAAAAGTTATAGTGAGCCAGCCTTAAAATATTAGACATAATTATGTCATCGCAGATTTTTTTTAGAAGAACATTTCCGTCATACATGATTTTTGCGAACCGTTTACGCAGCGCACGCAACGGAAGCTTTCAAAAGGAGTAAATTTTCCCCGTTTTTGCAACATTTTAAATTGATGCTCCGCTCCTATTGTCGTAGCGTGTTATAATACCTATAGCCTATAGCCTTCCTCGATAAATGCGCTATCCAACACTAAAATAATTTTTCAATTCGAACCAGTAGTTCCTGAGATTAGCGCGTTCAACCAAACAAACAAACTCTTCAGCTTTATAATATTAATTATAAAGCTATTGTATCTATACATTAGTATCTAATGTATAGATACTAATGTATAGATTTATTACTAGAAATCGGATAATCGGATGCATATTATTTACCTAAAGTTAATTCTTGGCTAAGAAATTATGGAACGGCTTCTTAATTTTTTTTTCTTAATATAAATCCGGGGATTACAGAAAATCTGGGAATGCACAACTAATCGGATACATTACCATGTATCCGATTAGTTGTGCATTCCCAGATTTTAGAAACGACTTCTTAAACATGTGGTATTGTTTATTTAAAAAATACCGAGACACCGGGATCACATAAGTGTGGGTGTAAGAGGAAGGGTAGTGCGTATCGATTATATAGTCAAAAAGTACTAAATTTAGCAATGCCTGAATCGAGATTTTTTACGATTGATACAAAAGTGCATTCCATATTAGCCAACACCTCAACTTTAGGTAAATATGCATCCGAATGTCCGATCTCTGTTTATTACAGGACCTACGTTAATATAGAAATATCGATGTTTTGTCAACAAGAATTAAAAAAAAAATATGAAAACAAGAAGTTGCAAGAATGAAACGAATGTTATCTTCACTAGATACATGCATATTTTGTGGGTTAATGTATGTTTAATGCAAAACAAAAATATACCTAGGTATCTGGATCTGACTTCTTTGAAAACCAAAAAACACAAGCGTTGCTAGAATTTTAATGTCGTGCTTCTTGGTCCCAGTTTACAGCGAAAACGAATTTTCAACTTGTCTGTTATAATCTGTCTGTATGTAGATAAATAAAAGTAATACTTAGGTAAGTACCTTTAAGTAGACAGGTATAAATATTAAAATTATAATGTAAAAGACTTCTAGGTACTTACGAAGGTAGGTACTCTGTATATACCTACCATATATACTAGGATACAGATGTATAGATAATTAAGGTGTCTGCCTACGAGTAGGTATTCTAAAGGAAAACTAATTAACCTCGAGTAGGTACCTACTACCTAGACCTACTCAAGAAGCTGACCGTCTTAATCATATTGCATTGCAATATAATAATGTTTAGATACCTACTATGATTAATATGTAGCTATATAAGTAGTAGGTATAACAGGGCCGCAATATTGCAGGGTTTACCAGTCCCAGGCCCTTCCTTCCCAACTGCCCGTAGCTCGGGAGCCCTTTCTTGCTCTCCCCCCCCCCCCCGCATCCACCCCGCACCTCTCGCGCTTATAGGACGAAATGTACCAACTATTACCTATCAAGGCTAGGCGTATAACACCTACCTACTGCGGTAAGTAGGTACCGACTCCTTATGTACGTATTTAATTTTATACATCAATGCACTTGTCAGCTCTGAAGGTCTTGTAAAAATTATAGAAACAAACAGCAATCACAGTAAAGTAATAAATTTTCTTGGCATTGATTCGCGTTTTACGACATTGATAACATCTTCTGTAGTTGGCTATGAAAAGCAATGGAAAGTAGCCAATTAATGAAGTATGCACTCAGTTAGCTAACTATACTATGTATTGTACCTACTTACAGCACGAAAAACCGCGCGTTGAGACGGTTAATTTAAATCGCGTACATAATTCTTACACATAATTGCAAAATTCGCAAAAAATATGAATGAAACTCTTGATTATTTTAATTAAATATTCCATTAAACACTAGGCTTTACCTGAAGCTCCTTATTCTTGTTATCTTTGAGCGATGCCGCTCTGATAACACCAGCTTTCCATCCCCATTCGGAAACTTTATTCACGTTAATTTTTGTCACACCACTTACAGCGAGAAATCGTTTGCCAACTAAATCTTCACGATATTTATAAGCCATAACGAACTACACAATCACATTATTCACATTAAAAACTACACAAACGTCAAGAAACTGAGAGTTATACACACTGCACGTCACACTCTTCGTTGAGCGAAGGGAAACTACGTGGAAAACGCAAGAAACGTTTTCTGCGGAACGTATATGTTACACGTCTGAATTCGAAAGACAACCACGTTGAACTAAGTTTGAACATTGCTCAGAACGTTCACAATTGGTAGTATTATGATGAAACTTGTTATGAACCTGCTAGGGCAAAATGAACGCACGGCTTCACAAACTCAACGTCGATATACCGAGCTACTGAAATGGTTCGCATTATAGGCTCATTTTACAAGAACGTAGATTTTACGTATTAGTTCAAAAGAATATCAATAGAGGGAAGTAAGTTCAATGTTTCATTCTCTATGGATACCCACCTCAATCTCACATTATTGAAAGTTATGTTGTAACTTGTACGTGAAACAAAAAGGTTTTCATGAAATAAATAGTAATGTTTTACAGTAATTATGTTATGTACGACCAATTACCTAGAACTAAGAAGACGAAACACTTACCTGCTTTAATAGTCCCAAGCACATCGTATTAATATAGATTACACATAATTAATATGTTAAATAAGTGTAAACTGTTTCAAGTCTCTACGCACGTAAAAAAAACTTAAAACCAAACAAATGACGGTAGGTCTTTATTGCAATAAAATTATTGTTTCGAAGTTCAAATCTAAAACTTTACTTTAAAATAAACATCATAGATGGCGCTAGGAAAAGTTAATTTTCAGTGCCATGTGATTGTAAGTTAATAAATTTAATTTTCTCATCTTAGATACAAAATAAATCAAAATTAAAAGATTTACTTTATATAGAAAGTATTGATGTAAAATAATAAAGCGTTATTCCAATAATCTTGTCTTTCGGACCGCTTCTTGAAGCCATATTGATTTGTGCGGTCACGTGATCAAAACAACTGTCAATTTATCATCATGGCGTATTACTTTTCAACGGGCGGTTGTGTTTTGCTATGTTTTGTATTGTGATTATTTGAGTGAATTTTTCATATGCGATTATTAATATGATATCATCGATAATCTCTCGACTGGTGATGTAAGTTTATTTTACATTTCCTCCTAGTTGTTACATTTACCAATGAAAATTATTTTTGTCGACTCCTTTGTTTAAAAATTTAAAAAAATATTAATTATAATTTCCTGTGTGTGTTCGCTGCTAAATCAACTGGATTTTATGCTCTTTCTGATCGGACTTATCTATTGCAACATATTAAACAAACGTTTATTCAGATAATCTTACACAATTGAGTCGTCATCGAGCGTATTGCTAGTATTTTATATTCATTTTATTCTTATTTTTGCCCTTATTGTACCGACAGCCAACAGTTGCCAAGGCGTCTGTCGTCTAGTATAAGTTATTTTACTTACTATGTTCTTAACTCCTTAAAAATTAATGCACCAGGCAGAAACATACCTAATTCATTTCATTTCAATGCCAGCTGCATTGTAGTTATTAACTTAATCAAAATCTTGGAAGTGTTTCTTTTATAGGTTAGTTAAATTGTTGCTGTTTTTCCACGCCCAAAGATGACCTTCTGCCTTGACCCACACTTTATTATTTGCCATTTACATTCATTGAATAAAACTGCACTGTATTTTACAATTAAATAACTGAATACAGACACATTTTTTATCAAAATGCATCAATTTTATTTATTTGTGTCTTCAACGGTTACATTTTTATTTCAATGCTGTTACAAATCTAGGGTTGTAGTTACATAATAAACTGGATCTTCCTAACATCAGCAAAATAAAATAACTACATAGTAAATCAACAAACCAGCCCACCACCAGGGCACTCTTGAGCGCTACATTGTTCCAAAAAACTGACTTAATCTATATGACTGTGAGAACTCTCAAAATACACAGACATATTCAACATCAACCCTTACTGAATATTGGGATATTTTGCCTTAATCTTCTCCAAATCTCTGTAGCTAGATAGTAGAATCATACACCACTTACCCAAACCAAAAATACCTATTTAAAAAGGAATAGTCCAAAGTAGGTTAAAGTATCTTTGGTGTTTTAATGTAATACAGATACAGCTGCAATTACTGTTTCTGATAGTGTAAATATACAGCCTTGGCCAAAAGTATTGAGCACCTGTGACATCTATCAGTTTTTTGAGGAGTCTCAAATCGAAATAAAACAACTTTTATATAGGTTTATTTTACTATTTATTAATAGAAAATTAATATTTTGTGGGTCTACCCTTTGCCTTAATTATGGCAGAAATTCTTTTTGGTAAAGAGTTTATGAGATTTCTACAATCTTCAGCAGTAATCGCGTTCCATTCCAGACGCAGGCACCGTTTCAGATCTTTTTGTTGTATCTTTGGTGTTTTAATGTAATACAGATACAGCTGCAATTACTGTTTCTGATAGTGTAAATATACAGCCTTGGCCAAAAGTATTGAGCACCTGTGACATCTATCAGTTTTTTGAGGAGTCTCAAATCGAAATAAAACAACTTTTATATAGGTTTATTTTACTATTTATTAATAGAAAATTAATATTTTGTGGGTCTACCCTTTGCCTTAATTATGGCAGAAATTCTTTTTGGTAAAGAGTTTGAGATTTTTACAATCTTCAGCAGTAATCGCGTTCCATTCCAGACGCAGGCACCGTTTCAGATCTTTTTGTTGTTGATTGTGTGGCGCCTGACTCTACGTTTTAATAAACCCCATAAATGTTCTATGGGGTTCAGGTCTGGTGACTAGGAAGGCCAGTCTAGAAGTTCTGGGTTATTTTCCCGAAACCATGTCATACTTTGGCATATTTGTGACATGGCGCGTTATCCTGCTGGAATTTAACACCATCCATATTTGTGTCGCCAAAAAGTGTCGTAAATGAAGGCAACAACGCAGTTTTTAGTATATTTATGTACTTAGTAGAGTTCATGCGGCCCTCACACACGAACAATTCGCCAATTCCAGAATCGGTTATGCAACCCCAGACCATTACGCTGCCGCCACCGTGTTAAAACCGTGTTGTACACTCTGGCTTAGATTTTTCGCCCACCCGGCGACGTACAAAGGTCACACCAGGTGTACCAAAGATCTGCCGTAAAGAGAAAAATATTGAGTTCCACAAAATTAAAATAACTTCATCAATGCATTTGGTTTTTAAACCATTTTATTAAATGTTATTATGGCATTAAATTGACTTACCTCAAAGTTTGATTCGTCTGACCACACAACGTTTGACCAATCTTCTGCGGTGATACTTCAGTGTTTTAAGGCCCATTTCTACCGAGCTTTTTTGTTGTGGTCGGAAAGCCACGGCTTCTTCTTGGCTTTACATACAGCCTTTCAGACCAGCTTCCTGAAGTCTTCTACTACGAGTAGTTCGAGCAGAAATTGGTTTCTTAATTTTTACTGATAAATCAGCAGCAAGCTCTGAAGATGTTTTTTCCTATTTTTTAACGACTCTCTCAGTAACTGACGATCCTGACGTGCTGTAGTGATGCATTTGCGCCCGGTTGTTGGTCTATTTTGATGTAATCCGGTAGCAGAGAATCGCTCAATAGCATATTGCACGGATCGGCGCGAACATTTCAGTTTCTGAAATCTCTACCTGAGGTTTCCCTTGCTCATGCAGAAGCTGTATCTGTAGGTGTTTTAGGTGTGTATCCCACACATAAACAGTAGGTACCTCGTAACTCAATATTATCTTAATTTACACATTTTCGAGATGAAATTACTACAAATTCTTTACTCAAATTGCAAGTCAATCAATTTCCATCTACATCTTTGAAACTGGCTACTCACTGCTGTTAGAAATTGAAATTAATTCACATTAATTAACTACCCAGTCAAGAATTTTCTCATTATTGTACTTACTTATTGTGAATATGTAGCGAGTAACACTTATCATGTACAGACGCCAGCAGGTCAAGCTACCCGAAACTGTCAAATTTTCCCAATCAACCTTGAACCTAATGCTTTAGCGATAAAGTTGAAAATATATTAAAGAAATTTGACAGATTGTAGTAGCTTGATGTGCTGCCGTCCATACAAGAACATGATTATAAATTTATTTTTCTCTTAGATGAGTTTTTTCTATGTTAACTCCTATTCGGCCCATAGACCTTCAAATGGCTTATATAACTTCATTCATTCAATTGTGATGCATAATTTTTGCAATATTGTAAAAAAATATTTTATTATGGTTTATCCTATAGAATTCATTAATAATGTTTATTAATGTTGAGAGTCATACACGCTAAATTGTGTAATTTAATTGTTGTTACCAGTTCAGTACATTATTGTAATTGTTCATCAGTTCAAACTAGTCGAGAGAATAGTTCAATATTGGCATTGATCCAAATATCTTGCTTTTGGGAGCGCCAGCCGTCCTAAAATTTGGCAACACTTTAGACTTGTGTACGCCTTTTATCATTCTTTTCACCTTCAGAAGTAAACTAGCTTTCTTGAGGAATAGTTGTATTTATTGGACCAGGTGCCAAAACTATCAAATCCCAGTTTTTAAATGATATTTTAAGATATTAGTAACTCCGATTTGAGTGGCAGTGAAGTACTTTTGTAACTGAATATGTGGTGATTCATTAAACAAAGAAAAGTTGAGCTTCGTTGCGGAATTCGTCACTAGGGTATCCCAGTGCACTGCCGGGTGCTATTTTCGGCTAAGCTCGGGCGTTCGCCTTTGGTGCAGCGAGAAGAAGGTTTAGTCTGTGGCGCTCACGGCTTGCGTCCGCGTCGCTGTTCTATGCAACAAGTGAAGTGCGTTGACACCTAACCTAACTGTAGAGTGATTCATTTATCGACATTCGGTCATCGCGAAGAGTTATTAGTGTCTGTTCCGAGTGCGCTCAATCTGTTCACGCAGTCAGGAGGTCGTACACCTTGACTGCGCCACGTTATGTGCTTATTAAGAGCGCTTGTCTTGCCTTATTAGGAACAGCCTCGGCTGAATTACGTGTACCTTTACCCAGTTTTGCTGGTGGCATATTTTTGTATAATTTTTAAATGTCTTCGCGTACGAAACTTGACATAAGAATAACTATTTATTACGAGAATCATGTAGTTGTGATTTATATTTAACTAACGGTATGTAAGTGCTAAATTAACTTGAATGTAAGTTCCTATAAATATATAATGAGTTGTACCCTGTGTTTATTTTCGAATGCCTTGCGACGTGTTTGAAATCTAATACTACACACGCACAGTAACACAAGAGAGTACAAAATCCTTCAGCCACAGGATAATGTTCCCTTTCCTATTTAGTAACCAGCAGGTTACTTAAGTTTCAAGTACCGTAGATACTTAAGTAAATTAACATCCTTAGGTACTGTACTGGATAGATGAAGCGTAGTGTGCGTATAACTGGGTTACTCTCCCAAAATAACTGTGGCATAATCTGTGACTAGTACACAGTGAGTTAATTCCTAATATTAATAAGCGATCTCCACTTTGATTTAAATCTATAAGTATAGGTAACTGGGTAGGTAGTAGGTACCTATATTGTTAGGCCGATACTCGTCAAAGTGCAGGGGCAAGCTGATTTTTTTTTGGCGATATCAGGTTTGTTCCCTTAGTAGAAGAATTGTTCATAATGATGAGTTGTGCATTAATTCCGGGATATGTTGTTGTAGTAGGACTTCATAACACGATTTCACTAACAAAAGTCTGAATTCACACTTGAACTGTTTTATTACTTACAGGAAACTTTCTCTCTATTTATTTACGAAAATTACCTGCTAACTAATAAGTTAAAATAAATACATATACAATTATGTAGTAATTTTGTAGTCCTGTCTGATTCGAACCAAAACAAACCAAGGTTTTATACCATATTTAGATCTGACATTAATATTTTTCTCAAGTCAACAAGTCTATAATTAGCTGTTTTTGTTTTGTGCAAAATATTTAACTACTAGCTTCCGCCCGCGACTTCGTCCGCGTGAAATTTCTGATTCCCCCGACCCACCCCGTCGCATCGCATCGCATCGCCGCCTGTCCGCGCTGTAACTTCGTTTTCGCTTAGCGCTCGTTCTTCCTTCTTTTGTTTTTGCTCGGCTTCTAAGGGTCCTAGCGTAACGTTACATACCTTCCTCAAGAATATAGCCTTCCTCAAGAATTGGGCATAATTATGCAAAAAAAATATTTCAAATCCGACTGGCCGTGACAGAGATTAGCGCGTTCAAACAGTCAATAAAAAAATAAAATGTGTAACTAATAGACTAAGCGCATTTTTCTTACTTTAAGTATTTTAATACCCGTCGTAATTTCTAAACGAAAGGTTCGATTTGAATAATTTAAAAAGGAATTTATATGTAGGTACATACTTAATCAACCTTGATTATGAAACTATTTATTTGGATAAGGATTAATACTATGTTTATGAAAACACCTTCGCAAATAATGCATTATTTTATAACGAAGATTACCATTAAAAAAGTTATAGTGAGCCAACCTTAAAAGATAGACATATGCTATCACGGACATTTTTTTAGAACTTTGTAAGAAGAACAATTCCTACATGGTACATGATTTTTACGTAACTTAACCGTTTACGCAGTGCACGCAATGGAAGCTCTCAAAAGGAATAAATTTTCCCCGTTTTTGCAACATTTTTCATTGATGCTCCGCTCCTATTGGTCGTAGCGTGATGTTATAATTAACCTATAGTGTTCCTCGATAAATGAGCTATCCAACACTAAAAGAATTTTTTAATTCGATTCAGAATTTCCTGAGATTAGCGCGTTCAACCAAACAAACAAACTCTTCAGCTTTATAATATTAGGTCCTTACATATGAAATTGGCGTTTTGTACGAGAGAAATATAAAGTAATTTTTTTTTTTTGTAAAATATATTTAATTAATCAAAGTAAGCACCGTTGTTATCTATACATTTTTGCCATCTCATAGGTAGTTCATTGATCCCTTTACTAAAAAAACCATGGGGGCGAGAATCAATAAACTCTTTGAAGGCGGTTTGGACTGCCGCATCGGTGTTGAATTTTTTTTCCTTGTAAGAAGTTGTCCAAATTCCGGAAAAAATGGTAATCTGTTGGAGCAAGGTCCGGTGGATATCGCAGACATTCCAATTGTAGCTCATCTAACTTAGTGGTTGTTTGTTGTGCAGTGTGTGGTCTTGCGTTGTCGTGAAGCAGCAGTGGCCTAGAGCGATTGACCAATCTCGGTTGTTTAGCAGCTAGTTCTTCCTCGTGGTTTGCAGTTGCTGACAATAGATATCTGCCGTAATCGTTTGGCCAGGTTTTAGAAAGCTGCAGTGAACGACACCGGCTCTAGTCCACCAAAAACTCACAAGTAACTTTTTCTGAGTCAATTTTCGTTTAGGGCAGGATTTGGCTGGGTCTCCAGGGTTCAGCCATTGCGACGAGCGCTTCCGATTATCGTACAGTATCCACTTTTCATCACAAGTAATGATTCGATTTAAAATCCCTTCATTATTGTGTCGGATGAGCAAAGTAACACAGCAGTCGACGCGTGTTTGCAAGTTCGATTCACTCAATTCATGAGGTAGCCATCGTTCAAGTTTTTTTTACTTTCCCGATTTGCCTCAAGTGGATTAATACAGTTTTATCACTTACCCCGAAGCCTGCAGCTATCTCTGAAGTGCTTTGTGATGGATCCGCTTCCACAGTAGCCTTTAATTCTTCATTTTCCACTTTGGTCTCCGGCCGTCCACGGGGTTGGTTCTGAAGGTCGAAATTTCCAGAACGAAAACGTCGAAACCAAAAACGTGCCGTACTTTCTTTTGCGACACCAGCGCCGTACACATCATTAATCCTTCGAGCTGTTTCTGCAGCACTGGTGCCACGGTAGAACTCGTACTCGTAAATATACCGATATTTCATGTTTTCCATTGTGCGGTAATAAACGACGCCAAAGAAAAAAACAATGAGGAAAAACAAATGAATGACTGTTTTCAAAACTCAAATGTACCAACTAAATGAATTTATAAATTTGAATTTGGAATTCTTAACCAAAGAGCAGATATTTCAGATCAAAATGTTCAGTACGACAAAACGCTAATTTCATATGTAAGGACCTAATATTACTATAGATTCAAAGTTATTCATACAAATTCTATAGCATTTGTACAGCAATAACCAAACTGGCGGAGGAGTGTTTTCAACAAACGCCGAAGTACCTAATTTAAAATTGTAATGAACCAATGGCACGCTTGACCGATGCTTACAATACACAGGAAGTTTACATATTACTTGGGCCGTTTGCGCAAATTTGTGTTTAGTATAAATTGATAAGATGCAAAATTAAATGCATTACGACAAGAGTAAGATCGCATTGATGACGTAAAGCGACTTGAAATGCGCATAGATCTGAACGCTCCGTCTGGTTGTCTAAACAACGAGTGCTCCAAAAGACGGTTAGCGTATTTGTTTATAATGGAATATGGGGAAAAACTAAAATTAAAAGTGAGTTGATTTAGGTCACATTTCCGATTCAATTTTTGACTAGTATACTGCAAGATAAATAGACATTAATAGACCAGCAATGCTTTTATAACAACAGCATAAGAAGCACAAATAGCAAGTATGATCATTGATCAGGAGGCCTGCTTATGCGCAAAATTACAGCTCTACAAATTGCTCCAATTATTTACTGTAAAAACTCTGAATCAAAGAACTAAATGGTTTCCGAAGAAACAAGCACACCCGTTATTCAATAGGTACGCCTAATCATAAGCCACGCTGGACACGCTCAACTGACTGTTACATCGACCCTGAAGAACGTAGCGAGCGATACGCACGACTCGATGCACACACTCCTTATTTAGTCCACCAATAGCCGTACTCGTCCATCTAAAAAGGATCAAGTCGTTTGATTTTATCGATATAACAGGATGCATTCCAATAAAACGTGATTTGAATATGGGAAGCTAGTAACCGGTTTCGATAAGTAACCCATAGGCCTATTCAAAACAGCCTGTTCCGTTTTGATTTCATTTTTTCTTGAAAGAAAGTTGATAATTTCAAATTCTAATGTTTTTTTTTTACTTACATTTTTAAATTTTTTTTCTTGGTACCTATGTAAACACAACAAAGAAATTCAAGTTCGGCATAAATGTTTATGATTCATAACTCATTTATAATAATAGATAACCTTTCGTATAAAACCCACAAGGGTATAATTTGTTCTGCGATGCACAACACATTGAAGAAACGAGTGAACGAGCATGAATTAGCCTTGCAATCTCTAATTATCGACGTAGGGTTACTAAATGCTGATGTTACTGTAGCTAATATAGTTGCTGAGCAGTAATAGGATTTTCATTATTATATGCTCGTTGGCGGCGTACTGCCAACCCTGAAGCTGAAATTGAACTGAACAAAGGATTCTAACATCGCGTGAGATGCTCGAATGCACCACACTGTATTAGAGGTTCTTGACCTATATGCGTGGCGTATATTTTTATAACCGATCATTTTCTTCACGACTCGTTAAGTTCGGGATTTATGAAAGCTACTCGATACTCCTTATTTCTGAAAAGATTTAAATTCATACCTATGGACTCCTATGGAGGAGTTTATTTTAATTTCATGCGGCTATAAAAGGCCTAAACGCATTCACGATAAGGTCGAATACTTAATAAAGTTATTATACCCACGCTAACGTCGAAGTTTTAAAGATTTATTCCACTGTTTCGACATTCAGGAAATCTATAGGTTGAACAATTTTCATAGCTGATTGAATTTAACGCATCATTTGTTAACGCATCAGCTGAATTTGCGTAATCATTTCTAGTAATGCTGCTGGGTTTTATTTCATTCATTCCTAGTATTTTCAGAAACTGCTGCTTTTTTAGCATAGAATGGGCCAAAACAGACTTGATTTTGCTATGAAACCATTGCTTTAATTGCTTTAAAGGCGACACACCCAATTTTCAGAGCAATAAAAGGGTAAAGGTCACCATTTCCCAATACATACATAGTTTATGCGCCTCTGTTTCAGAGGCACGTAGAGCCAGCCCAATTTATTTATCCTTTCAAAGCAACATTTCTAGGCAATTTTGTAGTCCTACCATAGCGGATAGATTGATGGACGTCTGATTTGGGACGATTAGGCTCTCCACTTCGCGTACCTATGTCCAACATCCATTACGCCCATGAGGGGCACGAGGTCTAGGTGAAGTAAGGCGTAAGACCGAATATGACCTTTTACTCATTTTACAGCACTTCACGTTGGCCTTTTGCTGTTATGTAGCCCCGTAAAGGTATGGTCGAACAGTATTACAGTACGCATGCTTTGGCAATGGCTACTACCGATTTAGCTCAAATGGGTCGAGTTTCTCGCCTATTTATTTTAGGACGTTATTAGGGAGTTGTGAAACCGCACCATGTGCGTGCACGTTCGTTTCGCACGCATGATGATCTAGTTTTATCCACATTTAGTGTTCCACTTCGCCTGATACGAAACAGATACATTTCGTGTACATTTACGAGTTTGAAATAATACTAACGTGTATACAGGGTTGTTACTGGTATACTTTCATAGAAATATTATACTTTACACAGAAGTTCTGCTAGTGTACCGTGGCTTCCAAAAAGGTATTTGCGGAAAACAACAGCTGTTAGCATAGCCATAAAAATAAAGAAACGAAAAGTTGCAAGAATAATTTACGAGAACATTTTACATGACTTATGATCGATTCCTTATTTGGTAACATAGTATACAGGGTGACTTTGAATAGATGCGACAAAGTTTAAGGGGGAGTTCTACCCATCAATATGAACAACTTTTACTATGGGACCAACTCGGAATTCGCAAAAAAAAAATCGATTTTCTTAGACCAAATGGTCCAATCGGGTATCTACTTTTATACGGGAAGGTCGATCTTTTTTGCGAATTTATAGTTGGTCCCATAGTAAAAGTTGTTCATATTGATGGGTAGATCACCCCCTTAAATTTTGTCGCATGTTATCAAAGTCAGCCTGTATATTGTCTCCCTCAGGTGGGTGTAGTTTCTGAAGAATGACATCATACAGTTTTCGTATATGGATGAACATTGTTGTACTGAAGTTGAGAAACTTGCATTACGTTTGTCAGTACAAAAATAAGCTCCAAGAATGAGTATTTTGTAATCTGTGTTAGTCATCAAAAAGCCTTGTTATCGAATCCATTACCTACCAAAACTGGTAATATGTTTTCTTCTATGTGATAGGAGAAAGTTATTTAATCTAATTCTAAATAGATGCTTATTCTATTGGGGGTATCACGTTTCGCGGTTTATAACTAACTAAAGGCTTCTGCAAACAGGCGCGACACGCAATGCGACACAATGACACCGCGTGTCGCGCGACGAGCGGTGCCTTTGTGTCGTGTCGCGTGTCGCGCCTGTTTGCAAGAGCCTTAATGCGTTCATGATAATTGATAAGGAACAGAAAACAATACAACGATGATAATAAATGAAAACAAACGTATCATTGTCTGGGATGGTATAAAACACAATACTGATTATTGTTCCAGACTAAACTTAGACACACCCACAGGTATAGACTACGTAGTACTTACGTACTACCTATACAACGTGCAACAGCGGTGCAATTGTGTTTATTTTTAAAGTCGTCCAGTATAATAGGAATCCTGCTAACTAATCGGTCTAAAGCCATTCGACGATCGGGGTGGCTCTTATTAAACTGGTGAAGACTCCTTGGCGTCTTCCATTTGTTATTCATCTGGATTGTCCAATCCTGAACTGTTGGCTTCCGTCGTGCTATCTTTAATAGCCGAAATGCTCTTGTATTATCGTGTCTGCGATTCAATTTGTTGCTCTTCATACGGATCTGGCTCCAAAAGTATTGATTAAAAATAATCCCACTAATACTGTCGGTGCCTACTTTCTGTAAGCACTAACTCGTTAAAATTTCACGCATTCTTGCACTTAACCGGATAGTGAGCAAGTAGTATACCGCATGATGCAAAATGTAAAAATATTTGAACGACCAAATGCTGAACTGTTGACAAGCGAAGCAAACTTTTTATATATCACGACCACGGCACATCTAAACCTTGCAAAACACCCACGCGCTTTGTACCGTTTACCAATTACAAGATACTAGTCATACAATCAATTGTATACTCCGACGAAGATTAAAATATTTCCAGTTGTTTAGAATCAAGAGTCAAATAAAATTGAGAACCTTGAAGGTCGCGTTTGTATGCATTTGGTGACTATTACCCACGGAGCAACTACAAAGAGGAGACGGCCTAAACAACTGTGCACTGTGATTCTCAACTAGGTCCTGACGTCATCACGTAGGCGTGGCCTTAGTCAGTGTATTGTTGGCGTTCGTCCTGTGCACAACTTTGTAAACTTTCACATTTTACAGCATATTCGCGCTAGAAAAAAGAAAAGAATGAAGTGTTGTGTTTTATCTTGTAAAAACTACTCGGATAGACGTTCCGGTGCAATGGATGACATCACATTTCATTTGTAAGTAATTTTATGCTTAATTTATTAAAATACTTCTAGAAAAATCTCTTAGCGTCGGCGTTTCCAAATGTGATTCTACCCGACATTAGATGGCGACACTTTGTGTCATGGAAACTAAAAATATTTAGGTACATTAGAACTCACTATTAATATATTTTAATAATCATATGTATTGAAATTTGTTCAACATTCACTCCTAAAGATCCTTTAATCGCCAAAATATTATTTTTGTAGTTTTTATATCATTTTGTAAACAGGCTGCTATCTATCGTCAACTATGAACAACAAACATAAACATAACAAAAAGACAGGGCCGTAATTAGAATCCAATTATTTTACCGAATGCCCCGCAGCTGTCTCATAAATGGAAAGTACTTAAAACATTAAATACGCTGGACATATATGTACATATAATCTCCTTTATATTAATTATTCTATCTATAGTAATTTATTTAAAGTACTTTCCTCACTTGTCCATACTAGTTGTCTCACAGAGGGAACGTAACCATACTTATGACCATACTTACCACCACCATACCATCCCACCATACTGGACCATACTTATGGTAGTTGTTGTTTACTTAATTTAAAGTACTTAAAGCCCACCTAGTTTATTTATTTAAATGATGTATGGTCTAGATTCATAGTGACAAAAAAGGCCTTAGAAAATTAAAGAAGGGAACTTTACCTTGTTTAAAACTGGATATATCGGTTCGTTTCAATGCAGTTTGTATTTACCAGTTCCAATTGTTTTGGGAGAATGAGTAAATTTCATATTTATTGTTTTATCCTTTATGTTACAGCTTAAAAGAAAATTTACAGAGCCAACAATATCATCACCAAAGCCTACCACACCTACAAGTGATTTAAATGAATTTCTGATGCTGCATGATACACCAAGAAAGAAGAAGTTAAAGCAAGAAATAGCACAACTTCGATGGAAAGCAAGAGCAGATAGATCAAAAATAAAAAGACTTCAAATGAAAGTTAAGCGTTTGAAGAAGAAGGTACCTATCTAGTAGCGCTACTTTTGCCACACGCAGTGCCTTAAGAGGTATTTTTTAGGATTCCCTAACTCGAGGAAAAAGGAACTCTTATAGGATCACTTTGTTGTCTGTCTGTCTGTTCGTCTGTCTGTCAACACTCTTTTTCTCAGGTACGCGTAGAGGTACAGTGGATTTCATTTATTACGACCTTGGTTGTAGCGACCATTTACCTATAGCGACGTTAAATCTAAGTCCCTTGAATTTAAAGCATACTTTAGTACAAAATTCATGTGGCTATAGCGACTTTGGATGTAACGCCGAGTTCGGGTGTAGCGACTGTTTTTAATGAATCATTTGTAACAAATTCCTAGAAATCCCATGCAGATATTGCGACCGGAGTCGGCCGCCAAAGACACAAAGATTTTTTTCTTTCACAAACATTTCTTATCTTTTGTTTACATCCATTGCACACAGATGGTCAGCAAGTGTGGAGACCTTTACCTTTTGTTTATAGATATCAACTAAGTAGGTAGGGGAAGCGTGTACGTTTCGGAGCTTTTATGGTTCAGTTACAAAGTGATATTCTGAGTAGCAACTGGGTTTAGTAAACTTTTGAATAAGTATGGCTGCTAGACGCACATTCACTGTTAAAGAAAAGGCGGAAATCATTTCAAAATTGAAAAACGGTGAAAACAATGCTGATTTGTGCAAAGAGTACAAAGTTTCCCATTCAACAGTATCTACGATGTGGAAAAACCGTGATAAAATATTAGAATGCTTTGAATCCAAATCCTTAAAAATTAAGAAAAACCGCAAACCGACGCATCAAGATATCGAAAATGCCCTTCTAATGTGGTTCAAACCCCAAAGAAGCCAAAACGTACCTTTGAGCGGTCGTCTGCTGCAAGAAAAGGCTAATCAATTTGGCAGACTGTTTGGAAAAATGGATTTTGAGTGTTCGGAAAGCTGGATATACCGATTTCGTCAACGACACGATATTGTAGTAGGCAAAATTTGTGGAGAAGCCGCTAGTGTATCGCAAAGTGACTGTGACAACTGGCTAAAAACAGTTTTCCCAAAATTGACTGAAGGTTATACTGATAGCCAAATATGGAACGCTGACGAGACAGGTTTGTTTTTTAAGTTAACTCCTGACAAAACCTTGAAATTTAAAGGGGAAAAGTGCGTTGGTGGAAAATTATCAAAAGATAGAATCACCGTGCTTGTTGCATCAAGTATGGCAGTGGAAAAAAGAAAATTATTGGTCATAGGCAAGGCAAAAAAACCCAGATGTTTCAAAAATGTTAAATCTTTGCCAGTTGATTACGAAGCAAACAAAAAGGCCTGGATGACTTCAGAGATTTTCGAAAAAGTTCTACGCAAATGGGACTCCCAGTTAAGAAATAACAAAAAGAAGATCATTTTATTTATTGACAATTGCCCAGCTCATCCTAAAATAGAGAATTTGACCAACATAAAACTGGCATTTTTACCACCAAACACTACATCAGTGATTCAACCGATTGATCAAGGGATAATTAAAACCCTCAAAAGTCATTATAGGAAGATTTTAGTACAGAAAATGATGAACGACATTGAAAACTCGGCAGGCCCGTTTTCCGTTAATATTTTAGATGCCATTGAAATGGTAACTACGGCATGGGCTCGGGTGACTCCAGATACGATCAAAAAGTGTTTTCTACACGCTGGGTTCCGTAAATCTTCGGCTATCACAACAATTGACGACGACTCCGATGATGAATTGGACATACCATTGGCACAACTGACTACAGTATCATCAAGCGGAACAAATGTTGCGGACTGGGCAACATATGTTGATATTGACAGTCAACTTATCACTACTAGCGATTTGTCCGATAGTGAAATTGTTGAAACTGTTGTTCCATCACATACGACGCAAGATGAGGAAAATGAGGAGGAAGAAGAAGATTGCAAGGAAGGTGAGATTCCTACAACTAAGGATGTGTTAGGTGTTGTAACAAAGCTTAAAAGATACTGTTTATTTGGTGATGGAAAGGATATTATAGATATTGAAGAAGTAATGAAAATAGAATACACCCTACAGCGTACACTAGCACAAAAAAATAAATTGAAGCAAACTAATATTACACATTTTTTTAAATGTACCGGTGAATAACTATGTGTGCAAATATTTTCAATAATAAATGAATATAAACTACACATGTGTACGTGTCTGTATCTCTTTACCTTTGCCTGTAACGACTTCCGGATATAACGACGAAAATAGAGTGGTCCCTTCATTGTCGTTATACCCGAAATCCACTGTATTAAGTTGAAATTTATATCAAATACTCGGGTCTACGGTCTCTTTTAGCGTCTACTATTTGCACAGTCAAATAGTTGCAAGTCAGTTATTTTTGCAGGAAATTGAATTTTGCTAATAAATTTTTTTCGTTATAATTTGTCTATTATTTATTCTGCCTCTAAAATTAGTTTTACCTACTTGACCATATTAAAAGAGTCATGTTAAGTATGAAGCTTCTTTCGTGTCATGCGGCTTTTGATTAAGTCTGATATTACTTATTTGTTTAACATTAATGGTTTCGGATGGTTTGTCACGTAAACGGGAGGTGTTTTTTTTTTCTAAAAAGACTAGCTTTGTAAATACCTAATCTTGATAAGTCTTTTTAACAAAATAAGTCATTTAAAAATAAGAGAAAAACTAATAATTTTCATTCGTTATAGAACAAAAACCTTTTTATTCCAACATTTTTTTTTTCGTTAATATTCAATAAAAGAATACGTATCAAGATGGTTCGCAAAATTAATTTTAACAGAGTACTCCCTGGTACGAAAATTCTGAGTACGGCCCTGTTGCATCCTGCACTTAGTGACATCTAGTGTGAGATAGTACGTAACTACAAATTAAAATCGACAGAACGAGCGAGTAGTTTTACTATTGACCTGTAGATGGAAAATAATGAAGTGGGCGGGATCTAACACCCCCTCACCCCGCAAAATGTCATGCGTTGTTTCTAGAAATCAAATTACAACATCTCCTCTTTGTATTTACTCCGTGCCTTTCAACCAGTCCACGCGGCCTTACGGTGCACCGAGCACGGTAGTATTGATTTACAAGGTAGCTAACAGCTCGCCAATCACGCGGCACGCCAGATCTTTATTCAATCAGTCTCTGCAATTCATCTAGCGCGTGCGTCTTAAATATTAGTGTGCAGTGCACTCGAACAGACACTATAAAACGATACACAAACAGTGACAATACACGTGTTGCTAGAAAACAAATGACGTGGATACCGTATCTATGGCGGTGGGTTGCGCGACCGGTAACCGTGACGACAGCCCTCGCCTGCCGCCGCTGAGCCTCGGACTGTCCAGCGTCCGATTCATTGTCAACAAGCTCGAGGCGGAATACACTCGTGCAACCGCGACCGACACAATTGAATCCTGCCAAGAACTCGTCAAATACGACCCGAACGTCGACGAGGGTTACGACGATTACGATGACTCTCCTCTCGGTCAACCGAAAGGACGAGTCTGGAATCGATTCGCAACAAACCTAGGATTGGCCCTCAGTAGATGCATCCCTAGTGTCTCTTTTGGGAACTTTGGCCTGTTCGCCCTAACGACTGGATTCTTCGCACCGAAGATGATCACTCATCTGGTGGTGTATCCGTTTTGCAGATTGGTATTCGGGACCCTCTACCCGGCCTATGCTTCATATAAAGCTGTCCGGACGAAGAACTTAAAGGAATACGTAAGTGCAATTCAAATAATTAAATATATCTAAATATATTTAAAAATAATTTCTCATAATACATGTATGTAGGCCTACAATAATAAGCCATTAACTGTGCTCCATATTCTGTGACGCTTGAGCTATTAGACTACGATACAATTGAACTACATTACTGTATATAAGCTTCAAAAGGCAAGTAATTGTCAAACGTCGAATTACCATTTGTAGAGCGACAATTTGGCGTGTTGAAAAAATTTGTAATTTGCTGTAAATGGTTCAGTAAAGTACAACGGTGGCCTTGTTACGGGCGGTCGCTCGTATTTGAAACGCTTCGACTCCCACTGTGTCCTTTACCTTGTTCCCGGCTTCCTATGACTAATTACTAGCTGCCGGTAACAGGTACGTATCTCCCTCGGTATTGTTTTATAAACAATACCCAGAATATAGTCTATGGTGTCATGAACTCATGACTCATGATCAAATTTAATACATATTTGGTTACCGATGTGATGTTGAACTCTGAGAATTCGTAGTCAGTGATCTATTTGTTTATGCCGCAATATTATTCACATTGCTTTTGATTTAGACCCAGTACAGACCATTTTCCTCCTGCATTTAATTTGCAAACAATAGAGTGATGATCGCACTATTTATAATTTAGCTGAAGAGTCAATACATGTTTTCTAATAACTTTATGTCCTACTTCAGACTGTTGTATTCGCTACTCACTTTGCTCATCATTATCCACTTACATTTTTTCCATCCATGACTGAATTTACTGCTCGCTCTTTGTTTATCAAACCTTGCTCAACATAAAATTCAGTACACCCCCTACAAAATAATGTAATAACTGTGTTTTCAGAAATATTTCACTAAAAACCCGATATTGAAATAGTGTCCGTCAGTTTTGCCCTCCATCACCTAGGAAACCAATTTAATTGACTAGGGTTCGCCGGTTCTCCTATGTACGCCTGTCCCACCCCTTTCGCCCCTTCTAGACTCATTAAGCTCAATACTATTTTAACCTAGTTGTTTTGATATTAATTCAGTTTTCGTACTAGCTGAACATAACATTGCTGGCCTATATTTTGTTGTATCTTAGAGACACGACACAGATTTAAACGTTCTCTGATCATTTCATAGATTGTTGGGAAAGGAACGACATTAAGCCACATGTAATCATTAACATGGTCTAAGTCCTCCTAGATTATTTAGGTTTGCCGCAGCATTACTTCGTCTTCTTAACATCTCTATTAGTCGTCATCTCCGTATTCAAATTGCCGACAAACTGTTTTGCAGTTTGGAAAATACTGATTACTGTTGTATTGTTAATTTTTTTGGGAAACAATAAACAAACAAACATTATTCACCACCTTTCTAGCCACATCATCATCTTATACAACGTGTAACGTTAAATGCGCAAAACCTCTTAAGGGGTCATTGTACTCATAATTATGAACAACTTTTACTATGGGACCAAACCTGATATCGCGAAAAAAAAAAATCTGCTGTTCAGTACATTTTATGTTCGCATAACTCGTCAAAATTTAGGGAACAGCAGATTTTTTTCGTGATTTCAGGTTTGGTCCCATAGTAAAAGTTATTCATAATGTTGAGTACAATGACCCCTTTAGAGGTTTTGCGCATTTAACGTTACACGTTGTAGATAGTTCATTCCATAAAACAAAACCCAATCTGTCAATTTCAGGTAAAATGGATGATGTATTGGATAGTGTTCGCTTTATTCACGTGTACGGAGACGTTCACGGACGTGTTCCTGTCATGGTTCCCGTTCTACTACGAGGTGAAGATAGTGTTGGTGCTGTGGCTGCTGTCACCGGCAACCAAGGGCTCCTCCATACTGTACAGGAAGTTCGTGCATCCGGCGCTTTGCAGGCGGGAACAGGTGAGTAACTGTGGATATTTTATTCTTGTCAGTTTAGGTAATCTGATATAAGGTCCGAATAGCAGAATCTATCTTGCCAGATTACTTATTCTCATTTTAAGAAAATCCATATAAAAGAAATCATTCATTATTTTAATGAAATATACTTTTTATAATGTTTAATCTTGCAATGAGCTTTCTATGCTATTGGTAGAAGATATCTATGCACCTCTTACGAAGAAACAGGTTCAGCATGTCAAATGTCAGTACACAGTACGACAGGCACTTGTCGTAAAAGTTGACTACTGTAAAGGCTCCAGCAAACAGGCGCGACACGCTACGCGAATTGTACGCGACATAAAGGCACCGCGTGTCGCGTGACGGGCGGTGCCTTTGTCGCGCGCGATTCGTGCTGGGTGCCGCGCCTATTTGCAGGAGCCTTAAAAAAACTGATGTGCTTGCAATCTAGGCACTGTCTGGTTCTAAATATTTATTCCCAACCAAAGTGTGTCTAATTCATTAGGGATATTCATAACTATGATGAATAACGTCCCTCATGTCCACTTTTGAATAACGACCTTTCCAGTATACCGTCAAACCATAACAGAAAGTCAGACGGAGGTTGAATTGTATGAAATATAACGTTACTTCATTTAGAGACAAGAGTACTATGAATTTTGTCACATTAGAATCCATAGGACAAAATCCATGACACGTCATGTTGTGTCGAGCGTCTAAGGCAAGTTGTGGGGTATTCCCAGCTAGGGTTGCGGGATGTTCGAAAGAGTTACCGTGGCCCCGGCACAGGCAACTGAAGGAACACGGGTGGGTTTTAGTCAGTCTGACACGCACTCCCGCTCCGCCCAGAGCGGGAGAAGTTTTTTATTTTTTCATTTGAGATAGGTTTGCTCTTGACTCTAGTCTAGGTCAGAGATGACAGAGACAAAGTCGACGATGGAGCGAGCTTACCCAGAAGAAGCCTGTTCACTCTCACTTTGAAGAGATCGGGGTTGTATGCGTTCGGAAACACAGACAGTTATTTGATGATTTACCATCCAAAAAAAAATTAAAAAAGTTGTGGGGTATTTCCGTAATTAATACGCACTGCATTCGCAGTAGTTACGATATTGTTAGTACACAAATAGATTTTGCTGCCTGTCCGTGTAATTTAATTCTATCCTATCATATAGGATAGGTCTAGCGATGACAATTTTAAGACCCACGCGGTGGTGATAAGATCATATTCTATAAGCTCAGATTACATTGCATGTTACTTATTATTTAGCCAATAAAATAATACAATGTAAGAAATGCAAGCTAGTATTTTCTGTTATACTGATTACTGCAAGACTTATTATTGGTTATTATCTCAGTTATGTTAATAATAACATTATTATCCAGAATTTTCAGTTGAGATTATGAAGAAGAAATTTTACTAATGTGTCTCGTAGCTTATCGTTCAAACTGATTGGCACAAATGTGTTATTAATACAATTTCATTGTTCCAATTCAATCTCTTTGTGTTTTTATCATCGGGTCGAAGCTTGAGACATTTCAGATAATATTGTACTATGTTGATATTTTCCATATTTTAAATTATACGGAAGCGCAATGCTTTGTTACAAATTAATATTTGAGGAACAGGTAATTCATTGCGTAGTACGTACTACGTACCTACTTAAAGTCACGGGCATTTAGAAACGCGTGACTCATAGTATCGCTATAAAATAATGACCATTTTACCTAAATTGTGATGTTTCCATTTTCCAGGAAATAGATGAGTACATAGCCAAGGCCAAAGACCAGGGTTACCACACTGTGCTCAATTTGGGCACGAAAGGCGTCAACTATGCCACAACTGTTATCATGCAGACTGCCATAAAGGTAAGTTTTCACAACCCTGTAATTACCATTGTGGCACGCTTAGTTTTATAACTACGCTCTCATGTAAGATCTGTAGATAAACGAAACGTTTATATAATTTCGACAGTTCTTAAATGAGCCAAATAAGGGTGTCGGTGGGCTTTAACCCTTAACTAAAATACACAGGTACAAGTGTTAATTAGATGTTTAACTTTGTGTTGTTTTCATACTACTTAAAGTTGTTACAGAGCAAATAGGTTTACCAAAGAAACAGTGTGGCATGTTTGATTACAGTGTGTATAATGTAAATAAGTTAGCAAAACGTGAATTACACCCACAGTGCTAATTTGCACACAGCTTTCCATGTTTTTTGTTTTTGTATTTCCCAAGTTGGCCTAATCGCACTTAGCAAGCTAGCCATCCAGTAGCCACCAGTCATCGGGCATGACCACATCAAGACAAGACCATGTAATATCTCAACTCTCACATCGATTAGATCAAACCACATAGCCGCTTTGTTTAATTTCGTCTTTTTTAATTTTATTAACACGCTTTTTTAATTTCTCCCCTTCCACCCCATCTTTTCCAAATATCCTTTCCATTGCTGCTTCACGCAGAATTTCAATTTGCCGAGTTCTGAGCAAGACAGAGAGGCGCGCGCTAGACAAGCGATCAGGGCGCGTGACGTCACCGACGGCTACCACGATACCTACGACGACTTGGAGTACCAACGTTCAGAGCTGCCCGGGATTGTGGAGATAGTGGAATTGGACCGTGATGATGAGCGACAAGACTATTTGTTAGGAGACGGAGATCCTCACGACCCGGACTACGAGCCCGATGATACATCAGCCCGCAGCCGAGGCAACGTCATTCGTAAACGTAAAGTTGTCAAAGAAGAAGAAAAACGACCTCGCAGCAAGTCCCGAGGTCGCCGCACCAGATCCCAAGCGGCCATAGACAAAGAAAACAACGAAATTATGGTCGACTGAATAACGAGTAGGAATGAAGCTCAACTGTGATGTTTAGATAATTTTAGACAGCGATTAGGATGACCCGTTGTTTTTAAAGTATCAGTGTATCACACTTTTAATAATTAATTGTATAATTCGAATAGTATGTTGCGAAATTTTAAATTGACAGCCACCAGGATTGGGCAAGAATTTGGGGTTTTTGTTAAAATCATTTCTCGCGCTGACTGAGAAATGCTACTTCTCATTTCTCACAAGTTTTAAGATAAACTTGAGTTCGTTCCCGCTGTGTCGGACCGACAAAATGCCGTCATTTTATCACGTCGGTATAGTTTAGTGAACTGATCTATATAAACAGTTCAGTCACTAGGTCGTAAGACATTTTATCGCCAACACATCCGACGTAGTGAGAACAAACTTTTAGGGAAATGACTCATTTTGGCGTTCTCGAAAACTGAGCTTTTAGTGACGAAAATGTCACTTTAAATACTATACAAATAACATATCCGTAGTTGTTTAATAAATATTGTAGGTCTGAGCTCTATTACCAAAAGATTTTGAGATCTTATAATAAACGTTTAATAATATAGATTTTTTTACATTTTAAACCATTATTTTTACTACGAGGCTATGTTGGACGCCTCTTGTGCGGTTTATTTTGTTTAAAATGCATTATTTGATGCTTTCTTTGTAATCCGATATACTTTTTAAAACAACTGTTTAATTCTTGTTTTTGTTACAACTTAATTACAAATTAACAGTTATAATGCAACTTTATTTTTTTTTCTCGTTAGGATTTTTTCATAGTCTACCGATTGTATTGTTTCTAAACTACTACCTAAAAAAAACTATATAATATTCTAGTATATTTTTCACACTCTAAATTACTTAAATGTATGCATTTCTTTGTACAATGCAAGTTAGGGAGCCGTCCAGGCATATTTCTTTGAAATTGTTATTATTATTTTGCTATGCTTAAATTTTCACTGTTCCTAAACTGTCCTGCACAATCTCATAGACGAGCTGATTTATTTAATATTATTTAACATCGCATGATGTCTATAATTAATTACATAATTAGTTTATAAATACATAGATGTGATACACATAGAGTATGCAAGATACAGAATGTAATGTTTTAATTTCAAAAGAAAGAGAAGGTTGAATGGCCCACTCGAATTTGAAATTCATTTCGGCCTGTAATGGGCCACTTAGTCTTCCGTCTCTTTCTATTGACAAAACATACTAAGCTTGTCAACTGTATGTATATTACCTCTCTACATAACATGTTTGTAAAGAACGCATGTGTTGTGAAACCACCAACGTTGTGTATTGTGTTAATTAGATTTAGTTGTGTGACTGAATTAGTTTTATATTCGATGATTTCTCAATAAATCAATATAGTGCCCTTGCTATTGTTTATTTTGGTGTAAAGCGTTAAATACCATCGCTTCAGTAGACATTATGACAGCATGCGCTTTGCCTCACAAAGCTTGTGTCACTGAAGCATTACTGCAGATTTCACGTGAGTATTATTTTTTACATTTTTAACTGACGCCCAATTTTCTACTACTAAAGTAAGTAAATCGCTTCGATAAAAAAAGCTTGAAACCATCCATTCATTTTATCATAGCCATCAGCTATAATATGTAGGCCTGAGCCATGACTCAATAAAATTTCTTCGCCTCAAAAAACGAAATAGTGTATGCAACGAATTCATTTTCAAGAAATAGTTTTGTTATTATTTTTACCACAGGTGCACTGACTGGTACGTGGCGTGCCTTTTAAGTTTGTCGTTTGAAGAAAAAAAAAACAACTAGAACCTTATAGTACTTTTTATTGTTTTTCAAAGTATTCACCACGTAGTTTAACACACTTTTCCATTCGCTCGAACCAGTTATTAAAACATTTATTCAACTCCTAAGTAGGGGTGTCCAATATGGCTGATTTGAAAGCGTCTACTACTTCTTCACCGGACTGGAACCTTTGACTACGAAGTTTTCTTAATTTTCAAAATCGTTAGGACTTAGGTCCGGACTGTATGGAGGATGGTTCCTGCTTCAAATACTCAATCGTTTGACGAGCGCTGTGTGAGCTTGCGTTGTCATGGTGTAGGACAATGCATCGCTTTGGGTTAGATTTCCGAAGTTCGGCGATGACTTGTGGTAAACAAACTGTAGTATACCACTCTGCATTAACCGTTCTACGATCTTCAAGTGCAATCGTCGCAACATGACTGGTTTTAGCCACGAACGTAGCCACCAGCTTCTTTGAAGTGCTTCGAGAGCGAACAACTTTAGTCGGCTTGGGTTCGTCTTGGAAGACCCAGATTGTGGATTGTTGTTTGGAATCGGGATCGTAAGCATAGATCCAAGATTCGTCACCACTGATGATGTCGTAGACGTGATTTGACTCTCCTCGGTTGAACCTTTGAAGAGTTTTCTTACACCAACTGACGCGGGCCGCCTTATGATCGCCAGAAAGCAAATGCGGGATCCAACGGGAAACTAGCTTTCTCACACCAAGCGCATAATGCAAGATCTTTTCAATGGTTGTCTCTGAGATGCCTAATAACGTCTCTTATCTCCCGATGTCAGATGACGATCTTTGAGGATTAGTTGTCTCACAGCAACGATGTTATCTTCAGTGAAGGCGGATTTTGGACGTCCTTCACGAGATTTGTCACTAAGACTGGTATGTCCACGCTGGTGATTTGTAATACAGGCATTTTTCGCCTAACTCAGACACCAGCTCCTCACATTGCTAAAAAAAAAAAACAATATGTGTATCCTAGAATAAGAGTATCATTGTGAGGAGAAATAAACAAATAAATATTATCATATATTATATTAATTTAAATGCCAGCGTTCGACAATCCGCAGACATGACGCTTCATCATCGAACACAGATGTTAGCTCTTCGAAACACTGAAGCCGTGTTAGGCCTCTTCGGAAGTTATAGAAAATTATTGCACGGACATTTTCCTTAGTGAGATTCATTTTCGTACCCTAACCAAACCTGACAGATTCAAAACAACGCCGTGACTAAACAATTGTATTAATCCTAATTTCATCAATTGTTTTGTTATTCTAAATTCCAACAAATTTGAATATTGTACAGTTCTAAATTCAAAATTGGCAGCAAATATGTAAACGACAGAACTTAAAAGGCATACCTGGTAAGAACCACGACTATTGATGTTTTTATTTCATTATTTTTATTCTTTGTTGAGGTCTATTTCCAGTCTAGGCAAAAATAAAAACAGTTATATATACCAAGTAAACACTGTTTTATACCTAAATAAATTTAATATTTTTTTACAAATTCGCAGGGCGGAGGCGGGTTGGTACAGCAACTGCGCAAGAGTTACAGCCTGTCTGACTTGACGGAATGCGAGCCACGCGAGGAGAGAGGCAGCGATGAAGCCGACGATGTGCTCACAGAGCCACGGCTTATACGACGAGGTGGTAAGAGGTGAGCTCAACTTGTTTATCATAGGCATGTATTTAATCGAACCCCAAATAATTTCCATTTTGATTTCCTCAAAATATGAATGGAGACACTAATAAAGGGTCTTTCAACAAGGACGGGTCGATGTTAAAATTGAATAAAACAAGATGTGTGTGAGATATTAACGAAATTTATGTTTTATTTAAAAGGCCCATTTATGCCATTATGGATGGAATATGACATCGTTCAAATGTCCGCCGCGGCTTCGTATGGTGGCACGAATCCGAGAGGTCCAATTTTTAATGACTCTGCTGCATAGATCCGGCTGAATCCGACTGATGGCCTGCGTTATGTTGGCTTTCAGGGCAACGGTCGAATGTGGTTTATTGGCATAGACCTGCAACTTCAGAAAACCCCACAAGAAAAAGTCTAGCGGAGTCAAATCACACGATCTTGGTGGCCAATTCACGTCACCTCTGCGAGAGATAACTCTACCCTCAAACCGTTCATGCAGAATGTCGATTGTGTCGTTCGCTGTGTGGCAAGTAGCGCCATCTTGCTGGAACCACATGTCGTTCACGTCCATATTGTTCAATTCAAGCCAAAAGGAATTGTTTATCATTGATCTGTAGCGCTCGCCGTTGACGGTGATGGCCTCGCCAACGTCGTTTTCGAAGAAGTACGGACCAATGACGCCGCCACACCAAAATCCGCACCAAACAGTAACTTTTTGTGGATGCATTGCCACCTGGTGAACCTCATGTGGGTTGTGGTCATCCCATATACGGCAATTTTGCTTATTAACAAAACCATTCATCCAAAAATGTGCCTCGTCGCTAAAGATTATTTTTCGGCCAAAATCGGGGTCCTCTTCCAAGCGTTCCGATGCCCATTCAGCGAATACACGGCGTTGTCTATGGTCATTAACTTTGAGCTCTTGGGTCAGTTGGATCTTGTACGGATGCAGACCCAAGTCCCGACGCAAAATTCTCCAAGTTGAAGTCTGCGAAAGGCGGAGTTCTTGAGCACGGCGAGAAATCGACTGCCTCGGAGTCTCCTGAACACTGTCACGTACAGCGGCGATGTTCTCGGCCGATCTGGCGTTCCTTTGACGTAAAGGTGTTGGTTGGTTGTTTACCGAACCGGTCGTCTCAAATTTAGTCACCAATCGTTGGAGAGTGGACTTTGAAGGGCCACCGCGTCTGCCGTAAAATGGGCGCAATGCGCGCAACGTTTGCACTAACGAACACTCATTTTGATAATAAAGTTTTATCATTTGCACATGCTGCTCAACCGTGTAACTTGTCATGGTGATTTGGCATCACTGACTGCATAATATACAACAGATTTTACAGATCCCACCAAAATAGTATGGCTGCCACAGACTGTCAACATCGACCCGTCCCTATTGGAAAACCCTTTATAATAAATGTCTCTTTTTGGACCCTTAAATAATTCTCATTTTGGTGTCCTAAAACACAACATAACATCACGCCTTGTTTCCCCGAAGGGTTAGACAGAGGTATACTTATAGTACACTCACATTTCGCCAGTTATGTTTAAGTCTCATGTAATAGGGGGCGAGCATATTGCCATTTACCGGGCACAAATCCAGACTCTGGGCTGCTACTGAGAAATTCCAGATAGAAAAACCCAATAACACTTTGCCCGGCCTGAGAATCGAACCCAGGACCTTATGATCAGCAGGTGTCCTATCAGTCGCGCAGCTACAATTATCATTAGAGGGAATCCGAAGAAAAAATTGTGCATTGCTCATAGACTCAGACAATAATAATTTAGGCATTTTTGTAATGATTTTAATCTTATGATGACTGTATTAAACTGGCATTAAATATATATAATCTGATGTGATACAGTTACACACACAGGTATACATTTTTTGGCAATAGTAGACATTAAGAAGAGTGGTTGCTCCGAAGGGAAGCCGATAGGAATCGGGTTATATGAAGGCTTTGCCACTGTGTCCTATATTTATATAACTGCGACCAACTTGGATGTAGCGCTCGCCGGCTGCAATTGAATATTTCCCAATATCATACGTACTGTTTAAAGATATAAGGCAAAAGAAGCACAAATGATAGACGACAGAAGCTAGCCCTAGGCTTGTAGTATGTAGTACATACTTTCTCAGGATTCCCGAAGACAAACACATCTACCCGTCCCCCATCTACAAAGACCTGAAATACAGATTGCCATGCGACAAGCTGGAATCTACTCGAATCGGAAAGGTTTCGAAATGTGAGTAGGGAAATGGCAATATTGTTTTCAAAGCTGGGATGGAACATCTAGTTCTGGATAAAATAAGTTACCAACGCAACGCCATAAATTCTTCCTTTATTTTCAAGTTTATCGAGTGAAATAAGTACTAATGATTTCTTCATTTATTTCTACAGTGGATTCTCCACCCGGCGCAGCGCTTCAGAGTCGAACAGCCGTTCGCCGATGTACTTCCCCGAGGTCGATGTTGATGTTAGACCTCGTCCTAGGACTGACGAACCGGATTTCAGGTTGGTCCTGTTTGGTGTTGTTTTGTTGTATTTTTATTGAAAGATTGTGCTTGACATCGTTTTCTAGATGATGAATCTTAAATTTTAACTGATTTGGTGCTATGCGTCAAGCTTTCGGAAGCCATACCATGCAAAAAATATAGCATTGAAACAGTCATAAAATGATTGGTTATTTGCGTAGGTAGTTTCAGCATGTTTTAGCGCAAATGTTATGAAGAAATAGAGACTTATGGCAAGGCCAAGGCAATACCTGCCTTAGGCCTGCGCAACTTGAAAGAGGCTGTAAGCTCGGGGTGCAATAAAAGAGTGGACTGTATTAAACAAGGCTTGGTATAATGACGTCTGTTCTTACAAAATTATATCTTCCCGGACAAACGGTTAATAATTTACTGTACAAAGAAACAGTTTTGGTTCGCAACAGAAACGAAAATATTGTATCCTGGGTAAAACGGTAATGCTGAAGATAAATCTGATAACAGAATTTCGCCATCACGTCAGGATTTTTAGTTATTGTTATGTTTTTATTCCTCAAATATCTACGTACGTCTTGTTGTTTATTGAAAAAATAAATTGATATTACGACAAAATTTACAAAAAACTATATTTATTTAAAAAAGCTATTTCTAAAGAAACAATCAATACAAAATTTTAAAAAATAGCTTGATTTTTGCAATACAAAGGAGATGTTTCAAAATGGGCCCAGAATATGTACAATACCTCGAAAAATCGGGAAAAATCCGTGGAATTCGGGAAAAATACTGATAAATTGCATAAATGCATATTTCTCTTGTAATAAATAATATATTTATCAATTATTTTATCGACTTTCAATGTGGCGTCTCGCCAATTTAGGTACCTACTCTGTGGTTAAGAACCAAAGACAGTAAACCATAGATCGACCACTGATCATAGATCGTGAACTGTCTACTGTCACTTCAGTCGCTTTCGTTGTCGATCGTGTTCTGATGTTCTGTTCTCTCGAGTTATTTTTAACAACCTGGCTTTCGTTTATCGCTACATTGTTTTTGTCTGAGTTAATATTTCGACTATTGAATGTTTGTATTCTGTACGTTTATGCTATAAGTAAAAATCTTGGCATATCGCAGGTCAACCGTTGTCGTCTGCTTAACTGGACTATACTTTATGTACAGACGCCAGTACATCAAGCTACTACAATCTGTCAGATTTCTTTAATAGATTTTCGACTTTACAATTAGATCTAAAATAATATTGCAAAAGACTAAAAGTACGACAATGTTATGATTCTCTTTGACAATGTAATATGACAGAAGTAAACATGTCAAACGTCAATAATCAATCAACATGACAACTTACCGCCATGATGGATTTTTGTTGTGTGTTGCAATTTCAATTGTACGTTCCTGTACTATACTACCAAACAAAGCCAATTAAAAGTAATTGGATGATTGGACACTGTTTTAATTGTGTTGCCCCATTTTTTAGTAGGGTGTACCAATACCTGGCCGGGTCTCCTTACATTTTGAAACATCTCCTTTGAAATTTGCAAAACAAGTTATACAACATTTTTTATCTTGGTGACCGACAGGAAAACCGAAATAAGTCTCGTATAATATTTTGACATTCTCACTTATTACTCTTCTTTGTTTAGAAGGTGAGTACTACTTAGTCTGTGAGAAGGTGTAAACGAGCCACATATAAAACAAAATGTATCTGGAGAATTAACAAACCACGTTTAGCGCTTTTACTCATTTTGCACTTAGAAAGTTTATAAAATAGCCAAAAATAGAAAAGCAACAAGATATTGTGTAGTTACATCAAGCAATAAAACTTAATAAATGACTACAAATATTTAATTTCCTATGTACCCTCAAAAACAAAATAATAAAATCCTGCATTGTATGTAACTTGACCATAAACAGTGTATTTTTGTTTTTATTTTATTTTTATTTAAATTGACGTGATGGCGATATTTGATGATTATATTAGTAATCAGTAATGCCTAATTAATCAAAAAGTATATGCGGTTACTCTGTTGCGAAATTTTGTAAACTAGTATAATTAAATTACCAGACGAGTATCGTCCATCGCGGTGGAGTCCGTGGAAATGAGTGGTCATCGGGCGGAGCCGTGTCGCCGTCGCGGCGCGCCTTCGCTTGCGGATGAAGCGCTGATCACGCCGCCTGCGCATGCAGACTTTCGCGCAAGGTGTTGGGTTTGATTCCCAACAAGGCTTATGAGTCATTGGCACTTTAATAAAGCAAAGTTTGTCAATCAAACCTATGGTTCGTTCCACTTTCCAGTACCTATCAACCACCTGTTTAATCAATAATTCTTACATTCCAGTCACATAAAATCATCGGAGGACATAAGCTCGGGCTACTCGAGTGCTGACAACAGTGCTTCCCTGACGCGCACGGCTTCCTTAGGAGCCGGCGCACGCGCACGTGGCCGGTCTTCCCGAACTACCGTCACTTCCATCAAACGACCGCAAGCCGCTGAGGTCTGGTAACACTGAATATAAACTTAAATGACAAGGCGTGGGCGTAGCTAGTAGATAACTGTTTTTTTTGGACTACTCTCTAAATAATTGAATATGTTATTCTTGACATTCCTGATTTTCATGACGAGGGCATGACGCGATAACTTTGTTTGGACGTCAAAATACGAAAAGTAAAGTAAACAGTATGTGTTATAAGCGTTGCCGCGTTGTTCCGACTGGTTTGTTATTTTGACACAGTAGCAGAACAGTGGTGGCCCAGTGGTAATGGCCCCGACTTACGAGTTGTAGGTTCGAACCCAGGCAAGCGCTTTACTTTGTGTAGGTAAATAATTTCACCACCACTGCTCCCAAAACGGTGAAGGATAACATCATGACGAAACCGGCATGTCCTTGAACCAAAAATTCTAAGACTTGTGACATCTACCAACCCGTACTGGGCAAGCGTGGTAGATTACAGCCCACTCCCTCTCGAAGAGAGTTGGCCTGTGTCCCAGCAGTGGGAACATTATAGGCTGATGATGATGAATCAATTATTTGGAGAGTACGTATGAAATGTATGAGAGATATTTTTCTCGCACATGGAAACCAACGGCTACGCTCATGCGCCAAAGTAACAGATTGCATAATTTACAGACACTTAGTACAAAATGTTCTACAATGACTAACCAAAAGGTTTGTGTGTGTGGTCAAACAGATGTTAAATAAAGTCTGTGTAGTATGCAATCGTCATCAAGTAGCTCTAGTTCATGAAGAGAATTGTTAAAAACTTAACTTGCCGGTTTCAATATGATTTCTTCTAGTAAATTAAGATTAGTATATTGGTCAAAATTATACATATTAAGTTTTGTGATTTAATAAACGGGCAGTAATCACTAGTTGTGTCTACATAAAATTAAGTAATACTTCTTAATTTTAACATTTTTATGACTTCGTGGGAGGCAATAAGGCCGAATTTAGGCTAAATGAATTGGTAATATTACTATGGCTTTGTGTTACATAGAACGTTTAACAACAAAGGCAGGATGTTTCGTTTTAATTGTAAAATTCATGGTCTAGTAATGATGTTGAAACTGGCACGGGACCGTGTTGTACAAGGTTTTTTTCCATGAAAAATTAAAATTCCATTTCGAAGGAAACGCACAAAAATTTACCTGATTTTGGACAGTCAATTTAAATGTTTTATAAATAATAGAAATCATGAATATCTTCTAAACTAGGGCTATCGGCAACTATAATTTTAAAGATTTTAATTGTTGTTGTAGTTATTTCCATTCACATCAAAATTACTGTTAAATACTTTGTGAATGTATTTGTGAATGGAATAATTATAGCAATAAAACTAAATTTATATCACGTTCCTTACACTTATTTATTCTAAATATTTTATTCGAATATTGTATTATCAAAGATTCTATGGGGATCCATTTATATAGGGTATTCTGCAGACTACCAAGTGCTTTCACACTATCATAAAATTAATATATTCAAATTGTTAAAAATGTAGAGGTGGAGCTTTAAATGTCACGTTAGATAAAATTATGAGCTGCAAACTGCCCTGCATAAATGTATTTTTAGTGTTTGGGTGTGGCAGGGTATGATTGGTGCTGGGTCTTGCTTGAAGTCAGAACATTATAATGAAATGTGTGAAAATCTATTAAATATTGGCTATTTGACTGAACAAATATATCTTTAAAAGAATGATGTCTTTCGACGGCTAGGTATGTGTACAAGCTCAAATGTAGAAAATGACATACCTACCTTGTAATGTTGTTGCTATTCGGCTTCGAAAGTGTTTTAAATGTTTGTGTAAGATAAAAATATAAAGAAAAGTATTATGCTAGTACTAGTTAAACAGATTGGCTTATTTAATAAGGAAATTCCTACATATTCAAATAATATCGGATTCAGTTTCATTTTAGTATAAACTTTAGTGAGGTTTTGTCGAACATAGTTTTTTTATTGCATGAGGTACAGATTCTCTCATAATGGTTACACAAGTGTATCACTATAATCACGATGTTATGCCAATAAGTCTGTTTATTGCATTTATTAGCTTATATTATTTTGTGTTTGGGTTTTCTTTATTTTGATATAGACTTAAGAACTTTTTATTTAAAGGAAAGTGAAGTAATCATCGAGGAGCTACAGGACGACGATAGTTTTGAATATTCAAATATGCCCGCTCTTATTAATTCCCCGTCCCCCATCTTCTTATCCCACACGGAACCTCCTTTTATATACCAATACGTTGGAGACCAAGTAAAGATCCTCCAAGTGCTAGGTAATTTCCCCTTCAATGCAAGTGTTAATAATCAAACTGATAACAATACAGATCACTGGGACCAAAAAGAAAGCACTTCTGCTGAAGAAATTACTTTAATTAGTTCCGTAGATAAAGATAAAGAAAATACAACAAATGTTTCTATAACAAAACAAGGATATGTTGTAAGTAAAGAAAACATTATTGTATCGGACATTCCCGTTGCAAGTCAACAAAAAGACAATAATGATGACCAATCTAGTGCAAACAATGAAGAAATAGTTTTTGAGGCTGCCCTAGACAATACAGAAACTGATGAGACTGTCACAAAAAAAGCAGTAACTACAGTGTTAGATGAACGCACGGATACTACGAGTCTTGATACTTCTATAAACGAAAACGACTCTGCTGAAAGTGACGACGAAGCGTCTTTTGGAACACCAGAAGATTCCCCTAAAAGTAAAAGAAAATCTCCTAAAGGTAAATACGGCAAAGCGAAGGCACCTCCACCACCGCCAAAAGTTGACACAGATGAAGTAACAACAGATGATAATAAAGAAGCTTTTAAAACAGAATCAGATACAATTCTGAACAGTACAACATCCCAAGAAAGCTTAAATAATATCGTAAATAAATTACCAAATACCAGTATTAAAGAATCTGGATTACCAAAAAGTCTTCAAGTTGTTAATCCTATAGCCGAAAACAAAAAGCGGCATAAATCTAAATCACCGGCCCGAATCCCTAAAGGCAGCAGTTCAGGGTTAGGGAAATTGTTACAGTTGCCAGGTAAACTTGCTTTTTGGCAGAAGAGTGAAGAGAAACCAAAGTCAGATGACACGTCAACCTCATCAACAGATGATCATAGTAGAAGATCATCTACCATTGAAAAGGAAGCTGATGGCTTTCAAAGCTGTACTGAATTAAACACTCTCGCTGCAGACGAGATAAAAGTACATGATAATATTACAGTATCTCAAGTTGAAAAATCAGATGATCAACTTAGTTTCATAGATGCGACAGAATTGGAGAACGAAGTTATATCCCAGGATATAATCGAAAAGAGTGATGCTCTGCAGAAACTCATTGATGCGAAAATAGCTGGTCATCCAGAATATAAGTTTATATCATTACATGACGAAACGCCGACGTCGTCAAAGAGCACAGATGTGTAGAAGGCTTTCCTAAAATCCCAAGCCCGCTTTTACTTGCAGCTGAAGTTAGGCAAAACAGTATGTTTATTAGAATTTCGTTTTGCGAGTGTTATTGACAATTTTGACATGCATGATTTTAGTTTAATCGCCTATCTTTAACAGACTTCACTAATACATTGTACCTGAAGAGTATGTTGTCGTTTCTTTCTTTTAAATTATTTGCTTTGCATTTTATAACGTGTGTTGTGTCGTATTTTATTTGTTTATTTTAATCAGTGTTTTTCTTCCCTAATCCAACGTAATCAATCACCGACAACCTAAGCCAATTTATAACTGTATATTTTATGGTTGCACTTTTTTGTAAAAGTTACTTGAACTGAATAATATTTATTTAAAATGCCACCATACAACGATAACTGAGTAGTGTGCTTGTGCTTTTTTGAGTTAGTTTTCAATTTACTCCTTTTATTTTCAGGCAATGCTGACGGCCTCTGCTACCAATACCATACCTCGCGCAAAAAAATCTAATAAAAGGAAAACACAGTAGATCTTAACCCAAATAAGTATTTATGTATTATTAAACCTTTCAGCCGAGCTTAAAGCAAGAACGATTTATTCTCTCTATATTCTGGAAAATGATCTTATAATTTTATTTTAGTTAGCTACAGTTGAAAGATTATGTGCAGCTTTTAGGGAGCATAATGTTTTTCCAATCTTCCGCGCTTTTAGAAGCAATGTCATAAATTCATGTGTACTATGTCTATCATTGGCCTTTAAATTAGACCTGCATGCGAACTCAGATGTTCATTTCACAAGACGGAGACTTGAAAAATCAACAGGCTGAACAGTCATTGGCGCGAATTAATATAAGACCGGTCTGGAGGACGAAGCCAAATATTGGATAAGCAGTAGCACTAAGCGGGTCGAGCGGTTAGAGCCGCCATAAAGTTTGACGCGTGCTGTACTTGCTACATTTTATGGACTTGATCTAGACATAAAGGCTTGAAACATATTTTGACCCACTAAAGGCTTATAATATGATAAGATAACAAACGTATCAAATAAATACGTAGTCTATATAAAGAATGACTATTTCAATTGAATACTTGCTGATCTCAGCATTATTATCAGGTCAGTCTATGTGCGCTGATTTTTTATTTGTAAATGTAAACGATGGCTATTCGTCTTATTTATTATATTAGGCATTAAATGCGTGATTGTTTTTATTGATATTTTATGAGAACATAATTCTCAATAGTGCTCCTTTTAAACTCAATGCCAGTATTTGTATTAGTTTTGCATGGCTATGGCATTCATTATAAATGTTTTAAAGAGATAATAATAAAATTAAGTTAATCTAAAATTGCCACATTCTTAAGCTAACCATCCTGAGGCCGTAACACTAGGACATAATTTCCTATAAATAAATACTAGAATTCATAAGCATTGTTACCCAAATAATATTTTAATAGCAAACATTGTGAGGAAATAATCTGAAATCGCCAACCCGTCTTGAGCAAGCGTGGTGATCAATGCTCGTGCCTCCTCCTCTGTATGAGAAGAGGCCTTTGCCCTGCAGTAGGACAATAATAGGCTGGCATTATTAGTTCGCGGACTCATTATTGTTAATTTATAATTTTAGCCAAAAATTGCCAAATTGACACTTAAACAACTCAACAATTAGCAGAAGTTATTTTGTATTAGTCATATTTATTATAGAATTAGTTTATAGAAAGATAAAACTAGTCGTTAATAAGTACATAGCTTCAATGAGGCTTCATATCGGAATTGTGAGTACATCAGGCGAGATGTGGGAAGGAAGGCACATAATTTTATTTTATCCAATTCACAGCATAAAGTTACCTTCAAATTCTAAAGCCTGTTACTATGTTTACTTTATTGCAGATTATTATTTTGTGATATACATAAGTAGCCCTGGTTTTGTGATACCGAATTTGAGCTCATTGACACCAGGAAAACTAGATATGAATGATACAGCACAAATAGCAAAATATGTGGGGTGTTGAATATGTTCGAGTATTTACCAATCCTTTTTCCCCAGAATTTTAAGAAAGTTCCTTTTACCCTTACTTTCTAGTTAATGTAAATTATGTGTAATCAATATTATGTAGGCAATAACTGATTGCAGTATTTATAATACAATAATGTAAACTATTCTAAAACAGTTTGCAATGCAGTTAGCAATTTGTTTGTCAATGGAATATTAGTGCATTGATGTTACCCTATAATTTTGTTACTTTGTTACGTTAAAGTGTACATTCGTTTACTAGTTGACTGTCACAATTTTGCATTATAATTTGTGTTTGAGTTTATTGAAATAAATGACTATCATAATTATACACATTGATTTTATTTATATTCTAATATTACATAATTATGATCATTCGGCGCCTCCAGTTCTTATCTGTAATGATTCATATATGAAATTGCCATAATCACGTTTGTAAACACTTGTTAATAGTTGTTCTCTTAGCAGATTTAAAGATTCATCATCCCACTTTTTTATGTAGTGCAGCAATGAACATAATTTGTAATAGCCACTTCCATGAAGGTCAACATCAGATATTACAAGCTTGGGCAGATTTTCTATGATCTCTAACAACTTAGGTCTAACAACCATGTTGAAGGTTCTATTATTCCGAACAGCAAATTTATGGATTATATCTATTGTTTGCAAAGTTACTGTCTCCTCTAACAAAATGTCTGGCAAGTTTTTGAGCCAAGTATTGTAAGCATCACTTTCTTGAAAGTGGACCAGCTTATCATTCAGAGCAATTTTACATAATAGACTAAAGATCTTCTGCCTGAATGAACTAGACATGTTCTTATTAAAATATGCCCAAATAATCTTCCTGAATAAATCATCCATAACTGAAAGAGTCCTGGTCCAATTGTTCACTTCATTTGAAAATATTGTGTGCAAGATTTTTATGATAATATCATTGATTTCAGCTTGAGTGTTCTTGTTAAAAGTTTTCTCTATATAATTCAGTACAGTCATCATGTCTTTGTTTTGGTTTTTCACATTTATGTTAGGATTCAGCACAATGAACACTTGACATATTTCCAAATTCTGTGTTAGTAATTTGGGATCAGTGATAGCGTCTTCCAGTAGTGCATTTGCATTTCTTTGTTTTGTTCGCATATTAGTTACATAAGGAAAAGCCTTAATGAAATGTTGTAAATATGGCTGGCGGTACTTTTGCGAAAAAGTGTTTTGAATATTAGAGCTTGGGTTCTTCATATTGAAATGCTTTACAAGAGACCATATCAAGGAAATAACCTCAAGGGTGTGCTTCAGTAATGAAGCTGCATCTTCATTGATAACAGTCTCAGTATTTTTCTCTGCACTAACATTAGGACATACTTCCAGCCATGTTTCAAATAGTAAAGGCATTAGAGTGTCAGTATATTCCCTGAATTTATCTACTTCATCTAATGGCACAGCATCTTGCAAGTTTTTTGATGAGAAGCAAGACAGTTGACAATTTTGGGTATAAATTGGGTTAAACAAGGAATAGTGATTCATTTTAGAGGCATCAAAAATCTTAGTAGTTTCAAGAACTGGTCTACTGAATTCTTGAATGTTATTGTATTTGACAAACTCAGTTAGGTAGTCTTTCAGGCGGTGTAATACTTTGACTCTCCATTTCACACTGGTGATTTGGCTCCCCAAGTTAACCGTCAGAGTTCTTCCAGGCTTTGAATCAACCCGTAACTTGGAAATCATGTCAAGAAAGTTTGGTATGATTTTATGGAAATCTTGAGCTACTTTTGTGGGTGTGCACACCAGGAGAGTATCCAGAAACAGAAGGGAATCCTCCTGTATTCTACCATCAATATGGGTCATGGCACTTCTTAAATATGTGCATAAGATGTCAAAGAATGGATCTATTCTCACAATATTTGCCTTCGATAGCACTGAATGTAGTGTCTTGAGGGATTCATGGCGCACCTGAAAAATAATACTTATTAGTTTCATAGGTAATTTATCAATAAATCTCTGTGTGTGAGAATAAAACCAATAGAAAAATAAAATAGGAAGGAAGAAGAGAATATTGGCCAGTGTTAGTATCCCTTCAGCTGTACAAGGTTATAATGATTGTTATGAATTACTTACGACTTTTTCAATATTTAGAACCAAAGGTGTAATCCCGTGAACAAGTTCTCCAAGATTGAGTTCCAACACTTCAGGATGAGCTTCGATGAGTTCCTTCAGTCCGCTGAGGGCTTCAGTTCTGGAGTGAATGTTGAAATGATTGAGACGGGACAACAGTTCCTTTATATTCAGTTTCCTTGCAGACAATGCTTCAGTTTCACCATGCTTCTTCAGCTGTTCCCTTATCACTATCTTCTTTATTTTGAAATTAGTTTTCGTCACATTTGTGCCTTTGGGGAGTTCTTTATTTTTTGCTTTTAGTTTTGTTTTAGATTTCTCTGATTTGAGAAATTTCTGGCGGCGTGTTGCTCCTGTTTGAGGCATTTTATAGTATGTTGATTTTCTCGTCTTCAAAACATAACCTATAAACCCGCCCCTTGCTGACAACTTACTGTATAAAAGACCACAGAGCACTAATACTCAGCGGAGATTTTTCTCCTGTCCTTTATATGACCGTTCTTCCTTTCTCAGTAACCTCTTGTCCCTTCGTACTCCTTTTCCTAGCTCAATACTTTCTTTACTTTGTACAAATAGCTATCCTGTATATAAGTGTATAGTATCATTAATTAAATACTATAAAATTATAAATATTAAGCTGTAATTTTTCATCCCTGTAATATGCTCATTATTCATTATGGTATCAACTTTATACTGATCGTATATCCGTCCTATACTAAATCCCGTTTCCCTGATGGTTAAAATATTTTCGTTTCCCTACCTTTGCTTCTTTTAACTATAACCATATATGTAAAATAGGGTATAGGGTAGAACTTTACCAGCCGTCGATACAAGCGGGTGGGCAAGGGGTGGGGGAGGAGGGGGGGATGTAGAACACCCCTATGAAGAAAAAATTGCGAAGCCCCCCCCCCCCCGCTTTTAAGATATAATTTTTTTGATATTCTAACCTAACTTTCAAATTTTCTGCATTATAACTAAAAAAAAAATACGTAGCGGGTCTAAATTCGTTTCCAAACAATAATAAGATCAATGACCTTTTCAAGGTCAAGGTCAACACCCCAAAAGTCAAAGTTAAACCAAAATATAGTCAAATCTTGGAATATTGCCTTTTGACAAGCTCTGAGGTCAAGGGCATCAAGGTCAATAACATATGTCTCGAAGTAAGGCGTGGTCGACGGAGCCCCGCGAAGCGGGGCTCCTACTTCTGAGTGGTTTAAAAAAAATAACCACAAAGGAGATGGCGGGGTCTTTGAGACCCCGTTATCTCCTTCTGACCTAACCTGTCCGAGTCGGGGTGCCCCAAGTCCCAAACTCGCTTCACTCGCTCTTGCATCCTAAGTTCTCATTTTATACGTAAACACTCTCAACTGCTAGGGACATACGTTGACTATCAGGACGACGACCATGTACAGGAGTATTAGTGTTCTGTGACCATGTGAAGTAACGCTTGACAGTGACAACACCAAACCGTTGTTTTACGTTTGGTTTCACATACCGGCAATAATCGGTAAATTATTTATAAGTGTTAATTTAATAGCACTAACTTAAATCAGCGAAATATATGTTTTATAATGAAATATGCGTAAAATGTATATAAATCACTACAATGCGTGTTTATTTCATCATTAATAAGAAGTAAAACATTTTAGTACGTTGACCTTACGTAAAACGAAACGTTTAATGGCGAGACAAAATGACAAAAGTGACAAAATATTGCTAAATTTTTACGATTTTGATTATTTTTTTCTCGTAAACCATTTATCTCCGCAACTTAAAATTTACGAGGGGGCTTCTATTAATATGATCTTTCTGTAAAAAAAATATGGACTCCCAACTCGATGGCTGGTAAACTAAAACTTAGCTTAAAATAGTAGGTACTCTGTGAACTAAAATAACTAGACGTGACATTGGCCAAATGCACAAACCGTACAGAGAGAAAAAGAAAACAGTACTCTGTGATGACTCTGTGACTTACTGATATCGACACTATTGACCTCTATTGACAGTAGTTGACAGTAATGAACCTCTAGATCGTAGACAGAGAAAACTATACCGTAGACAGAGAATAGAGGTAGGCAAGTCCTCAGCGTATGCAGTATGAGACAGCGATAGTTCGACGTAAGTACATTACTACGGATATGTGCAATTAATATTGCCATACTTAAACTTTACCCCTATCGTGTGGGTAATCTGGTACTAATTGAGTCTTTTGATTGTACAGACGCCAGCAGGTCAAGCTACCCAAAACTGTCAAATTTTCCCAATCAACCTTGAACCTTATGCTTTAGCAATAAAGTTGAAAATCTATTAAAGAAATTTGACAGATTGTAGCTTGATGTGCTGCCGTCCATACTTCGTCTACAAAGAGTCATTCAATTCATTATCATTAATCTTTCATGGGGTGACGTATTTATAACTTTACTTTTCTATTTTCTCTTTTTTTTACTTTTTTTGAAATAGCAAACTAAAACATCAGTTTCATGCGTTTTTTTTATGAAACAGCAGACATTTATTTTGACATTTCAGTGTTAATCTCATAGTCAAACTTTATAATCAAGAGTGCTTTACATAACAGTAGTATAGCAAATAAAAACAGGAGGCGCGCGAACTAAATGCTTCCAGGGTGAAGGTGAAGCGCGAAAACAAATGAATTGTAATTATTATTTTATTACAATTTAAACTAAGATATAAATTTATTTTCACCTCAAGATGTAAATAGTATAGTTAGATAAACTCGGCCCGTACCAGTCCACATAGTTCTTAAAAATGGTCCAATCGGAAAACTAAAAAAAAAGGAAAAAATTAAATACGTACGTTTAGTGGTAAAAATAATCAAGTGCTGGTATCCCTGTCAAGTTATTATCCGACTATTTACAACTGACACGAAGCAACACAGATAACAACCTAGCTTAATATACTTCACACATAAGTCGGTTAATACAAAAAACAAGTTAGGATTGTATCATCTGTTTTGATGAAATTATTATTATTGACAGAAAATAGTCTTGAGGTCAATAATTCTTTGATTTACTTGCAGTAATAGATACAAAATGCTACTTACCGGAGAAAGGTTATGTTTGGTTGATTTCGTTCACTACTACTTTTATAGCCATATATACAGCAATTCACCATCACTACACAATAAATATTACCTTTTGGAATATCAATAAAGTCACAAATTACACAAAATAAGCGTTTCACAGTTTTTGTCAACGAAAATCTTTTGACACCACAACTTGTTTGCCACCAATGACTAGTGATGGCAAACAACCAAAAACCGATACGCAAATAAAGATAGAAAAATTATGCTATGTCCTGCTCACACATATACATTTTGACATACATGTCACCTCACTTTCACAATTATTATTATTTTAAGAGCATGTCTACCTCTATTCTCTGTCTACGGCTCTCAGCGTGTCGCTGTAAGGGACAGAAACTTAAGGGTTACCCCCTTCAAGGTGATTTCACCCCGAATGTTCAGATGTTTTTCAATACCTATTAAAGGGAAAGCGTTAAGGTAACCACGAAATTCTATTTTTCTTACGATTTTTGCAATTTGTAGCTCAGTGTCTGGATGTATGTTGATTAAAGTATGATACGCGACCGTAACAAATGTGTATTTACAGAATTATAATATTATAATCAGTAATAAAATTCCTTAAGTTAGTTTAATCCTGAAATATTAAGATTTCATAAAATAGTCATTCAATAGAATTACTTGGTCTTAGAGAGTTGTATTTATGACTTTAATGATTATAATTCTGTAAATACATATTTGGTACGGTCGCGAATCATATTTTAATCAATATACAGGGTGTGGCGTAAATAATGGATAATCCTGTATCTGGGAATGGAGGACCCCAAGCCCTATAATATAAAAAAATCTCAAACCCGAGAGTAATTTATTTGCAGAAATCAGATAGTGAAAATTCCTTCATTTGTGAATACGGTGGCCGAGGAAGTGACTAAAGGTGGCAATGAAAAATAAATTACTCTCGGGTTTGAGAATTTTTTATATTATAGGGCTTGGGGTCCTCCATTCCCAGATACAGGATTATCCATTATTTACGCCACACCCTGTATAACCTAACACTGACCTGCAAATTGCAAAAAACGTAAGAAAATTTGAATTTCGCGGGCTACCCTAGCGCTTTCATCTGATGCCCTTAGAGATTTGACCTTAGAGAACTTAAATAATAGTATCGGGTAATTTATAACAAGAAAGTTGATAACACTAACCTGTCGCTTCCGAAATTCGTTTGTATATTTGATTAAATGGAATAATCGGAGACCCCGCCCGAGCTTCTTCTTCAAAAAAGGTTTTAACCTTTAGAATTATGTTTCGAGCATCACTTTTAATAGCTTTCGGCATATTTAACTTTATAAATTCAGCAATATCATGACAAAACAACCAGAAAACCCGAATGTAGTATACACTGACAATCGAATGACATTTCGACATGACGGCCGTAGTTCCAATTTTCGCCATTTCACAGATAAGTTGGTAGGAGTGTATATGAAATTGACAGACTGATTGACATGACAAAATGCCATCTGCCAATCGCTCGCTCTCGCTCGCGTCCATCTTTGTACAATAGGATTACCATCTATACCACAGAGCACTTTTTTGTATGGTCCTATACTCTATGCTCGCGTCAATTTTTCACGTGGAACGTGTTGTGTGTGTAGAACTTATTCCACAAGTTTGTTTAGTGTAACTTATAAGTTTAACAACTATCTGTAAAGATGAAGATCAAGAAGCAGCACCGTAAAAAGAAGTATCAACATAAACTGAATAGAAAGAGAATGCACATCAAACAACGTAGCACGGGCGAAGTTACTTGGTTAGAATTAGTTACATGTGTATTGTCGATTATCGTGTAACTTGTATGTTAATAAAATCTTATATTTGCAGTAAACCAATAAAGGACGCCTGGGATTTTAAAAAGTCTTCTCTACGTAACATGAAGGAAATGGGACTTGCCAATGATCCCAATAAAGTTATAAAAATACCCAATTTCAAACAAGAGAAAGTCAGAGAAGCTAAAAGGATTGTAAATCAAGAAGAATCTGATGAAGAGAGTGACGAAGATGAAGTAGTTCAGCCAGTAGTAAAAAAAGAGGTTGTTGAGATATTGGAAAAAGAAGCTAAAGCACTTCGGCCTAGACGATTTATGTAAGTTTGGAATTATTACTTGGTTTGCTTTAGCCTACAGTAAAACGACTAAATTCGACATTATAAAGGACTAGCTGACCTGACAAACATACTGTCCAACTTTCAATAATTCATACCAAAATCTGAAATATTACTTACATTTAAAAATAAAAAAAATGCCAAATCAGTTTAGCAATTCTCAAATGATACCTACACTTACTAACAGAATTTCATTATTATTTACATAGATTATGTTAATTTAGCTATAATTTTAGAATTTCTATGAATTGCGGCATACTGTACAGCAGTTTGTAATTTTATTATTCCTTGTTTTCAGGTTACCAAAACCACAAGTTGAATTCATAACATATTTACTAGACAAATATGGACATGATTACAAAGCTATGGAAAGAGACAAGAAAAACTACTATCAAGAAACATGGAAACAGTTGCGGGCAAAGGTTAAAACGTTCATGGGTATTCCTAAACAGTATGGTCAATATTTAGCATCCAAAGGGCTGTTAGATAAGGAGGAAGATGATGAAGAGATGAAAATAATAGCAAAAGGCTTGATTACAGATGATTAGATTGTAATGTTAGTTTTTAAGCATGACTACCATAATTAAATTCTCTCAACTATTGAGAAGTTTTTAAGAGGATTGTAACTGTATGAATTGTAAATATATTTAATTATAAGAAATTGTGTTTGATTAATAATGGACCTCATTGTAGACTTGACAATCCTTATGCAAAATAGTATTCTTCAGAATGGTCTATTTTTTAGTTTGTTGATGTTGGTAAAGCTTTTAGAAGTCTTCTATTGTCACCATAAAAATCATGAGGGAAATTAAAACAACATTACTGTACTGTATTAATATTTTATTGCATTTTACAATCACTTGGGATATCTTTAATAGGTTTCACTTTGTTCAACTCTTGATACCACTCTTTATCCATATCCAGAAGCTGCTGAGGCTTTTTATACTGAAAATAATAAAGAAAACATTAGTCAAACTGAAAAATGAAATGACTGCACATTTACTAAATAAAATAGAAATATTTGCAAGAAGGTGCAATAAAGACTGATAGGTACTATGAAATTGGTTTTGTGATTCCAGTATAAAGATGTTTGAGTTTCCAGCTACTGGAGCAGTTACTGGAGTACTGTCTTATCTAAGGCCAATAGCAACTCGGAATAAAACTGATTTGAAAGAAAACTTACAGATAAAATCAAAGTGTTGAATGCGTGACTACATTGTATATTTGCTTGTTCTAAGGGTAAATTCAATCTGTCCAATTCAGGCACTTGCAATCTTTTGAAGTATTTTTTATTTGTTGTGCGGACTATAATACATCTTTCATCATTGTTGGCGCTCACAGAGTATGTTTCAATAGGATAGGGCAGGTTTCTGATTCTCCACTCCAAGTTTATTCTTGTGTTACGTCTTGTCAGTATTGGCTGTAATGAAAATTAATATTTTTAGTATAGAATTTACCTCTTCAAAGGTGGATTATTATGTAATGTAACTAAAGACTATTTTAAATTACCCTTTGTCGCAGCATGAAACTAATTATTGAAAGAGAAACATACCTGATCCTTACTCTCCATGATATCAGCTCCAGCACCTTCAATGTGAGGAGTGGCATCAGGAATCGTGTCACCAATCTCAACGTCCCATTTCCCGTCGCCACCGAGTTTCCCCTTCACTTTCCAAGCTCGGCGCAACAAAACCTGTGTGTCCACATTGTACTCTTCGACCATTTCCTTATCATCCTGGAACTTGTAGTGAATCTTTTTTAATTTATCTTCCTTCAAACACGATTTCTCTGCGTCGAGCAGCGAGCGATACCAAATGGTGTTTCTGAACATTGTTGAGCTGCTGAGGGAAACCTTTAAACGTTTTTGGATACTATTAAAACCTTCGAAGTCTTCGATCAAACAATTTCTTTTCATTATGTTTCTATAGCAACGGAGAAAAGCGCTTGTTTACTGATTAACAAACTTCTTCGTAGTTAACCTCTATTTTATTTAACCCCCATTCTTAAAAATTAAAGATTTTGAATTGCGATTGTAAATTGTACATAGATTGGAATCTGAGGAATATTTTTTACATAAAACTTATGAGAATATTTTATAATTATTTAAAACCAAATCAAAACAAATAAAAACTTTACATCACAAAAAATTTGAAAATAATTTTCGTGTCTATGCTTTATTTTATTGCAGTGCTGTCAACTGTCTCGTCAGAGAGTAGTATATTCTTTGCTGTGAACGGCTGTGAAGAAACATTTTCACGTCTTAGTTTTTAGTTACAACCACAGAACACATATACTCCTAGCGGAGGTTACAACTGAGAAGGGGAAATCGGGTAGCACTGGAACTGTGGAATAATAATAGAAATAGGATGATGATTGTAATTATTAATCTAAATATGTATTGTACTAACTAGTTTACACATAAAAACAATACAATGTTTATTGTTGTAGCGTCCAAAATGAAAACGAATGTCAAGTGAGTAAATACGCAGTTTTAATCCTACTTGAGAACCCTACTTCCTCCCTAGATTTAGCCAGAAAATCTCTAAATTGGTCACAGTGTTCTATTAAGCATAGACATTTTTTTAATTTTTGAAACAGGGCTATTTTTAGAAGGTAGCATAGAGTATAGTACTATAGATTATTTACTGTACGACTGTATTTAGTGCGGATAATACGAAACACAAAGTTAATTTCATTTATTTATGAGACTATGTTTGTCATGCATGTCCTTGGTATCGTTTTATATTTTTCTTAGGGCGAATTCGACCAAACTTTTGTACCTTGTATATCTGTAATCCAGCGAATTAATTTTAAATTTTTACAGATTTTCGATACAAAAGCTGTCAGACCTATTTTACTATACTCTGTGTCAGACGTCAATTGTTTTCCGCGGATAAAAGATATCTGATCAGCCCATATAGGCTCCGCTAGGAGTATATGTGTTCTGTGCTTAAAAGGTTAAAAATTATTCTGCAATGGACGAAAAAAAAAGTGTCAATGTCACTGATTAACGTATGTCACTGTCAAGAATGCAAAATTGTAAAAAATCCACAATTTGAGTTTCGAAATTATTCCACTTTGTACATATTTTCGAATCATTACTATTAATTTAGTAATCAAATTGCAAAAAGATGGCGCCAGCTATTCCTGATAGGTTCTTTAATTTTGTACTAACAATGAAGCCTTTGTAAATGTGTTGTCAATGTTGTTGATGTATTTTAAAAATTATATTTCAGATGGATACCATACAAAGCCTGTGGCACTGTTATTGAAGGTACCAGGTTGATCTGCTTCAAGGTACCTCTAAAAAAAGTACGTATGTTATTGTATAAACATTATACATAATAAGTCTTCAGTTAGTGCGTTCTGCCTGTTATGTATGGCTTACGGAGCCGAAACGTGGGCACTCACGGTACGGCTGGTACATAAATTCAAGGTCACTCAGCGAGCTATGGAACGACCTATGCTTGGAATCTCTGAAGGATAGAATCTGGAATGAGGTGCTCCAGCAGAGAACTAAAGTTGTTGACATAGCTCACAGAGTAAGCAAGCTGAAGTGGCAATGGGCCGGCCATATTAGCCATAGAACCAATGATCGTTGGGGTAGACGTGTTCTTGAGTGGAGACTGCGAATTGGCTCCCTGAGGCTAGGTGTAGCGACGATCTTTGCAGGGTGGCTGGTGGCAGCTGGATGAGAGTTGCCGAGAATCGAGCTGAATGGCATGCAAATGGAGAGGCCTATGCCCAGCAGTAGACTGCTGTGGGATGATGATGATGATGATACATAATATAAAACTACAATTTATGTCAGATGGAATGTGTGTAAAAAAAACAATGTAGGTATATGTTTCAAGTACACCATTAATAATTAACAATACTGTCATATTGATGTGCCTATGGTAAATATTGAACTCTGGATTAATACTGGATGCATTACATGCACATGCATGCTGAATGGCATTAAGCTTGCCCCCTATGGCTAAAATGTAATTGGTTAAATGTGGGTGTCTACTGTATTATACACCTCTGTCCTACACCTTTGGGGAATACAGGTGTGTCATTATACTATGTTATGAATATTTTAATTGACAGGGGTATCCTCTTTGCATAATATACAAGAACATATGAATAATTATTTATAATGTCAATCCATTTTGCTATATAACAATATTATCAAAACCATTTTATCAAGAAATAAGTAGCCTGAGATGCATGTGCACCAACAAATGCAAACACAGAACACTAAAACAAAAATTAGATAAAGAATAATCTTTGAAAAGTATAAAATTTAAACGTAAAAAGGTGAAGGTTTTGTGAACAAAACTCAATAATCATGGTTTTTCGGTCTCAGGGCCCTATTACCATACCACAACTACAACGCATGGATGTGAGCTAATTTCTATGAAGATAGTTTATTTGGCTGTCAAAAGCAACCATGTGTCTGATACCGACTACCCATGGCCACGTCGCAGCCACAATGCAGATCCCATAGTAAAAGTTGTTCATAGTGATGAGTACAATGACCCCTAGAGTTATGGGATATCAAAAGGAATATTGTATATTTTTTTCCTAATAATTCTATTTCCTACATCCTTGCTTATAGACATTCATTGATTAAAATTAAGATAAAAATATGAAGCAAAATGTAAAGAAAGCAATAAGACTTTCGGTACTTACCACTGCCATCAACTTGTGACATACATTCAGTAGTTTCAAGCAGTTTACAATAGATGGCGCCACAAAACTATTATGTGGTGTTCTTTCAAAGTTAATGTTTAGGGCCACCAAACCACTAGCTAAAAGTCTACATGTTCAATTTGTTCAAGCATGTTGTTACATAATATTTTAATTTCCTTTAAAAGAAAATAATCATTAATAAATAAATTAAATTAACTTAAATTAGTAAATTATTAACTTGCGGCTGAGCCAAGTAATGATCATGTACCTAAAGCTTAAACTGAATTATATTACATTTTTTCGGTGATCACTATAATTATGCTGTACCATATTTTATTTAATATTTCTGATGGACGGAATCATTGAATCACAAAGGCTTAGTAAGCGGAAGACACAAAAAAAGTCGTAAGGATTTTTATACAGGCAGAATTTCGAATTAGAATTTTCCATTTTCATTGGGAACAAACTATAAAACGACTTTAAATATTATAACAGTCAACGTGCTTTCAATTCAAAAGTACAAAACTTAAATGGTAGCATTTGCACTTGCATTAGCAAAGGTAAGCCGACAATGAAATGCATTACTGGTCCATAAGCGCGACGCACAATGCGTGTTTGTATAACTGTCCGTCAGTCCGTCTGCCTGGGCGTTCACTTGACCGTACCACAGTTAGATGGCAAACAGACTCTTGACGATCTGTGTTAATTTGTTCTGCATAGCGCTTGCATCGTGGCGATATCAGCCGAGTGTTTGGCTTACCTCTCGAGATCGCACGATAATCGATCGGTGCGGGATATCGATTATTTGCGAGGTGAATTGTTTCAGTGGCCCAGTTTCGTATAACAGATTATTTTTGTACTTATTGTTTTATTGGCGGAAGTAAATTATCAATCTAGGTGTTATTCACCTAATATACGCTATGGTAACATGGCCTCCTTGAAACCTGTAAACCACAGCCTAAATTGTGGTTTACAAATTTTACTGGGTTTTACCGGAATCTAAATTCCGGTTGTGGTAAAAATAAATATATTGAAAAATCTGTCACTATTAATATACCTAACGCAAAAATCTGTCTCGATCCACAATTTCATCGCTCAAGCCCTTTGCAGAAATAGTGGAACGTGACAGATTTTTGCGTTATGTATATTATGTTATAATATACCTACAAATGACATTTAACTGTCGTTGGAATCGAAACCGATGTAATCGAAACAGACACTGAAGCACCATGTCTGAAGGCACGGTATGAAAGTCAATTGAACAGCACTCCTTACCTCTCTTAATTTTAATCGGTAGGAAGTTCTCCAGGTTTCGGCACTTGACATAAAAGATTAATACTACGCCGTATCAGCCTCCATATTTGTGGAAACTGTGGGCTTAACTCGCCACGTTATTGTTACAGTCAACAAAACATTCTCAGTAAACCAAGTACATGGTGTCTTAATTGAGGTGCTTGAGCAATGTTTCAAGAAAGAAATCATGAGAATTATGGTTAAGCATTTTTAGGTTTGTTTACACCAGTTTGTATGTCGTCTAGTTTGTGTCAAAAGCTTACTTTTGTGTTCTAATTCACACACTTGGTGTCCATCTTTCCTCAAAAACTCATGAAATCGAGTGTCAAGGAATTAAAAAGAAAAAGTTGCCAATGTAAAGCTAAAAGTCTTTTCTCTCATACAAAGCGGCATTTAAAGAGAAGTTCGTTACCGCGCACCAATGCTTCAACAATACTCGTAACCCTGACAATTCAGGGCGAATTGCGGAGCCAGCCTCGTCAACTATGCCGGTCAAAGCTTGATGCGAAGATTGCGCGCGTGCCATTATGTACGCGCGAACCCCAACCAAGTGTTCGAGCTTTAGAAGACGAATCAAGTTCATTTCGAGACTTTCAATGCTGTGCTTTTCATTGAAGATATTATTTTAACTCGCGATCATGCTTTTAATGATTGTCTAAAACTAATATTATCATCTATGTCTGGAAAGATAAGTCAGGTTTTGGCTGTAGGCTGTAGGCCTAAGCATGGCACATAATATTTCTCACGTATCCACTACCTTTAAGCTTTTTCCAACAAAAATCAGCATACATCAATTCGCTGTCTCCTTTTAAACGGAAGGCCCTGTCTTCTGTGATACATTTCTTCTACTAGTACAGAATAGATCATCTTTTCCACCAAAGTTAAGGACTGTATTTTATTGCTTATCCATAACTGGTGGAAAAATATCTGTAACACTGTTTTTGGAACAATATTATCTAGTACGATCCAAGACGATGATTCAGTTGTTAAAAGCGACACAGAAATAATCGAGGGTCGAGAGCAACTTCTACCTCTTCACCAAATACGCGTAATGATTATAGAAAGTCATGATGAAGACCTGTTCAAGTGTTCAAGAATCAAGCCTAATTTTTGAGAGTACTTCTTTAATTTGAGGTCTAATCTAGTCTGCACAGTTTAGTAAAAGTTTACCCGTTGATTTGTTTTTCAAGTGATTTCTCGGAGAGTTTCTCTGATACGTGCCACTGTTTCTAGACATGCGGTCATGCAGTACGCCTTTTGATGTCACCCCCACAGTCTTTATATCGACTATGTGGGTCGATTAGAAGCTTTGTGTATGACATTTAAGAATTTAACTGGTTCGCCGAACATTTGGGCATCTCATAATGATTATGAGATGGCCAAATCCTTATGGATTAAGTATTTAAATACGTCGAAAGCTTCAAGTTTACCTTTTCATCACGACATATTTTGGACATACATATTTTGCCGAACCGCGTGTCATAATATTTGTTTGTTACAAAAGAAACTGGTCCCAACATCGAAAGGACTAATCCCGTATTTGATAAAGCAGCGGGTGCCTCGCACGCCGCTCTATGAATACATGATTCTTTTTATCTATACATCTTTTGTTTTTTTTTCGAAATATAGCCCTTTATACGGTATCCGTGGCGCTTTGATTCCGTTTCTTTATTCAACGGTATCTGGCTATAAATTAAGATAGTTTTGTTCTCTTTGAGTTATAAAGGGTATTACGTTAATGGCAATCGGTAGGTGTAATTTGATATCATTCATGGATCCACACTGTTACTTTATTATGATTCACTATCGACCTTTGCTTTCTCATCGTTAGGTTGAATTCCTCCTTATCTAAAATCATTTTGGGAAACTACTTTCTGCTGTTTCACTATTATTAAAGTTTTGAATTCACACTAGCTTTGTATTATTGGGATATTTGGGACACAAAACGTAAACGCTTGCAATAGGAAAAGTCTGTCATATTGGCAAATTCTGCCGCCTGTATAGAACGTTTAGTCACATTTTTTTGGTTTTATTATAATTATGATGAATTATGACAGTTGCAAGGGCGATTGCTATTCATCCAGGTGGCAGATGGGACCTTTTCGGCTCATCATTTATTTGACTGTACGTCTCCGTGCTTGAGCAGACATTTGAGTGAGAGTTTATTAGAATGTTGAGAGATCTTCAATACGTCGCACTGTTTTGATACTTCTTGGTCTTGTGTCGTGTTTTGACTTTCATCAGTAAGAGCGATGTATTGAACAGATGCCAGACGTAACACATTGTATCAATCAGTTAAATATTTCAACGTATAAACCGTAACAATGTTTTCTTTTCGCAATATATTTTTACGATATCACCTATAGGGCTGGCGAACACAATTGGTCTGTGACTTTGATGTACGCTTATGTGTTCATTATGCACACTCGAAGATATAAAGTTTTAAGCGACAACCATTTCTTACTGCGCTCGCAGTAATTTTGCTTTGACCCGATGTATGAGCCGGACCAGAGAAAAATAAACCTGTCATTCTATATCTATTTATTTTTACGAAGTTTCTTTTGTGTTATATGGTGACACTTGGTCATACTCTGTAATATCGATCAGCCTCGGACCTCCCACATCTGAAATAATATCTCTACTCAAACAATTAGAAAGAAACGATATCTTTGACTTTACAGTGAAAGTGTCAATCGGTAATGCATTATCCGATTTAATGTTATTGACCGATATCTCACATCTTTAATCGATTTAATGTGTAATTGCTATGCTGTTGTAATAGCTACGAAACTAAATCGGTGTCAATATCGATTCGTCTCCGGTTTAACGTGTAATGTGTGGTCCTATGAACCTGTAAAATAATAATATAGAAGAGAGGCCGTAAAGGCAGTCAGAAAAATCTCTGAGAACTGGATTTGTTCCCTTCGAAATATATTGTACCTACGTTGGGTTTTGTTTTACATTCTCCCTATTATGACAGGACGCCATAATAAGACATGATTATTACGAAGTGTATCCGTTGTGGTTTCGAATTTCAATTTTCGTCCTTTTATGATCTACGTGGATGCCAAGAGCTACTTTTATTACTTTTAAGTACTTGTCTAGTTCTGTTTCATAAAGGTTTCTTTAGTTAATCTCCTAAAGAGTTAATATAATTTTAGTCGCGTCCAGAGAAATGACCAACTTTATTGTACCGTGATTGGTCCAAAACGATTCATTTACACATTTTATAGGACACCTCACTTCAGTATCGGTGTAGAAATCTGAATCAGGAATGGTGTTGCATTTCTCTAGCCATCAGGCCAAATAAAAAAGTCATAAAACGATGACAGGCTTGGGAACACGGAGTAGTAATGTAGGTCGATATCGGCCGTTTATTTTATTGAGCCGACAACAGCGAAAGCCCCAATACGTTGCACTTATCGTTTATCGGCATGTAATGATATAGCGTTACACGCTCGTAAAACAAACTAAAAACTAGTCCGACCTCCGCCGTATTAAGGTCGGGTTGAATTGGTTCTCGCACCGTGTTGAATGTTCATTAGGGTGTAAAGGATTCAGTAATTAATAAAGAAACCGACCGAGCGTCAGTAACGAAGGTGTTACGAGCGGACTTCAATCATTCTTCAGCGCCAGTTGGATCGACGTCCCATAACGGCATCCTTTGAAAAGCAACAAGGTTCCGCACCACTCCCCGCCAAAACGAGCTTTTGTTAAATGATTTAGAAACGTTGAGCTCACTTTTACAATCCATACTGGAGTCTTTTACGGCTCAATATTATTCTCGTGAATCCCGTGCCTGGATTGACGTAAATCACGGTCATCAGAAGACACTGGACAAAAGACACTTTCTAATTCAGCTTTTATTCGTTTTGTCCCCTACGTCGCGCAGCACCACCGGTACCTAAATTTCGATCGCCCGATTGTTTGGCATTGTCCGCGAAATTACACCTCAATTATACGTAGAAATTCAGAAAAAACCGAGATTCTTTGTATTTGGGCAAAGGGAGGGCAATAATTTATTCTCCGTCTGGTTTCCGGCTGGCGTCAAACGGTGGGCTTGGGGGCTGTTCGGGAACCCATCTGTTTACTGTACTGCGTGTACTTATTTGTATTTTTTGCAAGATAAAGACTTTAAAATGAAATAAATTATTCATCTATAAAAATAAATAAAATTGAAGTGTCTATTTGTAATGTCAAAATAAGAACTTTTTTCTAGAAAGTATATAGGTACAGTAGATATAACAAAAAAGCAATTTTAAAATTATTGTCTGTTTGTTCCGACTAATCTTCGAAACGGCTGAACCGATTTTGACGGGAATTTCACTGGCAGATAGCTGATGTTACGGGGAGTAACTTGGGCTACTTTTATTTTAGAAAAAAAAATTAGGGTTCCGCACGAAAAAAAATCCCATGAAATTGTGAACAAAAAGTCTGATTTGAAAAATTCTTTTTGCATTTGGTAGCCCAATTCTCGAGGATAGTTATATGCTATTTAACATGACGCTACGCCCCTGGGGAGCCGAGCAAAAAGAAAAAGCCAGAAAGAACACTAAGCGAAAACGAAGTAGGTAATAGCGTGGGCGGGCGATGCAACGCGACGGGTCGGGGGACGAGGGAGTTTTATTAAAATGTGGCTGTCATTTTTGTGTTTCTTACGACTTACACGCGAATGAAGTCGCGGGGCACAGCTAGTGTAATTATAAATAGAATAGGGTGAGTTTTTTAGAGCTCAATATCCGCTTGAATTGTCATTACACGAGTACTTAGGCAAATGTCTTGATCATAGCGCGTGGTAATTGGTAATTAGTATCGATGTGCTAAAATCAAGTCCGCCGCGGAGTCGATTAGCATCGTATTGATTGCGTCGCCGATGGCGGTGGGCAGTGTTAATGGCCTCTTATTTAGCGAGCTGTTTGATCTTAAAATAGCCGTTTGGGAACACTTTGTTTTTGTGATCTATGCATTTTTGGTGTGATAATGTGTAAGCTAAACATTGGTCGTCGTTCATATATAGTCTGTAACGTACGTGATTGCGTCAAGTTTAACGTACTTACTGTTGGTGTAGTGCTGTCATCGTTTCATTTTTGCTGGTTGTGTTATGATATTTTTTCTCATAAAGAATCATTACGGTGATGTCACCGACGGTTTCTGGACACGATAATCGTGATGGTAACGCCCTGTCTGCTATTACCATGTTAAGTTATGAGCTCATTTATTTAGCCAGTTTAAATTTTTTGATCTTATTGTTAGTCATTTTTAAGGAGGGGTTGACATTAAGCGGTCTGTGGGAAATTGATATACGATTATTAGAGTCGACAATTAATTAATGTGTGTATTATCTGGCGCCTCGCTGCAGCTGTGTAGGGCTATATGCGTGGTAGAAGTGGAGGGACCCCTACGGCGACGGCACTGCGCCTCGACTCCTACTAATCAATGCCCGTTGATTGCCAATTTGCGCCGTGATATATCGCCGATTGCTGCGTTTAATTGTCTGGGATATAAACCAACGACTGCGCAGTAGACAAACATTGCGTGTGATTTCAATTAGTTCCTGATAAATCATTAAACCGCAAGCCAACCAAAAGAAAACCTTTCCCGAATAACTTCTACGTGCGCATTAAATCAATTGCATTCTAATTGTTTGAACATTCTGACGTCCTCCAATTAGAGTTAATTAAAATTTATGGTATACCTATAACAAGTGAATTACGAATTGAGCTCATATCTACGTACGTTCCCCATTATAATTGACACAGTTTTGTTTATTGATTTATTTCAGTGTCTGGAATTTATGGTACTTCCTGCACTACGGTAGTGTAGAGAAAGTGTAAGTTTTCATTACGTTGGCCTTATTTTCGGTCGTATAAAGAGACCACCATGCGATCCCTACTGGGGAGATATCCTCTCTTTATTATGAACAACTGTGTACAATGCAAATGACAGCCGGTGGGTGGCGCAGTTTATGCGATCCTCAATCAGTGACGGTTGTTCGGCGCACGCGCCAGCTACGAATTATGCCACGAATTATTATTGGCACTATTTGTCGCAATACGCGTCCCGGTGGCATTTCTATTACGGCATTGCATTTGTTATGGATGGACCACCAAGGCTAAGTGCGGTTGAAAAATGTGCATTTGAATATGGGTTTTATGGATCATTATTTCAAATGATCTGTTGCTTAGCTTTCGGCATATATCTCTTCAAATTATGATTGGTTTATTAGACGAAATAATAAAATATTTTTTTTAAATAATGCTTTTCTACCTGCTTCTAGTTTATAACAAGATTTATTTGAGCTTTATTTGAACCTACGCATTACTCGCTTTTTATGGATTTTTTTAGAGGACAAATTGTCATTGATTAAGAATTATCTACGATTACCATTTAGTGTTCAAAGTAAACTGCATATTTATTTATGACCACAGTCTTAGGCCCGTCAGAGCCGCGCCATGATTGTACCCGTATCAATTACGCAGATCGACTGATAAACCAGCGATAAATTATCTGTGGACCATACGATAACATCTCTCAGTGATCAGGGGCAGCCATCTTGAAAATTTAGTTTATTGTCGATGATTTAGTTAAGGGGTTATGAAGTCTACGGTCATTGATCAAAATAGGGTGCAGTGAGGAATTTGGGGAATTCAGTATATTTAAAAATTAGGGGAACAATCTATCCAAGCCAAAAAGCAACAAATTATTGAAAATATACTCTTAACAAATAACAATTTCAGAAGGATACCCATACTATCTACTACTTGTTTCTTTTTTATTTGTGTTCTTTCTTTGCGTCATGTTCACCGTAAATAAACGTATTTTCTTTCTTCTTTCTACTAATGAACCGTCGCGGACATTTGCGGTGAACCACTTTTCAACCTTATTACCTTAGTAATAAGGTCCGCGGTGGGACCTAACAAAGAAGAAGAAATGGTGTTTCCAAGCAAATTAAAATTGACTGCTTTTAAATCTCGTCAAACATGCAAAATGTAGTATGTGTAGTTACGTTTCTTCATGAATAAAAAGAACTTTCTCCAAACCACAACTGGACACGAACAAACAAAATAATGATCCATCTGGTACCACTAGCCTAAATAAAGGAAACTTAACACAGCGACCTATTAAAGTCAATCGTCCGCCACGTGGTACTAATTCTCGTGTCCAGACTGCGTGTTTGTAAAGGTGCACAGACACAAGACCACACAGTAAGCAGGCAATCACCTGAACATCGCTCACCCCGCTCCCACTCTCTGTAATCACGCCATCATTACTTCTAATGACGTGTTAACGTTGCTTTATGGGAATGCCAAACATGACGTTCACATTTCGGTCATTTACATTTGTTTGTCGACTATCTTCGTATTGTTTGCCTTCGTCTCTAGAACAGAGGGCGGCGTTTCGGCCAGCCACCGGTGTGTTTAAGGCATTTTTTAAGTGCAATGCGGTTTCGGGTTATGTTTAGATTTTGTACTATCGCTTCTGTCTTTGTGGCCTCAAATTACCTTGGTTTATTGGTTTTATTTGTTACTAGCTCTTGGCTGCGGCTTAGTTGGTGTGCATGATTTACAATCTGGTTTTCTTTGATGAAAAGTTTCACTCTTCCTCTGAATTCATCAAAATCCTATTAGCGACGATTTAGAAACAAATATGCCAATCTTTTCCACATTCTGATTACACATTTCTTGTTTCAAAGACCTAAGTGAATCCATTTTAATTTTGTCTTCGATTCTTTTATCCGTTTAAAGTACTTTTTACTTAAATAGTGTGTCGTAGTATAATTTTTATTAGTGTAACACTTAAACAAGTAAACATGAAAAGAGGACCGAACATGAACCGTTAGTCGGGCGACACAGGTGTCGAGTTATCATTCCGGGATAGTGTCCCTCTCTCAACCCATATTTCATTGAATTTGTTATAAAACTCATTATGTTTTAGATAGATGTTCTCTGTTACCAGTTCATTAATAACTTCCAATTCATTAATGCTCGGTCTATGGACATCTTCATCAGAGTTAGGAACATTAACTGGTGCTTCTTTCTTATTCACGTCTATTACCAAATATGCTTGCGGTAGTTAGTGTATACAAAAATACGACTGGTTAGGAACACCCACGGATTTCCACCTTCCGGCTGGTGTTAATACGTCCCTGTTGATTTTGTGGCTACACCACATTCTCTTCACTGTTGCCAAGAGTAATAATGCCCCTTATATTTAACGCAGTAAAAGTTCCACCAGCTCTAAAGTAAGTTTGTGTGTTCGCAAGCCTTGCCTAATTCACACTATGTATTTAGCTGAACTTTGTGAAACACAACAAAGATGTAATCATGACTGTGGTAATGCATTTTTTTCGTGTACTTAAAGACATCCGTCGCAATGCAGATGTTAATTAAATTATCAATGCAGACTTCCGTGTTATTATTTAAAACAGGTTTATCTTCTCATTATAGGCTACGATATGTCCCCAAAACAACAGTGTTAATTTTTTTGGAACAAGGTAAAATCTTAATCTTTGATAGTGTTGTTCGGGCTTTATAAATGGAATTATTAAAGCTTTACGTATACGCACTTAAATGAATTGATTATGTATTCAAAAATCTATATTGACCTGTCGGCGGTGTCCGTTATACAGTACAGTCACGTTCCTTATAAGGAATATTGGAAAAAATCTATAAAAGCCGCAACTCATAATAGGTAGTGGTCACGAAGGTGCTTGGTATTGTCCGAGGCGCCAGCAGTTGATGCTACCCGCTGTGATACCTTTCCCCTACCAGATTATCTTGAGCCTTTATCTCCTCCCCAGTCCTTCTTCTCAAATTGCTAAGTAGGAAGTATTGGTTTTTATGCCAGAGATCTTACAAACTGGTCTCGGTTGCCCCGGGACATTGAAGCTCGCCGATTGAATTCACACCCGCAGTTCCCGTGTCCCCTCCTCGTTATAAATCAAACGCAGGTATGATTCCGTCTGGGGCAGTCGTGTGGAATGCTGCAAACCCTTGCAGGGGCGATTTCTGCAACGATGCTTGCTATTATGCTCATGTTTTGGGGATGTTTTAATTAAGCACGCAACTCAACTTTTTATACGATGCTTGGAGGAAAATGTCGTATCTGGAAACATATTTTGTTTTTAATGCGACTTGGTTATTGTAACTTTAATTCATGTTTCCTCAATTATTTTGAAACGACCTTTGTAATGCTATTTGATCAATAAATTAAAAGATTAAACTAATAAAGATTTAATTTTTTTTTAACAGAATGCGCCGTGACCGATTTTCTGAAGTTTGTTTTCATAAACAAATCTTAGGGCTATAAAAAATTGGGTTATTTTTGACAACAACCATAATAAATTATTGGATTAACGTAACGAATAATAGGACTGTATGATTATTTTACCCGGGCGTGTAGAATGGTACCTATACACCATTTCAATAAACTTGATTCAACGTATGATATTTCTGTTTCTCAAAGCCTTTATTTAGGGTCCAATATTAGTTTAACTTCGTTTCTTTTCTTTAATAAATGTGTCACGTTCGTAATACGTCGTGGAAGTGTCTCGGCTCGACAATGAACTTGCCAGTCAGGCGCTAGCCGGGTCGCGGCCGATGGCTTCTCACACAGACGCGGCTATACCGTGAACCCTCTTCACGTGTGAAGGGACTATGCATTTGTTTGTCCGCAGCTGCGGTGCCGACAACATATTTATTGTGCTCATTAACCTTCAAGAACGCTATTTAATTGTTGGCCGTTTTTTATTCACTTCACCTCTGACCCGTGTGCGACTTATTGCTCCCCGGCCTCACTTTGAAAGCGAGAACTGGATGTTATTTATTATCCTGAGACGAGGATGCATGTCGCTTCTATCTTTGTGGCGCTTGTGAGCTCGTCTTTATGATTTATTGAGGTTATAAGGACATAATTACGTCCACACGAATCGGAGTGCGGCTTGCTCTTCAAACATGTGAAATACGGTTAATGGAGAAAATTATTTCTTATATTAATCATTTTACTACTGACAATGGCTTGTTTCATTCATAAAATTATGCTTATATTCCGGGTCAGTAGTGTTAGATGCCGCTTGTCTTCGACAAGAGTAGACAATGATAGCTTTTTATTAAAATTGCAATAATTATACAAGAGACAGGTTAAAATATTCAGGTTCGATAAGTTCAGCTCGTGTCAAAGAATTTAAAATATGTAGTCGACAACATTGTCCTAAGCAATTTAGGCAGATAACGGAAAATAAAACCAAATCTGTAACATTTTTTAAGTATCTTCGTTTATTTTATTTTAATTGCATTGACATTTCATTTTATTTTAATTTTAATTCTGTGGCAGTATTGTGAAATTTTTAAGTGTTATTTTATTGTTTGTTGGGTCTTACCTGAATTAAATGAATTAATAATAATAACTTAATAGGATTACTTGGTAATATGAGAAATGTACTAAGAGCCATAAGGAAATTTAGCTTACGTGTAATCCTAGATGTTTTTGTTTACTATCTATACGAGCAGCAAACAGGATCTGTCCATTCACAAGTAGTTTGTAGTGAGATCCGCCGCCACGAGATAATGAAGTCCTGGGTAATATAATGCGATGGAATATTGGCCGGGTAATGTGGAATATATTCGTAGCGACGATATTGTCAAATGACCGTCTATTTCTCACGCAGTATGAGCCTTTACTCGTGGGGGTCTAATGATCGAAACACACGGTTCACAGGAATTTGTGTATACAAATGTGTTTATTGAATAATAAGCCTGTTGCGTAATTTAAAATGTCACTACTTCTTGAGGATTATGACGGCACTCATGTACATTTTATAGCGATGTAACGTCGCATTCTGCTTTGCCTCCCTGTGCGACTATCTTTTGATGTTTTATTCACACTCGTAAACTGATCGTTTGATAACTTTAGTTATGGGTTCATGTTTAACTTTATTTCCTTTGGTCTTTTTGTGGCTTTAGTGTTCGCATGAGACGAAGACGAGCTATGTATTTCTTGAAATTAAATTCTCTTTTGTCAGACGCTAATGTGAGCTCCGTGATAGATCATCCTGCGTTTGCTTTACATTATATTGTTACAAGGGCTTCGTATCACAATGAAAATGCGGCTACCATTGTTCCGGAGCTTTCTATCTAAGCGTGTTATTCACTCCGGCTTTGACGTCTTCATACGTGCTATCGGCAACAGTAAATTGTGGTATCGTGTCAGTACCGTCGTCGGTATGGAACCGTTTATTGATTGGTATCGTAGTTTGTCCGCTGTTCACTTTGAATAAAATTCGAATTATAATTAATCACGGTTGCGCCGCGTGGGAGAGCGTCGTCGCACACCCGACGATCTATCATATTTTGTGATAACGCCACTAGGACGCATCTCGTAAACGTATTGAGTCGATCTGGTCTGAAGCTAAGCTATGCGACAATAGTCGTGTGCAACGGTACAATGCTATTTCACACTGAGTAACCGTCAAGTCATTCTTATTGCCACGATGTCTATGTAGAATAAAATTGTAGACATGTGTCAATAATGTTATCATTGGTTTCTGCTGCTAGGCGCGTTGTAACCGGGAGGTCACCGTGTGTCGAAGCTGTTAAGCGTTCAATTTTCCGGTCCATTTAAAGGATTCTACCGCAATGTTGCGGCGTTTATAAAGACGACAGTGTCGATGACAACAATAAAATCGGATCATAAAGTTCCGATCGCATCCTTTGAGAGCTCCTACGCAATCTCGCCGCTCAATTTTATTTCCAATACCAGCGTAAATAGATAGGCGGGTAGATGTAAACGAGGGACACCCTGGGGCTCCGGCGGAGGCTCTTGTCAATTGAATTTGTCTGCAAGCGCTCGGTGCATTAATAGCGCACTAAACTACGTTGAATACTATTATCGATATTTTCATAAAAGCGCGCATCCATTGTGTGGTGACGACGCTCAATGCACGTCTAGTTTTAGTGTATTTTCGTTATGGTATTTTGATATTTTATTGCCGGTGTGGTGCGTTGTGGCAGTCGGTTCTGTAGTTTTATTGCCTTTGTAAATTTCATTTTTATTATTTAATCGAAGGCTTCCGATATTTTTCGTCTTCATTTTGTAGAACAAAGTTTTTTTCCTGAAAGCATGTTCAGATAAATTATCTTCGTTACTAGAAATGTTTGTATTAATTCTACGTAAGAGATGCTGCTGACAGGACACTTGCACAAAATGAAATATCTCACAAATGATCTCTTGAACAAGGCTTGTAAAATGTTAACATCGCTGTCTATTTGTTTGTCGCAATAACTATCTCCTTTCATCGTTCTCTTTCTCTGTCTGTTCCCACGTTCTTGACGCTTAATCACGTCGGCTCTGCGCTCGCGCCTAATATTGCACTGTAATGTGTTTATTAAGCGCCGTTCCCTTTAATGGCGCACCATTTAACATACAATGTGCAGTGGTCTGATTTGCGTGTTGTCCCTTCGTGGATGCGACGGAGTATCCGTAATCTGACTATTAGTTACAATGTCTACGCACGGAATTGGCGTCGGCTTTCAGTTAGGATCTTAGGATTCTTATGTTGCTTCTGTTTTAACTATTCTTTGTAGAGTTAGTTTAGAGTTAACTTATTTCTTAGAATGCCTTTATTTCCTGATAGATGATGAGGCCAGAGGAGTGCCTTTAGGTCTTAGATGGGTCTTGTTAAATTGTATGTAGGTATCCCACGGATATCTATAGTATATCCCAACAGACTTAAAAGTAGCCTGGGTTATAAATGTTAGCGTTACACCATCTAATGTGGAATTATTGTTTGGTAAATATATCGTAGAGGAAATAAAAAGGCACCTCCACATCTTGATGTCGGTGTGTGAACTACAGTTTGCAGCTTGCTTTCTTTGCGTTTCGTCATCGCTACCACGCCATGAATAACACTGTATTAATTATGCTTGTTTGATGACTGACTTTATTCATGAGTTTGGCACTGATTCTCATGCGTGTTCTTTTTTCATGTTGACACATACACACACGGATGGTCTAGTGCTAGTGCTAATTTATGAGTGATTTTTTTGTTGCTTTTTTAGAGTATTGCTATAATTAGCATTCTGATATCATCTTCCGCGTATTAATAGTGCAATGATTTCAAATTCTCTAAAAGTGTGTTATTTATTTAAGTGTATTGAAGCTTAAAATAGTTACTAGATGAATAATTGTCTCGTTTAACTCCGTTTACCCGGCCATTATGTCAACACGAATACCCTAATCACCGCGCATAAGTTGTGGAAGGAAAGTGTTTGATAGATCTACCCGTGTCATCATTACCCGAATGTGATCTACGCCTCTCATTAGCTCCCTCCTAAATAAGATATCAACAAATTATTGATTAAGTGCCAACGCACCGGTGATTATTTTATTGCGTTCCGTCGTTAATAAACAATCTATCGATTTATGTTTTATCCGTATTACGGTAATTGTAAACGGTTGTTTCCTAATTACGTCCAACGTAAACGTTTAACGGTGAAAACCTTAATTAGCTAGCATACAATCGCGAAATAATAAATTGTTCAGGGAAAGTTGCATTATTACTCATTTGCGTATAAAATACATAAAGTTCACTCACGTCGGCTCTCTAAAGACTCTATGATTGAAAATTAATGAACATGGCATTAGCCACACGTATAAAATGTCTTTGCCGGTGTTTTTCGGGTTTTTAAATGAAGCTTTTGGGGACACAAAAATTGATAGTTCCATTCCGTTGTTTTCGTTAGTGGATCGTTAGTGTCACCGGTTGGCTCGCAGCGATGCAAATTAAGATGTTCGGTCGGAATTTGGTTTTGATTTATGACCTTATAAAGCAGTGGTACGACGCAGGTACTTCCTCCTCGAATAATTCATGTAGGGCGCATTGTTTTTACCGAGTTACAGGTATTATTGATCGCATGCTTTAAAGAGCTTTTTTCGATATTTTCTCCGGTATTATTTCTTACTTTAGTTTTTAGTGTTCTGATCTTAAATTACCTGGATGATACGAAATTATAATTATTAGATTTAAACAGGGGAGGGGCTCGTGGGTAAATAATAACCGAAGCACGGGTCGATCGAAAGTAACGCGGGCGCTTGATGTCTATAGACTTCATAATAATCAAACTTCTATTGTGTCTCGTTTAGCTTCCGCGATAGCATTACGCTACGCTTGCCGGGGTCAGTTCGTGGATGGGTGACTATCCATTACATATCGAGACCCCTCCGTGTCTCGGAAAGCACGTTAAGCCGTTGGTACTGGCTGTCATTCTTAGATCTTTGACAGTCGTTACGGGTAGTCAGAAGCCCAAAAGTCTGACAACCAGTCTTACTTACCAAGGGGTATCGTGTTACCCAGTAACTGGGCTGTGGAGGTCAGATAGGCAGTCGCTCAATGTAAAATACTGGAATTCAGTTGCATCTGGTTAGACTGGAAGCCGACCCCAACACAGTTGATTTTTAGTTTTATACGGGGTCCTCTGTACAACTATCAAAACTTAAGGTGTTTCTTCATCAAACTTCATTTTTTCCGTTTCAGTTCTATTAGATACTGGTATCTATGTGTCCTTAGTACCCAGCTAGCATTCCTTGTGAAGCCTTTTCAAGCTTATTTTTACAAGTGATGTCATATCTGTGGCATCCATGTATGTTGATCTAAGGTCTAGTGTACTTTTGACGCGGATATTACCTACGTGTTAATTCTAGCTTACGATCTAAACAAGGTTGAATATTGTTCTGCAGATTCCTTAAATTCTATCATTCTGTACCATAATTTATTATCTTTGTAATTTATTGACTATACACATTTTTATAGCCGCCACATCGTAAAAATTGTGTCTTGCTTATTATTTTCGTTTTAGAAACTCCCATACATATTCATTATTAAGTTTGTCAGCTAATTTTTAACCATCGTGTTGATTGAACATCGTCGGCACATAATTAATTAATTAAGGTATACATAATTGCGTCATTAATTTATATTTTAATGCTTTCTCATTTTATTACTTTATTCAAACATGCATATTCGGCTAGTTAGGAAATAATCTTAGACACGTAAATCATATATATTGGAATAAGTTATGTAGCGAGTGACTTGTTATTGCTTAATAATTTTAATAAAGATAATGAAGCATTGCCTGTTCTCGGGCAGTAGTTTGATGATAAATATATTATGTTTTCATTAAGAAGATAAATGGAGCTGCTCAAAATATTATGCACTTAAGAGCTTTATCATTTTCACAGTCATGCGTTTGTACTTTTATGTTCTACGAAATATTTCAGATTGTTATGTAATTCGTGTTTCGTAGCTTATTAGATATGTTGAGGTCACAGTCCAAATCAAACAATAAAAAGCCAGATACTTACATCCGAACTTCCGAAGTTTATAAAGTCTAACCAAGTGATTTGAACCGGATTCTTTTATCCAATTTCCGGATGCACAATTTGTCATTATGTGGACATATCCATCGAAAGTTTTGGTGATTTTATGGCTCCATTGTTTTCTTTCCCTTTTCCCTAAGTGTTGAAATTTCTGAATTCTGGAGCATATTCTGGATGTATACGGTCGTCTTTAATGACGAGTGTTATATGCGGTACTTACTTATATTTAAATTCAATTTACACGCGTGCGCCTTGTTGATCAGTAATTTATCGTTTGTAATTCGGTCCGTTATCGTGTAAGGATCTCAACTTCTTTATATGTCTGCACTCTGTAATATTTTTTTAGTTGGCTCGTTCATTTTATTTATGTCGGATAATTACTTTTTTGGATGGCTAATTTAATCTGGTGTTTGGAAGTTTACTGAGCTTAACTACATGGAAAGAAAATTTCCGCTGTGACAAGATCAGTATATTCAATTGTCCTTTCTGGGTCCTTTGAAGCTTGCATTATGCAATCAACTTTTATAATCTCACCTGAGTCACCACCAACCATTCCACTTGCAGTGACTACTCTATAATTCTGCTAATAATTAAAAGGATCCCGACAAGTAGGCTAGCTTACACTGTTTATATAACGTAAAATAATTTTAATGAAGTGTACATACTACATAGGCAGCCTGTATCGCCTGCGACGGGTACAGTAATAGAGAGGTGTGTCGCCACGCCTTGCCGCTGATGTGCCGACGACAAGCTCGCAACTTGGAAGTGTAGATTTTGTTCTACTATGTACTTACCTATTATTAAGCGGTAATTGTATATTGGTAGTTGTTCATAATTTCCTTGAAAAAGAATAGGATGAACGGCGATAGAGAAGAAACTGAAATTGATCTGATTGCATTGTCCTAAAGTTCAGAAAGTTGGTCATTATTCTTGACACGATTGTCTTTGAAATTTCAGCCCAGAATTGGAAATGGCGTAGTCACGATTTGTCTTGTCTTGGCTATGAATCTACGCATTGATGATGATGATGATGAAGATAATAGAATGTTAGATTTTAAACTAACATATCGGGCACTTGAAGGGAAAACAGAAAAGATATTGTTGAAATACAGTCTACTAGATTAGATATCAATCAACACTTAGAAACAGAATGATATTAGGGCGTTATTATTCATCAGAGGGTAGATATTATTATCTTAGTACCAGTGCTCAAAATGTAATGTAATCTTGTTATTCAACTTTGATACGAGCATTTTGCTCCACAACGTGGTACTTGTTTGAATGTTTATCTACAAATATGGAAAAACGTAAATTGAAAACTTGCTTACTAAATTGAAGACACCATTAAGGTTGATTATAGCTTCATTTTTATCTTCTTAGCCCGTTAGTTGTTTGAAGATTCCAATTTTGTTCATTGTATCCATCTTCTTGATAGACCTATATACAGAGACCCCGTGCCATCAAAATATCGAATTTAAAATTGCACTTTTACTTCGTAGAAGTGTCATTATTTGAAATCCTTATAAGTTTGCAATAAGCGATTCATGAGGCCATCCTCAATACTTTCAAGTCTCGTACATTAAGTAAATAACAATTTGTCATAAATATAATGAGTTGTTGACTTTCAAGTGATCTCGAGCTAACTAATCAATTCAATTTTTGTTGATGTCTCTGCTAAGTTTTGCGAGTCTAACTTGAGTGTTTATTTTGCGGTTATGACTAATTTACTATATGACTATTAATGTTTACACTTTTATGTATTTTTAACTGTTACCACATTTCACTGTAACGATGTCACCGTACATGGTGTCCAAGTGAGCCCCAGTGGTGCAACTCTTTATGAAGTGTGATTTCAGTATGCGATTGCAAATTCCGAGTATTGTACCTACATTTCCGATGTGAATTCTTGAACGTGAATCAGGATGGCCTGCTTTTCGAGGATTTACAAGTAATTTTGTGATGCAATGGACGATTAAGTGTGTTCAGTATTTTTTTTAATGCAATGTGCCTACAAATGGTATAATAAACATTAAATGACACACCTACATGTTTGTGGTTTTCAAGCATTTTATGCTAACATAAGATTTTGTTGATCTGGCAGTTTTTAGAATGCATATTTCTGGTCGCGGTGTTCGATGCTGTAACACGGATTAGTTCACCAAATAAAGGTGCCATTTAGAATTTCGTTGATACTTTTACTATGCCTTTTCGTTTAGTTTCTTTTTCTGTGTCAGTTGAATCATTTTCTTTAACCATGCACATTAAATAATAATTGTTTCTCATGTGTCAAGTGATGGTGTTGATGATGATGGTGGTCAGTTTGGTTCATTTGATCACTTTGTTTTGATCGGATACACATCATAAAAGATTAATTTTTCTGTGATAAGTAATATGTACTAACATGTAGCAACTCACGGGGTTGTAAAACTTCATGTTTAATCTCTGTTAGAACAGTAGGGAAGTTAGTAAGCACAGTTTATTTATAGATACAAAAGACTCTACATTAATATTTCAAGCAGTTTTATTGTATGAACACAATATAAAATGCTGAGATATTTTACCTCCTCTAAACCGTAGCCGTATTATGAGAGTCGCCGGCGCCGGCGCAGGTCTCACGAATTTCGCGGCGCGGCGCCTGCACGTGGGCGGCCTATCGCGTACCGCCATCACACGTACACTTGCCACCACACCTGTAACATCTCCCCTACATGAACCTTTACAAATAAGGTTTAATTTCCTCTACCACAACCGAACAGTGAAATTCGTATGACGGCCCTTTGTTGCCTAGTACGTCTAATTAGTCAGTCTGTTTAGTGCTGTACTAGCCGCAGGCATTTCACTATGCAATATGCAGTGTGAAATTGTGTGATTTATTGATATCTTATGCGTGCCATGAATTTTAGATAAATTAATATTAAATACCCATTTAGGTATAGACCAAGTTTTGTTTGGATTTTCAATAAAGTCTTTGGAATTCATAGGAGTTAAGGCTCCATCAATACGCCTACAACAATACAATAATATGTGCTTTATATTGACTGTCTGGCCTTTGGAGACGTCGTATTTCAACAGTCGTGTACAGATTCATCTGCCAGTGCTTATTCATAAGAATATTCACAAGTGACATTAAAACTCCTTGTATGACGTTTTTGTTCAGTCTCGTTGTCGACGGATATCAAAGAGTATATTTCGTTGAATTTATTGCGCTCGCCCGCGGTATCGTCTGCGTTGAATAGCATGTATCGTGTGATATATTTTTCCTCAAACCGTCTTTTAACTGTTCGCCTTGTACCTACACACTGAGTGGCGTCTCGTGTTTGCTCTTTGTGTTGATATTGGCTGGATATTGAACGTTCTACGAACTTCTTTCCAATGTACCGCTGCTACTTTCATTCCTGTGTAAGTTATAGTTGAAAGTTATCATTGAAGTTATGATGCCACTCATTTGAGTCACGCGTGAGGTCCTGAATCAGAAATATGAGCTGAAAAACGGCGGCACGATGGCGCCAACGTTGAAATTAATCTGAATCGTGTATCAGCAACTTCCAATTTAAAAATGTTTATTGGAATTAAATGAGAGCAGCATTGTAAATATTGTGCTCATTGTAAGTAACGAAGCACTCGTTACTTATCTCAGACAAAATTATGACATTCATTTGAGGAATTGGTTTGTGTCATGGAATAATTTGTTTATTTATTAGAATAATATTGATGGTATCGAACACCCACGTATCGAATTACGGCCTGTGTAGGTATCGTTTCGCCGCCTAAAATTAACAAAGGTCCGTTGTTGCTACCGATTTGTCGCGACCGGGTGATTTATCTTCAATAAATTTATCGCTCAATCAACGTCGTCGTACGCGCAAGCTCGCGCCGCCGCTGATTGGATTTCTTCATAATTACATCTTTTGACACGTACGCGCCAAGTTTCGTACTTCACAAGTCGGGGCATGAGATCGTGGGAGCACCGTGTAATCAGCTTTCTTGACTGTCTTGTTTTGATCTGTTACCAAGGAAATATTGTTTAACAGAACTGATAGAATTAGTACTTCCGAAGTATATGATTTTCCTGCTTGAAGTATGTTCAACATTTCTCCCTCCCCCCATAATCTTCTATGCCAATTATATAGGAAACCCTAACTTTGTGTTCGATACGTATCCCTGTCGATACCCATCCTAAATCATTCGCAATTCCCAAAAACTCTATCGTAACGTAATGCGAGCCTAGACCGGCTGCAAGCTTGTGCCCAACGTGTACGTAGTTACAACCTGCAGGCATCTTATCAATTTTATAAAAGTAAACTCCATTAAAGCATTTCCAGATCTTTCTTAATTCTTCGCCAGTTGCGTGCGCCATGCATATTTAAAGCAACGCAACGCGTTGAAGGGCGGAGAGTTTTAGCATGGTTTCGTTTACACGTCATCCGGTTGTCATGTCTGATAATATTTTGGTGGTTATTAACAGAGATCGCCGCCCCTGATAGTGGCCGTATTTATTACATTGTTATGTACGCACTTCAAATTAAATGTTAAACGTCAATTATTCGGACTTTCATGCCCATTAAGGATTTTGGATGAATCCTTCTTCATAACTCGTCATTTTTGCGTTACATAAGCCGCACGGCTTAAAATATGCATCGGTTTTTTGGGATTACTATTTATTAAATGGCTTTTTTAAATAGAATATTAGTTGATTAATAGTGTCAGTTATTCTCTGCTATTGTTCGCTTTTTTTGTAAGTGCAGTGGTGGCCCAGTGGTAGTGGCCCCGGCTTAGGAGTTGTAGGTCGTAGGTTCGAACCCAGGCAGGCGCTTTACTGTGTGTAAATTATCTCACCACCACTGCTCTCAAAACGGTGAAGGAAAACATCGTGAGGAAACCGGCATGTTCTAGAACCAAAAATTCGATGACATGTGAAATCTACCAACCCGCACTGGGCCCGCCTGGTAGATTACAGCCCTCTCCCTCTCGAAGAGAGGAGGCCTGTGTCTCAGCAGTGGGAACATTATAGGCTGATTATGCATGTATTCGATTTTCGAACCCTTGGATAAAGCCGGTACAGTTACCTACAAGTTTGCCACTTTACTTTAACAGTAGACTATTTGAAAGTATTTCCAGTTTCATGGCCTGAGATTTTTTAACTTCACTGAACTTTCTTACTGCAATGCAATCCACAATAGCTGTGTTTTATAAACTGTTTATAAATGAATGTCTGCCTCTACAGACGTCGCACTTTAATCAACTTACGAGGTATCATCACCTGTTATTACCCCAGTAACATGCGGTAAATGATTTAGTTGAAATTGAACGTTCAAACACCGGTCTTGGTGGAGGCTCTGTGGATTTTTATGATTGCACCGTCATTGCCGCACAACGGGTGTAATTTCTCAACTAAGCCGACACACCTTCCAATAAAAATGTATGGAATATGCAGCAAATCATCTCAAACGAGGCGTTTATTCTGTATATTTATTTTTTGCAAAACTATCAAAAGTATAAGTACGAAGGTTTTTGAAATAACCGTATCTATTTATTAGCTCCACATACCTTGTTGGAGAGATATTCAGCACATTTTTATCGCTTTTTTGGGTAGATTTCCAACATGTTAGCGTATTGATCCGGATTGCGGAAGTACTCAACACAATCCATTTGCATTGTGTTCGCAGATATTTTTTTTATTTTGGTCCTGTTCCGGTCAGCTGAAACGTTCGTACCATTACTGGTTGCTTCGTAATTCCGGACGTCCATTCTCTTTAATTGTCATAAAATACAATCTTGCTTGAGAGATTTAAGCTCGTGCGCGGACGTACAAAAAGAATACAATTAACTCTTAATTTCGCAACACCCGAAAAGCGATGTTTTGTAGGGTGACCATTAAGTAAGGAATTATCTTGAGGTATGGTTACGACTCGCGTCCTTCGGCGGCACACATATTAGCATTCCAATACAGAATTCACTCATTTTTAATAAGATTTTTACTGTGTAAATTATGAGAGCATTATCACACCGTTAAAACGCGTTCCAGTCCCATTTAAATTGTTATTTGCAAATATAGTAACGAAACCGTTTCGACAATGAAGTGATATTGGCTTCGGACTGACAGTAAATGATCAGGATACATTGATAATAACTTCACATACATTTAATGAAAATGTCTTGTTGGATTCAACGAACGCTTTTTTCGGATTATTGATTTATGGTTTCATATGATTTATTGTAATATCTTAATTTGTGCATTGTGTTATTCGCAATGCCTGCCTTCGTTAGCAACTTTCTTTGAGAATGTAATAAATTGACAACGAGTATTAAATCAATTGTATTCGAAAAAGGATGTCCAATCAAGCTTGAGGTTCGTGAAAGCGATACGTGGGCTATCTTTAGCCCTCGACCGTATTTTGAGTTCTATTGCAATAAAAAATATACATGCTCTAGCAATTTATAAGATAAATTCTAAAACGTCTCAGCCTTGTCACAACGATAGGTTAGAAAAACAGAATTGCCGTTACCGTAAGGGGAGGATATATTATTATCCTTAAGATACGATAAAGGTCCGACTTTTATACACAGTCATAATCGATTTGGAGGTGTCTGGAAAGGGTTTTCATTATCCCATAATTTCCAAAACGTTGGGTTACACGAGGAGTATCATCGCTGCCCATCACGCCACCCAGTACGTTCTTAAACTGAATTTCGGCGCGGTGGTCGCAATTAGGCGCGATAAATGCCCCCGACATACGATACACCGGCTTTTCATTCGATTAATCGGTCGAAACGAATACGGAATCCCATTTTAACAGGTCGTACCTTTTAGTTTTTTATGTAGCACCTCGTGCGATATTTCGATACTTATCTCAGCTTGTTCTCGTATGATCTTCAAATTTCAATATCAGTTGTTTAAAACCAGTTGGTTTGACTTATGAAAGTAATTATTTTTTGTTTAACGACCGCTACTTATTGTTATGATGAAATATTAAGATTGAGAAGGTGTAAGTTCCATTTATTTCCAGATGGGCTTGGTCTTGGAAATCTTAAGTTAATTGATCTTATTGAAACCCCTATGTTTCTTAATACATTTGGCTTTTAAATTAGTTAACAGCTTGTAGCATAAGTTTTTTCTGTATTGACAGAGCCCGCATGTGTAAGAAGTCGGCCACATATCAATTATTATGACACCAAATGCTTTTTTGATCATTACTCAATTACATTGTTAAATTTTATGTCTTACTCCCAATATTCGACCATAACGAGGGTCATATCGGCTGTGACATCAATATCGGTTAATTGTGGTTTATAATATGTATAAATCAACAACGTTTATTTTATAGTGTTCAGGTTGGTGTTTGCGTAGAAAATGTAATAGGCATGTAAGAATTTTAAAACGACACATCACGACATCTTTCGGTAGGTACACATATAACAGAATATAATTAGTAAAGGCACGAACAATTCTTAGACAGGTCACGAATTTGAATGAGTCTACTCCGCCCTTTTTAAATCTACCGCAGCAGACGACTCGGTGTCAAAAGAAAACAAGTCAGTAACGATCCGTAAAACAATACAAAAAGCTCAACCATTACAAGGCGACAAAACTGTAATATCAATAGAACACAATGGGAACAATAGTTGCCCTCTGTCAATTATGCCATCATTACCATTGGAATAAACGACGTAACGGATCAGATGATTGTCAAAAAACAACATGATGACAACGCAATGCGGCCACGACTGCATATCGCAACATATACAAACAAAAATCATTCTTATACACCAATAAATAAAATGTCTAATTCCTCCCGAAAATTTAACGATGATCTTGCATATTTTAAAATGTCGAAACAGTTACCCTATAAATGATTTATAGACCGCGGCGCCGTCTTAATTTTTGTCACTTAACAATGTACAATGTATCTGAATAATTAAGTGTCGCACGCCGGTTAATAAGTTTCTTTGTGCATTGTAATTAGGCGATTATGAAATTAGAAAGATGATGTGGTTGAGCCTGTTCCACCGGCTTATTATGTTACCAGTTAAAGTTATGCCATGTGCATCAAACCACTAACCAGGCATGATTATCCATATATGATTATGTTGTTTCATCTGCATGCTGTGCCAGTGGCACATGAATTTCAAGTAGTCAGTATTACTACCGTGGATCGTCGAGAGAAAGTCACAAAAGTGATTTGGTGTTTGCATCGTGATAAGCTGCTACAAGCTCTTTCTTGTAACCTCGTAAATTCTATTTGGTATCGGCTTAGATTTGTTCCCTGAACATTTCATTGAAATATAATACTCAAACTTTAAGGCCTCTGCCTCGAATTTTGCGGGCAGCGGGGCGGCGGCGGCGGCGGCGCGGGAGCGGCGCGGGCAACGCAGACCCGTTCTCGAAACCAGCGGGCAGATCGCGCGGCACTATAGCGGCATAGTGTTGTGTCGTCGAGATATTCGTTTTTGTTCGCGAACGAAATGTCTGAACAACGAATATTTTGTAGATTATCCCATTAATTACTAGTTATTTTATTAACATAATAAAACATTTTTATATTTGCCTGCAATATTTAGTTCGTTTTTAATTTTTTTTCAAATCTGATTAATTAGCCTCCTATTTTTGTGGTTCACATCTTTGCTGTTCCATATCGGTGTCCTATCAAAAATAGCTGAAATAATTTGTTCCTGCACGTCCGAGGACATTTCGATACGTCACAAAAATAAATTGCGCAGCACTATCAATAGTATCAATGCAGACGCGCGGCGGTCACCGCTTGACTGGAGTGCACCGCTCGTCACCCGCTCCCGCCCCGCTGCCGCGCCGCTGTTTTCGAGGTCCGGTCCATTTAATTTTACGCATAAAATCCTGCCGCTCCCGCGCCGCCACCGCTGCCGCCCCGCTGCCCGCAAAATTCGAGGCAGAGGCCTTGCGTTGACTCACCCAAAACGTTTCAATTTTGCGAAATGTCTACTTGCTTTTGTGTGTCTACTTTGTGTTGTGTTGACATTGTTCAATTTGTACTATTATTCATTTTATTCAAATCTTGATCCTTAAGTTCCTTCCTTGACTTGATAAATTTACTGTCTACTATTTACTTGTGAGTCTACTATACATCATTATTTAACATATTCTGATCACTATCTAATGATTTGCGAAGGCTGCTGCCACGCTGTTTAGATTCTTATTATTTATAAATATAGGTTTGACTTTTTGTTGTATGGTATCTGAAACGTATTTGCGATTATTTGATCCTCGCATTTGTCAAATATGATCGAAGCGTGCGAAGGTGTTATTCGTTTTGTCGACACACGATCGTGAGATAAGTCCGGAGCTTGCCACTTGTAATTTGATGGGAGGTCCTCGAGCTTTAACGTTTTATTTTTTGTAAACCACTCGTACTGTTTATGCAGTGGTCTGTTTTTTTTGATAAATCGGTTTGAGCGATTTAAAATCTGATTGGCAAATACTCATTGAATATGAATATGCTTTGTAATAATATAACCTACAAGCAGGTACATTTCAGCTACCGCGTTTATTTATACAGGTATTTGTCTGGATTCATTAATAAATTAAGGCAGAGCCTGGCAACTGGTTACAGCCATTACGAGACCTGGCATAATATATATCAATTTGATAATTTAATGTGATAAAAATTTTGCATGTTTCACTTTAAGATATGCTTATCTTCAAATGAATACATCTCAATACCGTCACGTCTCTGCAGGTGGCGATCCTCCCCCCTCGTGTTTGCAAATGTACGTACATGTTGTATGTCGTAAAAATGACAATTTTACATTTATTGCCTTGTAGGACACATGTAAGTAATGTCTTGTCGTGTCGTATGGTTTTTGTCAGCGGGCAATCGGCGATTTATTGAATCGCATTGCTGATTATTTTATTAACGACTTCTTTCGATTGCGTGGACGTTACTCGCAATCATAATTCGAACCGCCGCGCCACATGTTGTTCTATTGAGAGGCTTGACAAACCAATGTTTATCACAAGTTATAACTAGCTGTTACTTTTGCTAATGACGATGCTGGACGACCAACTAGTTTATGAACCATGGTTCAGTGGTTTCTATAATAATCTTTAACAATTACACCTATTCACAGTTGTATGAGAGATCAATACGGAGCGTCGACATAACTCCTCCTTGTCATTATATATTTCATCTGCTGTAATGTACTAACAAATGAGTACAGTCTGCAAAGAATATCTAATTAAAATTAATATTTTACAATAGAATTTGCACGATTTGAACTATCCGACAGCTCACTGTATGCCAGTCTACCTTAGCAATTTCTTGCGACAGCCATGAAATTGATTTCGGGTGGCCAGTTCTGATTTTTGGGACCACACCGCAGGATCGATATAATAATAATTATCGCCAAAACCATCAACAAAATAAAATGTCATATTTAAATAATGGTAAATAAATATAATGTTTTATTTTGTTGACGTTAATGGAAGGTAGAGCCAATAATGTAGGTGCGTATCGGTGCGTGCGGATCCAACTTGTGATTGAGATTTACGATTGTCAATGGAATCGATTTATGATCGGGAATCATCTCATCGATTTTATTCCTCGGTCTGTACTGCATTTAATTCTAAATACATTCGAAAGCAACCTTATTACAGGCTGCTAATTTGTAAATGATTGCGATGCGTAATGATTTTTGTTCGCTAGTTATCGATGAGAATATTGATAGCCGAGTTCATATAAGTCTTAGGATATAGTTTTTAATAGCTAGATCACGGTTTGTTCCTACAGTCGATATTGAGAGAGTAAATAAAAAAGGTATTTTACCGTCACCCTTTCAAAGCTCTCATTATAAGTGCTTCGCTACAGGGCAGTAAAATCAAAATTGCGTCGTTTTTCGAACGTTTGTATGGAGGCGAGGTTTAATTTTGTGTGCCACCGCATTTTTTACATTGATATTCGCGGTTTCAATAAACTCCTTTGTCCAGACTGCGTTTTATTTGTTCCGGTGCTTTAATGTTAATTGAAAATCGTGGTAAGTGCACCCGATGAGGTTGCGTTGTTTAAAGTATTGTCGGACGTTTGTTTTGTTTATTCGACAAATTCTTCTGTCACTTTCCTTGCATTTGTTGTAATAGTAATACCTAACACCTTTTCATTGAAATATCTTAATAAACAGATGGTAACAAATCAAATTCTAACCCAAGAGTCATATCCACGAAAACAATCTCCAACAGCAGTGGTGTTCATTTAAATTATTAACTTAATGATGAAAGATTAACTTGGTAAAGCATCCCACGTATTCTTAATTTATTGTGCGTATTTATATTCATATGATTGTCCAGACTGTTAAGGCTGCTGTCTTGCAAAATTCACTCGCGGCGAATTATCAGCGTAACTTTATATATATATTTAAACAAAATAATGAAATAACACGAAATATCGCACATTAATAATCATAATAGAAGTAATAACATTTTTTTTAAGTTCATCTGGATGGATTATGTTTGGTAAATCCGGCGTTAAATACAGCTCTTTCGCGCCAACAACATTTCCAGTTATGTTTGTGTACTTACTTTATGGCAATAAAGAACTAATTTACAAAATCTGTTCAGCGCATAATTAGCTTAACATTCTTGTCTTCAAAATACGCTGATTAGTTTTTTATAATTATCTTTAATTTTCTTAATTCTCATGGTCATCAAAATTCTCTGTTTTTGACCGACTTCAAAAAAGGAGGAGGTTCTCAATTCAGTGGCATTTTTTTATGTTTGTTACCTCAGAACTCCGTCATTTATGAACCGATTTGAAAAATTCTTTTTTTATATGAAAGGATATACTTATTGGTTACAGATTGGTCCCATATAAATTTAGTCAAATTCTGATGAGTGGTTTTTGAGTTAGCTTCAATAATACGTATTTTGTCCACTTTTGTTAGTGTATGTTGACGATGTTATAATTAATAATTTCCTGTCACTGTTATTTACATAGCAAGTAGTGGTAACGACTTTATGTGGGCTAGTTACCACAACGAAAAAGTGAAAAATAAAAACTTTTTAGCAAAAATAACACCTGACTTCCAAAAAAACACTACAAAGTGAAAAATAACTTTAATTTCGGAAGTCGGTGGCAAAATACGAAAATAAAAGAGAAAGAGCCTGAAGAAGAAATTAAAGTTATTTTTTACTTTGTACCTAATTTTTTTTGTCAAGTTGGTTATTATTTTTGCAAAAAGATTTTTTCGCTTAATAAACGGTATGTTTCATAATAACAATGCATCGTATGTATCCACTTATATATTACTGCGTAAGGACTGAGCGTGTGTGAGTGATTTTTTTCTTTCCTACTTGTCTCATAAGTTTGGCAAAGATGACGCGAGGCCATGCCTACCATACGGTTGTGCGACATAACTTTGCAGCGGCGCGCGCTGCGCACGTTGTAGCCGATGAAAAGAAAAAAATTAATTAATACTAATGTATCAGATCGAATTATGCACAATTATATAAATAACTACTAAAATCAAATTAAAATGTGCTTTTATAATGTGGTAAAAAAATCTATAAGTACAGTGAAAATGCGTTTATAATAGGCAGATTTCCTACTGATCCCGAGCGGAAGGAAGCTTGGAGTCGTGTTATTAAACAAACAAACTGCAATAAATATAACTTTTGGAAAATAAAACTTTTTTTTAATTAATTTGTTTGTACCACGTAAAATACCACGTTCTTACAAGGCTACGCCTAAAAGCAGCTAGCTAACGATGATCGACATCGTAGTTAAGATTAGTTCTAATAGGTGGCGTTAGTGTTTCTGTATGGCGAACGCGTCAGGCAAACATTCGGACGACCGTATCTTTACTTTTTAAATCAATGTAAGTATGTAATAATTTGATTATTTGAAAGCCCAGAGTTCAATAAAGCAGAGACTAAAAAAATAGCACCTGAATCACCTTACTCTAACAATAATAATAATCTCAAAAGACTTACAAAAAAGGGTTCATAAACAAGAATTGCGAGACAAATTCCTCAGTGGCCACTGCTGCACTGTAACGTTTGATTTACCTACCATAATCCATCTAGATGAACTTAAAAAAATAACCAGCTATTACTTATACAAGGTGTAACTTAAATAACGCACAACGTCTTAAGGAGTCATTGTACTCATCATTATGAACAACTTTTACTATGCGACCAAACCTGAAATCGTGAAAAAAATCTGCTGTTCCCTACACTTTGACAAGTTATGTGAGCATAAATGTAGGGAACAGCAGTTTTCTTTCGCGTTTTCAGGTCTTTTCCCATAGTAAAAGTTGTTCATAATGATAAGAACAATGACCCCTTAACTGAACAGGTTGTATGTTATTTATGTTACATCTTCCATGTTATAGTTATTTATGTGCAATAATAATATTTCATGTGATTTCATTATTTTGTTAAAAAAATACAAAGTTGCGCAAATAATTCGCCGCGAGTGAATTTTGCAATACTGCAGCCTTAAGCAATTAATTAATTGCACGATTGCTTCTCGGAACCTTGCTGAAAAGAAGATGTCGGCGACTCATTTCGGCGACTTTCACATGTCACCGATAAATTTTAATCTATCACATAAAATGTTATTAATCAAGGAACAATATTCAATATTTATGTATATTTCTCCGTATCATAACTACATCGATTTATTTAAATTGCCGTCTCTTAATTTATAAAGGCCACCGGCGAATCCAAATTGAAAATTAACCCCATTTAGACACACCTCCTGGCGCTCACTTTTTTTCACATTCATTTTACATCATGTCAACACCGTCGATAAATTATTACCACTCTCTAACAAGCTATTATTATGGACCCTGACATTTTATTTAAGGTAATTTTGGGCAAAATTGAAAATTTTCACCCAAAATTTTTGGCCTGCGGTGCATCAGGAATGGGTTTTTGAGATTTATGACCAACGATTTAAGAGTTATTTAAAATTCTAATTCATTGTTTATTCTGTGGATACAAAATCTTATCGATTTCTTGGAATGGTTAAATGTTTGGTTATCTGGCTCGATATAACTTAAAGTTTTAAACGGTGACGTTTTCATATTATTAGCATACTAATTTTTTATTTTAACCTATGTCGTGTGTCGAAAAGTCCCAAAGTGGATCGAGTCAGGTGGCCCTCATTGGGCATAGTTCATTGACACCGGTCAGGTAGGGCCAGTAGATGATTGATCTGCGCCCTTATCATACGGCGTCGCCTACGTGCGGCGTTCTCAAAGACACATTGTCTACAACCAGAGAAGCGTACGCTAATAGCACTACAACTTTGCCCAAAACACTATCTAACATTTCGTTAGTTTATTTTACTCTATGTCAATATTTTTCGTTGTTACAGAGCGTTCAGGAATGGAACAAGGAGATTAAAGAAATGTAAGGTTTTTTTTTTCATTTTTTAAAATTTTATTTCAAGAACTGCGTGTCGTGTAATGATAATTTATTTATTAGCGAAAGTGTGGACAGCACGGATGAAATAAATATTGAAAATTAGCGTCCGTACCGGAGTGGAGATCAATTTCATGGATATCATTTTACGTTTCCATTTTCCATTTGAATGCAGTCCTTAATTTAATTTAATTAAGATTCAATTTCAAACTTTAATAATTACGTTGCTGTAAACCTGTGGCGCCATCTGAATGTGAGTGGACATTTTGTAAATTGAAAAACTGACAGTTTGCAGTAAGTGGCTCCAATCGTGACCCTTTCACCGTAGTAATGATGATGAGATAATTGAATTTTCAATATTTTCAATAAGGTTCCGTGTGACATAGAGCTTTTAATATTTAATTATGGTTAATTGAACTTCAGCCATTTATAGATTAAAGCCTACATAAAGGTAATTAGCTCTAATGAATAGAAGGCAAATACATATAAACAAAAAGCTTTCGAATGATGGATGAGTGCATTTCCAAGATTGATTTCAATTGAGGGTTGATAACTCAAGTGTGTTTTATAGTTTAAAGAAAAACTTGTTAAAACGCCATAATTATGCAAATGTTTGCCGACGTGCAGTAGGTAGGCCGGCGCCGCAGCTAATTTAGAAAGTTATTTTTATATTTAAACTGTTGCGTTGAACGATTTTCTTCAAGTTATTTATTTAACGCCGACGGGTACACAGTTTTCTGTAATTGGACATTATTTGGGTTTACTCCTCCGTACCAATCCGTCATAATTTCACGAACCGGTTAGGTAGGCATTACACATTCTAAAATAACAATGATTCTTTTTTATTTGCAGATGGGATGTTCCCGCTCTACTCGAGAAAGTTCCGAAATTGGGAGCTGTCATAGATTTGACGAACACATCCCGTTACTACAATCCTCACGTATGTACCCACAACATTCTAAGTCTCCGAGACGAGCCTATTAAAAATGACATAGTAGTGGAACAAAAAGAGACTCACTCAGGCACTTTCGCACATACCGCATACCGAGTCTGAAACGGACATCTTAGTTCCATAAACATTTCTCGGTGGGTTGTTAATAGTAATGAAACGTAACAACCACTCTGCGTTAACAAATGTAAGACAACGTGTAGGGCTAGTTACGACTTGTTCGGATAGCGCCCGTAGGAATCTCGGCCCGCCCGCCATGTGTTAGAATACCGGGAAGCTATAAAATTATGTTCAGTTTTACGATTGAAAGTCACATTTTCCAGTACGAGGCTTTGTTCGTTCTTGAGTCTGATTGCCTTGCATTCATCTTCTAGCATAATCCGATCGTAAAATATGGTTTCCATGGAGCAGTTGACTCTTAGCCCGTTGTAGTCCAAGTCGCCAAACGACATGCCCACAGCTTAAGGCGTTACCAGGTCTTTATACTCCTTAAATTATAGTTATGCTGCAAGTTTCATAATGTTACGATGCAGGTGTTGATTGAGTGATGATGGCTTAAGCCGGCTTTGGCTACTGGCAAATCATAGCCCTAGTTTACATGATTACTTGGGTATATAATTACTAGTTAAGACAGTAAACGTAATTGTAGGACTCGTATTTTCGTGAATCTTTAAATTGGTGATTGATTTCTGGCTCTGCTGCGATAATGGGAACGCATTTTAATGCTCTGTCGTTTGACATTGATCAAACTAGTTGATTACCGTTCAAACTGGCGCCATAAGGCCCAACACTCGGTCTTCGGAGTAAAATTATCGCTTTTTCAAATCTAGTCTTAAATAATCCTAAGCTTATAGCAAAGAAAACGGTACTAAAAGAGTAACACGCTACGAACATCATAGGGACAAGCCAGCAAGTCGACAAGGCGGAAATTTCTATGAAGAATGTGCGTCGGATAGCTGTGAACGCCGTAAAGCTAGTTGTGACACACAATTGTGACTTGTTGGCCCATTATCCACACTTCAACACTCGTAATAAACGTTCAGGGCCCTCCTGATACATTCGTCGCCATTGTGATGGCCATGGTGCTTTGCTAATGTGTATGACGAGTGGGCACCGTTATTCGACTGTCGGGTGTGAAATTTTGCTGGATATCGGGTAAGAGGTGAACTGTATGAACTTTATGCATAAGCTTAAGTCAAAGAACAGGCTTGTGAGACAGATTTTTAAATTGATTTTGCGCTAAATACTGAGCAGAATTGGGTTAAACTAATAAATAGCCTTTCTCAAAAATGTTGAGGACAACTTTCAAAAGCACGGACAGTCTGATATTTTGGAATCCTTTTTCTTCCTTAACTTGAAAGTGAGTCAGTACTTTTAAATACTTGTTGACATACAGTCTGGTATCCAAATAACAGTTGGTTAATAGCGCGTTGAAGTCATACCTTTCCTCGACCTTGGTACACAACCGGCGACGATACTATTAAAAATATCAACGTTTGACCCGTCAAATCGACGCCTGGTCAGCTTTAAGAAATTGTACAAAGTCCACAGTAAACCTATCATCATCTGCCTAGCCTTTTCCCAACTATGTTGGGGTCGGCTTCCAGTCTAAACGGATGCAGCTGAATACCAGTATTTTACATGGAGCGACTGCCTATCTGACCTCCACAACGTTACTGGGTAACACGATATCCCTTGGTAAGACTGGAAAACCACAGTAAACCAATAGTCAATATTCAGTTAAAAAGTGTTAAAACATACGTACGTAGACAGGCATACGAATCAGTTGATTGGAAGAGGCAGGTTAGCATCATACGTTCCGTCGCTTCGGGGCACGAGACTAGGACACCCTTCAATGTCGTGTCGACGCTTGACAGACGTGTCATATTGACGCTTGCAGCCTAACACGCACTATAGTGATATGTGTCGTAGGACTTTGAGTTTTGTTTATGAATTTCAACAAATTACTCGACTCGATGTCTTGCCGCGGTAGACCATGCAAAGCAGTTTGATGATAGTTTAGAAGGAAATGTACCGTATAATGACTAAAATCTATACAGATTATAACGTTAACTTAAATATAAGTCAGTATTAGAAATAAATGCCTATGATTAGAATTAACAATAAGAAAATTCGTTCCCAATACATTTGGCTTATCGTAATCTTCATTAAATGAAGTGCAACTAATCGCTCACCAATATGTCAATGACCTCATAAATTCCATACTGATGTGCTTATTCAAACATCTTATTTGCTTTATATGTTTAATACATAAGCTTAATAAACGAATATTAAAATATAAGCTATTAATTAAGCCGCAGTGAAGTTGACTGTTTAGATTTCGACACCTCTCTAATCTGATTGGTAATTGTCATCTGTTGACATCTAGTGACTCTTCACTCACTTCATTATTATGTGCCACAGATTAGTAAGTAGACGGAGTGCTCGGACGCGTCGTACTTTGTAACTATATAGTTTGTACAGCCAGCAAAAGTAAGCATAAGTCAGTAGGTAGCTGGTCACAATCAAATGGGATATGAGAGTTCTAATGCAGACCGTCTGTGTAGAGCACATAGAAGAGAGTCGACCATTCTGCCAATGTCTAAAGTGAATTGGAAAAGCAAGTGTACATAGTGGTCTGTGGATCAACTACACCAAAAGGTCGCTAGATGTCCTGCGGGTCCAGTACAACAATGTGTTTAGAATGCTCTTGAGACTACCCCGGTTCTGTAGTGCGTCAGAGATGTTTACGCAGAACCGTACTGATGGCTTCCACGCAATTGTGCGGAAGAAAATAGCGTCTGTGGCAGCTAGAACCCGGGCTGGGGGCAACAGCATTCTAAAAACTGTGACTGAGAATGTGTTTTCCCCTTTTATGAGGCATTTTGTGGAGAAGATGACCGGTTGAGAAACTGGTTTCGTCTGCTTTACAAAGTAACTCATACCCAAATTGTGTATCTTAATTTATGTATGTACTAACACTAGGTTTAAGGTACTTTACTAACACTACGGATCTCTGTTATCTGAGTATTTGAAAATAAATAAATAAATAAAATAATAAAAATCATCAGACGAAACGACTAAAATGGTGTATTTGTCAACGTCCCTATTGCCATCTAGTTCGGCTGCTGTTCTGCGCATTATTTTTCCATTTTTTACTGCCTCTGTGTCACATAAACCAACGACTGATTCAAGCTCTACTTACATTCTATAATCTCATTATTATACGTATCTTTAATAACACGATCATTTGAAACCGGCTTAAAGTAATGTGTACTTAACTTTTCATTTAAATTCTTGACCCGTGTTTTGGCGGTCCGTTTGAACGACTTTACAAGTAAATTAAGGTTTATTGGTCTTTGGAATTTACGTTGTTTACGCCGTGCCTCTGCTAAAGTTGTCTTAAAAATAAGTTTATGAATAATTTTCATATCTACCTAAAATAATATCATTCAATATTTCAAGCAAACGCAAACTAACAAAGGTGCATAACTATGTAAATAATTATTGGTTTCTTTGTTATAGGAATTACTATCGAAGGGCTTACTACACAAGAAAATTTTAATGCCAGGCCGCATAATACCTCCCGAGGACAAAGTGACAGAGTAAGTCCATCTTCCCCGCCGCTGTTTACGTGCGATTAATCGCGCTCTCTTGTAAGACGTCTTCACGACGACGCCGAGCCTTTTTAGCTCGCCCAAGTAGAAGATGTATCTCACACACACATACATACATGTTCCAGACGTAATCTTTATCACATAAACCTTTGAAAGTCAGGCATTGAAAAGTGACGTAGTATTTGTTGTGTTAATACCGAACCGCGACAATATTTCATACTGAAATATAGTAGAGATTGTGTGTATCGACATTCTTTTAAAGGCTCGATTCTCAATTCTCAATTATTTATTGCGTACCATAATGGAAAATATGAAAATATGTAGGTATAAAAATAAACTATAATACCATAATGCGCTCTCGAAAACTATGGAGCGCTTAAAAATATTGTAGCTCTAAAAAAGCTGGCTACAGAACACTAAATACTAGTGATTGATATGGACTTTATTCGACGACATTTCGCCTAAGGATGATACGGCTTAACAAGTTTACACTCTCCTTATACGGTGGTGCGTAAATCAGAAACAGAACAGCTATCTATCAAAGCGCGGAGTTATCGTTTTGCATTCGCGGTGGATTTTAATTTGAAGCGTCGAATTGGCGCCATTCGTAGGCCGAATATGGGTAATGTTATAAATCTACGTGGGATGCGTGGGCGGTGCGGCGCGCGCCTAAGGGCCGCCGTCGACCCGACCGGTGTCGGTAGAGGTACCTATTCTCGTATTCAATTGAACTTGGTCACATCTAGCGCTTGTGTCGATGGCGTCTGCCTCCCACGCGGGATCCAATGCCTTTCGGAATTTGAAAGGCATTTGTCGCAGCAACGATGCGTGTGCTCACGTGTAGCACTTGTCCGGTTGTCCCCCTGCAACTAAAACACACTGTGTTTTATTATGTCGTAAACTCGGACACTATCGAAGTAGTCTTATTACAGAATTTCTGTTAATTGATATGTTTATTAAAATTAAAATACATACTAAATATCTTTTTGGTATTCGATGGTGACAGATTTATTTAGTCATGGCAATAAAACTTAAGTAGAGCTTGCATATTATAAAAACGTAACTGAATCTTTGTCATGATTGTCTCTTTAAAAACGCATTTCATAGATATAATGAGTTTATTTATGAACAGCTTTTTGGTAAAGTTCAGGTTTTCTTGTTGGAAAGTCTTTAGCACTTTCCTCCTGCATTATGTGCTATTCTGAAACAATTGTCCAGAAAATGAATCAGAATGAAATACGAGCAAATCACACTACGTATCAATAAAATGATTTGCTCAGCTTTAACTCTCCGATTATCTCGATCATTTGTCTGGTCTTTTGTTCGGCTCTGCGCCCCATCGTCGGCTGCCATAGACATAAATAACCATCGGCATTTCTAAGATAGTTCGCTGTTGTTATCAAGGTGCGGACCTGGCATCTGTTTGTCAGTTAACTTTTGACTAATGTGCCACCCGTATAGCTACTTCGAATCTTAACTAAAAGGCACGTCGACTTAATGATAGATCTATATGTTTTGAAAATAGGATACTCCGGGGAGATTCTCGCTGTTCTAAAATAACGTTTTCAGTTGCACACAAAACAAAGCAAATTTTCAGTTGATAAGATACCTAGTTGCTGTTTTAGAGATAAAATTGGAGCCGACTTTTAACTTGCAAGTTAAGCTAAACTTTAACAAGTGTATAAAAATGAAATAAAAATCAGCTAAGCTTTGATAGAAAATATTCATTATGAGTAAACTCTAACGGAAAATCAGCTTCGAACGCGCGAAAAATTTTCAACGTAAATTGCATCACACTGCAATTTAGTCTAGACAGGTAACGCCGGGCGAACAAGAGAACTAATAAAACGACGCTATTATTTTATTATTATAATAAATTGAGGATAAATATATTGTCATGAGACCTTCATGTATACGACCTTTTACTGAACGGAGATGATCGGACGTTCGTAATGATGCTCGCGTGCTCACCCGGTTCATTTATCACGGCTGTATTTTTACTTGTTTTCCATGTCGACTGTCGACAATCATGTCGTCATTACAAACCCGTTCGTGTACATATCACCCCGTCTATAAATTGTGAACACCGCCGGTGGTACCGATTGTACGTTTAATAGATTTTTACTGCTCTGCTTTTAAGGGTTTTATTGTTTTGACGATTTATTCGCTGTTACCGATTCCTCTCTACGCCCATTACAGGCCTATTTTCCGGGAAGTTGGTGATAAAGTTAATGTTTCACTTGACAATAGACGTATAATCATTTATAGAACTTTACTGTGTCCAAAAATGCACACGATGAAATACGAGACTTGGTACACCCACGGGGTAAAGTCATCGCTTGATCCAATATTGATACATCAAATTCTATGTCATCCATACTTGTTAAATCCGCTTCTGAGCTTTTTTCGCATTTGTTTTTTGTTTGTGATAATGTTAGCGCATGATTGAGACTTATAACGAGACAATTTAACATAGTATCTATTAAGTCATTTCTTTTATTTTTAGTCTGTTCAATCACGGTTGGGAAAACCGAAAAAAATTGGACTTTAACCTGGCGTCTAATAGACCCAAGTGCTGTGACATCAACCATGGATATACATAGTTTGCATATACCGTAATCAAACATTATACCTACGACGCGTGTGCAAAAAGTTCGCTTGACATCATCGCGATTATAGACAGCTTCCAAGAACATTTTATCTGTGGTCGGGCGTTTCTAAAAGACAATAGACGCTTCTACTTTAATGATACTTCAATAAAGTATGTCCACGTATGTATCTTACGAGCTGTGAACTCGTTTTATCGCACTAAAGGTGTTAAAAGTAAATTCTCACGTTGTTGACTGTTTGTCTAGTAAGAGGCCAGTGTAAATCAGAGTAAGATAGGAGACTTCCGAGCGTGATAACAAACACATAAATATAGAGACCGCCAGCCATTGTCCAAATTTACTGTCACTAACCCATTCTACTAACACTGTGAACGGTTATTTTTCTCTAACTGTCCGACGATAATGGAATTATTGGTGTTTTGATAAACGGCGACAGATATAATTACTAAGCAGTTTTTACGACAGTTTTTCTCCTTCACCACAAGAACTTATCCTTTCAGCTTTTCTGTTTCTCTAAAAAGCAATGAGTTACCCAAACAACGATTATTAGTAAAGCGTGTATTTAAAACGTTAACGTTAGGCTGGTTATGTTAATGTCGTACTATACTAATGAACGTGATAAGATCTATCAACGCTATCGCGTAGCGCCAATTACACCTGGCATGGCATACCAACAAACAATATTTTCTCCTTGTATCAATATTAACTTTCATATTTATTACGCTATTCATAACTTGCCCAACTATAATAACATACATTCGATGTAGAATGATGAAACGAATTGCCGATTTTCTATAATATCCATAATAATGCTAATTACTTGTCTATTACAAGTTGTTGAGCATAATAGCTGATCTAAATATCGACAATGTTCGAGTATTCTTTATTACAGAGTGTGGAAAATCATTTGGACCACACAGAGTGGGTATAATTGAGACATTGTATGTATTATTATATAGTTGTCCTGTTATTAAACCTACTTTTATCTACTTGGAGTTGTTACGAAAGTTCTCGGTTGCATCGTACTCTGAGTTAATTAAACGCTTACGAAACCCAGTACATGATTTGATTAGAACGTGCCCTTGTTTTATTACAAGTAATTATTTTCTGGTCTCGGCGAGTAATGATGACAAGTTTGATGTATTTGAGCGACATTTTGTAGATTAAAATGTTCATTATACATACAGAAAAAACGTATAGACGGTAAAATGTAGTGATTTAGATAATTATTTAATAAGTTTGATAACATTTATTTTGAGACCACAATAACCAATATATAAAGCTGTATTTAATATTGTGCTTGTTTATTAAATTGAACTGGAAGAAAATACAGGCTTCCAACGAAATGCCAGTTTCTTCAACTCTGGACATCTGTAGACTAATAAGACTAATCTAAAAACTCAAATAAGGTTTAGGCCAATTACAAGTAAAAAATTAGAGAAATTAAATAATTTCTTGGCCAGTAAATTATGTGTCCAGAGTTTTAATAATATATGTGACCCTAATGAGTTCTACGCCGAGTTCTTTTCACTATTCAAAACGCAATTTAATGAAACTTTCCCAGTAAAGACTAAAAGTTTTAACACAAAGTTCTTACTTAGTGGATTAACTTAATCAGATGCTTAGCACTTGTTTTTTTTTGTTTTGCAGTTTTGATATCTACATCACGATTATGATATTGGGTATTTTTATCCAACTACGATTCTCGTAAAAATTAACAATAAACAGATGACAGTGCACGCTGATTCACGTCATTAATATGGTTCGTACCGTACTTCCAACAAAAAATATGATCGCAATCTAAAATATATTAAATGATCTCATATTCACAATAAAAACATGACTGTACTGTACAATAATTACGCTAATTATACAGTCACAGAAATTCTAATGAATATAACGCTTTCTAGGATTCGAGTGCTGAAATTAATTAATTCGTACTCACATGTGTATGGTCAAAGTTTTGTGTAAAATGAACATAATACGGTAGTTGTATGTGTCATTGGCGCCGTCTCTAATGATCTCGCTAATTAATTTGCACATCCTACATCTTTAATTGGTGACGAATCGCATTGTTGTGGTTTTATTACTATTATACTGATTACCATATACAGGGTGTGGCGTAAATAGTGGTCCAACGTTAAGCGATCGATACACCGTATACTCAGCTATCACATAACACAATTTGAAACTTTTTTCCATAGATCTCAGAATAAAATATTTTTCTATTCTTTTTTGAAAAATGTACAACTTGCTTTACTAATTGGGCTGTACAATTCAGCTCTTTTTGAATAGAAATGGCTACAACTTTTGTTTAAATTAAGGAGTCGGTTATTATTATACTATTTTAGAATCTGCAGTAATTGAACAAGTTTTTAAAATAATGGGCACCGACAGTGTGGTACATTTTTTTTATACCATTCGCACCCCAAGTCATACAATTTTCTAGACATTTGAGTTACATTTTGAAATAAACACATTTTTCTTTATTACCTATAAAATTACATTTACAAAATTACTTGCATGTGATAGCATATGTATTCCACAGTTATAAACAGAAAAAAATATGATAAAATAATATATTTTTTAGAAATTACAGCCACATTAGTAAAGCAAGTTGTAAATTTTTCAAAAAAGAATAGAAAAATATTTTATTCTGAGATCTATGGAAAAAAAAAGTTTCAAATTGTGGTATGTGATAGCTGAGTATACGGTGTATCGACCGCTCAACGTTGGACCACTATTTACGCCACACCCTGTATAAGGATAGTCGGGTTTTCGTGTTTTGTTAGTTCTTCTAATATTTAGTTTATTGTTGCAGGTTTGTTATTGGTTGGTCAGAGGTCAAAAGAAAACATGTTTTTCTGTCTGAAAGTCTGAACTTTAGCAAGATTTTAATTAGCACCGTTTGAATTTAAATTTTAGTTTATGCATAGGTGATATAAATGATAAGTACCTAGGTAGTGAAGTAGTTTTGCTACCAACGCTATCGTTAAATTTATAACGCGCGACTGTTGATGTAATATATAGGTACCTAAGGACCTAATTAAAAACCACTGATTATGATTAAAACTTCTGTACCTTATTAGATACATAATTAAGTTAGAGTTAAACAGGACCCCGTGCGTATAAAACATAATAATGATTGGCTGCTGCCAGTCTTGAGCACGTTTCTGGATGACAGCGGTGCGGACGAGTACTTCGACGCCTATGTCCTTTTGTTTTTGTATATTTATTTATAACGATTTTGATTCCAATCTTCGGACAAACTGCAATCAGAAGGCCAATTCTCGTAATTAAAAAATGTTCAAATTCAACTCGCAATCTCATCTAAGCGACAATCAATGACAAAAATTTAGGGAAATTACAGGTTTTTTGACAGATTGAGACAGAATGCGATCGTTCTTAAAAGTACAAGATTTGCTCCCCAAATAGCAAGACCTTATTTTGAAAAGATAAAGCCGTAATAACAACTGTGGTTAACTCGAACGACGATGAACAGAAACGGCTCAATACCATCAACATTAAAGTAATAATGACCAGTTTGTTTGGATTTAATCATTGTATTGTTGTGCCGGCGGCAACTCGACTAGACCACAAATGAAGCAGGAGGAGGTACCTATTCTCAGAATCGGCAACAATAATCGCAACAATTGTCGAGTTTAGAGACGTTAAACCAACTGATTCACTATGTGTAAGGCACCTGTCCCACCGCTGGCTATTAACGAGAAGCGAGTAGAACTAGCAACTATAACGAGTTGACGAGCAACGAGCAATTAGTGCGTGACGGCGACGAGCGACTAATCGCTGGTATGCGTATGTACCAAGCGTGAGTCTCTCAGCGAGTGTTACAACCGCCAAGCGAGCGTCGCTGAGCGAGACTGTCTTTGATAGCTCTTGTCGCTGCGAAAACGAGTACTCGCCAGCGATGTGAACAGTCAGCAATCAGCTATTAATTCCGCCAAGCGAGCTTCGCTGAGCGAGACTCGCTTTGATAGCTCTTGTCGCTGCGACAAACGACTACTCGCCAGCGGTGTGAACAGTCAGCGATCAACTATTAATATACATATGTATCACTTTTACTTACACGGGTACTACAATCTTTTGTACGTTTCTTGAGCGAGATATCTATAAATCGTTGATAGCTAGTCGCTTCCTCGTCGGCAGTGGGACAGGCGCCTAATAGGGATAGTTTTTACGAGTACTCGAGTGTTGCGGGACACGTAATGTGTGAGTCAGTGCTGTTATGGCAGATGTAGATGACTGTATGGGCCTTGCACAGGATGGCTAATATGCTAATAATTTTAATTAAGGCCTTTTGTATTCGTGGTTTTGGTTAGTGGGTGTTTTATTTTTAGGTGTAGCAGTTGCTTCAGTCTTTCTTTCATTCATTCTTTACTCTAGAAAATTAGAACCAATTTAGATAAACGGATATGATAGAAAAAATATTTGATTGTTTTTCTGAACTTTTACCAAACTTTAATTTGGTACCATTTATTAACCACTCAATTAACGACTCTATAAATATTAAGAACATCCATAGTTTTAGAGTAAATATGAAAGAAAGTTAATTCAGAAAAGTTAAGATCAGATAATACCTAGCTCTCAGAATAAATCACATGCTTAAAGATGTTTTCATACAAAGTTTATTTACACAACCTGAACGAACTTGTGAAACTAATCATCCCGATCAAACATAAGAATTAAAGAAAAGAATTCTCGTTCTATAAAATGGAGTTTATCTGAGAAAGCTTAGGGTGACCACCACAGAAATATATTTATCTGTATTTCTGTGGTAACCACCCTGTATTTGTAACTGTGGACTGTTTCCGGACCGTTTGCTGTCTCGCGACACGTGAGACCGTCTCGACTATTTTAGGAGACTATCCTTCGCACAAATAATGTCGATGACGTCACAGATTTAAAAATAGCCCCCGAGCTACGTCATCTTACTTTATGTACCCGTATTTGCATAACGTCAAAACTTTTCGTGATTGTTCTTTGGAAGAGAATATTGAATATTGATTTACTTCCTGTCCCAGTTACAAAAGTTGCCTAGTTTCGATAATTGTATTCGTAAAGTTTGATATCAAGTTTTCTCCAAATTAGCTTTGAAGATTTTGATATGTTTAAAAATGAAAATATATTTTCCTTAGAAGAAAAAAGATTAAAGAATTTTCTGTTGTCAGTAAAGTTTATTTGTTATTTTTATTATACAGGGCAATATCATAATAAGTCTTATAGAAAGACTTGGACTATATTTGTAGTCTAAACTTCAATAGAAGTAATTCGATTTTATTGTTATTTGTACTGTTGTCGCCATGATGGATTTTCTTTGTGTAAATCTTAGTGGTTTTTCTTTTGAAAAGAACTGTGTACACAATGGGTGATTTAAAAAATGTAGGCACCGTTCTCCTTTAGATCACGTTTTGAGGCATACTATATTATTGTAGGAGACATTGTAAAGATCGTGTATTTTTTACATTACATATTAATGCTGCATTAGAAAATATCCATGCAGACCACCAGTTTTTGCGAATTGTGAAAGTCTCAGCAATCTATATGTTACTAAATCATATTTAATGCAAATATCAAAACAAGAGTATTTCCCTATATTAGGTCTGAGAACACACCTTTACACGATCCGCAGACACTGAAAGGCACGAAGGTTACTCTGGCTGGGGGCTATTCTGAAACTTTCCCGACGTAAACATTTAAGGAATGGGGTGTCATGGCTTTTGTGCTGATTGAATGGCGCTACTTTTGACAATCACTCTCTTGTGATCACTGTATTTGTCTAGGGACGCCACGACTGCCTTTGCAATATATATTTTTCAAGGAAACGTTCGTGGGAAAACGCTATCTATGAGTAGATTCACGAACTAAATCATTCTAACTCAGAGGACGTTTGTCATTTGTCTTTTTTAATGCTTCCGCAAAACTTACTTCTCCCAGCTTTTTTTTATAACTGAAATATGACGCAAAAGTTAGTTATAAATTATTCTATTCTCAAAAGAGACTTTATATTACACTAGACAGATTTGGATATATGCCAAAATTATAAAAAAATTAATGAGACTGCTCTAAAAGTCCTGGTAACTTGGATTGTATCCGGATTCAAAGAGACAGATGACAACCCTACTCTTAGGATTCTGGACAATAGTGTGACTAATGTTTGTGGTGATATAGCTTCACTATTGTGCTCGTAAAATTTTCAGACAGTTTTGCTATAAATATACACCGAAAGTGCCGTACTAATAATAAAATATTATAGCTTATTTCTAACTGAGTACAACAATAACTTCTATACAGTGGTACGTTTTAAGATAAAATAATCATTTATTGCTTTTATAAGCTTTATCACGCTCAACCATGGTTTTTATAACACCTAAAACCTAAATTTTATTTTTAATTTACTTTTTGTTTAAACTTCAAATCACATTGGTTAAAATGAAACTCAACATTCTTGTTTTGACAGCCTCTCGGATCTTTTATATTTTGGGTAATTCAATAAATGCTGCCATTATCGTCCCCTCGATACACCCTAAATAAGAAACAATATTTACTGACACTATCAATTGGCAATCACGAAACATCGGGAGAACACCATCAGCTCCTGCGATTTCCTAATAAAATTATTTCTTTACAGGTCTGTCACCATTTAAATGGTGTCGTTATTGCTGTTATTTCGAAACACTCATAAAATTTCCATTAATATTATGTGTATCAAAGAGTCAATTGGTTTTTGGTGCGAAATATGCTATTAAATTAAATTAAATCTTGGCATAACACTTGATAGGGAATTTACATTTTTATGAGTAACCTTTAGCATTATTTGTATTAGTTTTATGTTTTAATGCTTATACTTTCGCTAAATTATGGATTTGTTTTAAATTAGGTCTGGCTGGGGTTAACCATCACATTGATGTAATTAATTTGTTGCTCATTCTTTCTGTCATGTTTACTATATAAAAGTTTATTTATTCCTCTTTACTTTTTATAGTTTCTTCTTATTAAACTTAGTGACATTGATTTGTACTTATTACTATCACGCATATCACATAAAACTGTCAATATAAACCGACTCTAAATTATTAACCCAATCTCTTTATAAACTTTCCTTTTAACTTTCCAGATTTTTTATAGTCTTTTAAAGTATGTACATTGATATTCATAGCCATTAAATAATTTCATAGTAACTTTTACTAATATACCATACGACGCTTTTAATGTAATATGAGCAAAACTATTTAAATGAGTAAAACTGTTTGAATTATATTCCAACGAAACTTTACTCATTTAGCTTTCTGTGGAATCTGCTATTAGAATCTGCTAAATAATATACGGTCGCAAGGGGAACCTAGTATTTGTCTTGTTTGACGATGTTCCTTTTATGTTTTTCTACTAATGGACCTGGAACTTAAAATTTATCACGTTATCTATTCTTCTTATAGAATTCTATATCAGCTTCTAAATCACTCATGTTTCGTTCAGACGACATACATAAAGTCCGTCACGTCGCCGCTACTAACATGTAATCCTTTAATTCAAACGACTGTCTACAGTTTTCTGCCTAGAGACACGACTACCACTTGTCGATAACTCAAGTGCTTCGACTGAAACGTGCAATTTATTAAAACCGATAGTTGCAAAATACTAGAACTATTAATTAGATTCAAAACTACGGTGTTTAAACATTCATTATATAACCGTATATTACCTAAAAGACAGACAACTTGTTGGGAAACGTAGCATTAGTAGAACAGGATCGCGTGCGCATCTCGGATCAAGGCGATGTATCACTAGGTAATTACTTCGCAACGGCAGTCTGCCACCGACGGTCGTGCAGTTTGCACGCTGTAAACACGAACTTGATGACGTGCCTACGATACTACTCCAGCATAAATTATATTCTTACTATACACACAACACTAAAGCTTCATTAAGTTTATGTTCAAATCATTAAAATAGTTTTGATAGTCTCGTAGTCCTTTGTGTCTTCATATTACATGTTTAATAACTATGTAATATTAATGATCGGTACGACCTCACTGTCTTCACCGTGCATAATGAAACCATAAATCTCTCAATTACTCTCCTATTTGTACCAAGATCCTGCTTTTAACTTCGGAAGGTCCTGCACTCTTGCTTTATTTGTCACCGGATGCATATTTCTGCTTGTATTTAATCCACGTCTGACCTTTGGCCCGTTGTTTTTCAACGTTGTTCTTAGTTGTGAGGACGCCCTGGATCTCATGGGAACCTCCTTGCTCCTTATCTTGCGTTGTATCACAATGTCGCCTATTATCTCTGTTTGGGGCTCTTTCGGCGCTTGTTGGGTACCGACACATAACGACGTGTACGCTCCTACCATGATGGATGCGTTCGCGTCGCGTATGTGAGGTCCGGTGTCTTGTGAAAGCATGTTTGTCATTTTCTATTCTACACAGTAACTGGATTACTTGATGGAATTTACTAAATTAAATCGTTGTATAACAGAGGCTTTTATAGGCTTCAATTAAATCAATCCGGAAGGTTTTTTGAACTTGATTGACCTTTGGGGCAACAACTGTGCCTAAATACAAGGACAATAAACCAGGAACAATTTTGGAAATGTTGAAGTTATAATAAATGTCGTTATTAATTCGCAATAAAATTATTACACAGTTTATACGCATATTTTATGGTCGTATGTCGTCAAACTCGTGTAATGGTCTTGTAAATTTGACATTTTATGGACTACAAAATTTTAAAGCTTATGATCTTTTTCATTAAAACCGCGGCTTATCGATTATGTTCGAGTTTATATTTACTTCAAGCAGCACCAGCATTCAGAAATCATCAGGAGATTAATCAATATAATCAGTGGGATTAGCATATTTATGTCAATTTTATCTGTTAAAATTTAATGCATTTTAATTTCAATTGATGATGGTGATTGGCAAACACTGTAAAACAGCGGGATATCTAAGTGATCCTTTGTGTGTAGCTAGTCGGTCATCTTCACGAATATTCTCGGCTAGTGTCGGAGGGGCAATAATAATTGCAGCGATGCCTCCTGGTAGTTACATAAATTTTCCAATGAGGCAGGGGCACGGCAGTGGCACCGCAGCCGTTGTGCCATGAAAAATACCCGGATTATAAAGCAGCACCAGCATTCAGAAATCATCAGGAGATTAATCAATATAATCAGTGGGATTAGCATATTTATGTCAATTTTATCTGTTAAAATTTAATGCATTTTAATTTCAATTGATGATGGTGATTGGCAAACACTGTAAAACAGCGGGATATCTAAGTGATCCTTTGTGTGTAGCTAGTCGGTCATCTTCACGAATATTCTCGGCTAGTGTCGGAGGGGCAATAATAATTGCAGCGATGCCTCCTGGTAGTTACATAAATTTTCCAATGAGGCAGGGGCACGGCAGTGGCACCGCAGCCGTTGTGCCATGAAAAATACCCGGATTATAACTCGGGAGCGATCTTACCGTACAGATAAGGCCGCTAGATATAAATTATCTCACAAACGCAAGACGCTACTAATATTAAATAAGAAAGCATGTAATTCACGTAGCTTCGATCTGCCGCCCGAGTAATAAAATACACAATTTTGACAGATTTTAAATAATGACGTCCGTGCCGGTCAGGAAATGCTTAGAAAGTTTGTATGTTACAATGTACTGCTTTGAAGTCGTTCAGTGATCATGTCGACCTTGCATGTGATTAATTGTAGCCATTTGTAGAACATTTCGTGTGTTGTCGTTAACATAAGTTTGTTCTGCTAGTTGTGAGCATAAATAAAAAATGACGTACCATTATAGGATTAATAAGGATTATAGCTAAGCCGAAAATTATCTCATTTCTAAATTTGTATCTAATATATTTGTCATCCTTGCTATTTCAATTGTAGGTACATTCATTGAATTAATTATGGTAAAAATATTTGAAATGCTGACGCACCTGTTTTACGAACTTAATTCTTGTGTGAATTATGTTAAATATTCCTGTACCACTAGGATTTGTGAAACGAATAGCATCTGCCCGCGGCTTCGCCCGCGTGGATGTCGGATATTATCCCTCGGGAACGTGCTACCGGGGTAAAAAAAACATCCAATCACCCAAAATCATTCAGACGTTAAAGCGTGAAAAGGTAACAGACAGACAGATAATAAATACAAATAATCTTTTTTTTCTAATTAAACAAGTTTTTATGATTCTAAATGTCTAACTTAAAAATAATAATAATTCATTTTAATATTATCACCATTAATTTGAAATACTCTAGCGCCGCCATTGGCCATGTAATGTCTAAATATTAGCTATTTTATAACTTTACATATATTGTAATAACTTTTTAGCGAGTGGACAGATATCAAAGAAATAAATATTAAAATAAATACCTATTTACCTCAAGATACGGACTCTGACAAAATTTCCAATTCCTTAAATCTCTTAAAACGATGTACACAAAAGTTTTAATAATCATGTGAATTTTACAATCATCCCCTATTTCGCCCCCTTGGTCCCATAATTTTACAAAAACGCTGACATACGTAATTTTTTTTTCTTATCAAAAGCATAAATTCGAATTTTCATATCCCCTAGCTTAAGAAATGCTACGTTTTACATACAAACTTTCATCTCCTATATAACCAACCCCCATGAGACAAGAAGTAGCTTATGTCCTTCGCCAGGATGCCATCTATCTCACATCCAAATTTGCCAAAGCACTGAACGGAATTTATACACCTTTTCACGCCTTTAGGCGTTAAGACGTAAATACGGACAGAGTTACTTTCGAATTTATAATATTAAGTATAGATTCACACAATATCTTCGAATTCTTAGATTGCATAACACTCTGTTCATATCCCTCTTCGTGACAACTTGTAATGTGTTGAAAAACTAATTATCTTAGAAAGTTACAATATAATTGATCCTTGTTCAAGGTTTACTTAAATTATTTTAATTGATCTGTCACAGATATATTTTTATGTATCTAAGGCCATGAGGTCAATGCGTAGTGAGCCTAAAACACGAAGAAAACTGTCATAATGTAAATAACATCGTGACGATGATTCCATAATATCAGGAATTGGATGCTTCTTTACCGTATTTGGTGTTAAAACTTGTACGTGAAGGCTGAAGCAGTGTTGACCGTACAATATACTATATGTATAAGAAAAAAAAAAGTCACAGACAAAATCTACGTAACCAAGGACCTTGATGGGAATAATATTCTTTGAATTTGGTGAATCGTGACTTTATACAGAATTAAACTGTTTACTCTTTGGCGCCACACGTCGCGGCTAGTTTCATTTGTAAATGTTATTGGAGTACAGATTAAATTCCACAGAATCACCTTGTTAACATAGTTCTATTTGAGTTTTAACAGCCATCGCTTTTAATTACTGTTTCATGGATCATTATTTTCCTCTGTTTTATGTTTCAACAACTAGAATTGGTAGTCGTTTTTACTCTCGTACTAGCCTTTACGATTATGACATAGATATTATTATAAACCTACAAGTTTACAACCCCTGTTTATAGTCATAAAATATTTGTGAATCAGCCATCGCCGCCATTCCAATAACTCACTACGTGCTAAATGAAGAGCTCGTTTGCACCGTTTTAGATGTTAATATTGACGATGGTGATAAACTGAATTGTAAATTTCGTTTGAATGCAACTAGTCACGGCGCCGCTGTCGGCTCCCGTGTCGCTCGAGGGGAGTCTCTAGAATAATTAGTAAATGATGGCGCTTAGTAAACGCCTGCAATTTTGCATGACAAGACTTAATCACCACGACCCTCGGCTGTGCGCAGAATTTCTTTTTATATCAAAACTTATACTTTATGCGATCTGTAAAAAGAAAATTCCGAGCCGAAATATCAACATTGGACCACCCTTGTAAGTTATTTAAGAAAACATTCCAATAATGCCAAGTTGGGGTTTGTCGGCGCCCCCTCGTAGCAAATATTAAAAGACATTTGTTATGATGAAAACAAACATATTTCACCAAATAGGTCGAACTGGCAGTCCGGTCGGCAAAACGCCTTGTAATTCTGAACGCCCACGGATCGTGCGGTTTTAGGTGTAAAAAATCGATTAAAGTATGGCGACACGCTGCGATCGATACATGATAATATTTCATCTGGTTTTTGACGGGTGCCGTAGATTCTATACTTTTGTGAAATTCAATTAAATGTTTTATGGTGGAATAACTGTTGTTACGTATCACTTTACATCGTTTTTAACTTTTATAGTTTATTGTATTAGGAACTACTACTGGAATGTAGAGAATAATTACGTTGTACTCCACCTCGTGACTTGTTACAACATTGTCACGTCCAGGTCTACCGCTAAGAGCAGCTGCTCATAACTAACAGAAAGGTTTCGTTTTCTAAAAGACAATTGACTTCGTATTATGATTTCCTGTCTGTGTTAAAATTCTTTGCTTTAACTAGCTCTGTCTTTAGGCTTTTATCAGTCTTATGGTGTTATTGCCTCAAGCCGTATGTGCTAATCTTCATCGTTGATGGCACCTAACTCAAAACACGTATTACTCAGAACCCTGCTTATGTGATTGTTTGTTTTGATTATTAAATTAGCTTTGTTTTTTCCAGATTTATGGATACCGTTGACGAGTTCCTGGGAAAAGATTGTGGTGAGTCAAAATTTTGTTTGCTCTAAAAGTTAGCGCATTTGATTATTTTTGGGCCGCGATGAATGACGGCTTACGTGTACGGACTTATATTGCTGTTGCGGTTTTCTCTTTAGTGGCTGTTCAAGTAAAGAGAGCCAGTCTCGGTTTGTCGACCACAGGTAAGATCCGTTCATACATTCAATTTAAACAAACGCTCACAATTGGGTGTGTTGTTAGCTCGGCGCACTGCAAACGCTCATGTAGGTTAAAGTCATGAGTCGGTATAACTACACTCATTTCGCGTGGGTGAAAACTTTGTAGTGAGGTGTTAATGCACGCCCATTGCTTAATTGTATTGCTTTACAAGAAGACCATATTGGGGATATGGTTGTACTCACTTTTTGTAGTCCCTCATTGTTATTCTATTTTAAGATACACACTCGTTTAAAAATAGCTGGTCAAATATTTTCGGCGTACCTAAAGTTTATTTTTACCTACTTACCTATTCTGAGTCTGGTTGCCCTAACAAACCTACCACGGAATTATTCCTTGTTTCTACTTTCCGTCCAATGCGGAAACATTTAATCATTCTGTCAAGTCTATCTTTTTTATGCGATTAGTGAAAATAAAGCTGTTCAAATAAAATGTGGGCATATATAGGGTGACTGGTAATTAGTGACCGATACTTAAACACATGATAACAAGCAACTTTTACTATGGCACCAATCCTGAAATCGCGAAAAAAAAAATCAGCTCTTCCTTACATTTATGTTCGCATAACTCGTCAAAATGTAGGGACCAGCTGAATTTTTTCGCGATTTCAGGATTAGTGCCATAGTAAAAGTTGCTTGTTATCATGTGTAGAATCATGTGTTTACGTATCGGTCACTAATTACCAGTCATCCTATATATATGTATGTCGAGGTTATCAAAGCACTATTTTGAATGTTTAACGAATTAAGTAGCACCGTGTCATTTTGTTGTTAGTACAGTAAAGACCTCTGCTTTAAGTAAAGTCAAACTAATACAAAACTTAATTAGTGTAGGTACTGAGTTTATTTGAATTGTCTCCAGAACCTTTGAAAAATCAAAATCAAAAGTCATTTATTCAAACTAGGTTGAGAGTCGGCACTTTTCGAACGTCAAAATTACATAAGACACTCCCCCAAAACGCCCGCCCTTTAACACTTCCTAGTGCTTTAGGGAAGAAGTGGCGCAACAAACTCCCCAGTAGCAAAGCTGTCTGTTCAGTTAGAAAAACTGAATTCTATACAATAGCATGGAAAATAATTTACATTACGCAACACAAAAACATTGAATTAAATAATTTGCCATATGTCACCTAGACAGACATGCCAATATACCAACAAAAACACATCGAAAACCATAGGCTCAAGTAGAAATAAAAAATAAAAATAAAAAACGTAAACAGAACTAAAGCTTTCACTCTCATTTAAATGAATGCAAGCACAGCGTATGAATTATCACAAATGAAATATGTATTTATTGAAATTAATATAACGTAATTTAAGTTTCATTGCGTCTCAATTTGCATCGGCGATCAGTTACGTCATTGCATCAATGGAACCGTATACGGCTTTATCAGTGACGTTCGACACAACATACGATTTCAATTAAAGACCGCTTCGATTTTAACGAGAATTTTGATTCGTGTTCACTGTTCAAAGAACTCATATTCCTTTTCCGTTTCACCTGTCTTGTATGGGATGCAAGTATCGGAGAGCTCCTCGAACTTTGGTTGATCGACACAGTCAAAACTAGTAGGTTCAGTCTACACGTCCAGTTTATCGGCAGCTACGCTTTTAATTACAGTGACACAAATCGTAGTTATCGACGGACTTCTCACGGTGCCGAACTCAATATTCCGAATGTTCATTAAGTTCTAATTACGAATGGGCGCCCTTGTTTGTCTTGCTCACAAAAACTAGCTTTTATTAGATTACGTGGGCAGTTTAAATTAATTGTGAGCATGCGACTATCTGTCGGCGTTTTCATTGGTAATGGCCGGTTATCGGTGTCGCTAAGTAGATTGAGTGAGATGTAAGTATATTATACTGGTTTGCTAAGGCTGGCGCCAGATTCTTGAAGAATGTAAGTTGATCCGTGTGGTTTGATCTGTTTTCTCAATTGCGATTAGCTGTTTCTTAAACAAATAAATTAAGATTTATTATAGGTTTGATTGTTATCTTTAAAATAAGATGATTGCGCGGGGCGTTCAAGTAAATGACACCATAGGTAGCGTTCGGCATTCCGCCGCGTGGTAATGCGACGATATTCGTATTTCATTCGCTATCTGAGGTGGAATCGCGCTCGCGTCCTGATTTACACGATATTGCATGCGCGGAGAATGTTGTTACACTTGCTACTGTTTGTGCACCCCGTGGTGGTCGTAATTATGCTTGAAAGTTTAAACAAATTATTAGATTTTTCAATATTTTTTTTTGCCCTTCCATGTTTACTCAGTATATTCCACATTAGGGTCACGCGCAATTTTTTATCTTGGTGTAGCATTTATCATTTTAACCAAATCCCAACATTTTCGTTTCATCTTAAATAATAGTTTCTTGTGTACTTGATCAAATACGATATGTTTGATCTAAGTACATAAGAAACTTTATTATCACTTGACACGTCACATTTACATCGTTATGCATAATTTATCGTGCTCGCTTCGAATTAAAAATCAATTTTATCATCGACCACTTTTATCGATGTTTCTAACAGATGGATAGTACTGAAATCAATTATAGAAGTTATCGCTGTTATAAATGTTTTACAAGAATTTATTTGACATGTGTTGCAGATGTCCCACAGCCGCATGTCGCATGCTTGATGGATGGATTTAATTTACTACTACATAGATGACTTGCTACTTTCGACGTTGCCTTGATAAACGATGGAGATACATACATACATACTTACATAAACTCATGCTTTCTTCCCATGAGGGTAAGCAGATACCACAGAACACCACCTACTACGATCCTTACGTACTCCTTTTGCCTCGTTTAGGGTGCGTTTCCACTGAAGCAGAGACGAGCAGAGCTGAGCGGAGACGTGCAGGAATCGTCCAATCACAGACGAGACGAGAGACGCGATGAGGATTTCAACTATTGTGATTGGTTGATTCACGCACATCTCCGCTCAGCTCCGCTCGTTTCCGCTTCAGTGGAAACGCACCCTTACGCTCATATATGTGGTCATACACTCACGCCGGTTGCGAGTACTACGCACCTGACCTTTCTGAAGATCATCACCAATAAGGTCACTATGTTCTCTAGGGCGTCCCCTCCCGGCATTTCCACTCACATCTGCCTCATAACCTTTTGTTAGTCGCCTTTCATTCATCCTTTCAACATGACCAAACCATCTAAGCATACTCGTTTCAATTTTGGGCATGGGAATGAGGATTTGCTTACTTTTTATGAGTAGTAGGGAAATTACTAGACATTACAAAGTCTCAAAAAAAGTCTGTGCCCGGTTGGTGGCAATCCCTGTTACGTGGGACTTAAACATAACTGGCGAAATGTGGGTGTACTATAGGTACACCTCTGCCCAACCCTTCGGGGAAAAAAGGAGTGATGTTATGTTATTACAAAGTCTGTGTAAACAGTGTTACTAGTGTCTCTCTATGACGTATATTTGACTTTTAATGATTTCATTTGGATTGATGGATAAGAACAAAGTCTTTAGCAGTAAAATCTTTTCTATCAACATTTTATGCTTGTTGTATGTCTTGCATCGTAAAGAGCTCACTGATAAAATACGCTTTCTTTTTGTATTATTGGGACGGCGTCACGTAAAAATGAGTTTGTCCGAAAGTTAGTTTCCAAGTTTGTTGATATGGGAGCTGGATATATAGCTGCGCTTCAAGCAGTTTACTTACTCCGAGATAGTTGTAGACAAAGTTGCATTTTTGAAATAGAACGAACCAGTCGCGGTGACAAATGTTGCTGAGGAATCTGTTTGTCCGTCTATTTGTGGAGTGATAACGTACTTTAACAGTTGCTCATAATATATTGCAATGTTATTTGGTAAATTATTGTGTTACTTTTAAATTATTCTTTTGAAACACTATCTTTATTTATTGCTTTGTTGAACTCTGTGGTATTGTCTTCTTTGCGGTTTATATAGAGAGAAGTAATTTAGTTGCGATAAGTTTGCATTGTCTAAGAAATATTCCATATGTATTAGTAGCTATTGTTCATCTTTTGTGTTAGAGCCGCTCCTTCCTATAGTCATAATAATTAGTGTTTTCTTTAAGATCATTCTGCTGCTTGAACATTCGATTATTGTTTTGCCCAAGTATTTTCTGCAGCATACTTTCAGGATACGTCAACACTAGGATATATTTACAAATAGTTTTTCATAATGTTTTAGTACTCTTTGTTCAGTTCAAAATGTGTTAGTTACTGTCTGCTGTCTATTTCTGTCTTCCCTTAGTCAACCGTCAAACTTAGCGATTTCAACAGCTAGGTACTAACAAATATATTTTAGCTAACTATTTCTTTAATTTTAAATTCTTGAATATACCGTTTTACAATATTTTATGTGCGGACCTCCACTCGATCAATAGCTACTTGTGGTATTTCTGTCGTTCGTGTTCAATAAAAATTCCGAGCGAAGAATGTAGAGCTGTTGCGACAATTAATATTCTTAAATACCTAATCAGTCATTTGATCATCACATCACGGCCCACGCGTGGCGCCGCGGACGATGTGGCAACACGCAACAAGTTCTTAGATACGGTTTTTTGGGATGAGGTTTCAATACAAGCGATTTGAAGAGCTGAACGTATACCTCATAGTCTAACAAAAGGTATTCAAGTAAATGCCATCTTTATGCGACATAAGCGGGCTGAAATTGATTGCTCTAAACCTGAAAGTAGGCTAGCTCTCTACCAGAGCTGCGTGAGGAAGCGTAGCCGTTAGCGAGGAAAAAATTAACCTCCAGAGTTGTCATATATTCAGAATGAAACGATTCCATTGCTTGTCGTTTTGTTGGTTGGAATTTTTCCTCGCTCCTCGCTCACCGCTCCGCTTCCTTGCACAGCTCTAGTAGAAAGCCAGCCTAGCTTCGTAACTTTATAAACTGTTATCATAAAAATATCAATGTTTTAATAAGTAATAAAGGCCTTTATCGTCCGAAAAATGTTGTTTGCGTCAAGTGGCGTCTCAAATGAAGGCAACATTTATAGCGTCCCGCGGCGCTTTTGGTTTGTTTTACTACTCATATCTGTAATGGCATAGTTTTAATGAAGTTTATTTGCTTATCGTGATTTCTAAGTATCTATTAGCAAGTTTATAGCTAACCTTAGTACTGCTTTCGACCAGCGATTGAGAAAGTAGGTGCTAGTGAATTTTACGCACTGTAACCTGCTTTATGGGTGGATGCAGTTCAGTTAGTTTCTGTGAATACTTTAAGTGTATTTCACTTTCCTGAATACAGTTATATAAATTTTGTTATCTTTAGGTATAAGGCTATACCTACCAAAGCAAGTTAGTAGCCGTGCAATTTATAAGTGCAATGTAAAAGGATAGCACAATAAAGATACCTAGGTCGACATCATAACATTGTTAACACACCGCAGTCACATGGATGCGTGTGGTAAAATCCTAATAAGCCGATTACGATGTAAGGGGGTCGCGCGTAGGCGAACTATCGCGTATCGATATCGACTCGTTTCGTTCACAATGCATCGATTGTCGACAATCGATATGAAACGCGATGCGCACACCTATTCGTCTCAGTTAAGACATAATATATTATTATCATACTTTATGTAACTTTTATAGTGGAACTGCCAACCTTAACGTTAAATGCACGACGTTTGGGGTAGAATGGTTTCTTAGATAGTGTTTATGCTCAGTAATGTTTTACTAATTGTACCTACTTCTTTATTAGTGAGCATAGTTGTTGATATGTTATTGACGTCAAATAAATGTAATGCTAACTAAAATATTACAGTTCAAACATCTTTTGCATACAGAAACATTTTAGCATTGTGTGCGATGTTTATTTTGTTGGGTTTTCTTATTAAGGTGCGCTAGAAGAGTTTACTTTGGACTAATCTGTGAGATTTTTGACTGCGGTGGGTCCTACTATTACGCAATAATAAGTATTCATCAATGCATCGTTATTATAATTATGTAACGCCCTCTTTTGATACCTTTTGTCTGTTTGTTTGGGCCGTACGTCGGAATAGCACTGTTGTTTATTTTCTATCAAGTTTATTACATTACAAATACAGTACGTACACGCTTTCTATGCTAAGTGACTTGCAAGTGGTAACATGTTTTGGGCTATTGGCTTGTTGTATTGTCAGCTGCGATTTGCATGTGAATCGGTCCAGCGTAACGTAATAGTTCACGTTTGAAATGTCACCTGAAACCTGAAACGGCAGCTCTATTTTATGTAAGCGACATAATAATAAAGCAATGGTAGCTGCCAGTGTTAGTAAGAGAATAGGCGGAAGTAAGGAACAAAGTGTGTGTGAGACAGTTGGGTAAGAAACTGAAGCCTGTGCGTAATAAACTAAGTTTAGGCAGGAGCAGGTTAGCAATTATCACTGAAAAGAAATTTACTCAAAGCTGTTTAAACCCACGTCGAGCCTTAAACGAAATGGTATTAACTCGAAAGAGTTAACTGCGCCTGCGCCGTACTTGCTCATAAATATTATATCATAAAGATACCTTTGAGTGAGTTCTCATAGTTATCATTGGACTGTTTGTTTCTGTAATTGAAAACATGTACCTCCATACGTTAATTAAGTTGCTGGCAAAGGCTTGCCTTGATGGATTGTTTTAAATGAAATTGTTTTTTTGTCTGTCCCGACTTGGCATGAATTTGCATGTGTAATGCCTCAAATGTATTACCGCCTTGGCCGCTCTGCGTGGGAATTTTGCATCGACAATAAGGATTTTGCTCGTTTTTTGTCTCGTGCTAAGGAACTTAAGAGGTGCATATGTAGCGGACAAAGTCAGGTCGTAACGTCTGTATTATGCTCGCGTACGCTTTGTGGGTTTATGATTCTGTTCGCCAATGGTTGAAAGTTGAAACGTACTTTCTGATTGTATGACAAAAATGTCAGGTTATAAAATACGTCTTTGTGGATTTTTCTTTAGAATCTGAAGAGTCAGAGGGGCCGCCACACACAGTCATTTTGTAGCTTTGTACGTAACGTAAAACATCAATGTAAAACGTGATTTCAACTACATTTCTAAACGTAATATTTTAAAAAGACTGCTTTGTGAAATTGTGTAGGATGTGAAGGAAGATCTTGGTTGCTACTTCAAAGGTCTTCCTGAGGAAGTGTCAAACCGCGGCCACGACTTCCTCTCCCCCCGGTGCCACCCCGTTGCACCGCCCTCGCTTAGTGATGGGGTGCGATGGGGGCGCGAGTCAACGACCTCCGGCCGATGTTTGCCGTGCGATTTTGAAGACACAAACATGTGGTTTTCGTTTATTTTCCGCGTGCGCTTTAGTGGCTATCGATCGTGATTGCATTACCGTTTGTCTTTTTGTATTATTGTTTTTCGTTGGTTTTAGGGAAATTGTTGGTTTTGATTTTGTAACTCATGTTTCCTTATGTGTTAGGGCTCTACAACTATCTGTTTGACATGCGACTCCTTACGACTTTTTATTTCTCTATCAATTAACTCTTTGAATCCAAACCAAAGTAAGTTGGTACCTAAATAAAACGGGAAAATTCTGTAAACCCTTTATAAAAAAAAAAAAACTTGGCTAGCACACTTCACTGTTTCAATCGAATCAATCACCTATCGCAATCAACGTCTGCAAAATATGAACGTGTCACATTTGTTACAGAAACCCTGATCGGCGTCCACTGCACGCACGGCCTGAACCGCACCGGTTACATGGTCTGCCGATACATGCGCGACCGCCTCGGGGTCCCCGCCAAGGACGCTATTAAGAGTTAGTTATTGTCTATAAATATTACTACATGAACTGTTTATTGCTTCACTAGTGTTCGTTGGTTCGCACGCCCCGTCACTGCAAGTCTGCCATAATCTGCTGGAATGAAAGTATTGTTAGGACAGGTGAAATCTTTAGAAGATATCTCTGCTTTGTTTGAGATTTCTATTTGAATTTTCGCTTCTGTTTCAAATGTTGAATGAATCTACATGATCTCTGATTTGGTATATTATGTTAGATCATTCAGTCTATAGGTACCTTTAACTCACAAAGTGATGACCACACTAAAAGGAAAACGTTGTTACAGAATTCGAAAAAGCTCGCGGATATCAGATTGAACGAGAAAACTATATAGCTGATTTACATGGAACAACTCCACCACCGCCTGACGTAGGCAAAAAAACATACATCAAACCTGTAAGTAGCAAACAGACTTCTTACAAACGATCTCCACTAGCAGAAGATGTGGACCTACAAGATGCAGATCGAAACAGGGATCGAAACAACAGATATAATAGCAGATTAAACGATAGGACTACCGACAGATATAGCAGTCGGAGAAAAACCGGTAACGATAACGGTTTCTGGAGAAAAAGAGAAGATAACGATACTAATTGGAGAAGGAGACCTGATCCAGAAAGTAGTTTCTCTTATGACTATAAACGTGATTATTGAAATATTGGTTAGAATACATGTTTTGATACTTTTGAGTACTTTGTTAAAAACAGTCAAAAATAATTTGAATTTGTACCCGAATTCGTTAACTTACAGATATTTGTACATCTATTTTATATATATACAGTATGTTCAATAACAGAGAGCGTTCGCTTAAACTCGTTAGTCTATAATTATTATTAATAGATTAAAATACAAATATCAGCATAAAAAATAAGTATAAAAAAATGTAAAAATTAGTTAAATAATAATAAATTCGAAACGTCCTGTTTATTAACATCATAATAGTAGCGCGGAATAGTACCTAGCGTATTGGCGTTGCCCAAACCGGCAACGCCGCAATTTTTGTCGCACCGAGCCGGCCGGCCAAAGACATAGTGAAAACTGTTATCGCTGTCACCATAAGATTGTGAGAACCGTCAATTTATAATCTATCGGTATTCTTTCTGTTAGGTTATAAACTGTCGTAAAATTGTGAACTGGATGAAATGGGTTAGGTTAGGTTAGAATTATGACAAACCGCGCGCGAGCCGAGCGAGCGAAGCGAGCGGTGCCGCAGCGGCTGCCGGCGAGTGCTACTTCTAAGTTTTGACTGACTGGACAGGTCCACACAATCTGTGTGTTTCTTTCCTCAAAAATCCATTTCAGATACATTGGTGTCTGAAATGGTGGCAAGATTATGTCTGGACTTTAAATCAGACGGTGACCTCGTGAGTTTGTTTCGGTCTTTCTTTTCAGAGTAGTCATTTAGGAAACGCCGACCTCATCTAGTTTTGAAGCGACTTCAAAAAAAAAGGAGGTTATCAATTCGACACGTATGGTTGTAATATTATTGGAACAGCAATATATTGACGTATGATAATCAATTAGGGCTTCCAATCAAATATACAAAATTTTATAGGTGTACTACCTGTACCTGCGTTGCAATGCCACAAAAAGTAAGAGTGTTTGGCTGTAATTTTTTGGACCAGAAACCCTCGTGGGCGTCCACAGAAGACCCTACCAAAGTTTCATCACAATCTGACCAATGGTTTAGGAATGCATAGACGACAAACATACAAACATTCATTTCTATTTATATAGATGTATGTTTGTATGTTTGTCCACGCACTTCTCCGAAACTATTAATCGGATTGTAATTATGTTTTTTTATTGGCTTACATTTACTTCAACCAGGGAACAGTGCAAGTTTAATCAAAACCAGTTCTGTAGTTTTCAAGATATGGACTAATACGAGGAGGGATCAAAAAGTAGTGAGCATGAGATAGAATATAATGACTATTGATAACATAATAATTTATTTTTCTACATAGTCTCCGAGTCTCTCTACACACCGAGTCCAGCGTTTTTCCAAGGCTTCAATCCCTTTTAAAAAAAAGTTTTGTCTTGGTCCTGCAAAAAGCTCTCCACGGCATCCATCACCTCATTATCGTCTTCGTACCTGTTTCCCCTTAAGTATTCTTTCAATTTGGAGAACGGAACAGATAAAAATCGCTAGGCGCCAGATCTGGTGAATAAGGGGGGTGGTCAACCAATTAAAAGCCAGCTTGCTGAATGGCAGCCATCGCAACTGCCGACTTGTGCGCGGGTGCGTTGTCGTTATGAAACAGCACGGCCCTTTGAAGTTTCCCTCTCCTTTTTTCTTTGATGGCATTCCTCAACTTGGGAATTAAAGCTGCATAATATTGGCCTGTAATAGTGGTTCCAGGCTCCAGGTAATCAATCAACAATATCCCTTCTGAGTCCCAAAATATTGAGGCCATAACCTTGCCAGCTGATGCCACGGCACGAAACGTCTTCGGGGTCGGTGATGATGGCCGTTTCCATTGCGAAGATTGCTGTTTTGTCTCGGGATCAAAATGATGGACCCATGTTTCGTCCATTGTTACGAAATGAGACAAAAAGTTTTCAGAATCTTCTTGAAACTTGTCCAGCAATATCTTCGAAATCTCAAGTGGATTTTGTTTCTGACTGTCGGTTAACATTCTCGACACCCATCTTGCGGGGAGACTTTTCTCAATTCAAAGATTGTTTCAATATGGATTGAATACTTCCATATGAAATGCCCGTTTCTTGGATTAAGTATCGGATGGTAACTCTTCGATCGCTCATTACAATTTTCTCGACTTTCGCAACATTTTCTTGAGTGACTGACGTCGATGGACGGTCGCAGCGATGTTCGTCTTCCGTGCTCGTTCTCCCTACTCGAAATTGAGAAGCCCACCTTGCGACAGTGGAATACGGCGGAGCAGACTCTCCTAATGTTGCTTCCAAATCGCAATGAATCTCTTGCGTCGTTAACTTTTTTAAACAGAGGTATTTAATAACGGCTCGCGCTTCGTTTTTCTCCATTTTCGAGAACACGTTCCGACACGAAGCAAACAAATGACTACATTCAGAAAAAAAACAAAAGAGAATGGAAGTTTTTTTTCTTTATTAATATTACAAATATGTATCTGAGCTATGCCTGCCAGTATTTATTTTTTTCTTACCAAGGAGTATGTCGTTCTCACTACTTTTTGATCCCTCCTCGTACGTGTAAGTGTGATGGCCTGGCTTATTGATACGAGCTACGGGTGTGGTGGTGTTATAGGGAAAAAATCTCGTAACTAAAATCAAATCAAATCAAAGTCAAATTCTAGTGCAATATTTACAACAAAACTATTAACTATTTATTACAAACAAATATTTCAGTTTCTAATTAAAACTAAAAATTACGAAATAAAAAAGTAATAAAAAAAATCGACTTCATTAAGAAATTAACTCAAAATTACGAAATAACTTTAATTTCGGAAGTCGGTGGCAAAAAACACAGAATACAGAGATCTCAAGACACCGACATCCGAAATTAAAGTTATTTCATAATCTTTAGTTAATTTATTTTTGAAGTCGATTTAATTTTTTAAAATTACTTTTATTTAAAATAAGATTGACCTGTAAAAGTGTTAGCACAAACCTACTTACAGAAATAAAATCATTTATGATTTATGGAAAAATAAGGCGTTAAATTGTAAATGTTTTGTTGAGTTCACAATTTTGCGACAGTTTATATCTAACAGAAGTAATACCGATAGATTATAAACTAACGAAGTTCAATAGATTCTTTTATATTATGTGAAAGAGAGAAGTTGTAAGCTTAATAAACTGTAGATTTGTTTGTAGACCATTTTATGTTTTGTTAAGGGCCTGGTACTTGTTGACAGGCCTACACTGGCCTTCCATACCATTAACACTGTAATTTGAAAACATTGTAAAAGCCAATTATTTTTAAAAGAGTAACCGTGGAGTTTCTTGCCGGCTCTTCTTCACAGGAAACGACCAATTGAAACCGTGCACCTAGCTTCTGACGTTTCATAAGTGCCCATGTAGTGTGGTATTCCGCTTCACAGAATCCACATCCTTTAGTTTATTTATATATTTTGCAGTAAAAGGGCTGGTTGTGTTGAATAATTCCTGTTACCTGTACCTATATTTTCAGATATGAAATCACAGGACACTCATTAAAACTAATACTTACTATATAAAACATACTTTCTAAACCGCATTTTACATTAGTATTTCTTTATTTTTGTAAAACACAAAATATTTTCTTTCATTGATATTTTCATCATATATTGTCATCTGTCATGTTTCTTTTTCTATGTTCTAAATTGGCAAAAAACTACATCACTTTATCCTGCTGTCAGTCTGTCACAATCGCTTCATGTCGACGAACAGTCGTCCTTTAATTTGAAAACCTCAAAAATATTTAACTAAAGTGCTATTAAATCTTTCTCTAGTAGTAATGTGATACGTGTTTATATGAATTATTTTTTTTACGTGCTCGAGCTCGTTCGAAGACAGACTCTTCAATATTAAGTCTCTCAAAGAACAGTTTGACAAGACCAGGGTGGGCGGCGGTGTGCAGCGCAGCGCCACATATGCCGAAATGCCGCACAAGGGAGGCACCATTGCCGAAATGGATATAGCCATCTTGGCGTAGGGCGTTGAAGCGCCGACAATACCTACCGCCCGATGCACTTCTCCGGACGAAGATGGTGTGGCCCCAATTCCGTATTTCGAGTGCTCACCGCAAGACCCCACTACTGCTTCAATCTCAACCCTTCTGTATTTCTATATATGTATATAGAAATACAGAAGGGTTGAGATTGAAGCAGTATATATATGTATATATATTTATAAAATGCAATTTAGCCCTCCGGCTAAATTATAACGTTACAGTAAGTTTATGTGAAATAAAATATTTTGATTTTGAGTTTTTGCATAATTAAACGGTGACACCGCTAAACTTAAACATATATGTTTAGATTTAGCAATTCATAAATTAATTGCGACATTGCCGTACATCCACGTTGAAAGACAGGTGCGCGCGTGTACAAAGTGTTTTTTTTTACGTTATCAATTTATTATTTTTTGTGAATATATTATTATAAAAAAAAATAAAATCAATTTGTTTTTGAATATTTTTTTAGCATGTATGGACGCTATACTTTTGCAGGTTAACGGGAATGCCTTTTTGTTAATTAACACACTATATTAATTATTAAATATTTCCCAAGTCTTGAATTTAATATATTGATGGCAAAACATAATCATATATATAGTTCACTTTTCTTCTTGAGCAGCTATAGTGTAACATTTAATAAACTCTTCTTACAATTAAATTTATTTATAAAGGTGGGTGTAATAATACACTAATCTTATTCTTTAGGTGAAAATAGCTGCTGTAGTTAATAGATCTTACGGACTGTCATTTTATTAACAAGTACCGACATAATATGTACCTATACTATTATATCAAGAAGAAAAACGAATAATCATAATATAGTATTGTAAAACAATTACTAGAATTATATTGTTCACTATTTAGTTAATATCTATTCGTAAGTATTTTCACATTTGTTGAAAACATTTTAATTTGTCTGCAGGTGATCCGCAGTCTATAAGCATCAATGAAATATTCCTGGCCAGTGGCATTTTATATTTTTAATCAAATAGTCTAATTTTGGTGTCGGAAATATATTACCTACCAAGTTTACGTCCGCTATCTAATTGTAAAAAAAAGTTTGTACTGGAAGGAACAGTGGGGTTTTAGTCCGACATAACCCTCCGTTCTTCCTAGACGGAGGGTATCCATGAGGATTTCCCCACGGAGAAAAAAAGGTTAGTGGAGGTCCTTTACCGTACCTCACAGTCAGCCGGGTGGAATCAGGTCATGCATCATAAAAATGCATTGTCTTTGAAACAGAATCAACATGTAAAATTTCAATGTAGACGTCAGATAAGGCAGTCGCTCCATGTAAAATACTGGTATTCAGATGCATCCGGTTAGACTGGAAGCCGACTCCAACATAGACATAGTTGGGAAAAGGCTATGCAGGTGATGAAAGTCCACCATGACCTGGCTGCTGCACCCCAGGATTGGCTCCAGACGAGAGAACTGCCAACGGTCAACGGTCAACAGTAAAGACACGGAATTTTATGTAATACTTTTTAGATTATTAAAAGCTTGTTTTTAGAAAGGTTTTTACTTAAATTTGATTAATATAGTATTGTTTTTTAATGTTGCCTTAAGAATAGTTGTCAAACTTTTGTTGTAGCCTTATGTAAAAGCCTTTGGAATAAATTCTATTTTTATTTTGGATTTCCATTCTGGTTTTTATTTCGCTCCTTAAATCCCTGTAGGTACTTACAATTAGTGTGAAAGAAAGAATGGAGTATTTCATTAAAAAGGAGAGGAACTATTTTTATAAAATAAAAACACTCGATGCAATTGCTTTCCACGCAAATTATAAATTAGAATTTACGGAACATCCTAGTTTTAAACGATTGTCTTCAAAATTCTTACAGACCTAATCTTACCCTACATCCTCAGATTATCCCATAAATATGTGCCATCCCCAAGATAGAAGAATATTTTCAAGATAAAAGATTCGTCTCTTGATACACCATCATGGTGGCTTGTTGTTATCAGTTGTTTTGCAATACTAATCGACATTAATATGTACCTATGTAGTTTTAACATTAGCGACAACAAAGGGTTACTCGATTTATCGAAGTTCTTCATTATATATTATGATTGTTCAAATGGAGGCAGATTAAGATATTCATGAGAACAAGTCTTGTTACAGAGAAATTGGTGAGATCACGTAGACGAAACGCGGCTCTGATCCTATCAGAGTGCTGTGAAGATTGGGTGCTTATGACGAGTGCATACGACGCGTCGTAGATTGTTCATTCATGTTCATACATTTGAAAGGTATTGATGAAATACCAGCATAATTACAATGTTATTTTCTAGATATTTGTGAGTAGTTTATATGTCGTGGAATCTCGAACAAAAGAATCTCTCTGTTTGTCGAACGTTTCTATCTAGAACGTTAAGCTGAAGCCACATCGTGAATTATGAGTACACTATTGCATTAAGAGTTACTGAGATATTATTGTCGTTTTTATCTAATATTTTAATGAGATGATTTCGTCAGTCAGTCGTCTATTTACATAGATGACAAAGGAAAGGCAATCCGATTACATCAACAGTTTTTATGAAAACTGCTATAATTGTTAAGGCCGTAATGCTATGCCACAATGTTGATTTCCCTCCACCTGATCCGATGCCCTTAAGATTACCCTTGCTTACGAAATATACCGTGGAGGAATTCCGGCTACTCATATACGTATTTGGATAATTGTACCGAAATTTTATTACTGTTTATGTGACATCTCTGACCGTAAATGTTGATATGCGGCGGTCGAATTTGCGCTTTATTGTGTTGTACTTGGGTCAGTGGTAACTTTTTAGTTTTGTTTACCGCAAGTCGTTAAAAAGCATCATTTCTGGCTGTCGCTCACTGGTCTTGATCAAGTGTTGTCATGCCAAGCCGTTTCAACTTCTTACGCCTGTTTATCTGCAGTCACCTTTTCTATTTAAATCGTCTTCTGTAGTTAAGAACGTAGCCCAGAATAGAGATATAAATCAATTCCAATTTCTGGGCTATTATGACTTTACGAGAGACAGGATAACTCTGAAAAGCGATAAACGTGCCAAATATTAATTGGAAGATATTCCTGGACTATTCCCCATAACTAAATAAACAGGTCCACTTCAGTCCGCATTCGATAACAACAAGCCGGAATTTAAATTGGGTATCCCTTAAAAAGTAACCCAAAGCAGAAAATTAAGTTGCTAATACTTTGTCAACTTCAGCAAATAAATCAACGCAGAGATGAGACAGATAGTGCAAAGTGCGGATACTTCGCTGTGACAGGGATCGATTTCTATGAAACAGAGTATTTTATGTTCCGGAAGACTGAATTATGTGGCAGTGTTTTGTCGGTAACTCGGTAACATCCACTGATATATTTCTGGGTTTCTTCAAGTACGAGAAGTAACGCTCGAGGTTGTCTCTGATTTATATGTTGTCGATACGTTTGTTGCTTTCTCGAGTTGTCAAGTGCAGTTGCTTTTATTGCTCTATTGTTTGCCTCCTGGGCGTAGATTACGAGTACTTCGAGTAATTTACTTGTAACCACTGTGTATTGTAACTATCGGTTTCTAACGTTAGTGTCGTAATGAATTGCAATACATTCGCGTGTGGTATGACCCACAGTAATAATTTAAGATGAGCGATTGCTCTGAAGAAATTTTGTGTTGTGTTTGTGTCTAGAATTGTAGTTAGAAATCGTGAGTGGTTAAACTTAGCACCCGGCGTGGTTAAAGAGAATTCACACGATGCAAGTTGAAGATGTGAATCGTTAAAAGAATACTGTTATCCTTATCTCACGACCCAAAAAGGACGTAAATTAGCGTCGCTTTGTTGGCTCCTAATAAAATGTAACATCTTAACTGTTTTATCTTATATTTTTGTTTGGAATCTTAACTACCTGGCTTCCGTCAGGGCGTATTTCTTCAGGTCCTGCGGCTTGAGTGACGTGGACGACTATTTAATTTATGTCCATTACTCTGAGGCGTTTCATTTTAATGTGCTCGTTCATTTGGGTGACAGCCGGTGACGCTCCGGGCGCCATATTGATTGTTATCTGCTAACCAACGCTTTCAAACAGTGTCTATAGGTCACTTATATTGTTTAGATTTATTGATTAAATGGAATTGATACAGTTTTGTTTAATTGCTTTCGATCGAATGATATATGCTTTAATTTGGTTCATACTCAACGTTGCTTTTTGTTATATAGGTAAGTACTTATGTCAATCGAACTCTTCATTGATCTACTAGATTTTACTCTTTAACTCTATGTTCTTGTAACTTAACAAAACAATACATTTTCGTTCAGCAATTATCAGATCCAGCTCACAAAAAGTGCTAAAAAACAAGCTGGTCCAATAGCTCCTATAATTAAAGTAGCAAGAACAATATACAGGGGCATTACTCTCGCGATCCTATTATCGGATCGATAATTCAATCGCGAGCGATATTGTCTGCGTGCCTTGGGGCTGTCGGCGCCGACGACGTCCCTTCTGTGGTCCTGTCGGAAGAACGGTGAATTGAATTTGAAGTTTGTGGATACTTGCTGAATTCCTCTGTGAGGTAGTAGTAGTGGGTAGGTACGTATGTAAAATGTTTGATTTACAGGAAATCTTGAAGGTGCAGCGAAGTTGGGAGTTGTCGACAACTAATTTACTTTTGTGACTACATCACATTTAAAAACAACGCAGTATTCAAGTAGGTACCTATTTTTTTAGTACCTATCATACCCACAATTTTAAATCCTCAATTGCTTATATTAATAAATTTATAAATTTTGTGGAAAATAGTTTTCGCTTATTTAAGATTATTCGTTTTCAGACAATAATTTGGGAAATATGATAAAATATTTAGGACGACAATAAAGGTATTATTTTCGTCCTCAGTATTTTAACATATTTCCGAAATCATTGTACCTACAAGCAAAAAGTGTTTTCCACAAAATTCATAGTTTTCGTAGGTACTTAAGGATTTAAAATTGTGGGTAAGATTATAAGAAAGTAGGTACTTGATTTCTGCGAAAGGTAAACGCGTGCGTACACGGAAAGTTCGACAAAAATAAAGTTCCTTCAGAGTTTTAATCTATGACAAATAAAGCGATTAATAAAGTCGATCGATAAAACGAAGGAAGGGCACAATAACATTAGGTTTCGATTTGAACACAATTAAAGGGTTCTGCCGCCACGGATATCAATACCTGTACTTTGTGACACTGGGTCATGTTTTAATTATAACCTCCACTTTAGGGAACCACAGATTGATATATTATCATAAATTACAGGTTCCGTTTCAAAGGGATATGGAATTATTTTGAAGGAGATTATTATCATTGAAGGTACACGTGTTTGAATAATGTTTTCTTGGTTTGTTTGTAATTCTAAACAGGAATAATTGTTTTAAGTTTTACCGTTATAATATTGTACCTATTCATGTATTGCTGCATTGTTCGGATCTTTGTACCTTGCAGATTGTGGTTTAATTACTACTTTCCTGTCACAATTTTTACATTAGCTATCAGTTCCGGCCTGCATAGCTATTCACAACCAAATTACACATTTTCAATTAGGCCTTTTTTCAGTACCTACAATTTAAAAAAAAAAAAAATTAGTAATGTTTGTAAAGCCAAATGTTGTAAATGATAATTACAGACATGATAATATATTTTATTGATTTGCAACACGGGTTTTTTTCATTTTATAACGTTATTTCAAAACTGCCCCATGAGTGGGGCACATTTGAACAAAAACATGTTTTTAAAAAATGGGAAAATAGGTCATTATCGTATATGAAAACAAACAGAAACTTATTTTAAAGTATGGTCTAAGCCCTATAGGAATTGAGAATAATAGACAAATGTTGTAAAACTTCCTTATAATGAATATAGAACAGACAGGTCAAAAAGTGTTCAAAACTGCCCCCTTCTCCCCTACTAATTTTGCCTTGCCCCCGACAGCAAATAGCTGTCAGAAGAATGGTGGTCGTCTATTTGATTTAAATTGACTAAATTATCGGGTTTTAGATTTGTGAACAGCCTTTAGAGAGGATTCTTTTGGTAACATGATTGATGTTCGATTCAGCACGGAAGCGTATCGAACAGTTGTGAATAGCTATGCTGGTCACTTGATATGTTCTCAAATTGGAAGACCCTAAAATCCCAAAAATACGGGGACACAAAAACTCTGGAATTGCCATTATTGTGCCAGCATAAGAAGCCATGAAGAGTCTACGTCAAAATCATACATGTTTTAGGGCGGATGCGACCAATGTTGTACCTAGTATAAGTCTAAACAGCGAATAAAATTTTAATTTTTGACAGATTGTCCATACAAAAACTCAATCTGTCAATAGAAAAACTGTCAAACGTCAATTTTATTCAGAGAATAAAATTTATTCCTGTTTGGTCGAATCCGCCCTTAGTGAGAGTAACAAACCTAGCCATTATTTCCTCGTATCCATTGCAAATGCAATTAAGCAAATAGGTAGGTACCGTTAGCACTTAATGAATCATCGTCTTTCGAGAATAATTGCGCACTATTAATTGACACTTAGGTACACAATACGAGGTCTATAGGTATTATGCACCTCAGTGTGACCTAGAATGCGTCCTAATTAGGTACACAAACTACTCGACAGGGAAGCTCGATGGATTCCTCGCGCATGTGTGATTTAATATCCTACCTACTAATTATTATAATTGTCTGTCTACACCTGCTGTAGTAAAATTGTAGAGGACATGTTTGTGTTTTGCTAGAAATGATTACATGTAAAGTAACCTGTTACCATGGATTCAGTACATGATTCTGGAACTACCAGCGTTGAAAATTTTCGTCGGTTATTAAAAAAAAAATCAGCTGTTCAGTACATTTTGACCGCGTAGGTATTGCACTTTTGTAGGAAACAGCAGATTTTTTTTTATAACCGACAAACATTTTTTACGCAAGAGTCCAGAATCATGTAGTGCATCCATGGTAACAGGTTGTGTATCGATGTCTCTGCCATCCTGTATAAGTAATATAGTATACCTAGCTCTAATTTCTTGATACTTTGGCAAACTATTTTCACGTAGAGCGGATCTCTCCAATACCGATCAATAGTGTCACGGGATTCCGGCGCTGGACTGAAACAAAGGATCAATGTAAACCAGGCATTATTATAACAGACAGAGGTGCTAACAGTTGGTGGCCCCTTTGTGTTTTTTCTGCAGTAGTTGATATAGTAAATTATGACGTTTCCTGAAATACCACCTGAGCAAATCCGCGGGCAGGTGCTAGTAATTAATAATGGTTTGTTCAAGCGTCGTATTTATTGATTGCGCGTCCACGACCTCGCTTCGTTCAAGGGCTGAGGACACATTCTTGGAAACTATAAAACGTTGGAAACTTGAAGACGCCATTCGTTTTGTGTGTTCATGTCGAAATTTTCCTTATAACGATCTGTTAAATGACTGTATTAAGGTGTGTAACTGAGTTGTTGATGATTTTGGCTATACAATAATAATAACATAACAGGTGTCTTCCGCTCCTGACATCATTATTACATCAGTAAAAATATCCATAGAAAACCTGTCAGATAAAGAAGGGTACCTAAAGATAATACCAGTGGGTATAGAAATCACACTTCCGTACTTATCATGACTACCTACTACACTGAACAATATCTAGGTGTTACCACGAAAAGGTTATGTGGTCGTAACCTCATAAGTTTCAGGAAGTCTTTCTGATAGGATTTACGTCTGCATCATTCGCTGCTGAAGCTAAGGCTGCGGGCACGAAACCAGCGGCGAGGAGTGGTGGCCGAGCGGGGCGATGGCGATGGTATGGACGGCAGCACATCAAGCTACTACAATCTGTCAAATTTCTTTAATAGATTTTCAACTTTATTGCTATACCATTAGGTTCAAGATTGATTGGGAAAATTTGACAGTTTCGGGTAGCTTGACCTGCTGGCGTCTGTACAAAATTGCTCCGCCGCCACCGCCCCGCTCGACAGCCCGCAACCTAAGAGAGACCGAGTCGATAATGACAATGAAGCATGATATCTAGGTATCCAGACGCGTCTTGGAGATGGAGTACTGCCCGTCGAGTGACTAACTTAAATGTCAAAAGTAGGTACTTAGCCATTAAACGCACCATCAAAATGCATCAAGCAATAATGGGGTGATGTCATAAGGGTTCTGTTTTACCGTTTAAGGCGTAGAATCCTTACTAGCGATCCATTTCCGGTGACTAATCATTAGCATGTTTGACTCATGTTATTTATTGAACGGTTTAATGCAGCCTTGTAAGTTTTAATAGTTAATTTTTCATATGAATTACTTAGACTGTTTTTTCTAAGCTGATGGATATTGACTTGAACAGACGGTGCGTACAGTAAGTAATGAAGGATTATGTGTAGGTACTATTCTGTGTTACATGGAACTAATCGCACAATGATGTTTTATTAGTCGCTCACGGTTTATCGACCGCTGGCAGTAATAACAGCTTAGTTATTAGCACAGGAAGATTGTCTGTCCTCTCGATATAATTCTTAACTCATCTTTGATCACCTGGCCCCCTGTGGTTTCACTGAAGAGACCACTGTTTACCGGGTGATTTGAAAATGACGGAAACTGATCGGTATAACAATTCGAGAGTACCTAGTTAGCCTAGCTCTTCTTTTACTTAGGTAGGTACCTACATAAATAAACGTAACTCAAAATAATTTCTTCGAGTCCGTTACATACTAAAATGGGCTTTGAATTAACTAACCAGCTATAATAAGTTGACCAAAATTGTTATCTAAATCAACAGATAAATTGTAAATAATGTCGATAGTGCGGCAGGAAGCGATTTATTAAACTCCGTCCGATCACAATGTTTCGAATAAAAAGTAACATGAGCTTTGTTAACGTCACTTGATCACATCCCTTGTTATAATTTTTACTTTTTCTTTTATTAATAAAATCGAGAGTGTTCGGAGTTTATGGCAGGTGATATTTATTGTCTTTTGATCTTGTCTCGTATCAATATTTTGTATAAATTATACAAAGGTATAGTGTATTCTATCATCTATGAGTTTTTGTGGGTAGGCACGCATGATATCCCATAGTAGGTAGAAGCTCGATGTAGGCAGGAAGGGTTTACTTTTACTTGTACATGAAGTCGTCTTCTTATCTATACAAATAAATAAATTGAAGTATCTGTTTGTAATGTCCAATTATGTATCAGCTTTTACTAAATGGATATGAAAGTATATACGGTACTTATAATTTTTTTTCTGTCGGTTTGTTCCGGCTAATTTCCGAAATGGCTGGACCCGACTTTGACGGGACTTTCACTGGTAGATAGCTGATGTTATAAGGGGTAACTTAGGCAATTTTAGAAAAAGATTAGGGTCCCGCGCAAAAAAAAAAACATGAAATTGTGAACAAAATCCGATTCAAATAGGGAAGTATTGACATCCATGCGGTTGAAGCGGCAATAGCTAGTATATAATAAAAATAAAATGCGGTTCGTTGGTTAGCGCAACACTTCAGAACGGCTGGCAAACGACCGACTTGGCAAATTTTTGTTTTAAAATTTTTGTAATAGTCCGAAACAGGTTCTTACGGAAAGACAAAAATTGAAAATTTGCCGGGAAAATTGGAAAATTCGGAAAACTGAAAGTGCATTTTCTCTTGGAATTTTATATGAATTATTGAAATTTGGACAGGCCAACGTCTGTCGAGTCAGCTAGTAAGTTTATAAAACTAAATAGTTATTGTATAATTATATACTAACTTACTGTTAGTTAGGGCGAATTCGACCAAACTTTATACCTAGTTATAGGTCTAATCTAGCGCATAAATTTTAAAATTTTGACAGATTGTCCATACAAAAACTGTCGGACGTCAATTTTGTTCCGCGGATAAAAGTTATCTGACGGTGGTTAAATCAGCCCTTAGTCTTTTAATTTGGTACCTAGCGTAAATAGTTGTGTTATATTTTGTATATTAAACAGATTTTTATTCAGTTTATTTTTTCAATACATTAATATTTTAGATAACAACTTATACCTAATTAATTAATGAAATAACAAAATTATATCCTAACTTAACTAAAACTATTCACAAACTAAAATATGGCGTCGAAAAATTCCTCCGCATCGCTGTCGACTGGTAATGTACCCAAGAGACTGGCGGCATTGCCACGTTGTATGGCAATGCTTAGCCTCTGGCCAAGGTAAAAGCCGGCCCTTGGGTCACGGGAAGTGTCAACTAGCCGTTTGGAAATTTCGTTAAACAAACCATGAGCGCTCGGACCCCATGGCCCGAGGGTTTCAACCCCAAAGTTAAAAAGTTCGACTAATTAAATTCAACAGTAAGTAGGTAAAACTAAAAATGGGCTCGTCCGGGATTTGAACCCGGGGCCTCTCGCACCCAAAGCGAGAATCATACCACTAGACCAACGAGCCGCTTATCTTCAGCCTGAAAAGAAACCTTCGCACAATGAAATGTGTATAGGTAAGTAAACACAATAGATTCAGACCATTTTTATTATGAGTACGGGTAAGCGTACAATAGGTTTTTCGATCAGTAGATTTTACTTTGTTACTAGGTATAGGCAGAATCTAATTAACATGTCTTGTTTATGTTAATGAAAATCTTTTATTGTGATTGCTTTAGCGTTGATCATGTTTATTGTTTATCCGTGTTCATTGTGTAATCACAATAATTTGTAATTGAACATGTTGATCTGCAAGCACAGGTACTTATTTACGGAAGCCACAATCAATATTAATTTATACTATGATGATGGAGAAGTAATTATTGTATCAGTTTAAAGAATTCTAGCTGAAATTCTAGTTAAAAGCCTTAACGAAGTGTCTTTACTCGATATACTTATTTGTAATGGAAGGTACACGATTTCACCACAAGGTACCACAAGTATTTTCGAATTTGTAACCAGATGTTACAAATGCTAAAATACTTGCGCTGATAAGTATCAAATCATACACGATTATATATAGATACCCGTCGGGAAAAAATGATAGAGTGAAAATGCTACAACTGTTAGGCCTCGTTCAGGAAGACGCGGGGCGTCAGGCGCCGCGGTGCGCGGTGCGAGCTGTCACACAAACATACGGCGATGTATAGAGCGTTCAAGGAGAAGCGTTTTTGCACGCGTTTGTTTGAATTGTAGCGAAGCGACGGGCGACGCCGTGTAGGACGCGGCGGGTGACGCGGCAGATTTCACGGTGCGGCGGTCGAAGCGGCGGCCAACGCGGCGGGTGATGCAGCAGCCATCTTCGCGCGACCTTCGATGTGTGTAGGAAGGGGAGGGAGAGGTCCAGTGAGGGTAAGCCGCGGGCGTGGCAATTGACGACGCCGCCGCCGCGTGCGCCGCTGTGGCAGCGCCGGGTACCGCTGTCCCGCATGCCCCGCTCCTTCATAAACGAAACCACTAGTTACCATATGTTTGTCTTTGCGCGTGAAATGACGTGAGCCGCAGCACGCGCCGCCTGTCTGTGAACTGAAAAAACGTCCGACGCGCCGCGAGACGCCACGCCGCACGACGCGCGACGCCTCGCGTCTCCGTAAACGAGACCTTACTGTAACGGCCTGGCTACGGAAACGGGTGTCGCGAACGGCGGTGCGGCGGGCGGAGCGGCAACCCGTACGGCATAGTTTGCACGCCACGGGCAGTCGCGTTTGTCGCCGCGACCAGTATAGACCGAGAGCGCAATTTCTTTAGCAAAGTTATCTGGATATTGCTTTGAGAGTAGTAGTTTTTTTGGTTCAAGACATAATATTGGGAAGAGATTGTGGAGTACATGATTTGAATAAGAATCGAGGTATAGACGGAGAATCCCACAACAAGTACGAGAATAGCTGCCCTAGCTAGTATTTCTGTAATAAAAGTTGCAGTATTCATTATTTCATAGCGAATACAACTATAGTTTAGTTTCTGCATCATTCGCCGCGTCTGCCGCCCGACACCGTGGCATGCGCCGTACTAACGCCCGACGCTCATGCGTCTCGCTCGGCAAACTTCGTCGGTCGTCCGCCGTTCTCCGCTGCGCGTGGCATGATTAGTACCATATTAGTACATTTCTATACATTTGTTTTAGTCGCTAGACGCTTCGCCGTTCACACCGCGTGAATTTTCACTGCAGCGAATGTCCTGTGACGATGCGGTAAAGCATCTTACAAACAACTGTTACTGCATAGCAAGCAACAAAATTAATACTCTGTATCTAAATTTTCAGCTCATCACAGGGGGCTTTACACCGACTCTAAATAGGATATTTCTTGACCACACCGAACCAATAAACCATCTAACCGACGATTAAAACCCATTCACAGTATCATAAATACAAATTTTCCGCTTCACAAAAATCCTTTCATTGTACAGTCGTGCACATCGTGCCCCACAAGCCGGTACCAAACAGGTGAAACGAAATCCTCTTTTAATCTTATTAATAGACATGTAAATACCGGATACATTTCAACAGGTCAAATAAAACATTTTTCTTTTCTTGTCCTACGCAGCGATAAGTATAATATATTGGTAATTAGGCTGTAATATATTGAGCATCGGTGTTTCCCTTCCTTCATCAACGGAACATAATTCTTACTTTACGGATTTAATATTATTTATACACTATTTATTACGGATTGTAATGTTATAGAGATAGAATTCGGATTTTCGGATGTGTATATAATTAATTTCTTATTTTGTTGTGAAATGTGTGCTGATCATGCCCATTTGCATTTGATTTAAAATAGTGTCAAATACCAGAGATACGAAAAACTTTATTTATTAGCGTATTAGCATTTGCATATGAAAATGTTTAGGTTTTAGTCAAAATAAACATGCGGTGGTTATTACAGTTGGGTTCGTAATATAACATATAAAACTCGGTTGACAAGTCAAAATATAACGAAGCAGGCACACAAACAAAATATTATAATATTTAAAGAAACTGAATTCTTTCAGGAATTATAATTATTAATTACACCAAAAATGATTTAATAGAGCTATGCTAGTCATCCAAGTAAGTGTCAAACAGTAGGTAGAATTCATGGGCTAGGCCTAAATTAACGAATCATTTAATCAATACGAGAACGCAAAACAAGGGCTCGTCCGGGATTTGAACCCGGGGCCTCTCGCACCCAAAGCGAGAATCATACCACTAGACCAACGAGCCGCTTGTTTTCAGCCTGAAAAGAAACCTTCGCACAATGATTTGAACATTAAACTCGGTATATCTGCGAGTATGTCACGTTTTCTGGTGACCATAAATAATAATTTCTATGTTATCTTGAACAGCACTGAAAAACGGTGAAAGAAAAATATTATACATAGATAGATAAAACATTTATTCAGTGCACACAAAAGAGAGCACAACACACAAAAGCACAATTAAATGATGATAACAAATTGCATGATTATTCAATACTAGCTGTGCCCCGCGACTTCGTTCGCGTGGAAGTCGTAAGATACACAATATACTAAAATAACAGCCACATTTTAATAAAACTCCCTCGTCCGCCGACCCGTCGCGTTGCATCACTCGCCCGCGCTATTACTTCGTTTTCGCTTAGAGTTCTTTCTGACTTTTTTCTTTTTACTCGGCTCCTAAGGGCCGTAGCGTGATGTTAAATAGCCTATAACTATCCTCAAGAATTGGGCTACCAAATGCAAAAATAATTCTTCAAATCCGACTTTTTGTTCACAATTTCATGGGTTTTAATTTTTTTGCGCGGAACTTAAATTAATTTCCAAAAAAAAGTTGCCTTAGGTACTCCCCGTAGAGATCCTCTCCGTATCCGTAGGGGTCCTCCTCTAGAGTAGGCAGTGACCTGTCGCTGCCGGCTGTCGTTAATTCGATGGTCGGCAGCGAGGAGTCCTGGGACGCGGTGGTTTCCTTCTGCGAGACAGTCATCTCTCAGAAGGAGGCTGCGGAAAGGGAGAGGGAGATCACATCCTCTCACCCAGCCCGCAGCAGGCGCATTGGGCATCGGCGGAGGGCGGACAACGCCCTCTTCCAGCCCCCCTAAATGGGTCCAGGTGCGACGGACTCGGGGATGTCCGTCGCCCCCCATACATCGGACCCGAGGTGGCGGCGCGTAGTGTTCCACGCGCGCCCCTCTTAGACGTCGCGGGGGGAGTCAAACACCGCACTCCCCCCCTCGACACGAGGAGAGGCCTGCCGTGGCGGGCCGGCACCAGCCGGGGGTTGCGGAAGGATCGTAAGTTCTCGCGACCCTCGGCGTAGGTGTGAGATGGAACACCGGGGTGGTTTTTAGTCAGTAAGAGTCTGACAGACCCCTCCGCCCGCCTCAGGGCGGAGGACATCCATGAGGATTTTCCACCCCGAAACAAAAAAAAAAAAAGGTACTCCCCGTAACATCAACTATCTGCCAGTAAAAGTCCGGCCAGTCGTTTCGGAGATTAGCCGGAACAAACAGACAGACCAACATTTTAAAAATTGCTTTTTTGTTATAAGTACCGTATATACTTTCATATGCATTTAGTAAAAAGTTGTTATTTTGGCATTTTATTTATTTGTATAGATGTATAGATATAAAAACAATGTGCCAATAAATAAAAAAGAAAAACATAAGTACAGAAATAGTGACACGATGATATACAAATCAAATAACGAAACAAGGTGCGGTGTGCGTCTCAAATGGGAGTCCATCTCAGCTTGTGTCAGGCAAATATACCTGACGCTGATGTTCTGTTGAATCTCTGCAGAGAAGAGCAGTGACATACAGACGCCGAGCAGACGAGATAAATACAATAAAATAAGCCTAGAATTCGTTGTCTGAAAAATCCAATACGTGGGCCAGTTTTGTGTCTTATAACTTTCGTCATGTAGCCATTCGTGCTATAGACTGGCATTATACATTGAATGACAATCTTCTCACTCCTGCCTTCTGATTCTCGTCAGGGCTTTCATAAACAATTTTGCAGTATTAAGCTGGCTTCCCATGGTGCGTAATTCTGCGGATTATCACGTACGGCTGACTCTTTCAATGGTGCGTCGGTGCGGGCTGGTCCGCGTCCGTCCGCAATATCACGCACCGTGGGAAGCAAGCTTTAAGCTGGTGTCCCATGGTGCGTGATATTGCGGATGGACGCGGACTAGTCCGCACCACGCACCATGGGAAGAGTATCGTCCGCGCATATACGTCCGTCGCGGTGCGTCCGATCTTCACTTCAAAGGTGCAAACTTCTCTGTCACTTTGTTATGATAATTTGCAGAATAACGTACCGTGGGAAGCCAGCTTTAGGTATTATTTTCAAATACTATTAAAATATTAAATTATTACTATTAAAATTAACTCTCTGCCTGCGTCTGTGTTTCCGAACGTATACAACCCCGATCTCGTCAAAGTGAGAGTTAACAGGCTTCTTCTGGGTAAGCTCGCTCCATCGTCGACTTTGTCTCTGTCATCTCTGACCTAGACTAGAGTCAAGAGCAAACCTATCTTAAATTAAAAAAAAAATTAATATAAGAAAGTAGGTACCTGAAAGCGTCCTAAGAGAAATTATTGTGTAGTTTTGTTGAAGGATCTCACGACACCATTCACCTTCTTTAAATATACAGACTTTGACACCTAAGTCTCTTGTAAAAGCCCTATTATGGAGATTATAAAGTCTATTTTTCCGTGAATTTAATTTCTACGATTGCAGTGTGGATTACGGCGTATTAAACTTGCGGTGTTTTCAAATCAAAGCGGTTGATCTTTCAGGTGATGGTCGGTGGTCCTAAAATCAGCGGATAACGGGAGATTTCACCAAAGAGTGCATTGAGGTTGAGAGGTCAGCTGCACTTTTCAAGAAGTTACATACATCTAGGTAGGTACTGAATGTTTGTTTGTAAGGGACAGTGGTTTTGATGGTAAAAAAAAACATGAATGAAAAAATCAAAGACTTGGCACGTAACACTCGATGACAGAATATAACTTTTGCAATTCTTAGTAAAAGTTCTGATATAGCTATCGTAATGCCTGTGCTCTTCAAACGATCAGAAGAAGATGATTAATCAAACAGATCTTGTGAAAATATATCAAAGAAACGAACCTACCACCATGTCTTCAAGAATCGATCGAAATATTTTAGCACAAATTTCCCTTAAAAATTCTCCCCATAGATCGCCTTAAACATTCACTCACAACCTCATGGCCTCATACACGTGCTATGCGCCCGAGTCGACCGCAGCTTTACGACGCACATGCGAATTGGACGGCGGAACATCACAAACAGATCGTTCAGCATAAACACCCACCGTGGGACTTGACGGTGCGACGGCGCCGTAACTTACGGTCTACGAACCTACGTAGTGCCACGAAACAAATATGTACAGAAGGTTAGTTTCACGCGACGTGCGAATACGCACGCACTCATAGCCACGCTTCACGTACAGCGGGTGCAAGCGCACTCGCGACAGGCATTCGACCGAGTGAGGCCGAGATCTCGGTGCGTACGCGTCTATGTGTGCGTGCGCCTGTTTTCGCTCGTTGTATGGAGCTGACCTTCTATACCTATATATTTTGTGGTGCCGAGATCCATCGTTAAATACTGGTTTGTGATGAACACTTACTACTAAACTGTTGAAGTGTGAATGTTTCAACAGTAAAGTTCAGCTAAAGAAACTGTTGGTGGGAATTTGCCCGCGGATGGATCAAAATCATTATGAAACAGTCATCTTATTATGGGACGAAAATGTACTTACTTCACTTACCTGCATATACTACATATGGCTTATATTTAACTAACCGTTTCTTGGGTACCAACCTTATTTTATGCAAATTTCCATCAACATTGTTTCGTTATAATTTTCTGAGAGATGGGAAAAGGTCGTTATTCACTGACGCGACGAAGGTGGTGTGATGATCTAATCATGTTTGCGGGGCCAACATGGTCAGACATCGCATAGAATAGAGAGGTTTGGAAGGAAAAAGGGGTCCCAGCAGTGGGACAAACCGAAGGCCAAAAAAAAACCCGTAGGGCAGATTTTTGAAAGCCAGCAGTATGTGAAAACCATTCATAGACATTCATAGGTCTTAAGAAACCTTTTACATCTAGCTCATTATCGCGAAAGTAATTGTGTGTAGGTTTTAGTAACAATACCATAAATATGAATTACTTATTTATGTACAGTAATGGACCCTGAACAATGTTTTAGTACTTAGCACATAATATATTTTTATTATGTTTCCTACAGTTAAAATATTTTCTGTGTAGTATTGTGAAATGATAATTTTGTGCTAACTACACCCAAATGACGCTGTAAAACTGGAAAGTGTAGTACCTACTTTAATAATGAAAAGTTTTTATTTATTTATTTAATGTGTTTCTAACAAAAGAGTTAAACGCATATGCGTTACGCGTTATTTTACTATGGCTCGATTTTGTTGAAAATTGCTGAACTCTGCTGGAAAAACTGGTGAAATTGGCGATAGTTGTAAAATAAATATCTAGCAGGTAAAGAGTTAATTAAAAAATATCATAATAATTTAAGTGTCGGTATCTGTGAAGCTGGTAGGTCTAATAAAAAATATAAAACAGTAAGTTAAAGTCACACCCGATTTTTCACATCACAATCATTTTAGCTCGAAACATTTTCTCTCATAATAATTTTTGTTCGGAATTAATTAATTTGATAGGTGAAATTATTTTTAAAATGACCCTTAATGTCTTCTTTTTTATAAGGCTTGGGCCAATTTGAGTATCTTTATTTGTAAGTGCTGATTTGGATTCAATTACTTTACTTAAAATTAAATTTTAGCAAGCCCGATCTTGCTAAGCCTTCATGGATTCATACCATTTCATCAAAATTTCAGTACTGCTGGCTCTACTTTTGGCATTTTATTTCAGTATCATCTCTAAAGCCCCAACGGGCATTAGAGATGATACTGAAATAACAAATTTATTTGACGTTCAGGATTTTTGGTCGTTAGAGAATTGTCTCTACTACTTGTATGAAATGTACTTACATTATTTTATTATCGAACAAGGTGTACCAACCACTGGACTCTGCACAGTCCAACCTAGTCGTGTTCCTAAAGCCAACAGGTTTTCGTCCACTCGCACTGATCGACCCGTGATAATAGAATATAATAGAATAGTTCTTTATTTGCACAGAAAGTAGGTACAAGTTGCAGATGTTAAAATGAAAAATGATCCATATACTAACTACCTTAACTAAGGCACGCAAACAGTTTAAGCTATACCTAATAATAAAGACTCATTCAAAATATATTATTGACACATTGAATGAAATCAATACAAGTTTACCATGTCAAGATGAAATTCATTAAATAATTTGAAATAGGCAATACAATACAAATAATGCGACCTAGAACATCAGAACGAATTAATAAATCAATAATAACATTGTCATCTATACAGTCAGTGATCACAACACCCTTCTTTTTCAACAGAGATATAATCGTATCGCTCTTATTCAGTTTCGGAAGATTTCCACAGATTACCTGTTGTTCTAAAGCTTGTATCTTATATACGAAGCTGCATTGTAAATTCTTTACGCTGATGTCATAAACTTTGTGTTTTTGCTTTTTGGTGACAGCTCCTCCGAATAACGTGTGACTCAACTCTACTTCGTCAATAGGCTCTAGTTTAAGTTCTTTTACTATCTCGCTTGTTACAAATGAACGTTGTGCACCAGAGACGAGTAAAGCTCTTAATGTCAATTTATTACTGCCATGCACAAGGTTAATCTTCAAAGTTTGCAACAAAACGGTCTTTGAAGAAGACGACTGGTTTAGTACAGTTTCTTGTGGGTTAGAGCCGTCAGTGCTCCATTGAGTCATTGCATCCTTGTCTTTTGTCAGACCACCACACATGATGGGATAATGCCTTCTACCACAGATCACACATTTAGGGTGTCTTTTGCACGATTCCACATATGATCGACTGTCAGGCAAATAAAACAAGCTTTTTTATTCCTTACCTTCCTCTAGCGTTTTGGTTCCTCTAGCGTTTTCTATATGGCCACAAGGCATTCTGAGCTAGCGTGGAAGTTTTGTCGCACCATAAGCACTTAACAGCACTTTCTATCGGTTTTTCCTACAATATTTTGTGGTTGGTTTTTCTCATTCTTCCTATCAGTAGTGGTGAAACAGGCTGCGGTCAGCTCAGCTTCTGAATATTTCTCTGAGAATCCAGAACGTGCCGAACGTATCCCTCATCTGACCACCACCTAATTTGACAAAAGTAAGCAACTTGTTGAGTGTATTACCTTCTTGGCCTACATGAGTACCTATGCGATCTGTTCCAAGCCTTTAATATAATAATATCCTCAGGTAAGGCTGACTCGACTAATGGAAACAGAAATGCTGCATACTTCTCCTCAGTTACACCCAATGAATCTAACGCCAGAATTTGCGTCATGAGTTTGTCGTAAAGTACTCTTAATGATATTTTTGCACCTTTGGATTGAGCTAACACTAGCTGTAATAACTCACGAGCATAGTGTTCAATAACAAGTTCGTCTTTAGCAAATCGTTCCTATAATTGCTTTACGACCTTCTGATAATTTTCTCCATTTGGTGGAAAACTCTTTACTAATTCTGTCGCAATTGAACCCTGCTCTATACATTGTAAAATGTAGTGGCACTTATCATCATTGTCAATGTCGCTATTTATGTGAATCTTGTTAAATTGAGACCAAAACCAACCCAATTCTTTATTTCTCCATCGAATGATGGAAGCTGCAGTTTGGGTAGTCTAAAATTACGATGCTCATTAATACTTTCTGACAAATTGTTAGTTTTATCAATCCCTTTAACAGTACCTCTATTGGAACATTGCGACTCTTCATCTAAAAGTTCTTTAACTTTATATTTAATTTTATACCAACGAGCTTCATAACAATCAGAGGCATCTATAACTTGTTCCAACAGCTTTTCGTCCCTCTGGTCATCGTCCAATCACATATTTTCACTTTATTTTGAACGATGGAGAGCTCGTTGAACAGTTTACCTAGCCTCTCATACTCGGGTAATAATGCGCTTTTATCTTTCTGAGACAGAATATCTTCAATTTTACTCACGCATTTTGTAAACCGCTGATGTATAATTTTCCTCGCCTCTTTTGCCTTATCCATTATCACGGTCGCCAGATATTACAGTTTGGGTCGGGAATTACTCTATTAGATACAACGATTTACTTGGAAAAAAAAAATCAGTAGACCTTCATCATATTTTTCCCATATTTTTCTAGTGACAGTTTTTATAGTACTAAAAACAATTTCTTTTTATTAAGTACCAAAGACAATTTCTCAACACGCTGTATGAAATTTATAAATGAGTAATGTACCTATACGTATGTTTCTAAAAATACATATATTTAAGCTCGCTTATGGGGTGAGTCGATTTGGTTGCACGCGAATGTAGTTGGTACTCTCAAAGGTTATTGCATCACATTTGGATGGCAGCCATAGTAACTCAGTTTGTGATGTGGTAGGTACATAAACTTTTTGATAACCAAAATAACATTTTATTTCGCAGAAATTAAGATTGAAAGTTGTCAAGCAGTGGTGTCGCGTTATGTGACGTAGTTGTTTGAAATGAGCTCCATCAAGCCTATGAGGTCTGCGACATTGTCGAAGACTATTTTATAATGTGGCCAGTGACACTATGTTTAATTTATTTAAATAATGAAGTAAAGAAAAATATTTAGGTATTACATTTAGGTAATTTTATCACAATCAAATGTGGGTAGTTCGAAAAACTGTCGCTGCTGACGCCGATGAATGACACCCTCCTACATCAGTCTTCTCACCACCGCGGTCAATGCAACTTGATCGATACGTCGATGGGCTTGGCTACGAGTTAATCGAGGCAGTTGGTCCCACTTACATGAATCACGTTCGAATCACTCCGCCTCTAAGACGGCCCACTAACCCAATTATATTCACAATTCTCATCCATATTTTAACCGCGTGGATGTCGGAAAATATCCTACGGGAACGTACTACCGGGATTAAAAGTACCCTATGTGTTAATCCAGATTATAAACAATCTGTGTGCCAAACATCCAAACCCGTTCTGCGGGCCTACCACCACCTCTTAAAGCAGTATTATTTTAATGTTACTTCAGTGTGAGAAAGAGATGAAGCTATACAGGACGTCTAGCTCCATCTCTTTCCCACACTCAAGTAAGATTACAATAATACTGCTTTAAGAGGTGGTGGTCTAGCTCCTGGTGTTTTTGCGCCAATCCGTAACATACATCCACACAAACGGACAAAAAATCTAAAAACTATATTTTCGGCATCAGACTCGTTCCCACACCTCGTAGCAGTTACTTAAAAAAAAAAACATTGTACAGTTTTGACTTCGTTAGTATTTACGAATTCTCGAATGAGAATTATATAGGTGTCATATATTCATATTCCTTAGTACAGATACCACATTTAACCAGTCGTTAAACCGCACCAACTAAAACTTAAACGATAAAACTTCAAGCTAATCCGAGGTTACAGTTAACCAAATACGGTGCCGGCACCTCATTTCGTCAGCTCGCGGCTATCCAGCGGAAAGATGGCAATTTTGGCACGGGTTCGAACTGCAAACACATTGCACATGCAGGCAGGCCGCCGAGGGAACCCCAAATTGCTTACCGAGACACCCTCTCTGCAGTAACTCATATGCTGTTCACGACATTTCGTGAAACCTCGTTGAAGTTGCAGCGAGTTCTTTAAACTAGGGAACTTTCGATAGGTCTCGTTTGTTGTGATGAAATATTGAAATGGTGTATGATGTGACGTTTAGTAAAGGGTTTATCTCTGTCGAAATCTGAATTTATTTTTGTTTTTTTTTTGTATAATTTATTATTTTTCTTTATTATTTCATGAACACATCGTAATCGGTGGGTTCATGAAATAATAAAAGGCAGTTTTTATTACATAAACATAATAAATAAAAAGGATGCAGATAGTTACCTCCGTCGTATAATAGTTTACCAACAAGTAGGTAATTGTAGCTTGTAGTAAGTGCCTACCTATTTAGCAAGTCATCATGAGTGTAAAATGACAATTCTTAAATACTTTAAGGTTATAAAGCCACTGCCTACTATAACTTAGATACTTAAAAATTTACGCAGCATTTAATTAAAAGAAAAGGTGTAATGCGGTTCCTACCGTCCCTAGTCGGTCAAAATTGCTTGACAAGCATTTACGTGATTGACAAGCACGCTTGACGAGGCTTGATACAACGTCAAGCATGCTTATCAAGCATCCGCACTCATTTTCATTTTAGTTTCCGTAGCACACTGAATGTGTTACTTGACAAGTATGCATCTAAACGGCCAAGCATGCTTGACAAGCATTGCAAAAATAAAATTTTTCATCAAGCATTATCAAGCACGTAGTTTGCTTGTCAAGCACGTCAAGCTTTGTTCTAGACGGTAAAAACTGCTCGACAGGCACAAACAATTCACGTGCTTGTTAAGCAATTTTGACCGTCCAGGGACCGCATAACAATTTTATAACACTCTTAAAACATCACTTAACAAGCTTTTCTTTTCTTGTAAAAATATAAGCCAATCAGCAAGGTGGTTCCGGCGCTGACTGTCCAGGGTGCCCCAGGAGTACACACATTACAGTAAGTATCGCCACTCTCTTGGAGTCTTTAACAAAATAATTTCAGAAGAAAACTTACTGGAAACTTTTAAAATTTTCCTAAAATGACCAAATTCCAAGAGGGCTGGCAACATCTCTGTTTATTCCTCATGTAATTGTCGTAGTGTAGCTTATTGTCAAATTTTATTGCCCATATCAACTTTGTGTGTACTGTCAAAATTACTACGCCGTTATTCTCAGTTCGTGTTTGTCTGTTGAGAGTAGATAAGTAGCAGTTATGAGTATAGATCTGAAATTTCAGTATTTTATGATATCGTTAACAGTTTTAATTGAGTTTGTTTTGCATTCATTGGTATGCTTTTTGGTGTCCATGTCCCATAATCCTCACTTTTGAAAACTTTATGAAAATCAATTTTGAGAATGCCAAAAAATAGTCAAGAAATAGTCATAAATAGCCACCAAGGTAAAAAAAAATAGTCGTGTTGCAACTCCGAAGTTATAGCTATAGGCAGGTGAGGATTACAACGAAATGGTCCCGCTATAATCCTCACCTCTCGTGCAGGCAAACGGCGCGGAATATCGACTTGGTTTCCCTTCAAAAAATAGTCATGAAATAATCGTGACCCCGCCCCCGTGCTGAATCTCAAAAATAGTCCTTTAAGGATTCCAGAGTTATAAAGGTACTCGGTGAAGATTATGGCGGAACGTTTTTCCGCCATAGTCCTCACCTGTTTTCAGCTAAACGGATTTCAATTAAAACTTGGTATAAAAAATAGTCTAGAAATAGTCGTCCCAAACGATAACAATTTCGACCTGAGGCCGTACTATGAACAGTACAGTCCGAAAAAGGGATTGTGTTATCGGTCATGTATAGCTAGGTCTCTCTCGCGCGCTGGAATCATGATGGTGTTAGAACGTCATAATATGGTACCAGGTTTACTCTGTATGTTAAAAATCGATGTAAACTTCTACAGTATAGGTAGGTAGTATTTTTCTGTTCCTATCTTTTTTGTTTATATGTGTGTACATAAACTGACAAATAAACATTGTGTTAGGCAGGCACCCGTTGAGAAAAGAAAACGCATATTTTTTATGAGCACATAGCCAGCATAAACAAGCATCTGAATATTCCCCAAAAATTTTAGTAGGTAAGTACTATACTACGGAAAAAAACCAGTACCTAGTGTCTTTCTCAATTAACCATAAAGATATAAACCCAAGTAATTCAAAACTAAGATTGTTCTCGACAAGAAAATCTTACAGAATTTCGTAACAAGGCGACATCATATTCCTTTCTAATTTATGACAACTTCGCATAAAACAAAGCCCTCGGAAGCAGTAGCCGGCCAATAGGCCAACGAGAAGATAATATAAGCGATTTCACCAACAGTTAATCACGTTCTTCAACTAAACACGTATTGAAGGCAATACGTATGAAAAACATCGTTTTTGCCACACGACATGCATTATGACGATTATTTACGGCTTGCAATAAAACTCAACGTATGCAAATGACACAGGGAGTGATTCTCTACAGATGAATCTCGCATACCCCTCTCCGGGAATGGCTACAAAACTTATTGATGGCTAAAATGACGCTTTTTGCTGATTGGAAGTTTATAATTATGTGAATTAGTTGATGTAGGAAGTAGTCAGAAACAGGGTCTTGATGTCAGATGTTCTAAGGTTGAGGAAGTAATTTTAATTTTTGGTTTAACTTACCTAATTAAAAAAGTTTCGGTATGTAAGGAAATAAATTAGACGGGACATAGAATCCGGGTAAAAACCAAATAATAATCTGACATGTTACTGATTAACGCGTGCAACAAACACGGAAAGTTTTCATCATCTTCTTCCTGCCCTGTTACTTGGAGTCGGCGCAACACGTTTTCTCTTTCCATTTTCCCCTGTCAACCGTCACGCTATCATTCATATATCTTATTCTCGTTCATATTATTCCTCACACAATCCACCCATCTTATCTTTGGGCTTCCTCTCCCTCGCTATCCACGCAAAATTTTATGTTACAGTAACTTACAAAACATTGCTATACCCCCAAATTCCTAGTCAATATTGACTTAACTACCACTATTAATAAACAATTCTTTGGAACTCCGAACTCCTAACAATGACGCGGAGTGTTCTCAACGTCATTATGCGTGCATTCGTCTCGAAGCGTGGTTTTACGGCTGCAAGTGGTACCTCCGTGATGCCGCATACAGAACTCGATTAGCAACATGTTCACTACAGTCATACAGCTTCAGGAATGTGAGGTCACATTGTTTTCTATATTTAAAAAGCATTTTCTCGGCTATAAAACTGTGCGAGCGCAACCTTGTTGGTATTGGAGGTTTGCGAGGACGCGTTTGCTGGTTCGCTGAATAAATTAGTAGGTACCAGTGATATGTGCATAATTATTTGGTCAAAGTATATTAATTCTTAGTATGTAGTTATGCCATGTTAGGCAATGTTTAGTTTAACATCGGACTTAGTTACTGTAACAAAGAGTTGGACAACATTCGCTGGTTATTAGAAAAAACAAGTACCTACAAACTTTGCTATCTGCCCGAAAACTAGTTTGTAATCTAACTAGTTGCTAAAGTAATTACTGTTATAGTGTAATTGCTAAAGTCTGTTAGTTAAAATGTGGTGGTGAAATGTCTATTTACAATTCGTAAACACGTCGACATTAAATACCTTCGCTTTGCATAAAATGTTGTTTATTGAATATCATTCCAATACACATGATATCATGCATGACCACATAATAATAACAAAAATAACCCCATCGCCGTATCTCTACGTTGACGTCGTGGTGGGGCTTGCGCGCTTCGAACTCTAGGTCTGTGCCGGTAGAGGTTACTTTGCCGGAACAGGTCTAGGGTGAGGAGCCAGACCAAGAGAGATACAGAAACCCGCAGGGCAGCATGTGGCGAGCTGCTGGGCAGTAGCGACCCCACGTACCCTATCTCCCGGGAGAACTCATGTTCCTCATCTCTGGCTTGCCTTTATTGGCCGGCTGGAGTGAACACTGACGAGAACTGACCTCTCACCTCATTCTTGCCTTTATTGGCTGGCTTGAGTAGAGATTCGCAAGAGCAAACGTGCTCGGAGGAAGGAAGTAGTCCAGTAAGATGCTGGTAGGGATCTTGACCGTACTTCCGGGATTGTCCTGATAGCCGTGGAATACCTCTCCACTCCTCTTAAGCACCTCAAGACATGTTGCCCCCTTGTCGCTACGACACTATGTGCTAGCGACCGTTTCCGGGGGCCCATTGTTGAGTGTGCAAGTCACCCCCTGCCATTTTATCCGTGTATTGTATTTATCACACATTGCTCAGGCAGGGGCCATAGTCCTTCCATAGTTTTAGATAACCAGTCCACTTTAGCCATCCAAACCCATAGCCCAATTTTTTTTTGTCTCCATATTCTGCAATAGTCCTACACCATCCGGGGGTTGTCCTTGGGTGCACTTGCATAGTACCTACGCACAGGGATAATCGTCGGTTAGTGCCTCATTTCCATTGAAAGCGTCTAACGGGCCTCTGCGAGTTGGCTTCGGCCCCTCATATGCCTTCTAAAGGTCCGGGACCCTGGGGTCCCGAGAAATATAAAAAAAAAAAAAAAAAAAATTATCAGATTTACTAAATCTAAGTTCAATTTATATTACATCTAAGGATCATCCACAGATTACATACAGACCGTGAATCTACTGGTTAATAAATCTAATAAAATATTATGTTTACGTCACTGACATGTCAAAGGTAACGCGTAAGTCTTTAATCGGGTAATAACTGTCAGTTTAAATCAATCACGCGAGCTCAAAGCTGGTATGTTTTGATTTTGACGAGTTTCGTTTTTTCCCCTGTCACACCTGTCTGGTTTGATGAAGCGGAAATTGTGAGTTGTTATTAAAACTGAGTTAATGTTGATGTGTTAAAATAGCGTAACGATTTTAATGTAGTTAAATAGGGCTGATTATTCTCTTAATTCTAGGATGTTAGATAGATCTATCGATCTATTTAGATAGTACATTTATTATGTACATAATAAAGAGAGTACACCATAAAAATTACAGATATAAATGATTGATGTTAGAGTGATTATATTTTAGTCTATTAGGCAGTATGAATTATAAGAGCCTGCAGTAGAGACTATTGATTTAACGTACCTATAAAGTTTTGATGAAGATTATTTGTAAAGAATTTATTAATTCTGCATTTTTTTACATACTTCCATGATATAATCACATACTACCTACAACATTATATAGTCTTGTCTTTTAAACAGATACTAGAAGATATTTTGTGAATGTGAGAACGTTGTAGGCTTAATAGATTGTAGATTTGTAGACCATTTTCTTTTCTGTTAAGTACCTGGTACTTGTTGACAGGCCTGAACCCATACTTAATAACAGTGTAATTTGAAAACATTGTAAAAACCAATTATTTTTAAAAGAGTAACCGTGGAGTTTCTTGCCGGTTCTACTCCATAGGAAACGACCAATTGGAACCGTGCACCTAGCTTCTGACGTTTCATAAGTGCCTATGTAGGCTTACGTGAAATAAAATATTTTGAATTTGAATTTAAATTTCGAATAACATCTACTCCTAGGTATATCCTAACCCCAACCCCTCCCCCCTCTGCCTAACCCTTCGGGGAAACAAGGCGTGATGTTTTGTTATGTTGTTACTAGGTATAAAATTAAATTGATTTCAGATTTAATACAATACGGATTATCAAAGGGCTATGAAAGGCTGTGCCAACATAATCTTTTATTTTATTTTATTGATTCACCGACAATTGTCCATATTGTTTTTATGCCAAAGGTAACATGCAAAAATTTATTTGTATGCAACAATCACTTACAGGCATACTCCGCATGCTTAATTTATAACAACCAAATATTCATGAATGGAACAGAAATCTGTTTAGCATAGACTATACTAAAACACAATATAGAACCTCAACCTGCGTCGTATGTAAAGAGTTGGCGGTGTGGCCAGTGGTAAAAAAAACACTACCTGCACTCTCAGCCTTCCAAGAACGTAAAATTGTTAAGTCAAACAAGCGGCCAGTTTGTTCTACAGACGGACCAACGCACAATATTGTGTTATTTCTGTTTATCACTTTAAATTGCCCCTACTTAGTAGACGCGTGGTACATGAATTTGTATTGTAAGCCTTAAAAGGAGAAAGTGTGTTCACTTTATATATTTTGTTTAACATGATGCTTATAGGGCATAATCATAATACTTATCACAATTAATTGCTGAACTGACTGTCATAAATTTAATGGAAATAAATAAATTAACCGTAGGTAGCACTTGCAGCGTCATTCTGCAAAAACTTTACATCGAGTTCACTAATTCCGCATCCACGATGAAAATTTTGTTTAGACTCTAAAAACGTTGCTTATAATTGAAAAAGTTATAGTTAAGCTGCCGCAGACAGGCGCAACGCGACTCTAGTAGAATAATTTCTATTAAAACTTCATGGACATTGTTCTACCAGAATCGCGTCGCGCGTCGCGCCTGTCTGCGGGAGCCTTTAAACAGTCACTAATATTACTTAAGCAACCTCCTAGCAGACACAAAACAATGTGAATAGGACATATATGTATGTATATAGGGACATGACACTGTATTAAGTCTTACAGATTAGCCTATTTATGTATGCAGGTAGGTAGTATGTGACTGCCTCGTTGGTCTAGTGGTCGCAAGCGCTATTGCTGAGCATGAGGTCCTGGGTTCGATTCCCAGGTCGGGCAAAGTGTTATTGGGTTTTTCTATCTGGAATTTCTCAGTAGCAGCCCGGAGTTTGGATTTGTGCCCGGTAGATGGCAATAGGCTCGCCCCCTATTACATGGGACTTAAACATAACTGGCGAAATGCGGGTGTACTACAGGTACACCTCTGCCTAACCCTTCGGGGAAATAAGGCGTGATGATGTTATGTACGTAGTATGTAGCTAGTTTATGAATAAACTGAAAGATTTAGCGAGCTTCCAACAAGACTTTCGACATTTTGATAGATAAAAAGCTGTTAATATTCTATCCATTGTTTCTGTAATCATTTGCCACTCAAACAAACACTTCAATACATTAAGTTCGCTTAGCGTGGAAGCTTCCTTACATTAGCACCAATAAACAAGATGTAGATAGATCAAGATTTTAATAATTCAGCTATATAATTCGATTGTTATGTGTACTTTTGTGTGCCAAGAATAAGTCGATAAAATCTAAGATCGATATACTGATTAGAGTTTACGATATTACGTGTGTAGATTCTGTTCTTTTAAAGTAAGTATGTATAATGAGTTCATATTAATAGGACGCGCCTAATGTCGTTTATAATGATTGCATAGTACTTTAAATTTGATTAAGTTTATTCTGTTTGTTCATACTAATCAAATAATTATAATAACCGGCCAAGTGCGAGTTGGACTTGTACACGAAGGATTTCGTACCACCGACCAATATTTAACGCCACATACATATTTAAATAAAACACTTTAGTTTAAAAAAAATCTTCAGTTTAAAAAGAAACACGTTTCTTGTATGGGAGTCCCCACACAAGAAACCATAATTTAACCCTTTAATTTTTTAACTTTAGTTTTTTTTCATTATTTTTGTTATAGCGGCAATAGAAATACTTACACAATCTGTGAAAATTTCAACTGTCTCCTATTAAGGTTCATGAGATATAGCCCGCTGACAGACAGACGGACGGACAGCGGAGGCTTAGTTATAGGGTTCCGATTGGCACCCTTCGGGCACGGAACCTTAAAAAGCAATTGTTAAAACTTATATATAAGATTTTCTGGGCCCTATAGGTATCTAGTATAATTAAGAGGGGACGGGGCCTGCGAGGAATTTGAAAAATAGGTATTTGAAGAAACTTTTGCCGTCGCGCTGAGCCCGAACAATCCCCGTAGAGTGTGATAGGGACAGCTGCAGCTTAGACCGATTATATCATAAAAATGTTGACGAGATCGACGTTTCCTATTTCCCCTTCTTTCTCCTCGATAACTGAGCCGATTCAATTATTTTTTACATTAAATTTTTAAGAAAGAGTATGCCTAGGTCTCTATCAGTTTCTTTTACGTGAAAAACTTTTCGAATTTGTCTGATAGTCCTCAAATCACGGCGGTAAAAATGGGGCATTTTTTGTAATTTTGGGAGGGTCATATTTTCCTTTTTTCAGCAAATAATTATAGTTGCTGAAAAAAAGGAAATGACAGGGACGTGTCTACAGCAGACCTTAATTTTATGAAAATAAATGATTGCTCTAGAGGCATTATTCAGGAAGAAAAAAGGGGAATACATTTATATGGAAAATCGCAGGCCCTGTTTCCTCTTAAGACTTTCTTAATTAAAGCAAAACTTTGTTTCTCAGTTCAGCAAGAGCACTAACTATGCTTTCCTTAAATTATGTGGTACAATTCGGTATTGGGGACTAGACAAAATAACCTTCTTCTCTGCTGTAATCGAAATGATAGCCCCAATTTATAGGGCTTTATCACGACACCACGTGTACAGTGACAATTACAGCCAACTGACCTCCTTACATAAAAATGAAGAAATTAGTCCAAGGACCCAATAAAAACCCCTTCTGTATCGATACAACACATTCGCACTATTTAATACCGTTACATCTCAGTGTGCATACCCTTTAAATTTTAATTCGCAAACAAAACTTCAATGGACGTTTTTTCCCATCCGGTGCCCATTCATGGGTTTATGGGCTCTATGGGGGATACTCGTACGAACGGGTGGTGACGTCACTGACGCTAATCCCCTGCAAGTGGACAGTTGGACACGTTTGTAACTAACAAAGCGCAAAAAGATTTGTACGTGATGTGCGAAAAAGGTGTAACGGTAGACGAGGCATTTGACGAGGAATAGAGATGATCAATTGATTTTTTTTAAGTTGTGTAATGGTTATTGTGTCTTTTGGGAAGCGCCTTTATTTTCGGCACGTGCTTGTGATAATGAAATCAGTGTTTATTTTTTTGTTTACATTTTGACGTTTAATGGAAAAAAATATAACATTTTCTAGAACCGGCTAAAACTGGCTTTTAGATTATTTAGTTATTAGTGGTGATACCATATTAACTCCAATGTATTCATTAGAAACTTTGAAAAACAGAATTTTGATCGACTTGTCGCCATAGACTTAAATAAAAAGCTTATCACTGTTCTAATCCCGTTCCAAACATTTAATTTTGAATAGGAATATCGTAAACATTTTATTGGCTCATCGATATTTTATTCATACTCTTGCGACGCGTTCGTCCGTGACTAACAAATCAGTTTTAGCGTTTAGTTCATGTTAACTAAATAATAAGCGGCTCTTTTGATCTAAACAACAACCGCAGTGAACCAATCACGGTTATATTCATCTTATTCAAAAAAGTAGTCATTTAATTTAACTAATCTTATATTAAGTCTTTGTCGGTAACAGTTAATTTGGTGCGGTTCCAAAATATTAATTAAAATTTGTGCAATTGAAAGTGGTTTTTAGTGAATTCACACAGAATTAAGTTTATAAATTATTTCAAACGGATTAAACAAATTTTTAATTAGTGCCAATGTAACAACTGACTGTAATAACGAGCATGTTTAGCATAATTAATTGGGTTCTCCTAATTTTCTCTGCAGTGGGAAAATTGTGGCGGGTAAAGAAGAAAATACACATAACCAGTGCCATACATATAACACAGCACATATAACATAGCACATATAACATAGCACATATAACACAGCACATATAACATAGCACATATAACACAGCACATATAACATAGCACATATAACATAGCACATATAACATAGCACATATAACATAGCACATATAACACAGCACATATAACATAGCCCAATACAACACAGCACATATAACATAGCACATATAACATAGCACATATAACATAGCACATATAACACAGCACATATAACATAGCCCAATACAACACAGCACATATAACACAGCACATATAACATAGCACATATAACATAGCACATATAACATAGCACATATAACATAGCACATATAACATAGCACATATAACATAGCACATATAACACAGCACATATAACATAGCACATATAACATAGCACATATAACATAGCACATATAACATAGCACATATAACATAGCACATATAACATAGCACATATAACATAGCACATATAACATAGCACATATAACATAGCACATATAACATAGCACATATAACATAGCACATATAACATAGCACATATAACATAGCACATATAACACAGCACATATAACATAGCACATATAACATAGCACATATAACATAGCACATATAACATAGCACATATAACACAGCACATATAACATAGCCCAATACAACACAGCACATATAACACAGCACATATAACATAGCACATATAACATAGCACATATAACATAGCACATATAACACAGCACATATAACATAGCACATATAACATAGCCCAATACAACGTCCATACTAATATTATAAATTCGAAAGTAACTCTGTCTGTATGTTACCTTTTCACGCCTAAACCACTGAACGGCTTTCGATAAATTTTGGCAAGGCGATAGATGGTATCCTGAGGAAGGACATAGGCTACTTTTTGTCTCAAAAATAATCCTACAGGGGGTGATATAGGGGCTGAAAAACCCATATGGACCCATATGGATGGGAAACCCAGCAGTTTTTAAGTTAGGGATATGAAAATTCATGCTTTTGGTAGAAAATAAAGATTTATGTGGTTCAGCGTTTTTGAAAAATCATCGGGGGGTAAAATAAGGGTCGACTTTAAAATTCCCAAAAAATATTAAAATTTTTGTATACGAGTAGGTACTCGTACCTCTTGATATTTAAGGGATTGGAAATATAGTCATAGTTCGTATCTTGAGGTAACATTTAGCCTTTATTTCCTCAAAAAAGCTCACCAATGAACGGAACTCATGAGTAAGCTTTAGGTGTCTAATTTATTCAGGTTTTTGTAAATTGGCTGAAAATAACAATGATTGTTGAAGATATCGGAAAAAATCACGCCAACTGGAAGTTTTACTGGTGTGCGACGCGCTAACCAATAGTTAACGAAAACGATGTACTCGTATTACAGAATTATTGTATTGTTTACTTGGATTAACACATAGGGTACTTTTAATCCCGGTAGCCCGTACCCGTGGGATATTTTCCAACATCCACACGGGCGAAACCGCGGGCAAAAGCTATTAGCCCATATAACACAGCCTAATACAACATAGCCCATGCTTCGCACGGGGGCTATCGACTAATGTGTCAAAACATCGCGATTTCTCGTGCTATATCTAAGTTTAATATAAATGTGTTATACTCATAAACCTTCCAACATAAATTATCTAAATGATGGTGAAAACCGCATCTAAATCCGTTACATAGTTTAGAAGAATAACGCGGTAACTCAGACGTGAAAAGCGACTTCAATTTATAATTTGTAACTAGCTTCTGACCGCGACTTTGTCCGCGTGAAATTTCTTGTACCACGGCTTACACTCTCGCATTGCATCGCCTGCCCGCACTATCGTTTCGCTTAGCGTACTTTCTGACTTTTTGTCGTTTTGCTCGGCTCCTAATAGTCGTTAAGTCGTAGCGTGATGTTAAGTATAAGTCTTCCTCAAGAATTGGGCTATCATATGCAAAAAGATTTTTTCAATTCCGACTGGCGTTTCAGAGATTTACGCGTTTAATTAAACAAAAAAAAAAACAAACTCTTCAGCTCTATTTAGTATAGATAGACGTTTAGATAAAGAAAGTTCAGCCCAGCAATGGACTGCGATAGGATGGTTATCCACTGTTGTTGCCTATCCCTTTATATACGGCATTAATTATCTATGTAAAAAAAAGAAAAGTCCATCAACGCCCAGCCCAAACCCTTAGACCTAGAAAGCTGAAATTTTGCACAGAGGTTCCCTTTATAATGTAGACAAGGAATAAGGAAGGATTTTATGAAATTCAGTAAGGGAGTAAAATAGGGGAGGAAAATTTGTATGGAAAACCGTCATTTTTGTAGTTTAAACCATGAAAATTGGTATTTAGCATTCTGTTTAAAAATTAAATCCGTGTTTCAGCGTTTTTGGAAAATCATGCCCTAAGGGGGGGGGGGGGGGAATAGGGGATGAAAGTTTGTGAGGAAGAAATGGGTATTTTTTGTTTAGAAATTACGAATGACGTGTTTTGGCATTTTTGGTAAATCATCCCCTAGGGGGTTAAAAATCCTTACCTCATCATCGGTCAGCCCGACTTTCGCCATGGCCAAAGACACTTTAGTAGTTAATTCAGAGAATAATAACTTTACTAAGTTCCGTACCTGTAATTATTTAGGTAACTATTATTTTCGAAATTCGTTCATACTTGTATGATGATGATAGCGGCTGCGAAAACTTTCACCTTTTTCGTCATGGGTGTCGTTTTCATAGTTTTCGAGGGTGTTAAAGTCGATAGTGAGGTCAAAATGTAAATCCAATATGGCGGCAGCAAAACTTAAAAAAAAAAATCATATGTGAGAAGAAACTTCGTTCCTGACGTCCCCCGACCGCACAAGTTTTCTATATCGTCCAGCAATCATATGTATATCAATCCGCGCGCTGCTCCTCGGATACTATATAAGGGTCATATTCAAAATAATTGTATATTTACTACTGTCTTAATGTCCAACCCAATTATTTTTATAACGAGATACAATTGACTAGAATTTCATAAACAAACAGATTAAATGTTTATTTGAGCTTAATAAAAAACAACGAAACATTTGATACAGCTAAACCATTCTTTAAAAAAAATAAAACCAAACATTGTGTAGATTCCGTTTCATACAAGTATTCAATGTCCACGTCTTTGACGGTAAACTAAAAAAAATAATTTAACTATTAACCATTACACAAAAGTTTAAAAAAAACCTATATTCAGAGAATATTGTTTAAACTTTCAACACTTCACTAAACAAAATATAAAATACTATTTATTGTTCTTCAAACTTAATTTATTAATGAGTCTCCTGATTTTACACATATCTGTTATTCTTCTCTGTTATGCTATTTTAATATTATTTCCATCGTAATAAAGAAATTTGATATACTGGTAACATTAGCCCACTACCTGTCACACTACACGACGTAAGAATAAATGATCGGACATTTTGTTCAATATAGTTTCTCAGCTCGTTTCGTTGTCGAAGAAAATTAGACTTTTAAAAGTAAATATTCAATGTGAGACGTTTAAAATAGCGGTTGGTAAATTTACTGTTTTTAGACTCATACTAGAAAATGTCTGTATTGTGCTTATTGTTTTAAATATAAAATATTCGTATAACATTTAAATTAGTGTGGAAATAAATAGATTTGTAGGTTAGACACGTGCAATTAATTCATATACGTTATTTTATCCGTCACTTTTTCTGTTACGTAACAGATATGAATGATTAGGCGTTATTCACATGGTGTCACATATGCATTAATGATAATAAAATATTAATTATACTTACTGCACCTCAGGTTAGCCAAAACATTTTTTTTTTACTTCAATTTATTTGAAGTATGTAAAGTTTTCGAATAATGTGCCCTGTATTGCATTGCTGTGCCATGTATTGTCTGTGTGTGCATGTTTTACTGGGTATATCACCGCTTGCGCCGTTTGTACTAACCGCACAGCCTCGCCGACGCGTACCCGGCCTCTCGTCGTCGGCAGTCTCAGAATCAGTTAAGGGGGATGCGCCAAAGTAGCCCGCGAAATTCAAATTATCTCACGTTTTTTACAATTTGTAGGTCAGTGGAAGGTTGTATGTTGATTAAAATATGATTCACGGCCGTAACAATTATAGTATAGTATAGTTATAGTTTTACATAATTATAATCATTAGAATCCTTTCGCCTTAATATTAATACCTACACTACCATCGTCGCGTATCACATTTTGATCCACATACAACCTACTAGAGCTGCAATTTGCAAAAACCGCCTAAGGGCATCGTCGTCGTGTCGGACCATGCACAATGTAGGGTTCCGTAGTTGGGATGAACTTATCCCAAGAACAAACTTGGGAGATGTACCGTGTTATTTTCAGACCATAGAAACCTTATCGCTCACCTAGCAATATATTGGCACATCTACATTTTTCATATTTTGCAGTTGTCAACAATTGTCAACACTTGCCCTAATAATGCCTTTCTGTTATTTTTCTGTTACAATCAAATAATATTCATATTTGTTTCCTATCCGTAACTTACAATTATTTTGAATATGACCCAAGCAGTGCGAGAAGACATTGTTAACCTGAATTAACATAGGATACTTTTAATCCTGGTAGTACGTTCCTGTGGGATATTTTCCGACATCCACGCGGGCGAAGCCGCGGGCAAAAGCTAGTTTTAAATAAGAGTATAGAGCGTCTCATGTAACTGGACTTTGTATTGTTATTTTGCTTATTCTGAAGAAGATATAAATGTGGTTTATTACGAACATCACCATAATAGTATCGTTGTTTTTATAGCTCAACCAAAGGCGGTAGGACCGCTGGATGTATGGTCTGCTTTAACGACAAGGAATTAATTTTGTGTCCTTAGTAAACAAGTAAAAACTCCCGATCCCTTTGATTAATACGGCAGTAAAACTAAAACAGTCTATTTTCGATAGGTCAAGGTCACCAAGGATTAGATACTACGATACCAGAAGTATCAATTAATGTAAAGCGACAAACCACAGTTTTTCAGGAAAACCAAAAACGATTTTATTTTTTTAAATCTGTCTAACTTTTTACTGTCTGCTCCAATTTTAATTGCGTCTAGATCGGTTTCTTAGAATAAACGAAATATTTAGGTATAAAAAAATATGTATAAACCGTCGAGCTTACGTATCAATTACACGTTATTCTATTGTAAAGGACTTTTACAGTGTTGCAATTTGACGTAACTATAGATTATGTACTAAAATTGATGGTACTTTAACTTCATGGAAATAAGTCTATCAAATCTATGTTAGTTTCAGGTTTTACAGCTTAGCTATCACAGATTTTTAAATTGACTGATTTGAGCTTTAAGGTAAGGGTGAAAATTATTTAATAAGATGACTTACTTTATTTTTCTGAGAAGAAAAAATGTTAATGACTGTTAAATCATTTTTTTTTGTCGTCGTCGTTTCCTCGAATCGTTTTCTCGTAAATCGTTTTACACAGTCATAAATTTGTACTGTATGGGACATTTTTTTAACTACAGAGAAATTTTAATAATACCCATCGATAGAGCAGGAAATTCTGAATCCAATGATATATAATATATAACTCATTGTCGCCAAAATGTCCCTCACGTTAATTGATACTTCTGATATCGACAGTTGCTCCTGATGAATCAGCATCAACATAGGTACGTATTAGGTATTATGTCGACCATTAGCGGTCAACAAAATGGGTAGGTAGAAGAAGCAAGAAACATGTTTTTTTTATACATAATTTATTTTCCTGTCTCAGAACCTGCAAAAAAAAATAGTGAAAATTGAGACGACGAAGAAAATTATTTAAAACTGGGAACTTTATTTGATGCTACATATTTAGAAGAAAGTTTGTGGGTCGTGGTTTAATAATAACAGCCGCATGGTTCGATCGAAGGATAACGCTTTAAGCTACGCGTGCCAAGTCGGTCCATGGATGGATGACCATCCGTTACATCGAGACCCCTCCGTACCTCGGAAAGCACGTCAAGCCGTTGGTGTCGGCTGTCATTTGCGGATCTTTGACAGTCGTTACGGGTAGTCAGAAGCCCAAAAGTCTGACAATCTGTCTTACCAAAGGGTCTTACCCTGGTATTACCCACCAGGGTAATACCAAGGTGGGTAGATACCCACTTACTGGGTACCCATTAAGTGGGTTGTGGACGTCAGATAGGCAGTCACCCCATGTAAAATACTGATTTTCAGCTGCATCCGGTTAGACTGGAAGCCGACCCCAACATACTTGGGAAAAGGTTAGGCGGATGACGATGATTTTGAAGGAAGTTATCACGAAGTGCCGTATTATTATGACTTACGCAACGCCATTTAATTTCACTTAGGTCAAATAGCAGCTTTGTTTCAATAAATTTCAAAATGTTGCTATGTCATTTGTGAACTGGTCTTATAGATAAAATAACACCAGTACAATTCAGTACCTAATTACCAAATACTGAAACAATATTTTTTTGGCCAATAATTTTAAGACGAACCATTTTAAAATTGGTGAACTAGCCTACAGTATTTTTTTATAGGAAAAATCATGGTTTTTTTGAAAGCTTTAATTGTAGGTGTATTAAAATTATGATAAGTACTGGTTCGCCACTTTGAATAAATGAAATTCGGAACTTACAATTTTAATTTAGTTACCTAGTAAGGATATTCAAAATGTTTCTATTGAACACCCAATAAGCTTCCAACAGAAACAAAATCTATTTCAAACCCCATAACCCACTTCTGCATCCATGAATGAATACTAATGTTCACCGATTCACCCAAAAATAACGTACAGCGTCCATTGTTACTTAATACACATGTCATTAGTATACATTTCTACCCAAAAGCCGGGAGTGGGTGGTGCGGGGTGGTTTCAGCCCCGTCAATGGAAACTGTGTCGGCATCCGAGTCGCGACGACGCCACCGCGACACGCTGTCATATACACAGCATGTTTAAAGAGAAACATTTTAGCTTTAGCTTCTAAGAATTTGAAAGAAAGAATTCAGACACTTTGAGCGTAAAAGGATTTTTAGATTTCATACTATTTCGTGAGTTGATAAAAGGTTTAAACGTTTACGATAATAGCATGTGAATGGATTTGAAAAGCTCGGGAGCATGTTTTTGTAAGTATGTAGGTATAAAGGTCTAAAAATTATAATTTGCCTAGTAACAAATTTTACACTCTCTAAGATTTGATATCTTCTCTATAACACTAATTTATTCGGGACGATACTCACCTAATATATCGTTTCCTGGTCACATAAAACAATCCACGACAACAAAACTTCCAACTGCCAAGTTCAAAAAGTTACCCTACGTCTTTGAAAAGAGAACATCATGTAGACAAGTTTCAGTGACTCCCACGCAGTTTTCAGCGCGTAGGCGACACCGGGGCAAGCACATTGGTAGTATATTAATACAGCTTAGTCACTGTTCGCGAGGCGCCGGCCGGCCTTCTGACGTCAGAGAGGGGGGAAGGGGGAGGGAAATTTGCTTACTGTTTACGTTGTAATTGTTATTTATTTGGGTTGGTAGAGCTGTAGGTTTTAATGAATGTATTGGTAGCACATTTCTCACTGTGGTAGTGGACTTATTGGAAAAGTGTAAATAATTATTATAAGTCCACTACTTACTACTTTTGTGAGAATTTATAATCAAGACAATCTTTAATTTCTTGAAACGCTGCAAAACTCATTCTGCTTTCTCCTTTGTTGTCTGTTACGTAATTCAAAATTCTAACTAAAAGTGTGTACGTCAAAATGAAATTTGGGAGAGTCATCTACATGCGTAATGATGGGAAATCCGCCACTGCTACAACTACATCTGTATATTTTTTGCATGATTTATAGTGATGACACAAACGTTGTACACCAACATCGTAAACGTATCGTATTTAGCTACATTATTAATGAAATCATCTCCTAGATATTTTATTGTACTATAAACATTTTACTATCTGTTTTCGCGAGTTTCCGTGTGTACTACTATAGGATAGTACAACGTAAACAATGTACAGTGTGTGTGTAGTAGATTTATGTTCTAATTTCTGTATGGAATTAGATGTTTCTATTATGTAATGGAACATGTAGTGTACCTAGTGTGTAGTTTGTGTTGGACTTTATGTGTTCATAACTTTATTAATACATAGAAAAGACTTAGCTTGTAGTCTCGGATTGTGTAACATATTGTTACTGAAAGGTAACCTTATATCAGTGGCGAAGGCTTCATACAACCCCATTCCTACTGGCTTCCCTTCGGAACAACGACTGTACTAGAGTTTACTATTACTAAATGATAAAGTACATACATAGTTATATTACAGGTATAATACAATATCGTAAGATAAAAAGCATTACAAAAACGCGTATCTATAGTTGCACAGGTGTTAAATTAAGAAAAGTAAAGGAATTACTTTTTGAGGTAATATTAAAATGATGTTATATTGAGTTTATGAGAACTGAACAATTTTTTCTTCGGCTTCCCTATAATAGAAGTCATAGCTTCGCTACTGCCTTATATTGAGGCTCCCTATGTTTCCTGGCATGTGACGGTAACTCGGTGTAAAATATACAATCGCTGATATGGTTACTGCGGCCACTATCAATTAGCATGAAAGCCGTCCGCAATGTACGTAGAAAAAGATTAAAGAAAGAAATTCATTCTCAAGTTATATAGAGACAACGTGTCTCGGAATGAATACTTATACTGAATGAACGCCAAAGAAGGAGAAATAAGATAAATAAAAAACGTGTGCGGTCAGGGGTTCCTTCTCACGTACCTATGATTTAGAACAAAAACAAAATTTACGCAGCCGCCATATTGGATTTACATTTTGACCTCACTACCTACTTTAGCACTCTCGAAAACTATAAAAACCACACCCATGAGGCAAAATTAAAAAAAAATTCGCAGCCGCCATCATGGATTTTCATTTTGACTTCACTATCGGCTTTAACACCCTCGAAAATTATGAAAATACCCATGATGAAAAATTTGAAAATTGTCGCCGTCGCCATCTTGGATTTACATTTTAACGTCACTATCGGCTTTAACACCCTTGAAAACCATGAAAACCAATAATGAAAAATTTGAAAATTTTCGTAGCCGTCATCTTGGATTTTCGTTTTGGCTCCAGCACTTGAAAACCATGAAAACGACACCCATGATGAAAAATTTGAAAATTTTCGTAGCCGTCGCCTTGGATTTTCATTTTGACCAAAATTCACACTTTCTCTATTATAAGTAAGTACCGGAAGCCACGTTAAAGAACTTCCTTCCAAAACCACTTCATAAAAAAACAAGAACATGACTACATTACAGCGAGAACTGCCAGTAACTTCAGCGATCCATCGCACACCACTTTACCGAAAACGATACCGCCATTGTTATAGCATCTTATACCTAAAGAAAGTAGTCCGTTACATTATTTTTGTCACCCTTAACCTTTAGAAGATGGTCGGGACAGACAAATCCACGTCGCCGCTACATTTGGCTGACGGCCAGTACGATACTATGAAAGGAACCATGTTTGGCGTATAGACCGTTAAGTTGGTTCTGGTACATAGAAAATTACAAATATACATACATAAATTCGCGCCCTTTCGGTAGCAAGGAAGGTAGGCAAAAACTACAGAATGCTACAATTCTTACATTAATGACTTTTTTTTGCTTCATCCACATTTATTATCCACCACATTATTCATCCACCTTGTCCAATACCTGACCTTCTTAAAGGCTAAGAAAATGAATAAATAAGTAAACTATCGGCCTAAGAAACACATACACATGTTAACATGTTTACATTCATACATACACAGGGCAAACAAGAATGTCTTTTTCTTCTTGTAGTCCGTTAAATTAGTCTCTCGGCCTCGTAGTAAAAATGCTACGAAATCTCGTAGCACGCAGTTTCTATACTTACTACGACCCACCCCTGCCTCGCACGGATTTTGCGACTAGACAAAACATTGAGTTTTAAAGTTTAATGTTAATTTATTATACATGTAAACCTTCCGGAATAAATTCTCTAAACGATGATGAAAACCGCATCAAATCTGTTGCGTAGATTAGAAGAACAACGCGGTCACACAGACTGACACGAAATTCGACTCTAACTTATAATACATATGTACCTATAGATATAGATAGTGCCGTCCTTCTTAGATTTGTATAATATTTCTGTCAACTCATAAAGGCCACTGCTGAACATGGGCCATCTAAAAACTTTCATGAAAATCTTCCACCGAGGTAAAAAGTATCCTTTTATGGTTTTCCGGAAGAAAAAAAAAATAATGATAATTATTATTTGCATAAAAACACGGTATAAAAAGATAGTAAAAGTATACAAACATACATAAAGTCACGCCTTTGTCTCATGGGGGTAGGCAGAAACTACAGAACGCCACCTGCTACGATCCTTGCATACTCCTCTTGCCTCGTTTACGTTTAGACGCACGGATTTAGAACAAAACCTGTTTTGCCAATATAATAATAAGCGTGCAAATTTTTCTGTAGTTTCAAATTTTTCTGTTTTTTTTTGACAATGAAATCCATAAATAAAGCCTTTTATACCGTTAAGGATTACATTGATGACAAAAAGGCGTGGGATTGAGCTGCTCCAATTAATTTCTTTTCTTCTTTTTTTTTATATACATACTGATTTTTTTTTGTTCTTTTCTTTTTGCAAATTTTTTTTTCTTTTTTCTTTATACACATCGTCATTGATGAATTTTATATATACAATGACATGAATATTTACTTTGTAAAATGTTATATTATTTTAATTACTGTGAATGTGAAGACTATGTGGGTCCTTGTTTTTTTTTTCTCTCAGCTTTAATCATAGTTTGCCAGTTTGAGTAAATTATGCGGCCTACCCAAATGTCCTTTCTTTGGTATTGTTCGTCGAATCGTTGAGCTCCTTTTATGTTGAGCTGTACGATTACTGACAGATGCTTGCACTGACTGGACAGGTCCACTCAATCTGTGTGGTTCTTTCCTCAAAAGAGCATTTCAGACACCAACCTACATGGTCTTCACATGATCTGACCAAAATTATGTCTGGACTTTAAAAGAGACTGCGACCTCTGAGTTTGTTTCGGCCTTTCTTCTCAGAGTAGTCAGATAGGAAACGCCGGCCTCATCTAGTTTAAAAAAAAAATGTTTGACGTGTAAAAGTGTTTGTATAAACCTACTTACAGAAATAAAATCATTTATCATTTATAACACTATAGAAACTATTAACAGATAACCATATTCGTAACCTTTATTTTTAAGTAACCTAGTGCTTAAATTTTTGAGATTGTTTGATAGCTTACTATATAAACGTACACACATTGCAAGGCAGCTATTATTATATTTAGTTAGTCTTGGAATCTTGCTTAAATAAATCCTGATGTTTGATGAAGCCTGATGAATAAAACTTAGTGGTAAATAAGTTTTAAATGAAATAAGTTTTTGAAGTGGGATTTACTTACAATCAGTATTTCATTTATAATTAATTTATTTACTGAATAAATTAATCCGTAAGAGATTAAAAATTAGTGAAATCAAGATTTTCCATGCCCAAGAAAATTCGAGAACATTTTCAAGAAACCACATTACATCCAAATTAATTTGCTCAACGAATCTGATATATTTAACTGCAAATAGTTTCACTAAACTTGCTATTGCAAAGGTCATCACATTTAATTTCTTGACCTTTGACATTTAGCTATATTTTTCTACCCACATATTGAAGAGTTGGCTTCGTGCCAAGTATTTTGACGTAGGCATCCCTTGGACATGCTCATTCATAATTTTCTTTTGCGTGGGTATATTGTGGCTGGATGACTTGCAGAATCTCATTGTACAGAGTAATATATTCTATCCCATAAAATGTGCCCACGTTTCGCATAATTTGTGACATAAGCTATGCCCACATGTTTGTTCAAACAATATCTTTAACCCCCCGTTAGAACCACTATGGGGTTGAGTTTCAAAAAATACTTTTTTCCAACCTTGTAAATTGCATGTTCCTATTTTATGGCTGTTTGTTTTCGGTTTTCGGTAGTTAATTAGCCAGTCACGTAACAGTTAAATTATTTCGATTTGAGACACATAATGACATGATCTTGTCGGCTTTAGCAAAATATTTAAAGCAGCTTCTACCAAGTGAAAACTAGACAAACTTAAATGGCTTTGAGCTAAGATTTAATTAAAAGATTTCATATGAAACTTTCATTCGGGCACAAGTGGCATTGAACGAAAATACATTCAAATAGGGCCGTAGAATTGTATAAGAGACCCAGTTGGCAAATGAACCGTCTGGATGGGGAACAGAGTAGATAGTAAATGAAGTGATCATTTATAATCATATTCCTCTATATTCTTAAGAGGCCTATCACAAAATGTCGTTCTGACAGATTAGGTGTATTCAAGCACGCCGAAGCATCATGTTATGTAGCAATTTGGCTGTTGTAATTACGTTTATTTTGAGTCTTATAATTTATTAATTATTGTTTAAAGTATGAAATTTTAATTTCTTATGAAATAACGTTTACTCTGGTATAAATTTTACGTAAAGAGAAATTTTTACGTAAGGAGACATTTACTGTTAATTCTGAGTGTTTTTAGCAGTTTTATGGTTTTGAATGGGATTTTTTTTATAGATATCCCATACATATTTCATAATTCTGGGGCCGCTATGAACTAAACTACTATTTAAGAGATATTATTATATATTTTTCATTTTATTTGCTTATGACAGTAGTTCAATCCACGAGCTCGAAAAAATGCTGTCGCGAATTTTATGAAAAACTTGTTTCCGAATTGTGGCTTTACATAAATTGATGAGAAAAAATGGCTAAAAGCGATGCCGCTATTAGCTGTACTAATAACTACTCTCCACCACTTAATAAGTCAAAGTTGTTAAAATCTTTCAGTTTCTCAGAATAAGTACGACAAAGTTGGCCATTCAACGCAAAAATCACTGCCGAAATGTAATAGGCCTCTTAACAGTCCTACTCACAACAATTGAAAAGCGCTCGGGGATACGAAACTCTGCCATTAGATATATTCAATAGCTATGTCTGCATTACTTGTGTCGATATCTTCCGCGCTCATCCCCAACGGGTTATTCTCCTTTTGTTTCTATTCACTGGTTTTCGGGTTCATCGCATACGAATTCAATTTACGCCGACCGCGAATCGGGAATTGTACCTATTCCATTTTGTTCGTTGCTTTGTTAATTTACGTAAACGTTGACTGTTTTTGATTATTATTTCGTTCCTGAATTTATTTAGTTATGAAATGGAATTTTTATTTTTGTTTAGTAACATTAATAATTATGATGTAAGGTTTTCATGAAGTTAAAGTGTTTCTACTAGGTACGTATGTTGTGTTAAATTTCTGCTTACACACTTTGCAGGAACGATGTATGGACATTGCAAAACTGTTGTAAAATCACTAGTACTTACCTACTTTACATTTTCTCATTACTCCACGCTTTATAACTTATCCCTAGATAAAACAGGAAATAGATAAATTGAACAAAAGAAAAGTGTATTACGTACAAAGAATCCCTAAAAAACAATCCAATGCTGTGTAGAGATACAGATTCAAGAATCATTTGAAAAGTTTATATTGAGATCATACAAGAAGTCGAATAAAAGGAGGTGTAAAACAATAACGGAATTTATCCTGGAATTCTTCTGGAATTCGAAGACACTGTCGGAAAAACAGGAAATTTGAGACTGGCGACAGATAAAAATAAAAATACGACGCTGAATATTTCGAAAATCGAATCATACGCGCCATAACATGATTTGTTTGGGAGCGCGTATCTGCTAAATGCTGACTCTGAGATTGTGATATCACTGGCATTTTTACGATCACGTTTGATTATGATTAACGAGATATGTACCTTCGATTTTTATGGGATATTTTTAAAGTTTAAGAGTTCAAAAATAAGTTGGTCTCGTGGAATTGGTATTTTGTAACCCATTTAAAAAACCGACAAAAATTCTTTCCTTAATACATCGAAGGGGTGAATAGTTTTAAAAGCTTGAAACCCTAGAACTTTTTCATAAATTATGATTCACCAATCGACTCACTTCCGAATAGCCTTTTAAACTAAATTGAGCCATCGAAACAAATAAAACTCGAAGCATTTAGACCCAAACCCGATATACTTTTAGAAAAACAACCCAACTATTTTCAGCTACATCTTACAATGTAAGTGGGTAACTTCATATTTATCGGCACCTGACAAAACTTCCACCGTACCTTCCCGTTGCAATAAAAGATTATTTTTAGAAAGCCACGAAGCACTGTGAATGTATTTTTCTGCTGACGTCAGAAGGAATATTTTCACGTGAATTATGATCGCCATGTTTATAGCTCGTCCAGTTTTATCACCAGATTGTAGTAGTAAGTTTAGGTGCATGTTACTAGCGTGTAAACAAAATTTTTAAGCGTTTTTGTTTGTGAGATTGTTTGCGGTACCTAGCGGCTTACAGTAATTGGAATAGTAGACCGATGAAGTGGGATTATTGTTTATGACTGAGTAAGCTTTGCCCGTGGCTTCGCCTGCGTGGTAGCCCCCACCAGTAGTCATACATAAATGAACGCCTGGCACGCTCTGCACAGTCAGCTCCGCTACAACGTCAAATACAACCACGGCGTGAAATAAATAAATTCTTAAACAGTATGTGCCGAATAGATAGAAGAACACAAGGGTTTCATTTATTACTATCCTAATGCTAACAGTAAAACGAAAATTGTATGCACCTTGTATGTTAGTGTAGGTATGCAATTCAGCTCATAAAGTCGGTTCGGTTTCATGTCCATCCATCAATAAATATACTGTCAAACTTCCGCTCATAATCTTCTGTGGCACGTAAATTCTTGAATAACATCAAAAACCATATTTTAATATTCACATACTCGTAGAACTAGGTACAAGCATCAAAATCAAATTAAATCATTGAAATAGGATTACCGCGGTGTTTTTCGTCTTTATTTAGGTAAATAAAAGAAATTCTCATTTATTTTGATAAATCTTTAGTGCAATATACAAACTAACACTAATATATATATATTTAATATGTACAAGTATATAAAAGACAGGGAAAATCTCATTGCGCATCAAAGAATTCATTCGCATCGCAGTCAATTGCAAAAGTTCCCAAAAGGCTGGCAGCATTGTCACGTTGGATGGCGATGCTGATTCCTTGGATTGCTGAAAAAAAAAAATTGAAATTGATTGATTGAATTATTGCCTTCCCCAATAATTTTAATAGACTATTTGTTTTGGAGGTCAAAATGATATCACAGAAACATGAAATAGTAGATTGTTTGCCATGGGAGTAAACAACTATTAGTATTTCACTCGAGCTTAAAATTTGCTCCCGAGGTGGATACTCTACTTTTTATCACCCCCTATGTGAAAATAAGTAATTGCAACTTATGATAGTACGTTTATTTATTTACATACAATTAGGAACAATAAGAAAAATAATATTTTTTATAAAACTAAGTAAATTCCGCATTTGAGTAAACAATTACGAACGAAGGCGGAATACATTTCGCGCGTTTTTTATTTTATCACATTTTTTATTAATTTGACTCGCGGTTTACTTTATCAAACAGCCTATTACTTGTTCATACCATAACGTGATTGATCTCTTTGGTGATTGGAACTTTTATTTCTTTTTTACTAAGAATAACCTCATTCCAAATTCAAATCACTTTCAGTCCCTAGGGATTAAAGAGCTATTTTAGTCCCTGTTTACGAAGAATAAACTAGCTCTTTTTGGACAGATGTGATAAAAAGGTGTGTTTTACCATTGCTTGTGTTAATAAGATTCATGAAATCCAAACAGGTTAAGGGATTAATAGTCCATCAATTAAAGTATTCATCGATTCTTATTACATATTCATTGTTATTCAAATTATTGAAACACTATTAGATTAACTTTCATTTTATTAAACTGATGCATGGCTTGGGAAAATTGTAGCGCTGCAGTTACTTTTTCTGGTATGTTTATTAGTACAGTTGCTACCTAATTTTTGGTCAATCGTATAGAGGTACGAACTAAAAAGGGTCGAAGCTAAAATGTTCCGTTGCGAAGATGAAATGGTGCCGTTCGTTCGTCTAGTTAGTTTACTCGTGAACCTTAGTTAAAGTGCGAGTTTTAGTGATGGTGCTCATTTCTGCGGAAAGTATAACATTTAGGGCTGATTTGACCAAAGTGAGATATATTTTATCTGTGGAATAAAATTGATATCTAACGGTTTTTGTATGTTAAAGCTGTCAAAAATTCTCAATTTTTTAAGATTTATACTAGGTACCTATACTTAGGTCGAAATCGCCCCTAGTGTTCTTACCCGTAAAGTGATGTTGACATTTATTTACTTGAACAGTAGGTATATTACAACTTTGTACTTAACTAAAGCGCCTTGCTTTCTTTAGAGCGAAGTATAAATACGGACTGATTTAAGACGAACGAACTTCTGTACGAAAGAAGAAGAAGCACTCTAAAGAAGAAGAACTCTCGTAGAAGCATAAAGGTACTCACTTTGGTAGACATCACGAAAGAAAATCACAGATAACCTTTTTTAATTTACCTTATTTTAAAGTACCAACCTTAATTTTTCTACCTAATTATGGAGTGGACTGTCCAAAAAACGTCTCGAGATCAGGCCACCCGACCAGATAAGCTCCTAAATAAAACTGTCATCGTTAAGTTGAGTAAGTAAAGGTGTTTACAACATAAAAGGCTCCGAAGTATAAGTCATATCTGGTCAATGAGACAGCCGCCGAAACGGCTGATTGATACCCAGTTAAGTCGAGACGTTAAATTTTTATGTCACCAATCAATCAATTTTAATTCTTCACTTGGGGGAGCTAATGAATTGTATGGCTATTATGGATCGTAGTGGCTTGTTTGAATAATGTACGTAGGTACTAGTTTATAGTCGTGGCGTTGGTTGCGTGATTCTTGGGTCTGGCGAAACTAAGACGAATCCCGCGAGTGATGCGGGACGAAATTCACTTCCACCGAATTCGTCAACTAGCTTGTAGGTAAGGAGGAGCTGAAACTTGTGCGAATAGTCGCGTGGCCTCATATTCATTAAAACAATCGATTTCGAATTGATCGATCCGTCTCGCTTTGAACAATCCTTAATTCTAAAGGATGCTGAGCACTTTTAAGAACGGAATGTTATTAGCGTAGGTAAAATATAAAATTTTCTTTTTTCTTTACGCTTGTAAAATGCAGTTAGTTTAAGTGTCCTATTGCGATTTGTCAAACTGCGTTCAAAAGAACTATGAAAACTAAACGGTTTAATCAAATAGTTTATAACTCTGTCACCAGCCAGTTCACTGATCCATTGATGAATCACTATATTTTAGTAAATCACCGTAGATAACTATGAATAGACCAATAAAAATATACTCGCCGAACTTTTCAAAAAGTAAGTTGTCAGTTTTCTAGACAGATAAAGAAAACTGTATATTGATTTATGTGAGAAAGATACAATCCATGTGCAAATGTTTGTTTATAACGTATAATAATATCGTCATTATATCTTTATTGATTTTCATATCAGCCATTGATCTGTGCTTTTTGACACGCGAGTAAATTTATAAACTGAGTTTCTCTTCGATATTGGAACCCGTAGGTGCGTCAGTGAATATTTTTTCAATTACTTTACATTTTACAAGTTTTAATTCATGTATTTTCTTTGTGCCTTGATATAAAGTGCTATTGAAGCAACGTTTTGTTCCGAGTGCAATACAAAATTCAAATTATATTGTTTGTGAACCAAAAGAATTGAATATGATTGAAATTAACTGCATATAAGTGTTGAATATGAGCCATTGAATAGAAAATGAACTATGATTTTCCTCGTGTTTTCAATAAAATACATTTTTTAAAGTGCTATAAAGAAATTTGCATAGCAGTCGTTTATTATGGAGTAATAATATTTATGGCTACAGGCGATAAGAAACCGTGATTTTCGTTAAACTATGGAGATGCAGACTTTATAGTAATTTATTGTTTATGCGGTTATAATTTGTGAAAATTTGTCTTTTGAATGGGAAATAATGACAGTATATGAGATTGGACTGCGAATAGAATCGTATCGTAACTTTTATCATGCTGATATACAAATAAATTATGAGCCAATGGTTGAGTTAATTTGTTTAATATTCAATATTTGACAGCCTTAGGTGTTTGGTCAGTAGATTTTATTTTTTATTACTGAAATATTTCTGTTCAGCTGGTCATATACTTCTCAAAACCGTTAGAAACTGTGATAAGATCACAGAAGAAATAAATCGTGAGTATATGAGAGACTTTGCGATTCAGGATTTAGACGTACAAAAAAACAGTTTCACCAGGTTTTAGAGATAACCGATTACATATTCAGGTTACTTAACGGCGCAGAGATTGTACGAGTCACTACTAACCGCGTTTTATAATACCAATGCGATAATTATATGGACTCGAGTCCTAATCATATGTACGTAGTTTTTACAACGAATAAACAAGTAATAAATCTAACAAAATAACTGTACGTTGACAAGGAAGTTGGTCTAGTTGCTCGCTCATTACTTTTTGTTGGGTTTTTTTTTGTCGAACGATATTTGTATATTTTTTTTTTCTTTGATGGAACGACTGATTTAATGGTATAGAAATAATAGACTAATCGTACACTAGTTTTTTTTTTATAAGGTTTTTAATTCGGTTTCCTCAATTCCCAGACCTTGGGTCGCCCAGATGTTCTGTGACTAGGAGCTACGATGTAGGTAATTAGTTTGGAGTGGATTTAAATTTCAAATGGACGAGGAAATGTGCGGAGGTTATGCTGATTCAAGGAACTAAATGCTGCAATTAATCTGATTCGGATGTGAATTAAGTTTGCGGTACAGGTTGTGTATGCTCTACTTAGGAAACAAGCATTTGGAAGGTGTTATTAAATGCTGCAGTAGATTCTCCGTTAAGACATCTAGATATAGTCCTTTCTATTGTCTACTGCCTGTATTTCATCAGTCACGAAATTTCAGATGTTGACCGAGTTATCAACCTACCTATATTATTGCCAAAATTATGGTGTCCAATAAATGAACAACTTATTGGACTTTCTTTATGACAAGTCTATCAACACCTTCCTTATACACAGGTGTAGTCAAGTCCAGTTTTTTATTTCTGAAACTGGGTTGAAGTATTGCGATTTCATCAACAAAAAAGGTTCGCGAATAAGGAAACTTGATTATCTACTTTTGGGACTTTAGAAATCATCAATATTCCGGTGCTGCATGTAAGAATTGAGGTTTGCCGATTGATTTTGCCCGTAAATCGTTCTCAATACGTAGATGGTAGAAGCTTTTTCTGATAGAGTTCATCTGGGGTTCATATGAAAGTCAGTCTTTCTGATTAAATGTTGCCTTATGCATTTGAATAGGAAAAGGTTACCACTAAACAAATCAGAAGCTCAATTCCTGTAACTAAAAACGTTCAAAATCGCAATCTCATCTCAGCGACAATCAAATGTCAATCAATGTAGGTAAACGCTATACAATTTTTGTCAGATTGTGAGTGAGATTTGAATACGAATGTTCTTTAAATTGCCCATCTGGTGGGCCACCTGACAGTTGTGTAATTTTCTCTTATTATCTACATACTTTGAAAACATTACAAAGCAAACAAACACTTTTACAATGCCTGTCTACGCCGTTTATTCTTCGTAGCTCTGCGTTACCTAGATTAGTTAGCAACACGCGGCACGCTGTCTGGCGAATTGATTACACTACGACTATTATGTGCTACACTTTTTGCGCCACGCAAAGCCATGCCGTACATCACAATGTGACAATGGACATCCAAGAACCCGTGACAAGACGTGCTTCACAAATAAAACTGTTAATTAATCGGGCGGGATTGTTTTCAGACTTTTTGCTGTAGAAATTATGCAAAAACGACGCACCTGGTTATCGGTTGGCGACAGACCAGCGACAGTTTTTGTCGATCTCTTTATTTTGATTGTTCTTGCTAATGAGAGTAATAAGTCACTTCTATTTTTAAGAAGACTAACAAAATATGTTTTGCCTTACCTGATATTTTTGTCTGATGGTGTGTGATGATTTGCAACTTTGTCAAGGTCAGTTAGATGTCTGTCTAATTCGCTGATATGCTTCTCATTGGTATGTTTCCTTCATATTGATATTATAGTATAATATTAATCATAATTTAACTGTAGATAAAGCCGATAGTGACGTCTAAATGTAAATCCAAGATGGCGGCAGCGAAAATTTTGTTTTTGTTTTAAATCATATGTGCGAAGAAACTTCGTTCCTGATGTCCCGCGAGCGCACACGTTTTTTTATCGTCCAGCCATCATATATCACTCCACGCGCCGCGCCTCGGATACTATATAAGCAGTGCGGGAAGACATTGTTTACCTGGATTAACATTCGCCTCATTTCCATTGAAAGCGTCTAACGGGCCTCTGCGAGTTGGCTTCGGCCCCTCATATGCCTTCCAAAGGTCCGGGACCCTAGGGTCCCGAGAAATATCAAAAAAAAAAAAAATAATAATAATTTATTTAATTTCAAAAAGCTTTACATTCTGGTTACAAGTAACACTGGACCACACACTAGGATACCCTGTGCCGTGAGGTCTAGTCTCTTTCATCACAAGGTTTGTATTAGCTGTAGTTTACCTATTAATATAGACAGGATAAGTATAGATAAGTAGGTACATAGGTAATAGGCAAATTTAACTTACGGAAATAGTTATGTGCATGTTATAGAAAAAATGAAGGGGTGTTTATGTTAAGTATAGTGTGTAGTGTAAAAGTGTAGTGTAAGTGTAATGAGAGTGTTGTCAGAGTGTGAGTGTTGGGGTGTGTTTGTGTGTGTTTGTATTTAGTCAATAGTGATTACAATTTCAGTGTTCAAATAATCCAAATCTAGCAACTAATTAGTTACAGTTTTTTTACAAACATGTCTTGTCGAGTTTAAGATATTATATAAAAGCAAAAGCTTTTTTGCCAAAACTCAGCTTGCTAAGTTAAATACTTAATTATTTTTGAACAGAAAAAGTTCTAAGAACATTGCTGTGGTCACGAGAAGAAGATGATTATTTATGTTAATAAAAACAATAAAACTTTTATATCATGATTAGGTTAGTAACAAACTAAGGTCATTGTGTATCTCTTACAACTCGCTGGTTGCAATGTCATGTAACAAGTGACGAAAAGGACAGTGGATGTTAAATGTCACTGCCCAGTTTGACGCGTGGCGAAAAGTAGAACTACTATGTTAAAAAAAAAATGTACTTTTGACATTTAAATTACGTTTTTGTCGTTGCAGACAGCGCCACGTGAAGTTGTACCGGTCAATTCGAACTCGATTAAACTGTCATTATTTGACTATTTACTATTTGCGATGTACCATGGTGCGGGTGACATTAGACGAACCGTTCCTTTTTTCACTCTTGAACGTTACCGCGATTTACAATCATGACTGAATATTTTAACTGCACCCTAACTATCATAATCGTAAAATACGACATCAGTAATATTTTATATTAATAGTTACTTTCCTCTATGGTAATAACTGTAGTAAATTAAATACATTTACCCTCTCTGTCACCTGTCCCCCGCACCATGCTACGCCGCAAATAGTAGTATAGTTTAACTGTCTTTAGTACAGTGGGTGTCTCAGGTAAGTGTCACAAAAAATATGAGGTTTTCAAGTGTTAACGACGTTTGCCTAGTTAGCGAGTATTGTACTATGACGTTTACGATATAACGCTGTCACTGCGAGTTGTGGTTTTAGAGTTCCGTGCCTCAAATGGAAAATCGGAACCCTTAAGGATCACTTGTGTGTCTGTCTGTCCGGCCGTCTGTCACAGCTAATTTGCTCCGAATCTAATGGATCGATTAAGTTGAAATCTGGTACATGTATCTATTTTGATTTTGATTTATTTCTATGACCCAAACACGGACGTGTTAGACACCTACATAAATGAATTTTGAATATGGGGGTCACTTTTCGGGGCCAAATGAGAAAATTAAACAAAAAGTTTTGCAAACTATACCGGATGACATATCAAATAAAAGGGCTGACTGTGTGGGGGTTTCGAATAGATCTTTTTATAATTTTAAAATAAATAGTTTTAAAGTTATTTAAGAAAATAGACGAAAATTGACCCTACCCTCTTATCCCCGAAACTACTCAACTTAATATTTTGAAAAATATACAGAAAATAGTTCTATACTTGTAGATTACAAGAAAAACCTATAAGATCTATGGTCTCAAAATAACTTGGTAAATCTCTCAATATTTTGCTTATAAACTTACATTTGCAGTTTGTATGGGAAAACATGTTTTTCAACTAGAATGTTCAGTTTGTTCTTGGGATAAGTCTGTCTCTTCTTTCTTTATCCCGACTACGGAACCCTTCATTGTGCGTGGTCCAACACGCACTTGGCCGGTTTTTTTTAAATTTTGTTTACACTAGCAAATTTTTTTGTATTAAGTACGTTATTGTGTTTCGCTGAATATAATAGTAGACATTTTAATATTTGTGAATTATACAGCATATTGTTTTATTTAACTTATTTAACCATTTATGTAAATATATAAATATAAACGGTCAAGAAGAAAATAACAGAAAAATACGTACAAAGGTGATGCTAATTTCTATAGAAATCTCTTTCAGCATACCTGTGATTGGAAAGACAAATATCACTAAAATATTCATAATTATAATATAATTTATAATATATATATACATACATACGCAACTGTGACAAAGTGGAAAGATAGTGATTTTCAATCTATTGAGTTTATGTTCTTAAATATGTCTGGCCTGGATTTGGATGTATAAAGGGAATTTTACCGGGATTTTACCAAATAAACAGGGGGCCAACCACCACCAAGTAGTATTATTATAATATTACTTCAGTGTGAGAAAGAGACAAACAGAGAGAGAGTGTGAGTGAGTGAGAGTGTGAGAGAGAGGCTATACAGGACGTCTAGCTCCATCTCTTTCCCACACTCAAGTCAGATTATAATAATACTGCTTTAAGAGGTGGTGGTCTAGCTCGTGTACTTACATTCAATATTTTGACAGTAATAATACCTCTAATACCATTATAAACGTTTGCCACAAACGAAACCCTAAATGGACCCGAAATGAAATCTAATGGTTTGGAATATCCCGTATTCCCGAATAGCTTCGCATTCGATTGACCACAATGCCAAAGAATTATTGCCCATTTGACACCTATTGTGGCAATCATAATAAGATTTATTCAATATATAGCTTTTGTTTGACAGGACACGTGGCAAATAAATTTCTATACAAATAAGTACATGGAGCAGATGGTGAAAGCTGACATTCTATTAAAATGATTATTCCATTGTATTGCTTCAATTTGTCAAACCAAGGTAGAATCATTAGTGAAGCGAATCCCTTTCTAACGTAGTAATTAACCTTTTAAAATATTACGTTATAAACGGGTCTTTATGACACAGTGTAGGTAAAATAATTGTAATGGTCATAATTTATCTTAATTTCGTATTTGTCTATCTATTTTAACTTTCAACCCTCGGTTTTAAGTCTTACAATGGTTTAAGTAAAGCATTTAATCGCTATAGATTTGCATCTCTCCATGGCATCCCATTTTTGCGATGTCTGCCAACCCTTTCTACTCGATATTATACTTTATTTGGCAACAAATAGAGATCAAATTCCAGTCATGAAAACGGATGGCCATTGTCCATTCTGTGACGAATTGAGTCGTTCGATTTTTTGCGGAAATAGACCAATTTAGCCGAAAATTATACGTTTCCTATATTATATATTATTTTCGGGGTAACAGAGTTGGTCATTTCATGGCACGGTGCGGCGCTTGGGGGAGTGATGAATGCAATCGATGATGTAGGTAAATCGATTGGTTCGCGATTTGGGTCCCCCTTCACTAATATATTATCACTAATTGTCGCTTCTCTTGTTAAATTAAAAGCGGCAGATGAGCAGTTTAGTAAATGGTTTTGGATTTATAGAGATTCAGCTGTTGTGGTTGGAGTGTGGTTAATCTTATTATGGGGGAGTTTATTGATATGAATTTTAATTGTCAATCAATCTGCCTAGCCTTTTCCCAACTATATTGGGGTCGGCTTCCAGTCTAACCGGATGCAGCTGAATACCAGTATTTTACATGGAGCAATTGCTTATCGGACCTCCACAACCCAGTAACTGGGTAATACGATACCCCTTGGTAAGACTGGTTGTCAGACTTTCGGGCTTCTAACAACCCGTAACGACTGTCAAAGATCTACAAATGACAGCCGGGACCAACGGATTAACGTGTTGTCCGAGACATGGAGAAGTCTCGGTATGTAAAGATGATCACCCATCCACGGACCAACCGTGGCAAGCGTAGCTTAACCTGATAGATAGACCCATGCGGCTAGTATTACTTAGTACGAGCACGAGGATGGATTTTAATTGTATTATTTTAAAATTTTAACATGGGAACGAGGTTTTTCACAGTTGGTCCCATAGAAGAACTTATTGATTACTTTCAACCCCTGAAAGATTGCCAATTAATTAAAAATCAGCCTGTATACGGTGCACTTCATCTAGGTATAAACATCGAATGAAACCTCGAGTGAATTCTAAAGTGTTACGGTTCCTGTCTGTATATATAAATATTTTATCAGCCTATACTGATACTATATTTGCCACTGCTGGGCAAAGGCCTCCCTCAAGTCTTTCCAGAAACTCTTTTCCCGCGTCACCTCGAACTACCGAGAGGGCTGCTCTCTACACGCGTCCTGTCTGTATTAATTAGAACTGAGGCGTATGCTCGAACAACGTGTATGTAGCAATTTGAACGATGATGAACGAACCGAACCGAACGATGCCAGTGTTGCCATAACAGCACTGTCCGATCATTAAATACTTTCCTCTGAAATGTGCCGTACAGTGTTGTTGTTCGAGCACATGTCTCGATTAATCTAAAATTTATTAAGGCTCTATAATTAAAAGCAAAACGAACCAATCAGCTTGTCTGCGTGTTACTCTATGCACAAATATCGCTTCTGCTTAATACTCTATGCCTATCAAAGCGCCTTGATTATAACGTTAAATTCCACTCTTTAATATTCTAAGTCGGAACATCATCTGTTGAAACGTAGCTATAAAACGGACCACAGTGGTCGCAAATAAGTACGTGTGTGAAATAAACATACAGACATGATCATTATTATTTTATGTAGTGTTCCACGGCGAATATAGAGTATTGCGTGGGAGATCTAACCTCTTGTGTGTTAGAATAGAATGGTTGCGGTTTTATAAGATTTTAGAGGACTTTTTTGAAACTTCCCTCATCTGTTTATGGGCCTTTTTGTGGGTATCTTAAGAGCGTTGTCACATTTTGCACCTCTCTCGCTCACACAGAACCAAATTTTTAAGAATGTTAAATGAAAAAATGCTTTTTTGAAAAATTTAATCAATGGGCGGTCTACAAAATAATATTAATTTTATAGGTAGTTATCAAAAACACATTTCTATTGTGTTATCTAATAAACTTATGTAATTAAGTGTTATGATCTGTTTTTGAGATGATGTAAATAAATGCCACAGTAAAAATGTGTTTTTAATAATTACCTATTAAATTAATATTATTTGTAGACCGCCCATTGATTACATTTTTCAAAAATGCATCTTTTCATTTAATATTATTAAAAATTTAGTCCCGTGTGAGCGAGAGAGGTGCAAAATGTGACAACCCTCTTAAACTTATTTCTGTCTTTTGGCTGTATTTTTTAATGATTTTTATCGAATGATGTGGCCTACCGCACTAAAAGATGATCATGTCATCGCACAACACACACATCTGTTTTTTTGACAAACTCTACAATATTCTTCGTTGTCATGGGGACGTAATTTTTTTTATATGTCATCATCCGTCAAAATGTTTATTTTCGAAATCGTAATTAATTTTAATAAAATGTACTTACACACGGAAAGTAGTCAATATGATTTTTTAAAATTATTGGTATATTTCCTGAAGTCACATTATGGCATTTTTATTCAACTGTGTGTCTTAAAAACAAGAAAATTACTCCGACGAGTCACAAATTGTGATGAATGAGGAAATGAATCGGAGTGTGCGACGTCGCTCAGGGGGGACACTTCTCGCGCGACGTAAGTACGGTGAGGGCAAGTCCTTGATTTATATCTCTGGTATTTTTAGTAACAATGGGCCTACCCACCTATACATCTATACAAATAAATAAAATTGAAGTGTCTGTTTGTAATGTCAAAAAAACAACTTTTTACTAAATGCATATGAACGTATATACGGTACTTACAACAGAAAAGCAATTTTTAAATTTTTGTCTGTCTGTTTGTTCCGACTAATCTCGGAAATGGCTGGACCGATATTGACGGAACTTTCACTGTTAGATAGCAGATGTTACGGCGGGTAACTTAGGCAACTTTTATTTTAGAAAAATAATTAGGGTTCCGCGCAAAAATATTAAAACCCATGAAATGGTGAGCAAAAACTCGGATTTGAAAAATTCTTCCTGGGTTTGGTATCCAATTCTCGAGGATACTTATATGCTATTTAACATCACGCTACGACCCTTAGGAGCCGAGTAAAAAGAAAAAAAGTCAGAAAGAACACCAAGCGAAAACGAAGTTATAGGTAGTGCGGGCGGGCGGTGCAACGCGGCGGGTCGGGGGAGACGAGGGAGTAGTTTTATGTAACTGTTATTTTTAACCGACTTCAAAAAATGAGGAGGTTCTCAATTCGGTTGTATTTTTTTAAAAAGGTTTTTTTAACTCAGTACTGCGTCATTTATAAACTCACCACCATTTTTACCAAAATCCAGTTGCGATGATAGGATCCATGAGGAATTGAAGGAACTCCTCAAATATACACACACACACATAGCGATTTTGATATTTTCATCAACGAGTCAAGCATTTGCATTTAGAAAGTATCATTTGGTGAAGTGGAACTGACGAAGAAGACCAGAGATGGCCACAGTAACTCCTCAATGTATTTCACGGGTAGCGATATGTCGATTAAGATAGTTAAGCGACTATGACGAAGCAAATTTTAATAAATGGTTCCATTGAAACTGGTACCAACGGCTTGATCTGATAATGAAGCCGGAAGGTAGGCACCGGAACTCCATAATAAAACAATGTATCCTTGCCGTGTGCATCTCATGACAATTCCAATAAGCCCAGGGCTCATGAGATGCATGAGATGATGGGGTTGTCATGAGATGCACTCTGGCTATACATGATTTTAATGATAATATTATGCTTCAAATCGCGCTACTTGAGTTGTATGTTGTGTGGCCTTGATTGTCAGAAGACAGATTTCGTCAACGATGTGTCGTCGTGTGGTGGATTTAATAATTTGTTGGCGACGGCGTCCAAACCTGATAAAACTTGATAAAACTACGGCTTCCAAACTTCTGACACGACTTAGCGCGACATATACATATTTGCCTTTTTGCAAAGTTTTTATTTGAAAGGGTATCCTGTGGTCGCATATAAATTTGGTCAAATTCTGATGAGTGGTTTGTGAGTTAGCTTCAATAATAAGTATTTTGTTCCATTTAGTGTAAGTTGATGATGTTATAATAACTTCCTGTCACTGTTATTTACTTTGCAAGTAGTGGTATACTAATTCGGGTGGGGTAGGTACCACAACTAAAAAGTGGAAAATAAAAACTTATTCATTAATTTTTTCACTTTGTAGTGTTTTTTGTGGAAGTCGGTCTTTTTTTATAAATAAGTCTTAGTATATTATGTACCTTACGACTTCCACGCGAACGAAGTCGCGGGGCACAGCTATAACGGGGCATAGCGTTGTTACTGAGATTGGTTGTCATTGTTTTAGCCATACAATCATAAATTGCCAGTACAGAACTGAATTTTAGATTTACTGATCAAGTGATCTTTCGGGAACCGGGGTTATAGTGTTGGGTACCTATTTGTCACGTTAGGACAATCAGACTAAATGCTGGTACTGCTGGTAGGCTCACTTTCAGGGAGAGGAGGCCTGTGACCCAGCAGTTGGAACATTATAGGCTGATTATGATTATGCTGGTAGTCTAGATAGTGATCAGATAAATACAGTCAACAACAATGATTTTGTTTATTTTGTTTTTAGTGAACTTTTCCTCTCCTTGATCATAATATTGTTAACAGTCTCCAAGCACACGTCATGTAAGCATGCGCTCTAAATACCTCAATCAGAACCGATTAACGATCGGCGCGTGTGGCTCACCGAAGTACTTAATTATTTAATATTAATTGGTTTTTTGCGTCAACACCACCTACGGGGTTATTAGCACTTAAGATCGCCGTATAAGTTTATCCTGAGGTATTGTTTCTAGGTCACTTTTACATGAAAGTAATAGATTAAATTGACCTACTTTTGAAAACAGTAAAATTTTTGTCAAGTAAATAATTTGGCCAAAGAATCAGCATCGCCATACAACGTGGCAATGCTGCCAGCTTTTTGGACACCTTTCCTGTTGACAGCGATGCGGACGAATTTTTTGATGCCCTATGATTCTTTCCCCTCTTTTTATATGCATGTACATATTATTGTTTTAAGTCTGTTAGCTTATATATTAAGTAAATATTATCTTGTTTGAAAATAAAATCCACCATAAGAAAATAAACAATTTAATGAATACACATTAGAAGTTTAATAAATAGGACCAGGCATAGCGATAAAACATCTGCAAAAATTAAGAATATTTTAGACAATCATTACAATTTTTATTGTTCTAAGATATGTAATTGCTTTTGCAGTGTCGTCTACTGGACTTGCTGTTACTGCCCGATTAAAGTAACTCGCCATTCCGGTTAATTAATAATTTGTCAAAACTTAAGTCTGTAGGTACTCTCAGAAAAATACCCGGAGAATTAATTTTAACATTACATAACATCACCACTGTTTTCCCTAAAGATTTAGGCAGAGATGTACATACAGAATACCCTGCAAATTTTGCTACTTAAACCCATGTAATACCGGGCACAAATCCTGACTCGGCTATTAAGGCTCCTGCAAACAGGCGCGACACGCGACGCGACACAATGGCACCGCGTGTCGCGCGACGAGCGTTGCCTTTGTGTCGTGCGCGAGTTGCGTCGCGAGTTGCGTCGCGTGTTGCGCCTGTATGCAGGAGTCTTTACTGAGAAATTCCTAATGGAGAAACCCAATAACACCGCCCGACCCGGGAATGCCTGACGCTGGTTTTCAATTGGACCTTAAGGAAAACATTTCCCACAATTATTATTCAAGTGTCAACGCGGATTATTCATACATTATCATTACTAATTACGACACACATAAAATAATATCGCGTATTTGATAAAACTACACACTTCTTATTTAAGCGCCACTTGATAACTACATAGATAACTTAGTAAATTAACGATTTGCGTACAGTTACTTTAAGGTTTAATTTACATTGCTGCGGAACAAAATGGAAGACAATTTTTAAAACAAAATTGTTCAGAGCATAACGATCGTTTTGTCAATGGTATAACGTACAAATTAGATACGAGCTGCTAGCTGCGGGAATTCTCCGGAAGACACGCAACCAGTTTTTGGCTCTTATTTAGTTTGTACTTTACACAATTGACATAAAGTTCATTATGCTTTACACAATTGCGTTACAGATAGTCGCTTCTATTCCGTTCCGCAGCAATGTAAATTGAGCCTAATAGATAACGAACAATAATAAACTGTAAATTAATGTAAATAACAATTAATATGTAACGGGGATTACCTTTGAATATTAGTTTTCATTTAGGTCACTTAAGAGGCACTTGAACTAGATGCTAAGTTTAATATTAGCATCTTTAAATTGTTAATCGATTGTAAGTTGGTATCTACTTGTGTCTAGACCTAAAATTAATGTTTATAACACTGATGATTTGCTTCTTGTTGTGTTTATTAACTGAAACTCAAGATATTTTTTTCTAGTTTAATTTCTGTATCTATGCTTCGTAGTCTTGAACTCAAAGCAATTTAGTACTTGACTAAATTCAACTTTATTTTGTCCCCTAGTTCTACAAACCAAGAAAAGTCTAGAGTCAAGTTTTTATTACCAATATAAATATAAACCAGTGAAAGCAAGAAAAATTTTACTTCAGGGACCAAAGTCATAAATTACAGTATTCCTACGAAAACAATGTTGAATTTGAAGATCCATATCAAAACGAATTTAACGCAAGGAACTTGGGACAGAGAGGTGTGCGGATATCCTTACGATGTTTTTTCCTTTTTCCTATCCTCCCAGGATTCGATAAAACTCATGGGCCTTAAACAATAGACCTGGTTGAACCTGTCTCCGAAAAACAAAATAATCTTACTTCATAGAAGTTAATATTCGGCCTATTACGACAGACGTTGGAGTCTCAAGAAAAAAGATCAAGTTGTTTTCACAGGTAGAATACCGACTGCGTGGGTAGAGCTAAATAATAAAATTATTTGTAGGTAAAAACCCTGCCTAAAAGTAACTACTTTCGGGAGGAATTGACTAACAGTTACTAACTTGGCTACAACACTTCACATTTCCATGAAAGCTGAAAGGCACCCTGCTGAAACTATACCAACAACCTCTAGGTACTCTGGAGGTTTTAATCTGGCGTGTTTTTAGCACGCAACCTTCGCGAGTTTAATTAATGGGGAAGGTCGGTCAAAGCTAATTGTAGATGGCGTGACCATAGCTAGGTCCCTATTTGCTACAATAAATTTGAGATTTCGTTCATTAATTCCATTTCGTGTTCATTCATGAGTTTGGTTTTATTCCACTATTTCTTTATTTTCGGTGAATACCGTATTTTAAATCAATATTTATTCGACACAGAAACTGTCAGAATTAAAAACCTTAAATAATGCATAATTCGTCGTAATCACTTTCTTCAAAGTGTTTCCGACGTAACCTCGAAACTCAATTTAATTCAAATAATTCCCTATGAATAGCTTTAAACCACAATCTTCTAAGCTTAGGGTCTTTCGAAAAATGGTGGACTCCAATTTCTGAGTATTTAGGAACACAACAATGAGTCATTTTCGCAAAAACAAATAAAAACCACCTCACGCCTTGCATTATTAGCTTGTTTTGGGAACTAGCTACGACAGCGCCATTTTGACAGTTGCCTTCCCCATTGCTTTAAGAGACCAACATTGAATTTCAAATATAGAAGAGTGAAAAAACAAGATAGGTTGACAATCGGCCTTACCACCTCCTAAGGTGGTCCCTAGAGCCCTAGCTCTGGGGAGTAACGAATTAATTATTGTGAAACACGAAATAGTTTTTTATTATACAGTAAAAACTCCAACGGTGTATCATTCATACACACAAATCCCCCATTAATGTAACAGTTCGTCCAACGCACCTGGCAAATCGTCACAATACAACAAACGAGTCTGAATCTGGGAGTCTTCAAGTTCGAATAGAGCTCCTTCATCAACCGCATCATCATTTAGTTTTAAAGTTGTCTAAAAAGGTACACAGTGCCTACCTTATCTGTCAACAGCATTCAGTTTTCCTTATAGTCAGTCCATCCTGTATTTAAGACTACAAAAACAGCAACCACATTAAAAGAGGAAACGCCGCGACAACAGTTAGTCTCATCTATAAACTCTGTTGTAAAGAGGCGAGTGCGTGACTAGCAAGTCACAAGCACTCTTAAACAACTTGTTTTAGACACATTAAGATTTGCACGCACTTGTCTAAGCACTACAACTTACGATTAAGCTACTAAGTATTGTGGTTTTGTGTAATGAGGGTTCCTGTTTGTCGTTTATGTTTATCTTTCGATCCTCTCCAATTAGTTGTACGCTAGTTGTTACATAATAAGCAAACTTTTTAAATTCAGAAGCATTTAATAACGGCCGACCTTCCAATCTTCAAATCATTTTCATCTTAGGAATAAAAATTGCGGTGTGTCAGATTTTGTGTAGAAAATATGTGTTAAATCCTCATATTTATTCTACAGACTAGCTGTGCCCGCGACTTAGTTCACGTGGATCCCAGAAAACAGCTTCCCTATTTGAATCAGATTTTGTTCACAATTTCATAGGGTTAACTTTTTTTTAAATAAAAGCAGCCTAAGTTGCTTCTTCCTTATAACATCATCTATCTGCCAGTAAAAGTCCTGTCAAAATCGGTCCTGCCGTTTCGGAGATTAGCCGGAACAAACAGACAAAAAATTTAAAAATAGTTTTTCTGTTATAATGTACCGTATAAACTTTCATATGCATTTAGTAAAAGCTGTTATTTTGACATTACAAACAGACACTTCAATTTTATTTATTTTTCTACAAATAAAAGTTAACTGACGGTTGAAAAATCGCCCATTAAAATAATGGGAAATAAATAAATTGCAAATATCGAAAACATCGAAAAAAATATGCTTGATTTAACTGAGTTTCGCCATATCGGTCATAAATCGTAATTGTTCCTAGCCAGTTTCATTTAAAATATGAGTAGGTATGTTATCAATTCCCAAAGCATTTTTATCGATCCAGAAATTAATCATGTATATGGATGATAAAGCTGACCTAATTATGGGCATCCCAAAAATTATGTCAGTGACTTTTTTCTCCCAATAATTAAGCAACTCGATCCCAATTAGAGGCGTCAAGGATTCTATATCGTACAATTTGATACAACTTTCCCCAAATTTCTCTTTATTGGCTATCAAGGTTTATGGAGTGACATCGGTTTCGCGGTTACATGGTAATTGCTCAATGAAAATAATGATGTAATGACGTCAGGAGATGGGGTGCTTTCTGTTTATAATAATTTCCATTTGCATCGGAGACTAAAGATCTTTTTAAACTCACCTGGGGGCTTACTCCGAAGCTTAAATCTGCAGTATCGGCCGATTGGTCGGAAGTTTTCTACTACAGTTTATTCTAATTCGTTCGGTCGGTTCGGATCCGACCGAACTTCATTTTGACGTTTGTTCAACGCTCTTAAATTTGACGTTTGGTCGGATCTGAACCGACCGAACGAAATAGAAAAAAGTGTAGCAGAAAACTTCCGAACAATCGGCCGATACTTCTGATTTTCCTTTCGGAGTAGGCCCCTGGATGTTACCAGATACTGCCTACTATAGACTTCTTTAATATGAGAGACATTGCAGTTGCATTGCCATCTCATAGACAAAGCTAAAATGACCTATTTCTCTTAAAGCGAAAGCGCCGGGCAGCCCGGGACATTCAAATTTTCTTACGTTTTTTGCAATTTGCAAGTCAGTATTTAAAATATGATTTGCGACCGTAAAAAATATGCATTCACAGAATTTTAATAATTAAAGTCATCAATACAAGACTAGGTAATTCTATTGAATGACTATTTCATGAAATCTTGACATTTAGGATAATACAAGCTTATGGAGTTGTATTACTGATTTTGATGATTATGATTCTGTAAGTTCATATTTTTTATGGTCGCAAATGATACTTTAATCAACATACAACTTGCAAATTGCAAAAAACATAAGAAAGTTTGAATTTCGCGGGCTAGCTGAAGCTTCCCTATTAATTACATAGACCCCTAAAACATCTTAAAACCCGAAAAGAGTAACGCGGCGGAAATATATATGGTGGCAGGACTTCCCCGGACAAGGTCCTTCACAAATAGCCTACCACTTTATGCTAGAATGTTGTATGATCTGTTCCAAAAGTATTTGATGAAAGTGTAAACAAATCCGGTTCAGGTTAAATTCTTACGCAATTACTCGCTAACTAGTAGCTTTTGCTGAACTGAGCTTTTTTGGCGCAGTTATGAGGCACACTTTCCTGCTAATTTCTTACATCGCACTTTAAACTTTTTATTTGAGTTTGATATTTTTAAATTTTATTTTGTTTTATATGTTGTATATTATGTTGTGTGCCTTTTAGTCTGTGCTAAATAAATGTATTTTCTTTTTTTCTTTCTTTCTAGTCACACATTCATCTGTGTTATGAACTTATGAAGGTTTACATTTTATATCTCGCCACTTTATCCAACATTATTGTTTGAATATCATTATTAAAATGTAATTGAAAAGTCGTCAACTAAAATTGAGGTTATAAATACCTAACCTCAATTATCAAATGAAAAACAATTTTAAGGTGATTTAAAATTAGAATTTCGAGTTTAAATATTCAATAAACAAATCAAAGAAATAAATTTTTCATTCACAGATATATTTTCTTCAAATGCTTTTGGAACAGATTAGATCATTTTCCGTGTGTTCTTGCCTTTTAAGGGTTCTGTACCTCAAAAGAAAAAACGGAACCCTTACAGGATATGTCTGTCTGTCCGTCTGTCACCGCCAATTTGCTCCGAATTTAATGGACCGATTAAGTTGAAATTTGGTACACGTATCAATTTCTGTGACACAAACACCCGACATGTAACGTAAATAAATGTATTTTGAATATGGGGATCACTTTTGGGAGCAAATAAGAATATAAAAAAGTGTTGTAATCTATGCCATGTGACATTTCACATGAAGGGCTTTTTTTTTGTGGATAAGAAATCATCAAATGACTTCTCCCGCTCTGGGCGGAGCGGGAGGGCGTGTCAGACTTTTACTGACTAAAACCCACCCGTGTTCCTTCTGTTGCCTGTGCCGGGGCCACGGTAACTCTTTCGAACATCCCGCAACCCTAGCTGGCATCGGCCCTAACGGACCCCGTCAATAGTGCTGACATCTCTTTGAGGCGCGCGTGGAACACGACGCGCCGTCGACTCGGGCTTGGTACTTACAGGTCGGCGAGCTACCCATTGCTCGCCGTCCGCAAGCCCGCGCCTACGGTGGCCGGGAATCGGCTGCCAATTCCCGACGCCCAGGGCGTCTCCTGCGGCGACTAGGGGCGTGAGGGCGCAAAGCTTGGCTCTCCCTCACGCGTCCCGCCTCCTCCTTCACGAGCATTACTGCTTCGCAGAAGGAGGTAATGGCTTCCCATGTACTCTCGCTCCGTACCATGGCCTGGAACAGGGCCGGACGCGAGAGATCGCCGCCGCCGATCGCTTCCGCGAGGACACAGCGGTGCTCCGCCCAAGCCGGGCAGACCTCCACCGTATGCTCCACCGTGTCCTCCGGGCGATCCACACAGTGGTGACACCCGGGCGTTTCCTCCCGCCTTATCCGGAACAGGTACCTCCCGAAGCACCCGTGTCCGGTGAGGACCTGCGTCAGGTGGAAGGTGAGGACGCCGTGGCGTCTCTCCAGCCACTCCTCAAAGAGGGGACTTATCGCCGCAATTGTGGCGTGCCCAGCGCTGGGTTGCGACAATCGCACTCTCCATGCCGCCATGAGATCCTGCCGGAGCTCTGTCCGCCGTGCCGCGATATCTCGCGGCAACGGAGTTACGCCCCGGCGTCCTGCCTCCTCGCGCCACTCCCACATGTGCGCGAGGACTTTTGCCTCCAGATCCCATGGCGGAAATCCGGCAAGGAGGTTCGCCGCCTCCCCGGAGACCGTGCGGTATCCCCGGGCTAACCGGATGGCCATGACCCTCTGGGACGCGTTCAACCGACGGACCGGTCGCCGCCTGACGGAACGCGCCCTCACCGGAGCTCCGTAAAGGGCCATGGACCGCACGACCCCCGCGTAGAGCCTCCGGCAGGAGGCGTTTGGACCCCCGAGATTGGGCAGAAGCCGCCCCAAGGCAGCCCCGGCCCGCTCCAGTCTGGGAGCCAAACATCGGACACATGAAGGGCTTACTATGAGGATCTCAAATAGATTTATTTTATAATTTGAAAATAAATAGTTTTAAAGTTATTAAATAAAATAAACAAAATTTTACCATACCCTTCTTATCTCCAAAATTACTGAGCATAAAAAATGTGGAAAATAGATTTATACTTAAAGATTACAGGAAAACCTTTATTAAGTTTAATAACATTGTAAATCTCTCAATATTGTGCGTACAAACTTATGTACATTTGCAGTTGGAATGTATGGGAGATCATGTTTTTCAACTACAATGATAAGATGTTCTTGGGATAATTCTTTCTTTTCTTTCTTCATCCCAACTACGGGATCCTTCATTGTGCGTGGTCTGACCCGCACTTAGCCGGTTCTTTTTACAAATGGTGTTGCGATCACTTCAGTACAGAATCATGAACTTTGCAATATATCCTGTAGTTCTAGCTATATTTGCCTGCTAGTAAAAATAATACAAATCATTGTGAAGAGATCTCTTGGCTGACAGGACCGACTCCGACTCCATTACGTCATGTTAAACAGGTTCAAAGTTCCAGTGATGGGTTCATAGGGCTGTTAAATTTAGCAGCGCGAGAGGTTGAGGAGAGGCTAAATTATACAAGCTTATTAAAAAGTCTAACTATTAGTGTGTTACACTTATAATCGGTATGCCACTTAAGTTTATTTTTCCCGTTATAACTCCACAACTGACTTTAAAGTCCTACCTATCACTAACAAGGAGTTTGGGTGGAAGTTCTTTCGCAATGGTTATGAGACGATCGCTGACCAGTGGCAGGTCACGTTTGTTAACATTCTTGGCGAATATTGTAACGACTTTCCTTAAACTTTCTATTTTATTTTTAATATGTTTTTGGTTTTCACGTAAAGCTGGTATTTAAGAGCTTCTCAAAGAAAATGTGCTACGATATCAACAACTGTGTCTTCTCTTTCCAAGTTCCAGGCAACCCTACGCACGTATTAATATGATGACGATGTACTCGACATACCTTCTGTTGCAAGATAAGGGTTTTCCAGCGAAACAACTTCACTCGACGCCATTTCCGATAGCGATTTGTAAGGAAATGTGTTCCTCGCATGCCGCAACCGCCGACTTGGAAGTGAAATGTGCAAACGTATAAAAAGTGAAATCATTTTTATCCTGTGTCTATGATTGTTCGATATTTAATTTGTAAAAGAATTAAATCGTTTTGTTTTTATTTGTGGTCGCCAATGTCATTTGTTTTTTGAAACGTAGTTCTATAGCGCGGCTTGCGAGAGGAGTAAACTGGTAGAAATCGTCACGTAACGAAAAAGCGTTATGCCCTAAAAAGTCACTTGAAACTTGAGACCACACTAGATGGCTGTGAATTAATACATTATATACAGTGCAAGGAACTTCGTTCCAACTGGATGTCCTACGACTTTTTTTGTAATTGAAATAAAACCTTTTATTTATTATTTTTGTCTTTTTGGCCTGTAATATCATGCAGCGTGAAGTGAGGTAGGTTATATAAAAGAGGCCAATGCACTGGCCCGTTAAAGACTGTTTACAATAATGATTACATCATTGTCTAACTGATAATGTAAGTTCAGGCTCAATTCTGTCTGCCTGATAAGTATCAGTCAGAACATAAGACATTATTCGTCAGACATTAGTCACTTGAGATAATTTCTTTTATTACGTTATCAAGATAAGATAACTCATAAACATACATGATTTAATTCACTGATAAATATTCCTAGAAGAACAATGTTTTACATATTCAAAAGTCCGTTCACACACGCCGCGGTTACCTATGTAACTAAGATTGTACTAAGGAAGTTGACAAGTGAAGATAACATGTACAGAAACGCAGTATTTAGTATTTAATATCTATGCATTTTATCGTATGTACAAACATCGATTGACGGTATGTCGCAATAGAGAATTTTGATATGAAACTAGGACTTCCTGAAGATACATTTATTGATATTGATGACAAAATTAAATGTAAAGTTGATGTAAGTAATTAAAACACAGTTTGACAAGCTATCGATCATTGTACTTCCTTTTTGACGAGAGAAACGCTTGTTGAAGACTAACTTCCTTTACAGTAACTTATCAAACGGAAGTTTTCACTCGAACAAGACATAGGAAAGCTAGAAGGGCTAGACATTAGTCTATTGAAGGACCGATGTCTAGACCGGAAGAGTCCTTGAGTTTAGTAGGATAATTGTTTAGAATACGGAAAGGCTCATTGCTTAATTGACCGACGACTTGCAGAAGGCTGCCTATACGCAAAGGTGAAGAAGTGCGTATTTTAGGAAGTAATTTGGGAGATCCTATGTCCAGTTAGGATTCAATTGTTTGTAAGAATTAAAGATGGAGTCATGAGTGTAAACAATATAGGACCATGAATCCACTTGCGTATTTTTTTTGACCTCTCGTATAATATCAATTCAACAGAAAATTTCCTTGATTACTTACTGCGAAAATGTTGGAAAAATATAAAATATAAATATATATTCTTTTTACAAATTAGAATGATGTCTCGAGGTTACCACCAATGTGTCTTTGTTAGAACATTGTCGTAACTTTCCACGCGAATAATACACTACTTTCTTTACATAAACTTATGATTATTCTGCCCATCTGTTTCTTTAATCCAAAAGATTATGTCTGGGCTTCGACCTTGGTAGACAGACTTTGTGTACTTAATATTTCACATACAATACTTATATGGTAAGTAAATACTGACACAATGAAAATTTCGCCTTTATTTATTGTTGTTCTTATCAAAATATTGTTCAGAAGTCTCAAGGATGCGGTGGCGAGGAAAATATATAAAGATGATCATAAACTTTTGGCGTAGCTTAAGCTTCATCTTAATAAAACGTGGAGCATGAGAGAATTGGGTGAGAAAGATGAACGCGGTCAAGATCGGAACGGCCACCATGAAGAAAAGAGGCTAAAGTTATACACCCAACTGTTTTCTTCATAAAATTGACTATAGATAATGAAATAATGACTCTCATTGCGGTATTGAAAGGTAATTCTCATTTGCCGGATTAAACGTCATCAAGATCTTCTGCAATATAAGACCAATATTTCAACAATACCCCCTTTCCTAGTTTATCTATTGTAAGTAATTGGTCACTGTTTGAGTACATAATTATTTTATTGAATTTATTAATGAGAATGAGACAAATATTATCTTTCTGACCCCGAATCTGTTCGCGTGGAAGTCGTAGGATACACCTACTAAAATAACAGCCATACTTTTATAAGACCCCCTCGGCCCCCAACCCACCGCGTGGCATCGCATCGTCCGCCCACGATATTACTTCGGTTTCGCTTAAGTAGCGTTCTTTCTGACTTTTTTCTTTTTGGTCGTAGTGTGATGTTAAATATACAAGGTGTAATTTTAATCAGTGTTAACCTCTTAAGGGGTCAATGTACGCATCATTATGAACAACTTTTACTATGGCACCAAACCCGAAATCGCGAAAACAATCAGGTGTTCCCTACATTTTGACGAGTTATGCTAGCATAATTGTAGGGAAAAGCTGATTCTTTTTCGCGATTTCAGGTTTGGTTCCATAGTAAAAGTTGTTCATAATGATGAGCACAATGACCCCTTAAGAGATTATCACTGATTAAAATTAAATCTTGTATAATCTTCCTCAAGAATTGGGCTATCAAATGCAAAAAAAAAACAAAATCTTCAGCTTTATTATACATATTAGTGTAAATTAAACCTTAACCTCCATGCTTGGGGGAACTACCTTTAAAGGGTTCAACGAGTTGAGGGTCATAACCCAAGACATCGTTTGTGTACAAAAATGTCGTATTTATATGTAATTAGTCTGTGCAACTGTTATGTGACTTTGACGAGGCGAATAAACAATCGAATGTCAACACTTGAAGGAGCGATGACTCGCGCGGCGCACGATGTTTGCGACTGCCTTCGACTCGACAGCCTAGCAAACTATCTACTCGTGAAGCTAAATTCATGTAGGTATGCTTGGTAAAATGTTTGTTGGAAGAATACCATTTTTAGAACCGTGTATCGTTCCAATTTAGTGGGTAAGGTACGTTTTATTATCTGATAATTGGTTTTTCTTTACAAAATATGGCATTAACAAATTCAATTTTATCATGCTAAATAACATAACCTACGCTTTGTTTCCCCGAAGGGTTGGGCAGAAGTGTGTACCTATAACACACCCACATCTTCATGCTAAATATTCTTTTCAATTTATATAAATTATTTTTAAATTAATTTACCTACAAAAGAATGAGTTGGGAATGTCATGTCTTTTATAAAAATAGACGTGTCCAATCGGATTCTTCTAATTCTTATCGTCACCTTTTCACTCTGATTTCCAACAATAAATTGTGCGTTATACTGTAAGTATTAAATATTGTCACTGTTATCAAAAGAATTTCATTTTGTGAATTTAATATTTTTACGAGCCGAAACCAAAATTAATTTCAATAGATATGACTTCGAATGGATAGATATAAGCCGAGATTATGTTCCGGGACACATCGTAGACACACTCGATAAAATATTGAATAAACAAAATGTATGAATAGAATATGTTTCAAGCAAATTACGTATTTATGGAAAAGTTATGTGTGCTTCTTTGGTTGGTCTATGATAATACTGTTGTAATCAGTAGATTAGGGCCGCCCACTTGGCTTCCCATAGAGTTTGACTCTATACACCATAAGAGATACGGGAAAGACGTTAATGTACGAATTTATAGTTTTTGATGTGAACGTTGCGCCGGCGTCGGTTCTGTGACTGAAGTCGGTTCACCGGAGTCGATAACACGCAGATTAAGGTGGCTTGATATACCCAGAGGATTTAAGTCTACTATGACAAAATTATAATCGAATATTACAAATAATTAGATACTGAACGTTTTACTCAATTAAAGACATACAATACTCGTTTTTTTCATTACTAAATAATGTGTACCTATATAAGTAGATATAGCAACTTGGAGAAATATGCTTCGATAAAAATCTAATACAATGGTCTGTAATAATATATATATGTATATATAGGTATACCTACCTATACGCTTGATTATTATGTTTCATATTTGGAACAAATCAACAAGGGAATAACCTTTATCATCATCGTATCACTCGATAAGTACGCTACAAACTTCTATTAAGAACGGCAACACCATGATAAATAATAGACACATAGTTTTCAATGCATTAGAAGCTTAGTAGTGTTTTGCACTGCTGTCCTTCAAGATTGACAATGCGTGTACATACAGTGCGTGCCACGAAAGAAATGAAAAGGCCCGCGGAAAATTGTAGAACTACATTTTTTTAATTCAATGTGATGCAATGGCATAGACACTAGCGCCGCGTCATAGGGACTTCAGTGGTGGCGCGGATTCTACTGCTTAATTTTTTGTTAATATCGATCGATATATATATATAAATTTATGTGTGTATGTATGTGTGTATGTAACCTATGGACTGCAAAATAGCTGGAGCGATTTTGATGAAATTTTCAGGAAATCTTCAGATCAGCCCAGCGGGTGATCCTGTAAGGTTTGGGATCAACAGATATATTTTTTATTTTGGTATTTTTGTGTCATATTTTTTTTAACCTAACCTAACAAAAAGTACTAGGCTTGCATGAAGTCAAGATAGTATTTCAATAATCCACCAAAAGTCATCTGGCTATAGAAAATTAGTGCTACCCGTGCGAAGCCGGGGCGGATCGCTAGTCACTTCTAAATTCAAACTACGTTGAAGAGCGACTGGAAAAACAAATGAATTCGGTTTCAAATTGTGTATGGTGATTTGTCTGAGGTTCGAAATGAACTTAACAGAATAGCTCTACTTAACAGAATAGCTCTACAGTTGGCAAAACATCGGTAAGCCATTATCACTTCTATAATTCCTTTAACATAAAGTCCCATTCTACTCAACATGCCATTATAGCTCTGTGTAGCATTGAATAAATTATTGTCAATAACTTTTTTATATTGTTTTATTGGTATGAAAGCCCGTGAGTTTTCGTTATTGCCTCTATATGGTCGCCATGGTCACCTTACGAAACACGTTGTTTTATGCCTCACGAAGCTTTACTAAGTGTTGTATCTAATGATAATGGCCCATGCGCATGTCATGCCATCACTAATAATATCATAAATATGGTAAAGATAATATGATAATTATTTTTTGGATTCTTTTAGAGTTTATGTAGAATAGTTGAATGGAGGAAAGTGGTTTTCTTAGCGGGGAGCACGCGATCGTCTTTTTTAAAACTTGATTTGATATTTTTGAACAGGGGCAAGCTTCTCTGACGTCATGGAATCTTACAAAACAGTTAGTAACAATGTGGTAGTTTTCATCTTCCTTAATACGTTCCCCAATTTTTCATCCGTCTTCCATCTTCATCCTGAGTTCGCTGAAAATATTTGAAATATTTATCACCACTGAAAGGACAATACTTCAAGAATTTTTATAAGACACTTTATCTATAATGATACAATGTACTATTGAAAGACGCTGCGTTAATTCTCCTGAAAGAAAGATAGGAAGATAGAAAGGAAAATATTGTATTTGGGACACGCACAGGAAATACAACAATAAAAAAAACTTCAAAACTAACAAAATCATGAAAGCAATTAAAAAAAAATAAAGAAGAGCTGTGCGAGGCCAAAAAGGCTCCTATCTCAGCACGTTGTTGCAATATTTGAAAAAAAAAAAAAAAACGAAACCCCCTGCTCCTATCCTTCCTTATAAACGACAGAGTAAGTTGCTATTTTCTTAGCAACGGATCTTACAACAATATACAGAAGCAATGCTGTCACTGCAAAGATATTTTCATTAGATCTTAAAGTTCCATTACAACTACTAATGTGAGCCGCGACTTGTAAATTACATTCCTTATGACGCCGGGAACATTCTTTCTTACTTTGTAAAGGTAATGAAGATGAAAGATGCATACTACGACTTGTTACGGACGCCTTGATGAGGAGCTTAAAAATAAATAGAAATTAATCGACTTTATCGTTTGACATGAAACCGTCAAGTGACGGTGCAATTTTCCGAAAAGTTGTTTCAAATGCTTTCGGGCTTGCCATAGATCTGATTTAGCAACTTGATGTATGTAAAGTCAGGGAAATTAAATAAATGATAAATGGCATTTATTTCTGTAATTTGGTTCAAAAAACAATTTAGGACATCCATTCACTCACGCGTTCTTCCCTTGTGGGTAGACAGAACACAGAACGCCACCTGCTACGATCCTTACATACTCCTTTTGCCTCGTTTACATTCATACATCTGGTCATACATGCACGCCGGTAGCGAGTAGTACAATTTAAGACGTCAAAATTAAATTATGTTTTTAAAACAAATTCGGTGTTTCCTAACTGACTACTCTGAGAAGAAAGGCCGAAACAAACTCACTCACAGTCTCTTTTAAAGTCCACACATAATCTTGGTCGGGCCATATCCTCATATGGCCTGACAAAAGACCATCTCGGACATTAACCTGCATGGTCCTCACCATGCAAAGTTAATGTCTGAGATGGTCTTTTGAGGAAAGAACCATACAGATTTGAGTGTACATGTCCGGTCAGTGAATGTAAGTATATTGACTAGGTACCAATTGGCACAACTGTCATTCATTGTCAGTGGTATGAAATGACTATAACAGTACAAATTGACATGGGGTATCAGTTTGCTAAGCAGTTAATTTCCTTGACTGTAAGTACCCAAGAATATCATAATTCACCACCTCCACTAACTTAAATATTCTCGAGTGAACCTTACGTTTACTTTCAGCTTAAACCGGTGTTGTACTTGTGCGACACCGGTTCAAATATAATTGGTAATATTATTATAAAAATACGTTCTACCGAGTAACCGAACCTTTGTCTGGCATTCATTACATTAAACTTACAGACTATAAAACGCACAGTAGTTCTCCCAAATATTATGTTTACGACCAGACAACGTTTGTCGTTTAGTCCAAAATCGTTTCAGATTATACCGATGGTTACGTAAGTAGACTCTCTATTGTTAATCATATGACGTTTCACAATACGCTTCCAGTGTAACAGCTCATCCGTTTATTGAGATTTTACTGATGTTTAATATGCTATAAATATTTATTTATTGCCCTGCCACTAATACGCTATATCATTCATTTTATTGCGTTGCGTTAAAAATTTATATCCCACGATACTTCGTTTTACTAATTTGATTTTGTTGAATATGAAATTAAAGACTGATTAGATAGGTTTTTATTGTATTTTGCATAATGAATCAGTATCAGTGAAAACACAAAAAAAAATAATGTTATTTTTGTTTATGTAACTTATCGCATTATGCTACTGTCGGCAAGAGATTTAGAAACACATAATATCATGGAAATCACAGATCCGTTAGATATAAAAATGCAGTTAAATAAAAGTAGGGCAAATATATGCGGATTAATACTGTCCAAAACAGTCAAAATATGTATTTTCTTAATCTGATCCGATTAAGTATGGAGGTCATCGATCAGTTTTCTACCCATCTGGTTACATCACAAAAGTTATGTTAATGGCATGTCATCTCGATAACATAATCCCGTCCTTAAATAATATCACAATTAAATTAGCTATTTCTGAAGAAAATGTGCATTTTCCACCAAAGGACGTGGAAAACTTTTATGGCCTTACTGGAATGGACTGAATTATTTTATTCTTAGCTTTAGTATGCACAATTGTAAGACTTTTATTGGTTTCAGACTCTTAACGAGCCAATCTTATAGCTTAAAACTCCTGTAAGGAGAAACTATTAGAGGATGGTAGCAATAATAAGAGCAGCAGTGGTCTGATATATACTCATTCGTGGTCAATATTTTACACACAAGTACAAGAACATAAAACAAAACCGAAAAACAAACACAACCAAAACCAACCGTAAACCAAACCTAAACAAAACCGTAGCTATGCTTATTTTAAATCGGTGACAGACATGCGTATCCATGATTATTCACACAGGCCAGTGCATACATATATGCAACCTCCAATAGAAACTATTTTAATATTTTCCGTTTTAAAACAGTTTCGCATATTTTGTTCATTGTGTTAATCGGCAAAACCGCCCAGGTATAGGCAGATTTACTTACATCGCCCACAAACAACAATAAACGACCAATTACCCGTTCAGTTCTACATCTTGCGAGAGCAGATAAGCCGCTACTGATATAATCCCAATTCCTAATCATCAACATTGACTATCAGTAACAGCTTTGCATATTCATAGTCTATAATCAAAATTTATTTCAACATTCACTGCGTTTGTTTCCATTTACGATCACCAATAGAGCTGTTTAATACAGGGAGCTCTAGATGTAGGAATTAGAATAGCGATGACCCTCGCCCTTATGCTAATTCAGCGATAGTAATCCCAATTAAAATGTTAACAATAGCGCCGTTATAAAAGCTACAGCTTTATTGAAAGTAGACCGGTTTGGCACACGACACCCATCCGGTACATCTTCATTCTATAAGCTAGGGAAGGGACATAGCTTTGCATAATAATGTTTCCCTAATTAAAATTTCGCTCTTAAATAACAATACATGTTTGCGATTGTACTCTATCGTATAACTTGCGGTTAAAGCGACTTCATCTCACCTATATGCAGATTATTTTAACATGTCTGCTTTTGAATACATAGTAGATAATTTCGAAGCAATCTACTCTTCTATTATTCAAATGTGTTTAAATGGTCTTTTGTAATGTAACGTGCAAATAATGCAAGGTTGGACCCATAAAATGTTTCAAATGGTGAGAGATATGATGTGGAATAACGTCTTCATCATTAGAGTAGTTTGGCATGCATACCAGATTGCAATATTGTAGAATAAAAGACTTAACGTGGTTAACAAATCCATAAAATTTATTTAATCCGTGCATAAATACCATAAAAATAAATTATTATTATTTGTGTAACAAATTGTGGGTGTACTATAGGTGCACTTCTGCCCAGCCCTTTGAATAATACAGACGTGAAGTTATGTTGTGTATAAATACTATTTAAAGTACAAGTTTATAATAATATATCACTATGTCACCAAATGTTGCCAAAAATAGTAAACGCACTCCCGGTAGTTAGTCAAAACACGTTATAAATTGATGAATTTGCAACTTAGATATGCCATTAATACGTCACACCTGCAAAAAACTATAACAATTATTTGTTAAGCCGCAACAGATTAAAAAACGTATTAGAATAAATCCAAAAATAAATAATAAAACATCTACAACGCAAATTATTTGTTTGTCAGATTCGAATCAATATTCTTTTGATTCGCACGCTAACAATACAGGGTGTACATCAATCAAAATGATTTCAAAAGTAACACCCCGTTGCGGTGACAGCGGGGAATCGATACATAGTGTGGGGACGGAAATAAAAACCGGTATCACTTCCTATTTCACCCTTCGGCTTCCGAACCACAAACACTTTTTTTGTTAGAATCTATTTGTGCCACTGCTTCCCTTCCGAGAATTTGTAAACGAGGGCCTTTAGGGAAAAAGCACAAAAAAAGAAAAGTGCAAGTTTTCTCATTAACATGATAAGGCATGAATCGTAAAACCGAACGTCCCCACTTTCCCTAATTTGCACGTGTATACGAATCTCCATTACATTCATTATTAAATCTAATACTTAGTGTGAAATAGAAACATTCAGTAGGTAAGTATGAACAAGGTGAAAAGGAAGGCTGCAATAAATTAGTATTAAGATAATAATAATCGCTGTTTAATCTCCGAGCTTCTGGTACCGGTTTCAAAGATATCCGCACATGAAACAACATTATCTTTCTCTAATTATGATCTATGGTTATTGTGCAATATTTAACATTCCTCAGTTTCAAACAGGTAGTTTGTTAAGCTCCTCTGTTTAAGATGTTGTACACCCGGCTGATATTAAATTTAACTGATCGCTATCTGCAATTAATTAACAACAGCGATAATATCTAGCAGAAATAATTACGTGGTTGCTCGTACTTATACTACAAAAAGTATAATAAAACAAGCTCTCGATGTAAAACTTATGATACGTCAACAACTTTTATTTGCAATAAAATATTCCAATAAAAAGGATATTGGTTTAACTACGGTAGTTAATTTTGACAGCTTTGAGGAATATCATATATGGAAATCAGGAACAGTAGCGTCTATTACTGAAGTGATAGAACAAATTGCCGATAGTGAAATAACAAATCACGCGTGCTCAGAAATCGATTTGCTTCGCATCGCGCGTGATGGATGGGCAGGCGCACGCGGCGATGCGCATCGACCCCTTTTATTCATCACCACCGAGGGATTTAGGGCGTGAAGGGTAAATGAATAAATTAATATGAGGCCTTAGAATTTGTAGTTTAGGCCGCAGCTGTTGCTGTGCTTGAATTTGTAATGCGATTCCGCTATCAACAACTATGAATTCGCTTTGCGATTAGAATACAAAGCTCAAACATTCGGTGACTACAGTTAGCGGGTCTGCTATATAAATAAAACTGAAATCAATTTTGGCGTAATGAACGACAGAGTACAGGTTGTAAATAATAAAAGGAACGATGCTCTTATCAGAGATCTGGTAGTATAAATGCTTGTCGTAGCAAGGGTATCGGATTTCTGTTTATGACTGCAGACGGTAGCTCTGCAGAAGCTGCCTCTACGAGTGAGTTGTCTGCGAGATCAAGATAGATGAACGATAACGAATAATTTCCAAATCAAGTTTGTCATTAAACTGGTACCTGACTTGCAACTTCGATAATTTTAACTAATGTTGAACTGTGTTTAATAACAGATGTTGGTTGGTTTGACATGTCAACACCTAAACTGTTTGTCTATGTGTATGCTTGTGTACTCAGTTGCGTTAATGTCGATACTTCATTCATTTGTTTTAATGATTTCTTGTTTCTTGTAATCAGAGGATTTCAATAAAGTTCAAATACTCAACGTGAAGTAAATACTTTTAAAGCTTGGTTTTAATATTACATTCGAGAAGATTCCATGGTTGAGTATACTTAGTAAAGGGCTCGGAGCCTAAACAAGCAAATTAAGGAGCATGCATTAAGTAGTTACTCATACTCAATTCTTGTGATGATTTCTTAGTAGGCTATCAATTGAGGCGAACATTTTAAACCTATTTGTTGAGGGCCCATTGATATCAGTCAAAGGGCGTCACACTCGAGAGAAAGTTTAATGAATGACACTGTAGTCACACGTTTTCGTTGCATTCAAATATTTATGTCAGTCGAGCGATGCTTCTGGGCTATTAAAATCATTGATAAATTAAACAAGTCATTTTAGAGACTTTTTACGGTAATTATTTAATTAAGATACGTGTACACCATTCATTATTGTTGATGTGGATCATAACAGCATTCCGCGTATAATAGTAAAATTTTCAGAACCCCGGTTGTGTCATGGAAATTTTAATGGAGAACCTTCCTTAAGAAATAACAAAATATGTGATGACTCCAACGGCCCTTTGTCGAGAAGCAGATGAATTTGAAATTTTGCGTTGAGGACACAATTGCGCGTGAGGACATACATTCGTGCACATTCTTGAAATTATTGAACACAATACCTTCATAATTATTAGAATACGTGGTGTGAACAATAACCAATAACAATGAGGGAAAACAAAGACTTATTGAATGACCATCATAGACCATCGTCTTAGAAAGCTGTTGTCGCTTTAGTTCCCTTAGTAATAAAAGCCTTTGTGTGAGAAGGACCGATGGCCGGTGGAGCAGACGAGTCCTGGAGTGGAGACCACGTATCGGCAAGCATAGTGTGGGACGCTCCCCAGCTAGATGGATTGACGACCTTAAGAAGGTGGCTGGGACGGACTGGACGCGAAAGCGGAAGACAGGGTGTTGTGGCGTAGTCTGTGGGAGGCCCTATATCCAGCAGTGGACTGCGCTAAGCTGAGTTGATTGACTGTGTGAGTTGCGGCAGGCCATCATCTTTCGGAATCGTCTCCATAGATCCAATGAAAAACTTGTTAATACCTACTAATGCACTTCTGTTCTGATTGTTCAGTTGATCGTTATTTCGCTTAGTTGTGGTTTACTCGCTTTCAGAAGCTGGCCTAAAATGAGACCAACACTGATTGGACCTGCCCAAGCATTCACCAGTCTACCCAGCCAGCATCTTGACCATGAAGTTCCAACACAAGATCGTTCTATGTAACGGTCTACGGGAAATGCGAAGTCGACAGGTTAGTATGATTATGTACAACATTATACTGCTTATAGTGTCCATAATGACATTGAAATCATAATATCCACACGAATAGAGTCCAGGGGGTCACTAATGCAGCATATTTCTTCATCTTCATGACGTCTTTCGGTCTCAGGAAAGCGGATCTTAAGAAAAAGATGCCTAATTATGTACACGTTTTATAGACCACCGTTAAATTAATTCTTAATTAATTTCCTTCGAAAGATAATTAGACTTTCAAATCACTTCCACGCTGTAGTGCTACTAACAGATTTTTATCAATATTTAAAACTATATATTATGCAGTTGCATTCTCTTTTGGAATGATCTAACGTGATTGATATAAAATATGATGAAACTTACAATATTTAAGATGCCTGAAAAAAATCGAATTCAGCATCTGAAATCCGATTTTTTTCAGATATCTTTCGGTGGTAGGTGGGCAGCAATTGCAGGCAAGAGGCGGTAAACGTCGATCCAGAACTGGCTTGCAAGTTGCAATGGACCTAGCTCTTTGATGATGATGGATGACATTTTATGGGGGCACAGGATGAAGTAAGTGTAAGAATTTTCAGTAATATTTAGTAGTGGAACAAACAAAGGGTTTTTTTTTTAAATCACGCTTTTCAGATAGTAGAAGCCATAATCTTTAAAGCCCGTTTTTCCATTAAAAATAAACTAAAACAGCTTACGCAATACAATAAATGCCCTGAATACAGAAATCATGGTACCAGGCTATCATAAATAGCACGGCGAACTATGCAACTGTTGTAAACTCCGCGGCTCCGTCGCAGTTCGACTCGAAGTCGGAATATCCTGCTCCTGTCACTTCCTGCGGTCCCAGCAATCCTTGTTCTAACTTTGCATTGTCCACAAACTGGGTTACTGGTGACACAATACTAGATAACGTCTTTATTACTAGACAGTTTATTTGTTGTATTGCTATTTTCCTTTTAAAAATTGGATTTATATGGCAATCGTTTTTTTCTTTTATTTAAGTTCAGCACTTTATGGTCAGGCTCGTCTTGAGGGTTGAAAAGGTCGTGAAGATAAAATCGTGTATGCGTTAGTTCCAGACAATATTATCCTAATTTCCATTAATTAAAAGTCTGTTTTCTTTCCAAGCACTTAAACTTTTACACTCTAAGATTCAAAGATAACATTTTAAGATTATGCCTGCAAATATATACTTAACTCGTAACCTAAGGGTTACGAGTTTCTTATATAAATAAGTACTCATCTCTTGCTTTATTTTAAACTTGCCGCACCATATAAGTCGACTCAGTTTTGCGGTTTTTCTATTCGTCATTCAGTAGTTATTATTGAAATAGCCTTTAATTGTTTTTCTCGTTACCCGGTAATTTGATGTTGTTCCTAAAGAATTATTTTCGTCGTAAAATAACTGACCTAGTTTCGTCTAAATTATGCTTAGACATTAGCAAAATGAATAATGTGGCCGTATTTCTGAGTTCGGATGTGATGTATGACTTTATGTGGACTAATCGATAGGTACCATAATGTTTTACACAAATATTTGAACGCATCAATTTCTTGCAATGACACCGCACTTCCGATTGAAAAATTGGAATGTAAATAAAATAAATGAATAAAACATGGCGTAGCAACAAAAGAATGCATACTTGCAATAATTTCGCTGCCAACACTATTCATTCATAGACGGGTTCTACCGCTCAACCCTTACGTGCTCAATGCTACTAAAGTTTTTTTTCTTTCTAATGAAAGTTTAAACTTTTTTCTGTTAATTATGGTTGTCACTAAAGGCTCTAACTTGTAGGTGAATATCCCAAGAGAAAAAATTTAGTCATGGTGTTAAATATAGTGAATTAACAGAGTTCCTGGATGCGTCACCGGTCGCCAGAGCTGTAGGGCGACCGGTCGGGGCGAAAGTCGGCTCCGGCCACACAGTTGGATCGGCGCGGTACCACACCACAGTCTCATCTAAGCCACAGCTATGCGAGCATCTTCCCCATCATAGCCGAAAATTCAACATTCCCGGAGACAAGCGCGGCGACGCGACGCGAAAGTTGAAAGTCGAATTCGCGAAATATTTAACGAAGATTTCGAACTATATATTTTTTTCTGTACTTGAAAAATCTGGAGCAGTTGGCGGCAAACGGTAAAGTTGTGTGTTGGTGTCCATAACAGTGTTTAGATAAGTTTCAGAGCTTTTTAAGATTTTCTTTTAATTTATTTTTGTGCTGTATCGTGTGCCGAAACATTCGTATGGTGTGAAGTGATTTTTATTTTGTGCACTGTTTGATTTGGATTTTTTTGTTCCGGAGTTTTTGGTTGGTTATTATTTATTTTCCATTTTATTTTTCTAAACTTTATGCATACTTTGATTAGTTATTAAGCGCTTGATTTTATTACTGTAGTTATAGTTAATTATGTGTTTGCGGAAACTATGAGAAACTGCGTAGGTCGGCGGTTATTGGGCCGTTAAAAATGTGCGTTAATATTAGTTTATGATTATGATAAATGCATTATTATCGAAGATAGATGACCGCCGCATCTTTTTTAACTTGACAAGTTTCCGTTTTCGGTCAACGTGATTTTCTCGTTCGTAATTGGAATGGAAAAGTAGACATGAGAATGTTTTCATGTTTTGCCAAATATCTTTTGGCATACTTTTTCAAAAATATATTCCAAGTGAGGTGATTATTTGTCAACTCACAAGTTTTCTTCTGATTATTTTCTCCTGATTCTATTAACCGTACATTTTCTGATTATTGCGAAAAAATCTTATTACTCAATATTTATCGTGGCAACGAAGCCTTTGCATTAACAGTTATAAACCACTTAGGAAATTGTTTAAGCCGATCAGCCTCACACGTCAGTGATTAATTTCTTACAGTACAAATTAATATCATCGGAAATATTTCTATTCACATAATAAAATTGATCTTTTATCTTAGAGATCTTTAAAAACTCGCTGTGACCGGATTAAGCGTAGGTAGTACGAAAAAGTTATTAAACGTTTTCTTCATGAAATATTGGTAAGTAGGTACCGCTACTTATTATTGGGGATGTAAATACCCCTATTGTAATATTGTAGGCATTTTGTAAAGAAGTTTCACGGTGTTATGAGTTGCTGTGAAAAGTTTGTAGCGTTTTCAATTGAAAGACTTCGGTAATTTACTTACGGCTAGTTAGAAATTTGAGGGAGGGTTGTGATACGTTAATTTAAAGCAAAGATTATGTTGGCCCTACAGGGCCCAACTCATTTAACATAATCCATTTATTTAACATCGCCTCGATAAAAAGAAGCAGTAAAGGTTATGTTATGAATTAAACGGTTTTATTTTGAAATATCGTTTTTATTTCGCGATATTTTCCTGAGTGAACTAAGTTTCTACTTTGTGGTTTTATATGAAACTAGCTTCCGCCCGCGACTTCGTCCGTGTGAAATCTCTTGTTTCCCCGACCCACCCCATCGCATCGCATCGCTTGCCTGCGCTGTTACTTCGTTTTCGCTTAGCGCTCTATCTTACTTTTTTTATTTTTGCTCGGCTTTTAAGGATCTTAGCGTAATGTTATATAACCTATAGCTTTCCCCAAGAATTGGGCTATAAAATGCAAAAAGAATTTTTCAAATCAGACTGGGAGTGACAGAGATTAGCGCGTTCAAACAGTCAATAAAATATAAAATGTGTAGGTAACTAATAGACTAAGCGCATTATTCTTACTTTAAGCATTTTTTTACCCGTGTAATTTCTAAACGAAAGATCCGATGCGAATAGTCTATATAGGAATTTTCATGTAAGTACTTAATCAACCTTGATTATGAAACTATTTATTTGGATAAAAATTAATATGAAAACACTTTCGCAAATAATGCATTATTTTATAACAAACTAGCTTCCGACCGCGACTTCCTCCGCGTGAAATTTCTTGTTCCCCCGACACACCCCGTCGCATCGCATCGCCTGCCCGCGCTGTTACTTCGTTTTCGCTTAGCGCTTGTTCTTACGTTTTGCTTTTGCCTCAGCTTCTAAGGGTCTTAGTGTAATGTTACAACCCTTCCTCAGGAATTGGGATATAAAATACAAAAAGAATTTTTCAAATCGAATTGGTAGTGACAGAGATTAGCACGTTCAATCAGTCAGTAAAAATAAAATGTTTAGGTAACTAATAGACTAAGCACATTTTTCTTACTTTAAGCATTTTTATACCCGTATAATTTCTAAACGAAAGATCCAATTCGAATAATTTAAAAAAGAATTTACATGTACTTAATCAACCTTGATTATGAAACTATTTATTTGGATAAGAATTAATACCATGTTTGTGAAAACACCTTCGCAAATAATGCATTATTTTATAACAAATTTGAGTACCATTAAAAAAGTTATAGTGAGCCAACCTTAAAAGATAGACATATGCTATTGCGAACTGTTTTTTAGGACTTTTTAAGAGGAAAAATTCCGTCATACATGATTTTTGCATAACTTTAACCGTTTACGCAGCGCACGCAACGGAAGCTCTCAAAAGGAATAATTTTTCCCCGTTTTGAAACATTTTTCATTGACGTTCAGCTCCTATTGGTCTTAGCGTGATGTTATATAGCCTATAGCCTTCTTCGATAAATAGGCTATACAACACTAAAATAATTTTTCAATTCTAACCAGTAGTTTCTGAGATTAGCGCGTTCAACCAAACAAACTCTTCAGCTTTATAATATTAGTATAGATTTGATTACCATTGAAAAAAATTATAGTGAGCCAACCTTAAAAGATAGACATATGCCATTGCGGACTTTTTTTTAGAAATTTTTAAGAGGAACAATTCCGTCATACATGATTTTTGCGTAACTTTAACCGTTTACGCAGCGCACGCAACGGAAGCTCTCAAAAGGAATAAATTTTCCCCGTTTTTGCAACATTTGTCATTGATGCTCCGCTCCTATTAGTTGGAGCGTGATGTTATTAGCATATATCCTTCCCCGATAAATAGGCTATTCAACACTAAAATAATTTTTCAATTCGAACCAGCAGTTCCTGAGATTAGCGCGTTCAACGAAACAAACAAACTCTTCAGCTTTATAATATTAGTATGGATGTACCTACACCAACCAAACGGGTGGGTAATTTTGTAATATGATTTGGAACCTATTATGGGATAGGCAACAAAACGTCATGGTATCAGGTATTAGTTTGATAGAGCTACGTTTGAGACAGCTTGCGTCTACTGTACCTAGATACAAATGCTAATAGACAGTTTTCCTTGTTCTTTTACTTAACCGTGCACAGTTTCCATGCAATCAAATGTTGGATCTTAATTGACTTCTTGTCAACTTTGGTGTTATGTCAAAATATTAGACATGACTAAATCGTTTGCTAAGCTAATTATGGAAATCCGCTAATTATGGAAATCCGTGTTACTCTTCATAGCAGTGGCGAGATATCCGCGGAAAGCGTAGGACCAGCCAAGTATCTCTTTAAAGTCCGACCTATGTCCAACAATGGAAGTTTTTCGGCTGACATGGTGATGATTATGGTCATGAAACCATACCCTGCAGCATTGCCATAGTAATATGATTACTTCCATGTTATGATATAATCTACTCTGCCTTTTCTACGTTACAACAATAGTGGGTTTTCTAAATCGTGAGAATGACTAATGTGATGACGCGAGAGTGATCGGAAGATAGACTGTTCTGAAAAACCCTTAGCGTAGACTAAGTTTTTCAGAACGAAACGCTTTATGGTGTCGCGGCTTCGCCCGCGTGGATGTCAATACTTCCCTATTTGAATCGGATTTAATTCACAATTTCAAGGGTTTTAATTTTTTTGCACGGAACCCTATTTATTTTTCTAAAATAAAAGTAGCACTTACTCCTTATAAGATCTGCCAGTGAAAGTTCCGTCCGTTTGGAAATTAGCCGGAACAAACAGACAGACAGACATAAATGTTAAAGATATTTTTTTTTGTTATAAGTAGGTACCGCATATACTTGCGTAAGATATATATTTTGTTGTACTCTGGGTGGGTTCACAGTGAGAGCTCTCTTTGAAATAAGTTATGGTCCCACTGTGACATAGATATACATATATGGGGTTTGTAGTAGCAATAAGGACTTAGTAAGATCTAGAATTATTAGTTTGTAACGGTGGAACGGTAGTTTGTAAGTTGTCTACATTATCGCATTAGGTGACAAACCTAAAGATAATTGTATGCTGGGAAATAAATAAATAAAAAAATTAGTAAAAATCTGTAATATTGACATTACAAACAGACACTTCAATTTTATTTATATGTATAGATTTTATGACGAAAACAATTTCACCGAATCTACAAAACCGAATGTTCAAAAAAATAATTTCATAAAAAGAAAATAAAAGACAGTCTAGACCGATTCACGTTAATTTTCTTATTTACCCGATTGTTTGTGACAGAAATATAAAATTCTATGAACCTAAATGTTAACTTTGAAGTTTGTTAGTCTTAAATTACTGGCTTATAAAATCGTTATAGTTTTCGAACTACTGGAAATGAGGTTAATCGTAAACTTTGCAACTTCTAGCCTTGTATAGTTTGCACTTTATTTTATTATTAGATAATGCAGTTTGTTAGTAAACTGTTAGTTTATTTAATTGCGAAAATGTTTTAAGAAAAATTTCGTCTGTCTGAAAATTTTGTAGGAAATTAAATTGTTTTTATCTCGTATCGGCACGAGCTCTTTTCTTAATGCTTTAGTAAGTTAAGTCCATAGGGTGAGCCCATGATGCACAGACGTATCCACATAACTCGACACGCATTTTGGTTCTTCTGACGACCAATTAATAACATGGTTTAGGATTCTAGTCAATTTTAATTCGTTTCGATTTTAATTTGATATCCACTTTTCTAATTACTTATGGCGTTAGAATTCTGATGTCACAACAGTAATCACAATCATGCAGATTTCTCAAATCCGAGTTTGTCAATTATGTATTCTGTTACGTAAACAAGCCATCTTCAAAGGTAACGCAATACTGTCAACTTTTACCAACATACGTGCCAAACGCGGATGTAATTCAATTTAGATAATTAGTACTTTCACGCTAATTGCAATTTTGCTTAACCCTTTAAAGATATTACGTAGGTTTTAAGCAGGCGCCACACTGGTTCAATTTTCGACGAACGAAATTTCGATGAAACAAAAACGACGCGCTCAATCGGGTGATAGTCGGAAAAACTGAGCAAGTGTGCCGTCACCTTAACGCAGACCGTAACAAAAATAATCGAGCATAGAATCTTTTAACGAGTAATCGATTAAAATCTTGTATCTGTAATCAAACGCAAGTAGAATGGTTCAAAGCTTCACGATAAAACTGAAACTGGAATGTTCTAAACACGTTACTAAAGTGTCGTGAGCCAACCAGCGCGAACCGACCATAATCGACTAAACGACACAAGTATATTCGTTTCAGTAATTAAAATCGACTAAACTTATCATGGGGAGTGAAATAACCATTGGGACAGCTGTTAACGTATCTGATATCATTATTATAATATGTCCGTAACATGAGCTGGTGATGTAATAAAAAAGTAACAAGACTTCAGCCTGTTTTGCGTGTTATCAACAGTGGTAAGGGATCAACTGATAAGGACGGTTTTCTTTAACTTTATGGACAAGAGGCATCAGGATTTTTATTGTTCGTGTTACTAAGATGCTGGATGAAACTGGTGATGGGTCACACAAATAGGGTAAATTGTAAAACATGCATTTTGGACTTCTTTAAGCTTATAAAAAAGGAGGGGAAATAATCAGAGGGCATCAAAAAATTCATCCGCATCGCTGTAAACAGGAAAAGTGCCCCGAAGGCTGGCAGCATTGCCACGTTGTATGGCAATGCTGATTCTTTGGCCAAAAAACAGGCCAGCCCTCTGGTCACGTGTGGAGTCGACCAACCGCCTGGTGATGTCTCGAAAAACTAAGTGGGCACTCGGACCCCATGGCCCAAGTGTTTCAACCCCAAACGGCTCGAATATATAAGTCCCAATAAGATTGGAGTATTTGCGCCGTTAGGTTTTAAATTATGTCAATAGTAAAATAAATGCTTAATTTGCTATTTAATTAGGCACTAATGACGCATTAAAAACCACAAGATTCACATGTTCGTTGTCTACCTCCGATTATGTAGACACTAGATTCTTACTCTACTCATAAAAAAATGCATGAAAATCGAACTACCAATTAACTGAAGGTACTTATGAAAGACCAGTTGCGTTAATAATATCAAAGTCCAAGGGCTATGGCCGAAACTGGCTGAGGATATCAAAATATTTCCTTATTTAATTTTGAACTTAAATTATAATAATGTTACCTTTAGGCAACACGTAATAGCCAGTTCTCAAGGTTCTCTAACTAGACCTAACTTATGTATTTATAATTAGGTACCTACTTACTACATTCCATTTAGTAACGAAACTGTGACCTACTTTTTCATGCCTAGTTACTATGTAGTTTATAAATCTTTTTACTAAAAAAATGATGGCTCTGATATGAAAAAATAAACTTACGTAACACAAAGTTAGGGCAGACCTACATCATGCAAATATATTAGGGATGTCACCAATATGAATAATAGAAATCTTGCAAATCCGAAATATAGCCTAACGATGGCCTTATTTCATTAGAATCAATGTAAAAGTCGTGTCGTGGTTATTTTTGTGCATTGCAAATAACCGCCACGATTTTCCTTATACGTAAGAAAAATATCTACTGTGGTTTCTCTCTGTGGTCGGTATTCCACTATGAAAAATCTATTTCAAAGTAAGTGTTAAATCTATTGCTAATTTGAATAAAAAATAAATTAATTAGGATTAGTGGCAGCAAAATTTAACTAAATATCAATATTTTAATCTTAGCTAGAAATATAAACGTTAAAGTCAACGATTTCAGAATCGTCCTTGTTACCAAGATAAATTGCCCGAGAAAAACTTCTGCGATTTAAAATTAAATATAAACGACAGAATACAATATGTCTCAGGTAAAATGTTGTTCAACGAACGCATACATACAGTACACAGGAATAACTTGGAATGGTTATTAAACTCGCTATCCCATATATTTCTCGAAACGGTGTTATTGACTCATAAGAATAAGTTCGCGGATAACTGTTTGTAACGTGACTGTACTTCCGAAAGCGTATCTTAGAAACTGCATCTACGATTCGAAAAGTTTTGAAGCATATAAATATAATATGCTGTTGTAGGTAGGTACCTATACAACCAAATATATTTGGTTGGGACGTTATTTGCGAGAAATAAAAGTTATATTTAGGTAGTTATTTCTTATGTTATTCAATGCTTTCTTCTTCTTTCTCCTGGCTATTATCCCAATATTTGTGGTCGCCCTTCTAGTACTTCTGCGCCATACTGTACGGTTGTGGGTTGTCTCTTGTGTTTTATTGTTCGTAGCCAAGTTATTGGTTGTCGTCCACAGCCTCTTTTTCCGTCTTCTATATTCATGGCTTCTTTAGTCATATGGTCATCATCTCGCCTCATCAGATGTCCGTACCAGCGCAAGCGGTTTTTCTCGTGTAACTTAGTGACTTTAAAAGTATCACGAATATATTCGTTTCTTATTTTATCCATTTTCGAAACTCCACCAGACCAGTGCACCATCTTCATATCTAGGTATGCAGCTATGGCGTGAGTTTTCTGTTCATCCTTCTTCCTCATCGGCCAGCACTCAGATCCACATAACAGGGCTGGTCGTGTTATTCAATGTTATTCAATGTTATTCAATGTTATTCAATGTTATTCAATGTTATTCAATGTTATTCAATGTTATTCAATGTTATTCAATGTTATTCAATGCTTTGTTTGGTGTTATTTTTGTTGTTGTTTATTTGTTTGTTACGCTTTTAAGTCTTAATTTCTCAACCGATCATTATGAAATTTTACATACACGTTGTCAGGGGTACAGAGAAGGACATAGAGTACCTATCAGCCAGAAATAAAATGTGTTGTTCCCGAGAGATAGAAAAACGCGAGCGAAGCCGCGGGCAAAAGCCAAAAGCAGTAATTTGATGCCATTTGAAGCATTTATCTCTTCATTGGTCTCTGCGCTTTTCCGGCCTTCTGTTGGGTTTTCCTCAAAAGACCTCGTGGCCCGCTCATTACACACACACACGCACAGTAAGCAGTAGCTTAACCTTGCTGATGGCTTTAAGACTCTGAAATTCTTAAGAGCATCTTGTGTGTTTTCTTCCAATTGCGATTATTTTCCAATGGTGTTCGTCCTATTAGATGAGACCTACCTGAACTGTTATGATTTCTTAGTTGTCTCTGCGCTTTTACACAAATATCAAAAAAAATAGTTTTTAGTTCCAAAATTTTTTAGTCATCAGCCCTATTAGGGATGATCACTAAAATTGTTTTAGTCCGTAATTTTATACTGAGTTGTGACGTAGCGAGCCCCCAGTCCCCAACTTTATGTTTTATTAATATGTTAAAGCAAAAAAACGTGTCTAATATTTTTTTATTACCTGACTGACAGACTAAATACATAAATATAATTTCTTTTTTTTACCCAGGCATCATCCCTATTAACCATTTCTTTCAGTGAGGTTCATGAAAACCTGATCTGAATAGTTTTACAGATTCGAGTAGCGTCTATATTGTCCTCGTTCATATAGAGGGCAATTGGTACGCTAAACGTTACTGCCCTAATGTCTGTCAATACCCCTACAGTCGTGTACACCAATAATGTGGTGGGTTTAACGAACGACACAGAACAGTACAAGTGACGGATTAGTAGTCCATCGACATATAAGTTACAACGTTGGTCATCTGAACTTGGTGGATTTTGGCATGATATGATATGACGAATCGTATACATTACCAGTAAACTAAGAAATGTAAGGAATATATATGACGGAGAAGGTACATCTCTCTAGTTATCGTCAGCCATATTTTAACTGCTGTGGGCGTGCTATGGGTAGTGTTGGTTATTGCGCAATAGAAAAACCGTTTGCAGTTCAAATCAAATTATGATGCACGATCAAATTAATCACACTAGCTATTCACACACTGTAGGTACACGACACAACTATACGGATCTCGCGACAGTTTCTAAATGTGTTCACTGCTCAACAGCCACCGACAAACTCTGCTTAACTCCGGTGACCAGTTGACGAGCGTTATGTTGTAGACTCTGCCGAGCGCCGCTTTGTGGCGCTGGCGTCCCGCTTAGTCAAACGACGACTGACGTATTTCCGACATATACAAGGTGGAACAGGACGAATGACTTTCCTTTAAACCACGTAAAGAAAATCATGTTCTATACCCGTATACAAAAAATCAGTCAAATCCAATGAATACCTTAGCCACAGGAAATTATTTTGAATTTTCTTATTTTTCAACATGATGTAGATCCGAGTCCGTAATAATAGGTAAACATTGCCGCCACCGCGCCCCGCACCCGGCACTGCCACTGCACCGTCGGTCAGTAACTTTTCATAGATAAAGCGTGTTTACTTTTTAAGCAGTTGATTCTGATATTTATTTTGTTTGAAAACTGCAATTTTTTAATTTTCCATTAACTACTAATCTTCGTGTTTTAAAATGTTTCGATGAACTAGTACTGTGCTCGTTTTAATTTAATATCGTACGTCAAGATCCACATTGTATATATAAGGTGTTTCAAAATTAACCTGACAAACGTTAAGGAGTGTTTAGACCATCGCATTGAATAATTTTTACTATGGGACCGACTTTGACATCGCGAAAAAAAAAATCTGCTGTTCCATGCTAATGTTTAATACCTACTGTTCTAACCTGTACAGGACAGCTGTTTTTTATTTTGCGATTTCAAAGTTGTTCCCATAGTAAAAGTTACTCAGTTCGGTGGTCTAAAGCACCTCTTAAAGTTTGTGAAGTTAATTTTGAAACACCTACCCACCCACCTACCCAGTTAGAATCAATGTAGAGTTTTTGGTAGTAAGTACTGTAATATAAGACTTTTTTAGTTTTGCGCTATGTACTACGAAATAACCTGGTTTTACCTAAGTTTACCTCAGAAAAGGATGGTGCAGCTGTTCTGTTGAAGTCGCTCAACTTAACCACACCAAAGTGAGTTTTTCAGGTTAGTCACGTTTTGTGGTCTAGCTTAGACCACAAAACGTAACTAGTCTGAAAAAGATGACCCAAGTGTTAAGATAGCCTAGTGGTGTGACCCTCGAACTGTTGGCAGTTCGAGGGTCACACCACTAGGCTATCTTACGGAGAGAGGCCTTGGGTTCGAACTCGAGAGCCAAGGCTTCTGACTTTTTGGATTCATTTTCGAATTGTATAATTACCACTTGCTTATAAAACGGTGAAGGAAAACTTCGTGATGCCTGAGAGACTTCTCGACGGCATATGAAGCCAAATCAGAGGCCCTTTGCGGCATCAAATCTTTGACGCCAGGTTACACGAAAAAGAAGAAAAAAGAAGTGTTAAGATACCTAAACCTAAACATTAATTTAGTTAGGTCACTTACATATCCTCGAATACAAAATATTAAGGGCCAATTTCACTAATGAAAGTGAACGTGATCAGCACATCTAAACCGCGTTCAAGAGCTGTCAGTGTCAACATTGTTGTGAATATTGACACCGTCAGCTCTTGAACGCGGTTTACATAGATGTGCTGATCACGTTTTGTTTTATTGGTGTAATTCGCAATTAGTCTGCTAATAAACTCCCCCTTCTCCTCTTTTCTCTTTCTTCTTCTTTTCTTCGTTTTTTTTTGCTATGCTGAGCGATGGCCGTTTTGCGAGGATGTGACGCATATTTTCCCCCAACTTGTTTCTTTTTGTGTTTGTGTTCTTTTTTGCGTCATGTTTATCGCAAATAAACGTATTTTATTTCTTTCATTTTCTTTCTTCTTTATACTGCAAGGTACTCAAGATAACCATTCTTGAAATAACATCAACTCAATTCCGTTTTAGTTCCAATAAAATTCAACTTGCGAAGTTTCAGTTCAAAACATGCACTGTGTATGAAAGGATTTGTAAAACTATTTTGTAACAACATACCTGATATATGAATCGTTGGATACTATCTGTAAGTCTGGCAATGTGATTGGATTAAAAACATGTTTGTTTGGGTGTTGGTGAGCAAAAAAGTTAGTAAGGATTCGGTCAATGAACTATGTAACACTGAAAATGTAGTTACCTATGAGCCCTTACGTTACTTTCTCTGTGATTGGACAATAGGTACGCCATCATTATTATCAAAATGCACATTTCACACATTTGAACTTGCTTGAGTCTTTGTGGACAGAGTTTCTTGAACATAGAATGCTGTAGGTGTAGTCTACCTCGTAAGAGTTTTACTATCCTAAGATTCAACCTTAGTGATGTTTTTTAACTGGTATTTTTTGTAAGAAGAGGTAAAGCAATTAGCCCAGGTTCGCACGAGCGATTTTTTCCCGGAGCGATTTTTTTTTCGCGCACTGGATTTTCAACGCTCTGCTTAGCGCCGAGAGTTGAAAATCCAACAGTGTGTTTTTTCGATGAGCTGGGATGCACTTTGTTGGATTCTCAATGCTCGGTTCAACACCGAGAGTTGAAAATCCAGTGCGCGATAAAATCCCGCCGCGATACTTTTGTGCCCTTGCGAATGTGGACTTAAAAGATCGTGTATACATCTTCTCCCAGGCTTGACATGACTGAAAGAAAAGAGGTGGCCTATTTTTATTCGCACGTATGATTGAAAAAATCAAATTATTTTTTTCTTCAATTCAGATCTTTGACAGTCGTTACGGATAGACGAGTTCGAGACCCCTCCGTGCCTCGGAAAGCACGTTAAGCCGTTGGTCCCGGCTGTCATTTGTAGATCTTTGACAGTCGTTACAGGTAGTCAGAAGCTAAAAAATCTGACAATCTTACCAAGGGGTATCATATTTCCCAGTAACTGGGTTGAATTCTGGAAGCCGACTCCAGCTTAGTTGGAAAAAGGCTAGGCCGAAGATAATGGTGCTGCACACAAATCATATTCATTACAAGCAAACGTGTCGTTGAACGGCACGTGCATAGAAGTAAATCATTTCCTTTAAGAGCATAATCAGCCTATAATGTTCCCAGTGCTGAGACACAGGCCTCCTCTCGATAAGAAGGAGTGGGCCTTAACCCACCACGCGGGCCCAGCGCGAGTTGGCGGATGTCACATGTCTTCGAATTTTGGTTCTAGAAGTTTCCTCACGATGTTTTTCTTCACCGTTTTAGTATATGTAAGTATACTAAGTACTACTAAATCCTAGGCTAAGTAGGTACCTAATGCTTTATATTCTATTCAATAAAGCTTTTTTTGCATGAAATTATTGCCAAACAAATCTTCACTACGCTCCATCATTACTTTCTTTAAATAAACAATTAATCAAGGATCATCAGGATTTACTATTTTGAGAGCAGTAGTGATGAAATATTTTACACAAAGTAAAGCGCCTGTCGGAGTTCCTTTAAGAGGCCACAGCAGTAGCGCAGCCGAAGAAAAAATTGTTCAATTCCCATAAACTCAATATAACATCATTAATTAATTTAAGTGATTTCTTTACTTTTCTTAATTTAACTCCTATATAACTATAAGTACGCGGTTTTGTAATGTTTTTTATCTTATGATATTATATTAAAAATACCTTTAATATGACTATGTATGTACTATATTATTTAATAAAAGTAAACTCAAGTACAGTCGTTGTTCCGAAGGGAAGCTGGTAGGAATGGGGTTATATGAAGCCGTCGCCCCTGGGCCACAGAGTTATTAAGCTTAGAGTATACCAGTGTAGCGCTCGGTGATTGATTAATTGCTTGCTGATATTCCTACATCAACAGTGTTTAATTAACCGACTTCTTAGTTGCGCGAGTTCCTAACGTCTGTCGGTATATCGTCGCTGTTAATTACACGTTGATTACTAAGTTTGAATCCTAACTATAATATTACAAATTAGAAAATGAGTTTGTTTGTTTGTTATGCTTTCACGCTAAAACGGCTGAACGGATTTGTATGAAATTTGGTACATGGGAAGATCAAGACCTGGGTTAGGATAAAGGATACTTTTTATCCCGGTAGTACGTTTCCGTAGGATGATTTCCGTCCTCCGCGCGGGCGAAGCCGCGGGTAAGAGCTAGTAAGTCAATAATTTGAGATGCGAAATACAGTTGATGAAATAAATTATGAACTGTATTTTGCATGTGACTAAAACCACCACCAAAAAGTACTAGACCACCACCAATGGTAATAGTGAAAGTGAGTGTGGGTATAATTTACTTCTCGAACAGTAGGTATGATATTGCTGAGAATCAAGAGTGTTATTTATCTCGCTAGTCTGGCAGTCGAAAAATTACATTTACACGTAACTTTTTTAATTAAACTAGTACCTACATTGCACTAAGAATTTACAAGGTCTCGCTCATCATCTGCCTATCCTTTTCCCAAATATGTTGGGGTTGGCTTCCAGTCTAACCGGATGCAGGTGAATACCAGTATTATACATGGAGCAACTGCCTATCTGCCACAATCCAGTTTGCTGAGTAATACGATACTCCTTAGTAAGACTGGTTGTCAGACTTTCGGGCTTCTAACTACCCGTAACGACTGTCAAAGATCTAATGACAGGCGGGACCAACGGCTTACCATGCTTTCCGAGGAACGGACGGGTCTCGAACTTTCGATATGTAATGGATGGTCAGTGGTCACCACCCATCCCCGGATCGACCTCTGTAAACGTGGCTTAACCTTCGATCGACCCGTGCGGCTGTTATTACTTAGCCACGAGCATTTCATCTTCTTTCGCTATTCATCAATATTTTCAAAAATATACGAATTACTTACTCACAATTCAGCATGACAGTAGGAACTTATTTAGTTCAGCGCCTGAACAAAAACATATTATGATACGGCACCAATATCTCAAGTAAAAACAATCTGTATATCTTTGTTTACTTCGCGTATTCTATCAATAAACCCATAAACTACGTATTTGTAAGATATCCATGTATTATTAAGTTTAAAATATTTATCTATTTGTTACGTGGAGTTCGATACTTCGAGTGCGTTTTGACAAATTGCGTCTGGATGTCTCCTTCTCACATTATAATAACGTATCGGGCTTCGAAGTTGCGGTTTCGATAAAGAATTTTGTCATTGGTTGTATTTTTGTTGAGATTAGAAAGGGTTTTGTGGTCAAGCAGTCTTAAACAAACTTTGTACCCAGGCTCTACAAAGAGGTAAATGCAGGGCTCTGCATCTTTGTTAACGGGTTCGTACCCGTTAACAAAAAAACAGTGAGTAAAGTCCTGTCTTCCTATCTTACTGACAGTGTCATTATCTAGTCACCCACTAGAAATTTGCACAAATAAAAATGCATTCACCGCTGGGGGAAATGCGTTCACAGCTTAGTTTTCCCAAAAAAACCTCAATGGTTGAACCCAAATAATTTAAAATAAAAAACCCAAACTTCTTTTTCCAGCCGCGAAAGCTTATATCTCGTGATCATAATAGACTACAAGACAGCATCGCTAATATACCACGACTCGATAGCGCCACGCGTCACCTGCGCATGAGTTAGTGGCGTATTAGAATACGCACTGTAATAGCGCCGGTTACTTGATTATGGGGAATACGCTAGGTAGTCCGAGAAATTTAAATTTTCTTACGTTTTTTTTTTGCAATTTGTAGATGAGTGTCAAGTTGTATATTGATCAAATTATGATTTGCGACCGTAACAAATATGTATTTACAGAATTATATTCATTAGAATCATCAATACTGTTCTTGAAGTTTGAATTACTCTATTGAATGACTATTTGATGAAATCATGACATTTGAGGCCAATTCTAACTTAGAGGTTTTATTGAAGATTCTGTAAATACATAATATCGCGAATCATATTTTAATCGACATACAACCTGACACTCACCTACAAATTACAAAAATGTGAAATTCGCGGGCTACTCTGCCGCTTTCGCCTTAACTGTGAAAGCACTATGAAAAGCCTTACAGATTTGTTAGGCTGTGGTTGTACAGATATTGTTGTAGGAACGGGAATCTTATTGTTTAAATATAAGGAAAGTAATCGATTGAATTTTCTTTTTCACTGATTATAATTCTCAGAAAACTAAAGTATAGTTATTATTTTATTACTGCAATCCTGTAAACTTTTATTAAGTTCACTGTCCGTGAAGCAGCCACTTTATTTAAACAATTTCCATTTAGGTATGAAAGGGTAAAATCTTAATTTCCAATCATCAAAATGAAAACCGTAGGTACTGTCCAAGAAAAGACGAAACCATAACATTCGAAATCTCATACAACATTAAAAAATCTTCTTTCTTTCATCTGTATTCTACGAAACTCTTTGTTTCCCCAGCAAAATTCAATTTACATACAGAGAAATCTTAAACCCAAACTATCGCGAAAATATTTCACATATTCGCAATTTGTCGTGTTAAATCGTCCGTGTGTACTGTACCTAAAACGTTCGTTGCACTCAGCATTTTCGCGAAGAATCGGCAACGTTCGACAATTTCCGAAAACGTTAGTCATTCGGTACCGTGCGTGCGTATTTTTCGTACCGTGGGTGTTTGCACTTACTGGGATAACTTGATTTTCAATTAGCGTGTTCACTGTGTGTCTTTTTGGTTTATTACGAGGTCAAGGAATTATAAGGATGTTTCTTTTAAAAATTTTTGAGGATTGATACTTGCTGCATACCTACATTGCTTTATTTAAGTCTGCGCGAAATAAAAGCCATTTAAATCTAAAGTTACGTTAAGTTTTTTTTTTTTTTTTTTGACCCTTTAAAAGATTTTAATTTGTTATTTAATTAACTTATATCTATAATACATGATAACACTAATATATATATGTATATTATGTACAAGTATACAATAAAAAAAAAAAAGGGAGAAGAGCTCATTGGGCATCAAAAAATTCATCCGCATCGCTGTCAATCGGAAAAGTGCCCAAAAGGCTGGCAGCATTGCCACGCTGAATGGCAATGCTGATTCTTTGGGCTAAGAATAGGCCAGCCTTCTGGTCCCGTAGAGAGTCGACCAACCGCTTAGCGATGTCCCGAAATACTCGATGAGCACTCGGACCCCAAGGCCCAAGTGTTTCAACACCAAACGGCTCAAACATATAGCTCCCAATGAGGTTGTTATATTTGCGCCGTTTGAGGTTTTCTGCACCTGCAGCAGCCGCCCCAACACAGCCCGCCGTGCTAGGAAGATGGGATGGCGCGAGGGTGTCGACACAGGTTGCATCCCACACCAAAGGCCTACCCAACTTCCAAGGCATTATGGTCATTCCGTCCGGCCTCTTCCCATCGTCACGTGCCAAGCCGTTGGGTTCTAAAACAGCTGGCACCCCGGCGGTGACAAGAGCCCGACGGATGATGTCGTTAATGCTAGCGTGCCGTGCCATACGACCAGCGCTCTTGCTGCAGGATAGGCCATGGTGTCCGAGGCAGTCGACTCCTTCACCGCATTGACAGCGATGTGGAGCTCCGCAAGGAGCGCCCAGACGCAAACAAGTAGCGAGCCGGAATGTGGTATCACCCAGCATAGTGCCTATGTTGGGTGATGGTAGCGCCTGAAGCCAGAGGCCCGACTCCCATTCACCCACAGCCAGCAGGCGGGCACGCTCAGCAGTGTTGGTGGACGTATTAATGAGTTTATTCCGTACCAACCTGCAGAGCGGCTCATCCCACTGTCTCTGGGAGGACGGGTTCTCGGGCAGAACCGTATCCGGGCAAGCAATTTTCCAGGCGTTCACCGCATCGGTCAAACACGGCACTTCAGAGTCAACCTGAGAAGGGGCTAAGATTTTTGCGGTTAACTTTTCGGTGCTGTGGACCGAGGACAGGAACGCCGGTAAACTTACACTAGAAATTTTGCGGACGCCGAGCCCACCAAAACGAATGGGTAGTGTGGCTTGCAGCCACGCACGGTCGTCCAATGCCACATTTAAAATAGATGTTAAAGTACTTCGAATAATATGATCGATTTTGCCTAAAAGGTGTGGCTGTTTCCATAAAGAGGAAGAGCGAAGATAATACATAAAATTTGGACCGAAACAGCAATATCTGATTAGAGTGAATGCCGAATGTAGATTAATTTTTGAAAGTCTGTCCAAAATATCGTTAAAATTTTTTACGTTAAGTTAGTTATGTACCTCTAGTTCTTTTCAGTTTCATTTTCGTAGTGCACTTAGGTATTTTAATGAGTCCCTTCTGTTAAAATTAACTAACTATAAAACCAAACGGGTGTTATAGTTAGCTAAAATCAAACAAAAACAGTTTACTCATCTGATTTCAAAACAACAATAGAAACGCTAAAAATCAAAGCAAGTATTGCACCCCAATATAAACTCCTAGCTTTGTATTTTTAAATGGTCGTATCTACATTTTGCACTGCTGCACTCGTACGTTGCACTATTGATGTCATTTGAACTCGCTGTCGACACACCGTTCACAATTTCCGAATTCGTTATTCACTTTGCACCGTACGTGCGTATTTTTGGGATCGTGTATGCTGGCACTTACTGTGATAACTCGATTGGCATTCCATTAAGTGTTTTAAGTGATAGAGTTTGTATTTTGTAGGTGCTGTTTTGGTATTCATATTGTTTGGTATAATGACTTCAAAGGTGTATTGTACTACAACAAGAGTTTCTTTATCGAATCAAACTTTGAACTAAAATAATGTAATTTAAATGTATAGTATTATCTTGATCATTACTCCCACAGATAAGTAAACGTTTTAAAGTTTTTTTCAATAGAAATCCTCGAATTGTGGATTTAATGAAAACTCTATCGATAGTTTTATGTGTTTTTGATCTAGGAAGTATTACTAAGGAGGACGACGATTATAGAGATGTCCCTCTACACAACAAGTTTCTTTTATGTACTCGCGGGAACATTACTCGTAATATCGTTAGGCGGTTAAAGTTGCATATTAGTTTAAACGCATTGGTATTTTGTTTCAACGCCCATTAAATTTTCATTTACGATACGGAAAAGCAATAACAGAAAGTCAATGATACGTCCAATGATGAAATAACATGTCGATTAAGTTTCAGTGACAGGGTTGCGGCGGATTCAAAGGTATAGACGTATATTTTATGACGCTTTGTAGAGATTTTGATTCGTTTATGACAGTTCAAATTGTTGGAGATTTCGGAGTGTGACGAACATGGTGTGGACTGATACGAGGTGAAGCTTTGTTACTGGTCAGTTGGAAACTTAAGTTAGCCAACTGACTTTTAAGACACCAGAAGGCGGGTTTCTATACATATTGCAGTGGACTGTAGCAGTTTCTTCAGCATTTTGCGAAATTGAAATTTTTACGCGTTGGAAGAAAAGAAATCCCTTTAATATACGAATCAATCCGTCCGTCCTAAAGACCACGGGTTTTTCAACAAGCTTCCCTTGACTGACAATTTTTTTCCACAATACTAGGATATTGAATGGAAAGACCCTTTTGTGCTTTCACGTATACACCCTTTAAATATTTTCATCTTTTCCAATAGGTGCCATGAGAGAAACGAACATTTATACGCCGTACTTGCTTGCAGCGCTCGGCCGCTATAGTAACGCTTGCTCACAGATGTGGTTATCGTGTGCACGGGATTTTGTTTTTAAATTGATCTGATGTAAGTTTCCTCGATAGTATGTCGCAAACTCGTTCGAGAATAGCCCGACTTTGCTTTCCATAGTTGCCCCCAAACAAGTCAACAGACACGTCTAACTGGTAACTTCCGTACGGTTTAGTATAAAATGTCGATTGAGAAATGTCTGGTGATTTATTATTGGTTCGGATATTTTTGCCGCGAGATGGATGGTTGTTTTCGGTACACAAACGAGATGAGATTGTGTTGTGTCCCTATCATGTGTCTCTTGCAATTTGTCGAGTGAAAAATGCCGACTATACGTCTTGTAGTGCTGTGTAGATGAAATGTTTTTAGTTTGGAATTGAGTAGTCTTCGTTATGTTAGTCAGAACATTTACGTAATTGAGAATCAACTGTTTATGTATTGTCTATCTACTTGTTTTGTCTGATTTTTCTTACGGGGTTAAGAAAATCAAGAGGTTATTGAACTACATACATACATGCTAAAACATAATAATATGATTTAGTGATTTATAAGAATTGATTTTAAAAATGGTTTCTTTGTTACGTTATTTTAAATTTAAACTCTTTGAAGTAAACTGAAATTTTTGTGACAATATAATTTAAAAGAGTTTCCATGCTTTCTTGCCCGTTCTTCTCTATAGGTACCTAGTACGCTTTGGAATGGGCAACTAGCTTCATATTTCTGACAGACCGATTCCTTGACAATCCAAAAGTGTCTGCAAGTGGTTTAATTGAAATAAATGCTTTGAATTAGAGTTTGAGTTTGAAATAATAGGAGCAGGCACCAATTTGTCACTAACTTTCGCGACAGCTTGTACTAAAGATGATCGAAATAAATATTTGATATCATAATGCTATTAGCTAACAGGATATCTGATACATTATGTAACACTATGCGAATTAGTCAAGTAAATTGTATGTTTATGTCATTATAAACCATTAAAGCTCGTAATGTGATCGTTATGTGTCGTGAAACCCGGATTTTCAACGTCTATCCGAGACGGGCTCTTAAATGTCCACTCGTGAACAGTGAGGCCTCAAAAATACTGCCAAAGGTAACATGAACATTTTCAGTCATCATGCTCGATGGAAGGCTCTGAATTTTAGTATAGGTGCCATCGCGGACATTTGTGGTGAATCACATTTCACCGAAAATGTTCGCGATGGTACCATCGAAGAAACGAACATCTATACACCGTAAGGACTATTCTTGCTTGCAGCGCTCGGCCACTATAGTAACGCTTATTGACAGATGTGGTCATCGTGTGCACGGGATTTTATTTTCAAATTGGTCAGATGTAAGTTTCCTCGATAGTACCTATTATTCTCGTAACATCTGCCTAAACGAGGAACCCAAAACACAATAATTATAATTAGTGCCTCTGATTAAAGAAAATTTAATAGTCTTTAAGTTGAATTAGGATCGTATTTTGAAACCAAAACAAGCTTAAAACATCTAATTGCCTAGTTCATTATTGTTTCCAAAAAAATCCAAATCCAATCGGAAAATTGATTCAAAAATGGATAACCAGCCAGACACATAAACAATATATTAGATGCGCTTGTGCCTTTAAAGGAGGTAATATCATGTTCGTATCGATGCTAACTAGGCAAAATATATGTTAAAGTCACCTCCGAAACATATTAATGAGGGACACAGTTATTAAAATAAAATACTCTGAATTTGGTAAAATGACAATAATTTTTATTCCAACTTTTGGTCATGTCAGGTCATTATAATATTGAAACAACATCCGTATTCTATTGATCTAATCTATTGTCTTGATTTTTTGTTGTTGCCAATAATTTTAGTCAGAATTGGAAAATGTCTGACGACTTTCCTAAAAAGGAACGTGTTTATGGCGCATGTCACTTTATTTCCTAGAAGGTAAATTAAGCCCTACTATCATGTTCATCCAAATTAGGTTAAGACTGGATTTTCTGCACAAAAACATGGTTTTTCAATGGAATTTGATACAAACAGACCGTTTTTTTTTCTACTGAGGAAAAATATCTCATACAGCGGTCAAGTGCGAGTCGGACTCGAACAGGAAGGGTTCCGTACCACCGACTACATATAAAAAAAATACTTTAGTAAAAAAACGCCGAAAAAACCACTTTTCTTTTAAGGGGACCCACTTACATTTTTAATATTTTTTGTTATAGCGCCCTACACACTATTGAAAATTTCAAGTGTCTACCTATTACTGTTCGAAAGTTACAGCTCTGTGACGGACGGACTGACAGACGGACGGACAGCGGAGCCTTATAATAGGGTCCCGTTGGCACCGTTTGGGTACGGAACCCTATTCGTTCCTATTGTAGTTTTCTTTTTCCTCCTATTTAACATATACAAATCGAACGGTGTCTTAAATGTTACAATAATAATTTATTACTACTAAAGCAAATAAAAACCACTCCAGTAAGAGTTAGACAAGAGGTATCAAATTACTTATACATAATTATGTATACTTTATAATGTCGTTACAGACTCCCACATAAAGACATTTTATATTGGAAGCAGTTACCATGATTCTTTATCATAATAACCATAATCAGTTACAAATGCACAATGGCTGAATATTCTCCCAACTTATCGATTTATAGACGGATCATCTGTGCCTCGGAAAGCACGTTAAGCCGTTAATCCGGGTCGGATGTCATTCGTGGATCTTTAACAGTCGTTACAGGTCATCAGAAGCCCTAAACTCTAACAACCAGTCTTACCAAGAGGTATCGTAATACACAGTAACTGGGTTGTGGAGGCCAGATAGGTAGTCGCTCCATGTAAAATAATGGTATTCAGCTGCATCAGTGGTGCTATTCTGGAAAGATCTCACCGTGAAAATTTAGGTGAAGTGAGCGTGATGTGAACTGTCATCCCACCTTACTCTACAGGGATTGAGCTCACTTCAAACTCACTTCACCGAAGTGCTCACGGTGTGATGTTTACAGAATAGATCGGCTGGTTAGACTGGAAGCCGAACTTAACATAGTTGGGCAAACAGCTAGGCAGATGATGACGAGAAGGATCATAACATAAGTGAAAATGCCGTAAATAATAACTACTCTTAACCAAAAACAACTACTTTCTTTAAATGAAATGTAACTAAAGCAAAACAAGTTTTCAATTTTATTTTGTTCCTTTGTCATTTTCCGTATTTTTAAGAACGTTCCCATTCCAATCGTAGTCAAAAATCTACCAAAATTTTTGACAAGTTTTTAACGTTTTTTAAATAGGTAATTGGTCTGCAGGACTGTTCCAGTCTCCAAGAAAAATCTGCTAAATCTTACCCGTCTTCAACGTGTAAAGAAAACAATGGTTTTAAAATTTCTCATCACATAACAGCTTTTATAGGCTCACAACAATTTTCTCGCTCGAGTACCATAGCTTGTTTCATCAATTTTTCCAATAAACTTTCCAATATTTTCCATATAGTTGCCAAATGAATTTGGTAGCCGTCGCGAGTGAGTAATAGTGTCAGTTTCATTATTTCCTGCTAACTGCTACTGGCAGCAGAAAACGCTATATTTATTTTCAATCTGTATGAAATCTTTCAGCTTTGCAGGGTTATTGGGTAAACAAAACTGTTTTCTAAAACCCTTTTATTTAAATGGAGACGTAGAACTTATACTAAGAAGCCGGTCCTAATTAATTATAACACCATAAAATAGGTACGTACATTACAAAACTGTATTTGGTTTGTCGTAAAAATAAAGTATAGGTAGTATTTCTTTGACATTTTAGACATGCAATTATAGTTTCAACTATTTATAAGCGGCTTTTGTGGAGAGGACATCAGATTTGTTACAGTTGTAATGGCAATCATGTCATTTGGTTCGTAGATTTTTCTTTTATCTTTTGTGAATGTGAGAACGTTGTAGGCTTAATATACCTACTGTAGATTTGTAGACCTTTTTCTATTTTGCTAAGTACCTGGTACTTGTTGACAGGCCTACACTGTCCTTCCATACCTATTAGAGAACACTGTAATATGGAAACATTGTAAAAGCCAATCATTTTTAAAGGAGTAACCGTGGAGTTTCTTGCCGGCTCTTCTCCATAGGAAACGACCGATTGTAACCGTGCACCTAGCTTCTGACGTATCAGTGCCCATGTAGGCTTATGTGAAATAAAATATTTTGATTTGATTTGATTTGATGAGTAGGCTGCATGTCAGTGCTGGCAAAACCAATACAAGCTGGCCTTTTATTCTATTGAAACTCCGTACTACTTTAGGCCAGGTCAAGGGCAAAGTGTTACTACCAAAGTCCGCTACTGTACTTACTTACAACCAATTACCTATTGTAATATACAGTGTCATAAATTGTTTTATTTTTTATCTTTGGTAAAGAAGTAAAGAAGCCCATTGCTTCCATAAAGTAAAAGTCTTGTGGTCCTTCAAAATTTAAACAATTCAAAGTATTGAGTGTCGTTTCTTTTTATGGCTCTTATTTGTAACATGATGAAACGATAAAAGGACCACCCACCGTATTACGCTTTTAGCTTTGTTATTATAATTAGGTTCTCAATATCGGATTCAATTCGTATTCAAGAGGTACCTAAATGATTAACAAAGGTTTACTAACATTCCACAAATATTTCTAAGTTTAAACATCCTAGGTTCTAAAGCAATAAAAGTCACAAGAATGCAGAAAATTCCTAGTCTCGTATAAATACATGTTTATGATACTTTAAATTTATTCCCGCCTAGGCGCTAGGTGGCAACCACCAAGTGAAATTAATCATTATTTCCAATTACGTGGACACAAATGTCCTCGCGGTAAAGTGTACACTAGCCACGTTGCTGTGTTCATTACCGCAACGCACCGAACGCGTGTGATGCGGACCCTAGCAACGTGTTTGGTGCGTTGTCCGACAGACGCGTGTCGCGTGTGTAAGCGCAACATTCTATGGTGCGGTCTCCACACCACAAGCGTAGTATTCACGCAGATTTGATTGTAACTGAAAGTGAATGTTCGAGTTTTTTGTCTTGGGTTATTTAGTGCTAACGAATTTACTTGGATTCGTACTATCATGTCAATGATATATTGATATTGGCGTGGGTAAATTAAGCTGTTCTCCTAAAATAAACTTTGTTTAAAATCTTATTTGAATAAATTTGCAATGACCAGCTTTGGCTGTAAAATAATTTAAGGATTTTATAAAATAATCCTTATTACCGTAATAGTGACTGGGTTGTAGAGGTTCTATAGGCAGCCGCTCCACGTAAAGTACTGGTATTCAACTGCATCCGGTTAGACTGGAAGCCGACCCCAACGACGTTGGGAAAAGGCAGATGATGATGATAAAATAATCTTTATTATTCCTTTTATCAAATCACATTCTCATTACCACACTGCGTAAAGAAGCCGGACAACTACATTGGTCGCACAGTGGTACGCGCATGCCATTTCTAGTAACACAATCTTTGTGTACTCAGCTTCAAACCAAAAGTACCTGGGATCCGCACTCGGAACCTTCACCTTTATTTATGTACACTCAGACAGAAATCACCCTTTGCGTCGCCCGACGCATGGGAACCAAGAAAGCATTCAAAATGATTTATTGTAAATGGTTTTCTACTTTGTTGGCTAAAATAATAAGCCCGCGCCCGGATTGCTGTTCTAAATTCGATATTTTATTTGTTACGATTTTTTCCTTTGCCGCGCGCCGCTCGAAAAATTAATTTGCAATTATTTTTTTAGCCCATTAGTGGGAGATCCAGTGAGTCAGCGATATGGTAATTAACGGAAGGCACGACAGCTTATGGGGATAGTGCAAAGAAATTTTCGCAAAGGCCATAAAGGTATCTCGAGATGAAGCTGAATGAGACATCTACTTACAATGCAAATAATAAAAATGTTAAAGGCACGGTAGGAATTGCGGGTGGCTTTGTCCACTCACACAATGGACCGTCCGCCGGGAGATTGACGCTTTAACTCCTGAGGTGTTAGGAGAATTAGTGGCCCATTATTGCTCTATAGAAAACGCTATGGTCAAGCAGAAAGCAGATAACAATAATTAGCTCGGACGCAACAAAAAGTGACATAAATCCCGCATAATAAGTTCCCGGGTGCAAAAAAACGTAGTAACAGTTTACCTGGATTCTTGTTTTTTTTGCAGAATCACTCTGAACGAACGCGGACCGACATAATAAACACCTCAATTCCTAGCAGAGGCATTGTTTAATGATTTTTCTGTTGTGATCTTGCACAATTCTCGGTCAGTTCTGTTTTTTTTTTAATACAGCTTGCCAGGAATAGTAGTTTTTTGTATGCTTGGTAGCATTTAAACAAAAGGGACTCGGGGCTTATGTGAAGGTGCGCTTTTATTTATGACCTTACCTTTCAAAGCGATCTCTTGACCGACTTTGGGTGGTTTGTGACTTGTTATGTTAGTCTAAATTGAATCGAATGTTTATATGTGATCGGAACCAATAAAATGTTTAACGCTCCATTTCTTTTGTTGCAGGAACAATATGGAAATGACGTATTGGATCGGCACGCTGTTAGGAGACTTTGAATAAGTTTTAATTTGAATAAAAAACTCATTTTTAAATCGGTTCTAAAAACAAAAATGCTGGGGTGTGCTTTAAGGAGAGTTACCTCGTTTGCCTCTTCCCCTACAGACATCAGCTTTAGCTCAGCTGACGATAGCCGGTGCATAGATAAGTAGATGATAATAAGACAATCTTTTTCCAAAATTCGGCCCAATAATCCACAATTCTAAATTCAAAAACTGCAAAAATAAGAGATAAAGATTTTGGAAACTAAACTAGTCAGAGTAGCTAAAACCGTTGCATAGTGAGTTACCAAAGGTTGCGTTAGTCGGTTCGGGGTGGCCACTGCGGTGGTATGCTTTATATTGCATCTTGGATCGACTGTGCGCTGTCAGGTCGCTACGTCACGTGGCTTCCCAGCGCGCGACTGCAGTGCTGGATGATACTATCTGTATACACGTGAGTATTGCTTGTTTCTACTAATCAAACATTATTATTACTTACTGATATTTACATGCCTGGGTGGTTCTTGTGTGTGAATATGTTATATTGTATTTATTCGTGTCTATTGAAGTGTTTATTTTGTTTAATGTTATCAATTGATGATACTCTATTCATTTTCTGAGTGTTATTTGTAGATGAGTCAATTGGTAAGGTAAGTTACAAAAATATTGAAAAAAAAAAATACTTGAAAACCTTGAAGATTTAGGATTTGATTTGACCATACATATTGTACCAACAGTTAGAAACGTTTGTATCAATATGACTTTTTATTTCCTTTCTTTTTATGTGCTCATTCCCGACTGTTGCCAAGCGACTGCCTTCCAACTAATATTTTCCACTTTTGCCGGTCATATCATCCTTCACGGCATCCAGTCATCACTCCTCTGGACAACGTTTTATTACGGGTACAACTAGAACAAGTAGATATGTCAACAAGAGATGTCTTAACGAACAACTTTATGCCTCTTAAAATTACTTCCAATCGGAATAAATCTTAAATGGTAATGAGAACTTTACGATCATTATTACTGTCTACTACAGCCTCCTCTGCTTTACGCTCATTATTACTGTCTACTACAGCCTCCTCTGCTTTACGCTCATCAATGTAAAGGACATAAAACGTGTCAATACATTCCGTTAAATTCTTCAGCGTGTCTCACGGGAGTGGCTAGTTACTGTCCGATTTATGGCGCGGTTTCGTCTCTCCGTATTTTTGCCTTTGTCACCTCGAAAACTTCTTTGAATACGTCTTTCTTATTGTCATTATCTTCAGTACGTTCGAAACTAACTTTGTTTACAATAGAAACATAAATACTAATATTTTCATGTCCATTTTGTGTCTTGCGTGTGAGTATATAATTTTCTATCTTCTCTACAATGTTTGATTTAATGAACTTCTTACATTAGGTTAAATGTCAATTTTAACTACCAGATTTCGTGAAAAGAAAGTTTCGTGTTTAGTGAATATATTTCACATTATTCTAACATTAATGTTCTGTTGCTAGTTGTTAGTGTAGAAATAAATTTCCATCGACAGATTACAGTAAGTGCTCTTCGATAAGACAGATAAAGTTCGTTCACACAGCGCAGTTACAGTGAAATGCTTCCGACCGTTTGGGACTACAGGATTTAGATAAACATAAATACATGATGCATATATGATGTCTTGAATCACTGAATTAGTGTTAACCTTATGCCAAGGATTGGTTCATATGAACAGGAGACATTGCTGACACACAGGGCGGACAGGCCAAGTCTTTTACAAAAGTTGATTTCAACCAATTGAAACAATAATTCTTTATCCTTAAATGACTTTGCAAGTAAATTACCTATATCATTCAATAACCAAAAGTGGGTCTTACGTGATCTGTTAATATAATCAACAGGAGATGCAAAAAACTTTGGCAACAACACGGTTTGTTTGCCCACAGCGTTTGTCAAAAAAGTCACGGAGACGTGTCAAGATGTCAGGAATGTCATATTGTTTGATGGTAAACAGATAATTCGTTATTACAAGATTAATTTACATTTTTACGGGTCACCGGTACGCTGAGTTATCGATTATCGGCTTACCAAAGATATCGATTTATTCGAATGATTTCGAATACGGTTCGTGGGCTTTATTTGATATAAAAATCTTGATATGAGAGTGCTTAAAGTTGTTTTCAGATTAGACTAGCGATATTTTATGGATTTTGAATAAAATATTGTAGCGCAATATTTCCTAATAGGTACCTATGCTTGATTCGATTTTAGTCATATTAATAATAATTACATTGGTGTGAAATTGTGAGAAAAAGAGCAAACCAGCGCCCTAATTGCGTAACACACTTACAGTAGGAATCGGTTTCATTTTGACAGTTCAACAACATTCATTGTGATATTTACGTGGTTGAGCAGTCAAATTTTTTGAACATATGAAGCAATGGATTAGCAGTGTGCTTCAAAATCATTCAGATTGTGATTGATAGTGTGTTACGCAATTAGGGTTATTATAGTATAAAGTATTAGTGCCTAGTTTAGCTATTGGTGGAAATTTTACAAGAAACTTTAAAAATTTTACAAGCTAATATATATTTTCTCTCGTCTGTAACTGTAGAAAATCAATAAAAAAAAATCTAGCAAGTCCATACAAACCTTTATGGCATTAGCAAACAATACAACATTGTTAATTTCGAAATATGGATTTCAAAATAGCAGAATACATGTTTTGGTCACCGTATCACCTTAATATCAGTAATAAACAACGAATAACTGACTGTTATGGTGTCTTGACTTAAAAATTAAAGGTCATTGGAGGATTTTGGCTCCATATAGCCCAATTATACCCTTGACCGATCCGTCCCGCCCACTCTATGTATTCAAGACATACCAAAATCGGACACAATAGGATAATTATTAACAACGGTTGTCTGGGGCGATGCATAGCTAATGAACGACATTTGCAAAGCCAGTGCTGTAGTGTACACAGTAGGTTATTTTATCATGTAAATACATCTTATGAAAGCGTATATTAGCATACATATTGCTTTTTTGTCGGCCGATGTGTCTAATTAGAATTTGGCATTTGAATTGGGATACAAAGCGTGACATATGTCTGTGGGGTGAGTGAATTACACTACATTTTTGCGTTTGTTTATTTGTGTAGTTCGGTCTGAATGAAACAAAGATCTTAGAAATATAGTAAGTACCTAGTCAATGTCAATAAGGTTCTTTCGTAAACAAAACATGGTAGGGTTGTCGCATTGCTTTAGTTAATTGGCCATGGTTGACCATAAAGAATTTAATTTTATTGGTCTTGCCAAACATTTTATTTCTTATTCAAACAAAATGAGGATCTTTTAATAATCAATGATTGGAAAACCGCGATGTGTAGGCGTGTAACTTTTTTAAACGAAAACTATTAATTTTTTGTTCACAAAAGCTGACTGGTTTATATCTAAGGCGTCTCTTAAAATTAGTCTCAAATCAGATATAATAATGACTTACCCGTCATTAATTTCTCACTTTTGATTAATTAAATCCCAGTTCAAAGGTTCTACAGCGTCGCACATCTAATATCACAAGACTACTAATTGTGACTTGTAAGACTTGCGCACGAGGCTATCCAAACAGGCGGCGTTACAAAATATTTGTACTGGGATGTTGCACGATCGCGCTTCTTAATTAAGTAAAGAGTAATTGGTATAGTTCGTGTAATGGACTGTCTTGAGATCTAGGCTTATTAAGGAGACGATAACCGACTTTTAATGACTTTAAACTGAAAATCTTCAGTTTAAAGTCATTATTACACGTCTAAACAAGTAGTGTTAATGATTTGGAAAAAATATACGTTAAATTACAGCATTTTCTTAATAATTTAATAAGTGAATATTTTAGATTATGTTTATATTACATAGTGTAATGAATTTGTAAAGTTATGTCTAACGCGGATAAAAAACTGACAATCACGCAAAAACTATCAAGCGTATTTTTATGAAACCTTTACCATTTTAAAGATAATTTAATTATTTTTCTTTAAGTTTAAGTGTTAATGGGTTTTAATATAATCCTTTTGTTTTATGTAAAATAAATTAATAATGCGTCTAAATTGGGACAGCGCTCCTTGATGGGTTCTATTACTGGATGGACGTACGACGCGTTGCCTGAGCTCAGCACGGAACACGCAAGCTATGTACTGAAGGCCGTTGGCATATATCTGCGTCTTAAATGAGCAAAAGCTTAAGACTACCATGCGTGACCAGCAAATCTCAAACTGATGAGCCTGGATTTTTCTTACCATCATCATCATCAGCCTATAGCAGTCCACTGCTGGACATAGGCCTCTCCAATTAATTGCACGCCATTCAGCTCGATTCTCGGCAACTCTCATCCAGCTGCTACCAGCCACCCTGCGAAGATCGTCGCTCCATCTAGCCTGAGGGCATTAGTCAGGTGGATGTGATGCTGGTTAGTCACCTCAGATTAGCCTCTTCACATAGACTTTACATATTGTAAGAAGGTATAGGGTTAATGCCAAGACAAAACAGAATATTATAGAACTTTTCTTTCTTGGAAGTTTTTCCAGTAATGTGATTTAAATTCGAAAAAAAAATCTGTTAGTGTTTTTAGTGAAGCTCTACAAAAATAAATCTTTTACAAAATATTTTTTTGACACCTAATTAATTTAATATTGAAGCATTTAAACAAATTACTCTCGAGTCTTAAATACAATATATAATTACTAAATATACAAAACCAAAGGCCACTTAAGCATCGAAGTACTCGTCCACATCGATGTCATCTGGAAACGTGCCCAGAACACTGGCAGCATTGCCACATTGAATGCCAATGCTAATTCTTTGGCCAAAGAATGAGGAAAAAAATTTATATTAATTAATAATTAATATAATTTCAACAAAATAATTTATATTTCTTAGTCGTTAATTTCTAAAGTCAGTCGGGACTTTACCGTTTAATAAGTTTTGGTTAAATATCAGTATTTTGCCGAACAAACTACCGTCTGACCTCCGCATAACAACTGGCCATCACAAAAGATTAGGACACGTGATAAGGAGGAATTCTACATATTTTTATGGCGCGAAACTAATATAAATATCACTTTATAGATACTAAAGTCTCGGTTATCAGGTTTATTTGTAAGTCTAATACGATCTTAAACTCTTATTGGCTCAAATGAGAGTTTATGAGTAATAAAATATGTGTCATCTGTATTTACTTATTTGAAATATTTACTATACGTTAATAGTTTTGTTAGCCTGCGAATTGCAAGCCAAATATTATTAGTATTTTTTATAAGGAAATATTGTTATATAATTTACGTATAACAGAATAAAGCATGTGTTAATAGGTCTGTGGTTTTGGTAGAAAAATGACGAAACGATGTCTGGTAGTTTTTAATGCATAAATAAACAAAAAGTTAGAATTCGTAGATGTAATAGCCAGGGGTCTACTACTAGTCTTACTTTGGCGATTACTTTATACAGACGTAGAACGACATTTTCTATTTATATTATGGTACGCGCAACATAATATCTAATTTTGCTGTCAGCATTGCCTCCAAGTCTACTTTTGTATGGGTGGAAACTTTGAAAGATATTTAATATCTTGATTCGATCTCAAGTACACCCAACTCAATCATGAAACTTTTAACAAATAGTTATTTAGCTTTTTTCATTGCCACAAAGTACCTATACAAATGTCAAGTTTTTCAACTAACACGACCTCACAACGTGCACTTTAAGTAATGCATATTCATCTATTTTTAAATCTTAGTTAATCTATCTTTTATCAAAAGATTATGGTCACCTTCACGACGGTTAATTTGTATGACAATACCTCTAACAAATATTGTACCTACCATGAGTCACAAATGTAATTCCAATTAGAGTCACATTTTGTATGAGAATGATAAAATCTAAACTATTCTAAGCCAATTAAATTGAGAATCATTGGGATTAGGCTCCTACGACGTCATTTGAGAGTATCTACAATTTAGTACATACTAATTCCATGGGAGTATCTTATGACATCTTTTCATTTAACGTGATGAGATTTACGAGCTCAGCTTAAGTATGTCGCGGTGAAAATTTACTCAGCTAGACTTTAGTACAAGTATTTTCACTCTTCATAGATACTACCTATATCTTGATTTTACAACGCCTAAAAGGAACCTAACTTTTGCAGCACACATCAGCTTCAGCGTGTTCTCAACTATAAAGGTCATATAATTAACATAATGTCAAAATGACCATTAGAACTTCGCTAGCGTAGTTTGGTGAACACAGTTTAAAGTTATCCAGATACAGCTGGATTTTCCTCTTTATCTATAGCTCATAAGCTCATTCCCATGACACACGAAAGAAAAGATCAATGCTAATCTAAGCAACGGCAAAACATCACAAAGGTACCTACAGGTGAAATTGAACACAATGTAAGTTCAATGGAAGCCGCTCCGTAGTAAACAGACAATAATGTGGCGCTTAGGAATTTATTGCAACTGAATTTTATAGCCTCACAGCCTATAGCCTATTTTGAGTGGCCTTTTAAGGCTATAATTGAATGAAGCAATAACGTTTGACATCATGTCCTAGTGAAAGCGATGATTTTAAATCAGCATGTGAAGTTCTATCTCGTAAATATATAATCTTGTGAAGATTTGTCTTTAGTTATACCTAAGTGGAATGGTTAAAAGGAAGTTGCTTTCTTCAATTTACATTCTTCTAACATTTTGGTAAAGTTCTCGTTCGTTTTTCAGTAGGTACCTATTTTTCTCCAAAATTCTTTATCCGTGCTCTTGCCATATTGTAAGTTTTTCGTGCTATCATCAGTTTTTTCAGCTTCGATTACCAGGCTTACTTTTATCAAATTATTTTGACTAAGTATATTTTTATTCCCCCTGTATCAACAATTGCTGGTAGAAACTTTGAGTTCAGTCTCATCAGAGGTAGCTTTTGTTTGTTCATACAATCAATCTGCCTAGCCTTTTCCCAACTATGTTGGGGTCGGCTTCCAGTCTAACCGGATGCAGCTGAATACCAGTATTGTACACGGAGCGACTGCCTATCTGACCGTGCTTTCTGAGGCATGTAGGAGTCTCGGTATGTAAAGATGGTCACCCATCCATGGACAACCCCGGCAAGCGTAGCTTAACCTGATGGATCACTAGCTTTTGTTTCTTCATACATACATTCCCAATTCCCAATGTAAACTCGACAGTACTCGTATGTTACTGTAGAGACGGGTGTCCAATCTCCAACAAAGCTCTCTGTCAGATATAATATAATTCATTAATCTTTCGGCTTCGTAACAGATATTTACATACATACATTTGAATAATGCTACTTCCATGTACCTACTCCTTAATATTCCAACGACTGTCTTCACTTACATGTAACTAGAAGATTTAATGGTTTTAGGTGATTTTTTATTCGCACGTTAAGGGGGAAGCGCCAGGTAGCCCACGAAACTCAAACTTTCTTATGTTTTTTTTACAATTTACAAGTCAGTACTGAGTTCTCGTGGGTTGATTAAAGTATCGTTCGCGACCGTAACAAATACGCATTTACAGAATTTTAGTCATCAAAATCAGTAATACCACTCCATAAGTTTGTATAATCATAATTGTCAAGATTTTATGAAATAGTAATTCAATAGAAATACCTAGTCTTAATGAGTTGTATTCATGACTCGAATTATTATATTTCTGTAGATACATACTTTGTACGGTCGCGAATCTTATTTTGATCAACATACAACCTAATACTGATTTGCAAATTGCAAAAAAACGTAAGAAAATTTGAATTTCCCTGGCTACCTGGTGCTTTCGCCTTAAGAAGCCGCCGACTCGTCGCCGGGCAGTCGCAGCAACAATAACTGTTGCATGTGGGTAGATGAATATTGTTTGTTCGTCTCATGTTACTTAGACAATATGTCCATATTGGTGCGAATGTTTGGGCCAACGTTTTTGATGGAATAGGCATGGTGTTAATAAAAGATGTCAAAAGATGAGTTTTACTGAAATTAGAGTGAGATATGAAAGAATCAGAAAGTTAAACTTATTAAATCTACGTATATTGAAAAAGTCCAAACTAATGGACAATTAAATTACAGGATTACTGTATCACGTTCAAGAATTACATAACAACGTCGTCGTACGTCAAATAAAATTGAAAATGTTACATGAGAAAAGCTTAGACCAAATGGTCTTGCATTGTCTTGTTTGTTGGTTCAAATGAATCAACAAACAAAACAATGATACAAACATTGGTGCCAATTAGCGGACAACGTTACCGATTAGAACATAACCGTTTAGACGCATTGAAAGGCAGACATTTATTATTTCAGCTAGGTACTTGTAAAGTGTGGGCGGGATTGAAGAACAATTTAATCGCATTTGATTCTATAGCTAGTAGAAGATAGCTGCGTTTTGTTCCAATGTTTGATGTACGGCGATATGGTTTGGTGTTACGTTTTGGTGTTCAGTGTGTATGTGCCGTTAGTTTGATTGTTGTGTGCTTGTTTGTTGATTGTTTTAAGTGTAGTAGCAGTTTAGGGTTACATAGGGCCAAGAGGCTTTTTGAATGATTTGAGTTTACTATAGTTACGTTATTGTTGATCACTTGAATTATCCCACATTTTCAAGCTGTGGCACATTTTTAAGCTTCGACTCACTTGACGGTGTCTTTGAGTTTTACCAGGTTTTATTTATTAGCTTTTATTCGAAGGAGATGTTGTGTTTCTTAATATATCAATAGAACTAGCTTTTTTTTCCAAGTATGTTCATTCCCAAGTGCACGGAATATCTCATCATCATCAAATGAATACCAGTATTTTACATGGAGTGGCGGCGTATCTGACCTACACAACAGTTACTGGGTAATACTATACCCATTGGTAAGACTGGTTTTCAGATTATTTATATATTTTTTTTTATTTGAGATAGGTTTGCTCTTGACTCTAGTCTAGGTCAGAGATGACAGAGACAAAGTCGACGATGGAGCGAGCTTACCCAGAAGAAGCCTGTTCACTCTCACTTTGAAGAGATCGGGGTTGTATGCGTTCGGAAACAGACGCAGGCAGAGAGTTCCACTCCGTTGCTGTGCGCAGCACAAAAGACATTTGGAAACGCTTAGTGCGAATTGGTGGAATAGCAACTAGGTAAGGATGGTAACCTGCAGTGCATCTAGATGTCCGCTGATAGAAGGGTGCCGGTGGAATGAGGTCGTGGAGTTCTTGACCACACTCCTTGAAGAATCTGAAAAGAATCTGTAGAAGACCGACAAGCAGGCAACATTGCGGCGATGAGCCACAAGGTTGCCTGCTTGAGACTGGAGGCTTTCGGGCGTCTGACTACCCGTAACGACTATCAAAGATCTACAAATGACAGCCGGGACTAATGGATGGTCGCCCATCCACGGACCGCGGCAAGCGAAGCTTAACCTTCGATCGACCTATGCAGCTGTTAATATTTAGCCACGAGCCCCTCGCCAAGTGCACGGAGCCACGTTATAAATATAAATATCCAAGTTGGTCCCTGGAGTAACTATGCCGAAAGAAAATATTATTAAATGTATCATAATATTTTGACGTCTCCTTAAGTTATGTCTGTCTTTTGTTAAAAGAAATAGACGAAAACATTTTCGCTAAAGACCTCTGCGTACGTGAGGCAGCGTCCATGGTAGCAGACACAATGTAATTCATATGGCACTCATATCAACACACACCGTCCAAATATGGGGCCTGATGAATTATTGAGATGGTGCGCGTTAAGTAGACGCTGTTAGAAGCTTTAATTTTTAATAGGTTATTAAAATTCTATGTACTTGTGCCCGGTTGGTTAAGGGTAAAACGGATCGGTTTAGTCACTAATCGTTAGAAATAAGAAGAAAAAAATTAAAATTAATTGTTTATTAAAATGACTCACTGCGTTAATTCGTCGTGTTACAGCCATTTTATATAAGTATAAAACAGGAGTTCCCAAACTTATTTTGTCTACTGCCCACTTTGAGAATAAATTATTTTTTAGCGCCTCCATTTTTTCACCTACTTAAAAACCACTACCTAGATGAAATTACAAATCGCCCCCTTAGCCTCTAAACAACGCCCCCATTTTTTTTCTGGGTCTCTTACTGCCCCCGTTAGGCCTGCAGCGCCCACAAGGGGGCGTTATCGCCCACTTTGGGAAAGGCTGCTATAAAACAATGACAGTTAATTTCCCTGGCTGTACATGCATAACTGAAATATTTTTATTGCCAAACAACAATGTCAAATTCTGAATTGTTTGTTAGGGTTTTCGTGGAAAAATTATGGTCTCATAACAAGATCGGGTTTGCTTCCTCATTATTTTTGTAACTGTAACAAAATAAACTCAGAGTGTTTTTCCGCGAATTTCCCAAAATAGACCTTAGCAACAAATTGTTTAATCTGATCGACGTGATTTTGTTATTGTTTTCCTTAAATATACCTAACTATCTTCTGCCCGTGACTTCGTCCGCGCTATTATATACTCGTTAGTATACTTCGTTTTCGCTTAGTGTTCATTTTGACTTTCTTCTCTTTGCTCGGCCCCTAAGGGTCGTAGCGTGATGTTAGCCCATAACCTTTGTCATGAATTGGGCTATCAAAAGCAAAAAGATTTTTTCAAATCCGACTGGCAGTTCCAGAGATAACCGCGTTCAAACAAACAAACTCTTCAGCGTTATTATATTGGTATAGATTATATTGAGACCAGATTTATTTTTAGAACGTCTAATTTTATATTGTCTGGTAAGTATTTAGGGGCTGTATAATAATACGTCATATTATTGGTAAGAGACCAGACTGTTGCCTTGAGAGGTGGGTAGGCCTCTGGTGTGGGACGCAACCTGGGTCGACCCCCTTGCGTCTTCTCATGTTCCTAGCCCGGTAGGCTGTGCTGGCTCCATTGCTAGAGCTGCTGAGACCCTCAAGCGGCGCACATAGTGTAACCTTATGGGTAACTACAATTCTGAGCCCTTTGGGCTCGAAACGCTCGGGTCATGGGGCTCGAGTTCTCGTCTCCTTTTAAAGGTTTCTCGCCGACTGGTCGACACTTCACGTGTACAGAGAGCTGGTTCGTTCTTTGGCCAAAGAATTAGCATTGCCATTCAATGTGGCAATGCTGCCAGTCTTCTGGGCACATTTCCGGATGACAGCGATGCGGACGAATACTTCGACGCCTAAGTGTCCTTTTGTTTTTGTATTTATTTATATAGTTAGTTAGTTAGTTAGTCATTTAATTTAGTACCTAGTGTAAATAGTTAGTTGTGAGAAATAAATAAGTGAGTCCTTCGGTTCAGATCAGTAAATTTTCCATAGAAACGGAAAATTGTTATATTGTGTATTCTTTAGTAATGTATTCGAGGGCGAGTATTATATACCACAATATTTGCAAATATCATAAACGCCATATTATGATTATATTGATGTTTGTTGTGCATTATTGTGGTACGATATCGTGGTAGGCACATATCCATAAAAACACTGGTTCAAGTTTAAAATTCCTCCGTATAATATTTATAGATGTTTAAAACTTCGCCTTAACATCTACCTACTCATGAATGGAATGGGCTAAGTGGCGCGATGGGCCTCTAATACTAATAGACGGATTAGTTTTCTTTACTGATTGTCGTCAATGGCGAAACGATACCGAAGAACCCTCATATCATAAACGTTATTATATTATGAAACTCTATAGTACATATAGGTCAAAGATATAACGGTGAACGTATCAACGTACGGTAATTTTTCGTACAATAAACATGCTTGTGTTTTCTCAGAAGCCCTGACCAATAAAGGTAGGCGAAGTTTTAGTCATCTTCAGGATAAAAAGACCAAAAAAATACAACATATCCTCGAGATAAAAATACAACATGTCCCGGAATTAACGCACACTTACTTAAGGGGTCATTGTAGTCATCATTATGAACGACTGTTACACTGGGATCAAACAAAATCGCGAAAAAATATCAACTGTTCGCGTAACTCGTCAAAATGTAGGGAAAAGCCGAACAATTTTTTTTTTCAGGAATTGTGTATGTATGTACCTACCCAAAAATACCAAAGTTTAAACAACTCATTATAGGCCCGCCCACGCGATAATCTGGTCGCTGCCTGCCTAATTGCTAATCCTCAGTGTGAATTCATAATCACATTAATTAAACAGAGGTGATGTATGTAATTACAATTTGTTTAGCTAATAGGTGTCGCAGTGGGCAGACGGTCGAGGTAATATGTTCAATATTATACGGCATATTAGCTGTAACACGATCGCGCGGCGTTGACACAGAGGATTAAAATGGAGTGCTTAGATTTTTCCAAACAATTAAACTGATGCTTTTTGAGCGATGTGGGCCTAATGAAGCTTCTAAGGGTTAAACCGTTAGTAAGAAGATCCTACAATGGAAAAATAGTTTAAGAGGATATCGTGCGCGCAGTGGCACCCTCATCGTTTGTTTGGTTATTTCTTTTATTTTAGAATAAAATGCACAAATAATCAATTTTTATAGTCCATAAAACGGAACTTAGTGGCCATTTTTTTTAAGGATTATAATAAAACTTAACAATGTAAAACTACTGTTTGTAATAATAATAACATATAATTTGGCAAATTGGATGACATATTGAAATCAGCCAAAATTCCACAATGTCTGAAGTCCCGTCTCTATAACCAATGTGTTCTGCCCACCATGACGTACGGTGTTCAGACGTGGACGCTCACGCAAGAGGCTGTGTACATACAGGGTGAGAGTTGCACAGAGAGCCATAGAGCGTTCCATGCTCGGCATAAGATTGATAGACCGAGTTCCAAACGTCAAGGTCCGAATATGAACCAAAGTTTTCGATATCGGAAAACGAGTTATGGAACTCAAATGGAGTTTGGCAGGACATCTGACAAGGCGCAGTGATGACAGGTGGATTAAGGCAGTGACTGAGTGGCGTCCAAGGACTGGAAGACGAAGCGTCGGTCGTCCGGCGGCGAGATGGGCATACGACATTGTTACCATTGCGGGTAGAACCTGGATGAGGTTGGCACAGGAGTGGGTGAAAACGGGCTGTGGATGATGATGATGATAATCTTGTGGAGCATACCATATCCGGCTTATTTTTTGCATTTTCATTCTAAAATATAAGAAATAACCATACAAACGAAGAGGACGCCACTTCTTCTGATCTCGAGTGAAGTGTTTGCCAATTGCAGCAGCTGCAAGTGTCAAGGGCAGGTGGCGTAAAGATTGCGTAGCTCGCTACGCTCCGCCTTAAGTCAGTGGACACTGCTCTACCGCATTAAATCTCCATTTCTTCTTATTCTGTGGTCACAAGGTATCGAAATAATTAATTCAACACACATTTAATTAGCAATTTATTGTGCATAGTTTTTAAAGAAATTTATTCTTTGTCGGTGAAGGTTCAGTGCGTAAACAAAAATGGAAGGTGAATATTCATATTTTTATTTTAAAGTAAGTAATTGGTTAGTGGGCGATCGTAAATTTTCTATTTATTGTTGGAGATTATAATGTGTATGGCCCTTTTAACTGACTTTATTGAAAGTTTAGGCATTGCTTGGTGCTGACCGAAATCAGTCGACATTTGTAGAACTTGGCAATTGATGTTTAACGCTTCGTATGCCGCCGGGAACGCAGATCTACGCGAGCTAAAATGGTTATTAATTGTTTCTGTAAATACGATACGGACAAAACGGACTCGTAAGGATACAAGTGGTTAAACCTAAATTAACAATATTTTAATGTTCTATTGGTGCAATCACCTTGCTCAGTATTACTTAAGCTTGATTTACACGGTGCAATTTAATTGCCTGTTGCATATAGTAATCGTACATATGTTTATCTCACTTCGACACGCGGTTTACTTGTACACGTGTACAAACACTCTGTGAATGTGTGTAAGCGCAGGAGCTCTCGGTACCGTCCGAGACAATAGCGAAGATGGAAGAGTGTGTGTGCGTGTTCTGATGCAATTCGTCTTCACATACATATCCACAGCTTGTATGTACACTTGGTTGTCACATGTAAAGCGAGCATCGCTTCGTGAGATAAAATACTGTACCTTAAGTTGCCGCAACAATAACCGTCTAAACTCTAAACAGTGCTTAAACGATGCAAGTCATTTGTTGCCTAAATTTTATTGTATGCCACAAGCAAGTAACTTGCATCGTGTAAATGAGGCTTTAGGTAACCAAAATACTAAGTACTCGTTAAAGTAAAAGTCTTTTGTACATAACAAATTATCGTAAACAGCCGTGGCTACTATAGGGAAGCATGGGCACGTTTTTTGAACTCGTCACGCCAAACAATTGCGTTTGGAAAGCAACTTTTACCCAGAAATGCGTGGGCGCATTTATACGGTACGAGAAGGAGTCAAACTTGAATCTTTTTATATGTATAAAGTAATTTTTATGATCTATAGCTTTGTGTTTGTTTCATTTTTGTCATAAAATACATTTTTTTATTGTGTATGGTATGTTTGATGATGAATGTGAATTTGAATTAATGTAGTCGCGTTTAAGGGGAATGTAAACCATTTTTGGTTGTTATTTGTAACTCTATTCTTTGACTGCCCCATACCTTTGAAATTCGTCGAAGACCTACATGTGTGTTTAACAATAGACGTATATAATACAGAAAACACGGATGTGACAATAAATTAATTAGCATAGCACTGTGAGCCGGACCCATTCGGGAACACCTCTAATGAATTGAATAGAGAACAATCGGATACAGCAGTTTCACCATTGATTAGTTGTTGTGATTTTTAGATACAAATCTATCATGCAACAGTCCCAGTGGGCCCTAACCACCAGCTAACCAGGTCAGCCCTAGGCAGGATTTTAAAAGCCCTACGGGTTTAACAACTTTTCACGAGATTCATGATCATTGCAACCAAAACCATGAAAAGATACAGTCTAATAATGGACAGGTTTCTGATTTTAGTATCGCTATTTCCCAATGATCGGTGTCGATTGAGCCTATCCTAATTTTTCAGTAACTATTGTACGAGTAATTTCACAATCGCACACTATGCGATTTCGTTGTTGCAAAATATTTATTCTTTTTCTTTATTTAATTTTTTTATCTGGAATTTCTTAGTAGCAGTCCGGAGTCTGGATTTGGGCTCGGTTGATGGCAATAGGCTCGCCCCCTATTACATGGGACTTAAACATAACTGGCGAAATGTGTGTGTACGCTAGGTACACCTCTGCCCAACTTTGTCGGGAAACAAGGCGAAATGTTATGTACTTCCTCTCAAAATATCCTTTAAATAAATTTCTGTTTGTTTACTTGAGCAGTTCCTTTATCAGAACTGCCACGAGGTTGTTGCCTCCACATGTACGACAAAGTTTGCACCAACAGTGCTTGTTACAAAGTTGGCTGGTTGTTAGATCACAATGGTATCTTCTACGTAACGGAGTTGGTTAGTACTACGGGAAAGGCAAACTTACTTTTCCTTAGTCAGCGACGCGACTGAAAACTTACGTGGGTTCAATGATTTCTTGTTGTTTTCAAATGTGTAAAGGAATTGCGTTTCAAACTTATTGTTCCCCACGGTATGGTGTTTTTATGTCACGAAGCGACGCGCGCTTTACTTGTGTTTACCAAGTGTACAAACACGCTGTGAATGTGTGCGTGAAAACGAGTGGCGTAAGCACGTAACACACACACTCCCGACTTCGCCATTGTCACGGACGGTATCGAGAGCTCCTGCGCTTACACACACATTCACAGCGTGTTTGTACACTTGGTAAACACAAGTAAAGTGCGCGTTGCTTCGTGAGATCAAAAAACATAACATTGTTTAAGTTGGTCATTTTAATGTGGTTTTATGGACTATGTTGATGACCTTGTTATGTATTAAGTAGACGTTAGCCCACTCCCTCTCGAAGAGAGGAGGCCTGTGTCCCAGCAGTGGGAACATTATAGGCTGGTTATGCTAGACTTTAATCTTTGGCGTTTAAAACCCGTAAAATGTTTGCGTAGGTTTCTGTAATGGACATTGTTAATTTAGGTTTGACGTGAAGATTTTTACGCCTAAGCCGTTAGAGATACCATTGCAAGACAACAATTGGCTATCTACATTAAGTACTTAACTAGTCATTATATCTACTCAGGAACTAATTTGTAGAAACCGTTAGAACCACACGTCAATTACGACTAAGGCTTTGTTTTTCAATTCAATTATCATTAATGGTCCTGGCTGGAGGCCTTAATTTATTAAGACGTCCACAGGACAGCCCGATTAAGCAGTCGACAACCTCATAGGTTGACCTGTGAGTATCCAAAGAAAAAAACAATTAACCCTACGCCTGGAAAATAATCCGGAGAACCATCTATGAGGTGGTCAGCTGCTTAATCGGGCTGTCCTGTGGACGTCTTCATAAATTAAGGCCTCCAGCCAGGGCATAAAAATTGTTAACTAATGGTAATTGAATTGAAAAACAAAGCCTTAGACGTAATTGACTTGTGGTTCTAACAGTTTCCACAAATTAGTTCTTGAGTAGATATAATGAGTAGTTAAGTACTTAATGAAGATAGCCAATTGTTGACTTGCAATGGTGTCTCTAACGGCTTGGCCCACTTTTTCAATGTCTTAGTTTATGGGAGAAGGCAAAGAAAAACACATTAAATGTAATGAAGCATTTACTTGAGTCGACAGAAAGTGTGGGTCATAAATATTTGTGTATTAAGTTTATCACTTTCACCATTAGTGCGAAGATGATTGCAATCAGTGGTCTATTGATTTGTTTTAAGTGGCATGACTGGGAAATTGCTGGACATAGGCGTCTTGTGTTCATCGCTGTGTTGGCTAACGAAAGAGTGACTCTAGAGCCATTCTACCAGTCAGCACATAATGATTAAGCTTTGTTAGTAGGTAATTAATAACCCCACTGTAATATAAACCTAGTACGGGGGGTATTATGACTGTTATTGGCGGCCTTATATATTGTAATTTAACGGTATACTTAAGGTAATAAATTGTGCACAAATAAATAAATAAAATTGTCAAAAGTTGGCTATTTCTTTTTTACGTATCGTCAATCTTATCGACTGTTAAACTGAACGTATAAGTGGCAGAAATCATACCACGCCCTCGGGGCAATTGCGTAACATACAGTAGGAATCGGTTTCATTTTGACAGTTCAACAACATTCATTGCCCTATTTACGTTGTTGAGAAGACATATTTTTCGAACATAAGAAGCAATGGATTAGCAATTTGCTTCAAAATTATTCAGATTCTGATTGATAGTGTGTTGCGCACTTAGGGGGCTAGTCGGTCCTGAAGATTTGAATGTTGGGCAAAATAACCATTTACCCTTCAAACCCATACCGGGAAAAGAATCTGCAAATGTATTGGACTGTACTGATTGATGTGTTTTGACTGTATTGGACCTGCAGAAGTAACAACTCTTTTCTAAACTGGCTTTAAACTGCACATTCACGAAAATGCGATTCATTTACTACGTTGTAAACGTCCATTACAATAAAGACTCGATGTAACTTCGTCCCCACAGTTAAAATGGCGAAGGAAAAGAATTTATACGTAACTTTGACTCACTATTTCCTACAAGACGGGAAAACAAAACTATTTGGAAGCGGACTAAAAGTTTTAACATCTACGCAATAGAGGATTTTATTTAAAAATAGTTTTTCTTCTTTTCTGTCGTGAATTCGTGATGTTATCTGGCTATTTTCTTTGAAATAACTTCGTGAGTTTCGTGCACACCGGTTATTTGGATTTGATTGGATCGGGAGAATTTGAAAAACGTTTAACGTTAAAATCCTCTGAGTAAAATGCAGTTCGAATGAAATGAAATGAAATTGGTCATTCTGTAAATAGGATATCGAAATCACTTTTACACGTCATATTAAAAAAAATAAGCTAGGAGTCGACATTTCCTATCTGATTGATTACCCCTGAGAAGAAATGGCGAAACAAACTCGGGGTCAAAGTCTCTTTAAAGTCCAGACATAATCTTGGTCAAATCATGTGAGTACCATAATTTATCAATGTAAATAACTTAAACTCGGGTTTTTCGAATTAGAAATTGCTTGCGTTTATTAGGATGCGGAAAAGTAGGAAATGAATCGAAAAGCATGCAAGCAGATGATTCAGCAATATAGAAAATTATTATGCCCAATATCTATCACTCTTATTCACCGATGTGAGTTACGATAGCAGAGCTTTTATTCTGAAATTTTCCATAGTTTAATACCTACCTCTTGTTTTCCATAAAAACTTCACCAACGCATACGACATACTATTAATAGCAAAATTAAATGTTTTCATTTTAATTCGTCGTTGGCATCATAATAGCCTGTCGGCCCGGCTTTTGATGTGATCAGGCAATATGCGTAATTGTGGGTTTAGTGGTTAACACCTCGGCTCGAGTGACGAGAGGTAGCGTGGGCGGAGAAAGTGACAATGAGACTTTGACAATGGCACGTTCTTTTTGTCAATGAAATAAAATAAACAGAAGGTTCAGTCCTCAATCGAAGTAAGTATCTAGAGTAGTACACGTGTAGGTATCAAGAATCATAAAATGAAAAGTATTACAATATAATTGAAGAGTTAGTATTAGTTCATAGTCATGGATATGATAATTCATAATTGACTGCCTCTGCCTCGTTGGTCTACTGGTCGCAAGCACTACTACTGAGAATGAGGTCCTGGGTTCGATTCCCAGGTCGGGCAAAGTGTTATTGGGTTTTCCTATCTGGAATTTCTCAGTAGCAGCCCGGAGTCTGGATTTGTGCCCGGTAGATGGCAATAGGCTCGCCCCCTATTACATGGGACTTAAACATAACTGGCGAAATGTGGGTGTACCATAATAGGTACACCTCTGCCTAACCCTTCGGGGAAACAAGGCGTGATGTTATGTTATGTTATGTTTTATCAACATTCATTCGTATTTTTGGCTATATTTTCATATCCCAATTAGGTAAGTAAAGTAAAACAATATTTTTGTGCCTTCTAAGAAACAATAATGGTACATTAAAATAAATTATTCCAGGAGTATTTACATTTCGACTAATATTGATAAAAAAACAATCATAGTCTTTTGTTTTATTTTCTGTGTCTACTTATAATATGTACACGTCAGTTTGTAATCGAACATAAATGCTCGATTAGGTACTACTTAATACTTGGTGAAAATCAAGTAAACCTTCTGAATGTTTAGTTTTAGTTTGTTCTAAATGATCACACCTGTTACCAAGACAGAGAGGCGTAGGCGGAATAATAGAGAGAAAAATATACACTATTCAAACAAGTTATACCTACTTAACTAACGTTAGGTGTTTTGACAATTACACCAAGAGCTAGTGGAGTTTCTTCGTGCATTTTCTTTAGAATGTGTACGTATGTGGAAATGGTAATAATATACCTACTCTTTGAATAAGCTGTCGTAAGTTCAAACAATGGTTCTACTTAAAATTTCAAATAATTATTCATAAATATGTCCAGTTTTATTGTTCGCTTTACGCATCAGTTGTTAGATTTCCAATATTTTATGTTAGCTACTATGGTTTTCAAATATTTATTGTTTAGTGACAATAAAGTGTAGAATTATTCATTTAACTAACGTGGGCTTTGTCTTTACTGCATTTTGTTGCCGAATAATGATTGCGAATGATAAAGATTTCGAAACACAAGCTTTTTACTATTGGGTTGCGTCTAAAGGTCACTTTTTATGTCTATACGAAGAATTGATGCCCACCTTAAACAAATTCTTGCTTCTGTAAACGCATGGATAATTTGATTAAATTAAAATAGACGTTTCGGTGCGTCCACAGGTGCGACCTACCTATTCTTCGCAATAGCTACTCTATTGCTAAAAATAGGTAGGGATTCGAAAGCTACTCTGACTGCCTATTTCTAAGCCTCGCCGAGAAATCCCTATTAAAAGGTATAGCTTTACTTTTATTATTTTTTGATTCGAGAACTAATCAATCAATCCAATCCTTTACATTTCCATAATGTAGAATCCCAAAACTAGTCACAATGTCAAACAAAATGGTATATGATAGTAATTTAATTCTATGTGCATCGTCTTCGCATATAATTATATAATAAATGTACTTATACAAAATATTTTATACATTTTAAAAGAGTAACGGTGGCGTTTCTTGCCCGTTCTTCTCCATACGAAACTACCTTTTGGAAGGGGCGACCAGACCTTGTTCAAAATTGCCTTTTACGTGCCTATTTGAAATAAATGATTTGACTTTAACATTGACTCAAAAACTGGAGACAAGAAAATACATACATAAACTCACGCCTTCTGCCCATGAAAGTAGGCAGAAACTACAGAACGCCCACCTGCTACGGTCTTTAATTATTAATTAATAATTAAAGAAAAAAAAAATGTTTAATTATTATTAATTAATTAAAAAAATATGTTTTTCCAACCCATATTCCGCCGCTCCGCGCCTGCCACTTATTCCTTGTACCACACCCAAACTGCAGTATTTTTACATGGCGCAAGTGTTTTTAATGAATAGGTATTATATTAACTCGGGGGCAGGATTTTATACCATAAACCGTTGATGTCTTATTAACGGCGACCATCGGGTTATCTCGATTATTCGTGAAATATATGCAGCGCTAAAGGTTTTAATTATATCCGTTTTTTATTCTTTTTTGGGTACAACTATGTAGGATGGATTGCTTACAAATAATGTGCACGGCTGTGGAAGTGTGGTGGACTTCATTTACATTGAACTAGCTTGTGGCTTAGTAATAACAGCCGCACGGGTCGATCGATCAGGTTAAGCTACGTTTGCCGCGGAATAATTAAAGAGGCTGCTGAAGTGAGTAAAGGCTTCTGCAAACAGGCGTGACACGCGACGCGACACAAAGGCACCGCGTGTCACGTGACGAGCGGCGCCTTTGTGTCGCGCGCTAGCCTTAAACCACAGCTCTGGTCCTTGAAAAGAAAAACCTTATTCATAATTATCAAGTCGTAAACATACTTCGCGGAATACCTAAGTCAGAATTAGAACTCTATGATAGGATGATGACTAAAATATTTTATTTTGTCCGTTTAGTAGATTATTTAAAAAAAAATGTGAGTTTGTATGTAGGGGCTAATCTTTGGAACTACTGTTACAATTCTGAAAATTCTTTCATTAATAAACAGCAACAGTAAATAAATAAATATTATTATTACAGTATAGCCAAGTGTCATAGGATATATTTTATGTTAGAAATTTCACGCGGAAGAAGTTGCGGCCAGAAGATATGTAGATAAAATGTAGAGCAACATTATTTTTATAGAACCCAAATCAATTGAGATTTTATTGTTACAGTTTTTATACATATATTTTTAACAGGAGTGTTCACATCCCTTTAATTTTTTTTGTGTGTTTTGTTGTTATTGATAAACTCTTTTGTGTAGGCGATTCAATAAACTGTGAAGTGTGCATTTCCGTTTAAACAGAACAGACCGATATAATGAATATTAAAAAGAGCATCGCGTTAATCGTTCAGGGCGTAAAGAATTCGGCATATAAATTACCTACCGATTACCTTAACGCGTTATTAGTTGTCAGAAAATAGTTAAGAAACGAGAAAAATGGCCGCCAAGAAACCGTCTCTGTAATTAAAGATAATTATAATCTTTTAGGGTGTTTAGTAAAATGATCGATTCACGTGAAAGCGGTAACTAGTATGCAATAATTATATTACTTTATGGGTTTTTAAAGAACGTTAAAACGTTTTTTTATCGCTTCTTGGTTTAACTAATACGATATTACTGCATTGGTCGTAAAAATTGCTCATTGGGTACCTAAATTTTTTAGATAAATAACGCTTGTAATTGCCACTTAAAGTCATAAAATCAATATCAGCATACTGATGTGTCACACGATCATACGCATTCACCGAGACGCAGCGTGTTATTAATTTTATTTTAATAAATTACAAGGCCTTTAGGAATATTTTATCCTACATTTAGTAAGTTATATACCAACGTGCAGTGCATCATTTATTTAATAATTGTATTGTGCTATTTGTTCAATAAAAAATCTTATGTTTAAAGGGTAACATAAACATTTGAGTAACTACGCATGTTTTTTTTCAATGATGTACTAAATAGTCCTACCTACCAACTTCTGAATCTGAAGTCCATCAAGTAAATCAGGTCATTGACACAGTTATTTTTTTTTATAAATCCAATCAATAAACACAGTGTCATATACGAATGCCCATACACAATCACGCGGCTTGAGTAGATCAAAAAACATTTTACGATTATTAAACCCCTCGATTGACAACCGGGAAGGCATTCTCGTCGTTCCCATATTTTTATTGCGTGTAAACCCGTCGGCGCTTTTTTATATCATCTCTTTTAAGTGACATAAATTCTAATACAAAGTCCATTTGTGTATCTCGGACGTCTTAAAAGGTATAGGGATAATCGTTTTTCTGCTTTTTACAAGGAACTCATTTCAATTATCGGTCGATTTGATGGGTATAAAACGCTATGGTATGTGTCGTGCGGACGGCGCCCCACAGCGGTCGGTAGGACGCCCCGTGTGTTCTTTTCCATTTTTAATTTCCAACACGCTAATTTAATTATGGAATCTTCTGTTCTTTTTTCCAACGCAGCTGTATCCTGCCAGCGGTTCATAATTTTCATAAGTTAACTGTACAGTTGTTATTCGAATCGATTTCTACATTTTTGATGTAATTTTATTACTGAAAATATTTTTTTATTTATTATTTATTAGTAGCTTAATCACTGAATTTATTGTTTAATTTAAATACGTTTTGGAGATAGTAATCCTTGATTAAAGGTATTTTTATTAAGTTTCATTTATTACGATCCTGTTCTTATCTCGAAGTGACTATTACGAATGGATGAAATAATGTAAGTTGATAGGAATCTGTGTAGGTGTATCATAGTTGATTTAATGTGGGATAGTGAGATTAAAATTACAAAGTGGGCAAGGACTTTGATGTCTCACGACAAATTGTCCGAGTGTCTATGATCACTACACAGAGTTGTGGATGAACGGAGGAGACCTTCCAATTTATTTTAGCCTGAATTGAATAATTAAGTTTTTTTTTTTTTAATAAAATTATCTTTTTGTTATATTAATTCATAATTAATTCAAAACAAGTTTAGTAAATTGTGAAACAATTTTTAAACAGAAATTAGCTAAAAAAGCAGGCCCTAAAAATAAGTCCTTGAACTAAGCTCAAAGATCAAGTTATTCTTTGACGCAATACAAATTAATTATACTTGTACCTAACAATAACTCCACACTTAAAACACAGAAAAGATATCCAGCTTAGTTTATTGTAAATTGGTAAGTTGTCACAAATCAATGGTTTTTGAACAAATGCCTCATCTCCGGTTTAAACCATCCTTGTTGATCGTTGAAAGGCTCTGACGGAAGAATAATGTCAACTTCTCGCCTCTAAGATACAACTCAAGAAACACTCGCTTTGTTTTTATTCCTTTTTGATACTAAAGGAATGCATTCTTTATAGTTTTGATTTTGTACCGTTATGTGACGATACGAAGGATATTAACTTATTGAAAGTTTTATTACAAATGTTGATACGTTTTTATAAAGAGTCGTAAAAGAAAATTATGAGCTTATGTTTGATTTGATGTATAAAAAGGATTAGCTTTTGTAGAGGCCGAAATGTTAAGATTATGCCTCTAAAATGTGGTGGGAATTAGGATTAACGAATTAAAGTTAAGCAGGATTTATTATACATTTCTATCAATCATGAAAAAGTAACTGTTTGGCTTCCATAGAGAAGCAACCCGTCAAATTTCATTACGAATGATTTTAAATAATCTCGAACATACCTCATATACAGACATATTACAGGTCAAACTTAAAACCTCAATGTTTGAAGTCGGTTTAAAAGAGAAGGAAATTATGAAATTAAAAATTGCGCGTGCAGCACCGTACACGTGATAGAAGTGAAACCTCTTAAAAATAAAGAATAAAGGAGATTTAGAGTGAGACAGAGAGAGAGAGAGAGAGAGAGTTTTATTCTCATGTAACGAAATGTGCCTAAACGTGACGCGTCCTGGAAATTTCACTCTCAAATCTCGTCCAGTTATCGCCGCAGAATCGCCGCTTATAAAGTTTCACTTCAAAAAATAATTATTCTATAATACAAGCAAACAAACACGTAAAAAGAAAGCGAAATGTCGAAAACCCATACGATATATCACTCATAGATTCAAAATCAAATTAAACCTTTCCAATGTACGGCTAAAGTGCCAAGAAAAGACAGATGGGTTCTAGTTATAACATAACAAGGTGGCTGAAACGATTCATCAAGACCTTGTCAATTACTACTGGCATACGACCATCTTGACACTGTTCGATTTAATTAAAATTTATTTGACATTAAACCACGGTGGCCATATTTGGATTTAAGAACTTGAAATTCGAACGCTGTTCGAAATTCAAGTTCTTTTCGAGATTTAAATTCTAGAAGTGTCAGTTTTATCTATGACTGATTGATTGGTTGAGAGAGATAATTACGGTAAGTGTAATGATGGTATTGATATGAAGGAAATGTTATATGATTTAGATAAAGCTGTTTAATTCGAGTATGATGCTGCTTGGAAAGCTTTCATTAGAACACTACCTGATAACGTCGCGGCTGATATACCCGAAGTAACCTATTTACCTAAGCGTATAACAGGGTATAGGGTTTATCTAAGGCTAGATCGTAAAAGAAAAAAACAGATAATCCGATATAGCTTTTCTTGTTAGACGCTCAATGGCCGGAATTTTACTTACATTGCAATATGAATACAGAGTAGTTTAGTTATGAATTTATTACAGTCTATGTCTAAAGCATCGAAGAAAATCGTTTTATGAGAATCTATCCAAACAAAGTCCGAGTTTTATAATCTACCAATAAACCCTCTCATAACTTATGAACACAAACCGTGTGGCCAGACATAGTTACTAACAATTAATTTAATAACCACAATATTTTCTATTACGGACACGTTATTCTGACACTTTCATAACCTATATAACGTAATATTATGGCAGTTTCAACACACTTACTTACATATTTCGATCATAACCATATCTTCGTCTAATAAACGAATGAACCAATGTTCCAAGTTACTGATATTTATAGCCGTAAAATCATCTCACGGTTTGTTAATTTAAATTAAAAGCCGAGTAATTATAATGTTCGTGGTTCGATTCGATTTTCTTGTCGCTCAATGTATGATTTAAATGTCGGTGTGAAATTTTATGGACTAGTGTAATGTTGCTTTATGCGAGACAGAACAATCAGAGTGTAAAGGAATTTTATGTTGGTGAAATTTTAACGGCATTTTTCATGTTTCCTTTTTGTTACATTCATAAAGATGCCTTGAACAAACACTGTTAAGTTTTATTCTCATTATGTTCAGTTGGTTTTACTTCACCCAGACAGCTAGGCAACGCTAATTGTTTGTTTGCTTTTCACCATTTAGACTTTGCTAATGCAACGCTAAGTTCGTCACCTGCGACAGAAATATTTCCTGCTTCAAACATTTTTCTCGGGACTATAATTAACCAAATCATGGCTGCAACTCTGGAAAAAGAAGAACAATAGCTTCGCTCCTGATCATTGAACCTTACATATTGACTTAGGACACCTCGCACCTGTTTCAACGCAACCAATTTTCTAATTTGTTGGACAAAGTCGTTTTGTTACACAGCCGGTCGTATAGTTGTATCTCCACCCGCATCGGGCCCGCTTATATTTTCCGCTACTATTTCGTTAAGGCTGTGACCCGTTTCCAGGGCTCAAGTTTCCACGCTATCTAGATTTAAGATCTTAGCTAGACTTTTATCGTATTCGGCGATCTAGTCTTTACATAACAACTTCAAGTTCAGGCCGATGTTTATCGATACAGTCGGTACTTTGAGGTCGTGTGAATATTTCTTTATAGACGCTTTAAAATTTTATGCCAAGTATGATTATTAAAAATTTTGAATTACGAACCAGATTGTAGAGACATAGTTATGTTTGTGGGTTTATATGTTGTGTATACAGTTCAGTTTATTTCTTGCTTATTCATGAATTCTAGGGATTAATTAACGAGTAAAATGGTACGTTCCCAGCATTTTTCTAACACGGCACAGGTTTAAAAAAAGGTTGACTTTTCAAAGCTAATTAGAGTTATGGTGAATTTTCTTTTTGTGAGAAAATCCTTTCCAAGCTAGCGTATCTGAATAACTTCCTCCCAAAAACAGATAAAACAGCAATCAGTATCAATTAACGCTCTAACATAGACGCCAAAGGCAATACCCATATCGAAAACTACAAACTAAATTAAATGTCACACTATCTAATCCACGCCCAAGGGTGACTAAGCTTCTATAAAATCGCCATTTTAATTCGATTCAGTACTATCTGGGATTTAAATGAAACCTTACATTAGCATTTCGTAGTATGAGACATGCACTTGCTATCCTATCCAATTTAAATAATTATCAGTATCAATTGCATTAAAGTATACGGAGAAAGAGAAATAAAAAGTCAACGTTGTATCTTATTCAACGTCGTAAGACTAGTGAACACCAATTAGCAAGAATACATGCCAAAGATGTTGGATGTTTTGTAACGGGTATCACATTGTAGCGTTCTTATTACACTGAGCTTTATTGGCCGTATAATGCGGTGAAAATGGACTGACCAGCGTTGTAGCTGTTACAAAATTATAATTTAAATGTCATAATGCCTTTCTTGATTTGGAAATCGCTCAGTTTTTACAAAATTGAACTCTTTAAGTTACTTCAGTGTTTCTTCTAAAACATGACTGAGATAGAAACGGATTGTTGCGAAACGTCATAATTAGGTATTATCAAGCTAGCTTCTGCCCGCGATTTCGTTCACGTGGTAGTCAACTATATTATAAAACGTACCTTATGGCACTCGGTACAATAGTGTAGTTTACTGCCGGTGACAGAATTTTCGAAATCGGATCGGTACTTCTAGGGATTGCCTCCTACATCCAAACTTGCAATCCTCTTAAGACCTCTTTAAAATATTAGTGAAGCACAAATGTAATCATCTTTTGACGCGATACTGCATATCCTTCGATCTAAATCGATGATTGTACCCACTCTCTTTATGAGTTTCATACATATTATATATGTGTTGCCATTCAAAAGACTTTTCTGAAAAAGTGCATGATCTACACTAATATTACAAAGAGGTAAAGTTTGTAAGTTTCAAAGCTTTTGCACTGAAACTTAATAACGAAACTAATTTACAGAAACAGCAATTCCACAGTCCACTTTAATATCTCAATACACCAACACTACATTCCTTCTACGGTCAATGCGGCAAAAAAGCCTTTGGCAGTCAATTTGTAATCGACATGTCTTCGGAAAGCAAAAGTGTCGCTTTTAATGATAATAAAATGCTTGGTTTATGCCTTCGGAGTTGACAATTAAAGTAATCGCGAGTTTATAAAATGTTTACAACATTGAACAATTTTTATGAAAGAAAAAAAAAAGATTTTATCAGGGAGCAATAACGTGGTATCTGATCTGTTTAAGCCTTTTACACACTATAAACTTTTTGCGTAGCTTCGCAATTTTTTTTGTAATGTTGCCAATGCTGCCTCTATGTCTGAGTATCTTGTTTACTTTTGTAGCTTTATTTCGCTGATTTTGCGCGAAATTCCATTACAAATGTAGCCGTTTCTTTGTAATGCAAAATGGAATTCATATCCTTATTAAAGTAGCTAAGATGGATAGGTTAGATACATTTTATATTAGAATTTTTATTATGGCTTTAAGAACTTCGAATTAAATATACAATAGTTATTTATGCTACAAGTGCGGAAAGTAGGTGAGTTCTGGCGAGTGGCATTTTGATACACGAGCGAGCGAAGCGAGTGTAGTCGACACGAGTCGGAAATCGTCTTACGCACGTGTATCATACAAAGTTTTACTATGCATTGTGCGAGCAAATAAAAAAATATTAAGATTTACACAGATCGCCTCCGAACTAAGCAAGAAATTCGTAAAATGGCGGGATTATTTTAAATACATGCGCGCTCAGCATATCTACTACTGCGCATGTGTAAATAACTGCTACGTCGTATCGCAAAAAGGTACGAACGGTTTTTATTCATTAATGATAAATGATAAATGATTTTATTTCTGTAAGTAGGTTTATACAAACACTTTTACACGTCAAACATATTTTTTTAAACTAGATGAGGCCGGAGTTTCCTATCTGACTACTCTGAGAAGAAAGGCCGAAACAAACTCAGAGGTCGCAGTCTCTTTTAAAGTCCAGACATGATTTTGGTCAGATCATGTGAAGACCATGTAGGTTGGTGTCTGAAATGGTCTTTTGAGGAAAGAACCACACAGATTGAGTGGGCCTGTCCAGTCAGTGCAAGCATCTGTCAGTAATCGTACAGCTCAACATAAAAGTTAAGGAGCTCAACGATTCGACGAACAATACTAAAGAAAGGACATTTGGACATTAAATATGTTTATACTCGTATTTAATGAATATTTAAAATTAATGTATTGATCAAAATTTAAATCTAGTGTAATTAATAACATGTTTAAAGAAGTGTTAGTTTTAATGTCCTTTAATGATAATCTGTACTTGACTAATTTGTAAAACTTTTCTCAAATAATAAAAACTCTTTGCATCGAGCTGACGACGGAGTTAAAAATTAAAAAAAAAACCTGAAATGTAAAAAGCACTAGTGTGAAAAAGTGGCACTTTCCGTACGATTTGGCTGCTTGGAAAACGCTCTTTTCGAGCACATGCATTGTAAAATAATTATATTACTCTGTCGTCTAGGAATTTAGAAAATTTTATATCTATCCATTGCTGTTCAACAATGGAAATAAAGAGTAGTAGAGTGTGCAGATCCTTAAAATTATGACATTTAAGCGCTGCTGTATCGTACTAATTATTTTTTATGAGTTATAAAAATTAAGCAATTCATACTTTTCCGTGTATTGAGACTTTTTATTGACAATTCTTTTGTATTTACGTTATATTCACTCAGGAGGGCAATAATTTATCGTAAATTATGATAAACTGATCATCGTTAAGATAAAGGAGAATGTCAGATCTCAGCCGCGGAAATTCTGCGTACGAAAAAAAACATTTCCAGTCTGCATTTTTTGCTATGACAAAAGAATAAAAGGGAAATCATCGGGTACAAAAGAAAGATTAATAATAATAGATTTGTTTCCAATCAGATTTTTGGATAAAAATAGTTTATGTCTGCCAGGAATGTCTAATAACTAATGTATATTTTATAATAAAGTCACTTTTCGTATCTGTCTGTGTGACCGCGTTGTTCTTCTAAATGTTGCTACAGATTATGATGCGGTTTTTAACATAATTTACAGAATTTATTCTGGAAGGTTTATGAGTAGGTACTACACAATAATATTTAACTTAGATGTAATAAAGAAATCTTCATGTTTTGTCAAGTCGTGAAAACTGTGCGAAGCAGGGGCGGGTCGCTAGTTTATTATAATTTCACTTTTTATATACTCGTAACATACATCAGAATGTCCTATCAATTCTTAAACACCGCTCTAATATTTATTAGAAGGCGTAGCTAACGTTCAATTAAATCGGACATAACGCGAATCAAATGAATGCTAAAGACTTGGTGGCTAATTGATAACACGCCCTGCCTCTGATTTAAAGACATTTTGTAATATGCCCAGAGAAAGTTATTAGAGACTAGACTAATTCTATCCATTGATATTATTGTGTAAGTTCTTTATATATTTGAGGGATTGGTTCGATTTATATGGATTACATTACAATAGTACCTATGTTACCTCAATTAAGAGTAGGCCATTTTTGGCCTACGGTTTGAGTCCAAATAAATTAGATTGAAAATGAGACGGCTATATTAACTTCTTCTTCATGATGTCAATGGTGAGTCTACTGTCAGATATGATGCCGGAAGTGGTGAGAATTTTATTGTTTTTCAAATATCATATTACTCTAGAATATTAATTGAATTTTATTCAAATTCCAAAAAAAAGGCTTTAAGAATATTACTTATGCATCATAAAATTTATAGTTAGAAAGTTTCGAAGTTAATCAATCGCGAAGTTTCTCTGCCACTGACATGCGTCTGGGCACCTCAAAGTTGAAAAAAGAACATCTTTCCATTAAAAGCGTATTAGCACAGTAGGCAGGCAGCTGGTGGCCGAACAAATGGCCGTCTTAATGAAGAAACATGAGCTGCGATTACGGTAGCGTATAAAATAATATATTATTTTAATCAAATCGTTCTGGGCACACGATTGTCTATGGGACCATTAGTCTGCAACAAGTTCCTGGACAATTCCAGACGTTACAACAGGTTCGGTGAGTAACATAATTGATTTAGTAATAAAATTGAATATAGACACCATGCCGTAAACCACAAAGACTGAGCCGTAAACCACAAAGACGACGTTATTAAACACACTAAGAAAAGTCTAACGTCGGAAGGAATATTCGAGATAAAAATTATAAAAACCATTAGTGATCGTATCAAACAACACTAAACCACAAAAATTCCTTTAAAATTTCATAGAAATTGTTCTACTAGAGTCGCGTCACGCCTGTCTGCGGGAGCCTTTACTCGATCTCTAATAGATCGTATTACAAAACAAATATTGATGAAGATCAAACAATTTGTTTGGAAACAAAACACGAACAGACGGACAAGAACAATGCGGAAGTGAGCAATCAATATCAAAATCAATCCGTTAATGATCACGCAACAAATAAATGATTATGAAATGAATATTTAGCTAACATGAAGCTGAGATACCGATCCCGAACAACCACGATTTGATAGACAAGACTCATTAGCATTGTTTATTTTCTTTTCAATCAATGTTTTAGATTCGAAGGCGCCAGTACTACGAGTGCACTGTCTCACCCTATTTTTCTTATACTTCTCTTCCTTTTAGAAGCCCATAGTGAGAATTCTAAAGCAGCCAGTCAAGATGTTATTATAAACATTACTTTCACAATAAATCATGTTTATATTTTTCGCGAAACATTTTATGGTTACAGAAGCTATAAAGATATCGGTGGGTAAGTTAAATAACACTGAATTTACAGTAAAATATTCTTTAGGTTTTTCTTTTGTAAGGAGATATTGAGATGTAAGGATCGAGAGTCGAGGCAAGACATCTTTATTCTAAAAGCTGTATTTTTCTGGTTCTGACATTTAAGGATTACAACATGAGTTGTTAGCCTTAGGCATGGTTTGAAGAGTTTTTATGCCAGGCCCACATTCCATATCCAAATAAGACAATATACCTATTAATTGGCAGTCATTACCCAATCACCATTTCTGTCTGTTTAGTTAGATTTATAGGCTTTTAAGTGAATTTGTACAAGCAGCTTCTGTTCTGTTCCATCGCATTTTAAAGTTCATCATGAATAAACTGAATGGATATTTTATTGTTTGGGCAAGTTTTTATTTTTTAAACCTAGCTTTATCTTAAATTAAAATGATCATTGAGTGAAGTCCTCAGCAATATATGAACTCACTCAATGTGTACAAAAGTCGTCGACTGTCTTCGCTAATAATGTAGGAGACGAACTTTTCAAACAATCGGAAGTCTTTACCGTCTCCATTCATATTTACATTGTACCCGACAATAGCTGCGTTTGCTGTCCATGACACGAATAGCACTACTGACAATAGGGGTTTGTCCGTTGGTATGTGAAGCACCAATGTGCTGTTAAGATGGCCCTGTTAATGTTTGTAGGAAATTAACACTGCTTTTGCGAGCCTCCATTATTCTTTATGTCTTCATTTTAACTCCCTAAAGATTTGACGGCCGTTTGCATATCGGTCTGCCTTTCGGAAGATTTTTATGAGTCAGTTCTCAGTATTTTAAAGCTTTTGTACTTCACTTTCATAAGTAGAAAATTGGCTGTTATGCGTTTTTGTGTTGTTCTTTGAAACATGTATGAAGACTGTATTATATCTCTTTATGTCCTCTTTCTTCAAAACATTTGCTTCGCAGCTTTTGTCGGAATGTTATAAATTTGAAACTGCATCGCCGCTGTAACTTGATTCCCATAAATTCAATGAGACCAGAGACAGTAGTTCGGCGCCATTTAGCATTAAATCATCATCTTTCTTAGTTTTATTGTTCGAACTTTATTGATACCCGAACTCCTTTTGTGAACTCCAATTCTTATACCCGTATGAATGATGATGCTGCAATAAATGTAAATATTGCAAACGTTATATTTTTCTTGACTTAATTTAAAAAAAAAGTTTTTCGTTACTGCTAGACCTCAGCCACTGCAAAACTGTCATTACATTGCAAACGATAGATTAATATACTGGCATCCCCTCGTAACTTAACTACTAGTTGGACGTGATGAACCCTAATGATATAGTTCACAAAAGTAGCGTCCTTATCAAAATGAAATCTTAATTGATCCGACTATGAATTCATAAAACAATTTTAATTGTCATAATTTGCATAAAACGCATTGGAAATAAATTGTTCACGTTGAGAGTGGACATCGTGAGATGGCGTGGGAGGGGGAGCCGTCCGATGCGACAGCGCAACAAAATGTCACTTGGCAACCTGTTGAACAATATTTATTCAATACCGACTTGAAAGATGGACACTCGAAACTCTTGTGCAGGAAATGGTTAATGACATTCAGTTCTTAGATACACAATCGTGGAGTATGTTAATATTTCCTCAGTGTGCTACGCGCTCGTCTCGGCTCGGTCACGGTGATCAATTAATTGAATAAAAAAGTTTGACAAATTACGACAGTCTGTTCGGCGGTCTCTTAAAGAGACGTGGTGATGGCGCAAGCAGCAAAAAAGCTTGATACAGTTGAAAGTGTGATTGATGGACGAGACGTCCGCACACTCGCCAAGGACGGCGTAATTGAATTATGATACCAGAGTTATTTCGTACTTAGGCTTTGTCAACTGTTTCATGTGTCGGCGGCATAAAGTTCAAAGTGCGTCTTGTTAAACGCATTCTTTGTTTGTCCGGCGCACGTCGGAAGTTCAAGTAAACCGGGCAGTGGCGGGATTCCATTTGATCATTAATTTGCCTCGCATCAGCTGCACAGAAGTGGTTGCGCGATATGCAAAACAATCGAGATACAGCGGAGAGCGACTCGAGAATCTTTGTCATTCGGTGCGGGACACACAGGGGACGGCCCGGTGATTGCGCAGTAAAATATTCAAAAGCGAAAAAGAATATTGAGTAAAAATAAAAGAACTTAGCAATGCTTGAGTATGCTAATGCTCGATAGTCATTTATACAAATGTCATTAGCAAACTGCATATAAAATGAATCCTAAACAACTTTGTGAGCACAATAAGTATTCAATGTTCGGCGACCGTTAGTCGAATGTGTGCGCCGAACGTAAAGAACATAGGCGTATAGTTGTCGACTCGATGTTAAATTTTGCTTGTTTAACGATTACACTGCTGTGTTTTTGTCATTGAGTACACACCGTAACATGCTAATTATGAACAAAGTCTGTGACACCAATGTATGTTTGGCTACACGTAATTAATTACATATAGGCACATAGTTACGATGACATTTATTTTTGTACCTACGTTAGGAATTTTGTATTTCGAACGCAATAGTTAATTAATGGCTTATGTGAGCACACGCCTTTGGATCGGCTGTTAATTGAATTTCCTTTTACGATATAACTGTTAAAATTGCTTAACAAAACCTTTATGGGGTGTCGATATTGTTTCTATTATTTGATTTTATAATTGAATGTATTCGATTAAAATTTTGTTTGAACTGGGAGCTTACTGTGAATCATTTTCGTTTTATTGCTTACATAAATTATTATTTACTCAATATTGTTTATCGTCAACACTAAACTAGTACTGGACATGATATAATAAAAGCTGAAGTGAAAAGAAGTTCAACTGAAACTAATCAGTCGTTCAAAACAATTTGTTGATCGTATGTTACATTTCCCATTGCCATTTTAAATACAGATTGCCAGATTGTATACATATTTTCCGTGTCTATGGATTTCTCAATTTTGATTTTTCGCAGACGATACACTAACGAGTATTTTTTATTTGCTTAAATCTCTCGTGACCCCAGTGTGTATCCAGCCTGCGATAATTCGCGGCGGTGTTCAAAGCATCGATATACCGGTGCGATATCTGCGGAGACGACGGCGCCCCCGTGCGGCGTAACTTAGTAGGTACTACGAATGTTACTTTCGTACTGATTACTGAGTAATGTGACAGGTGTATATGTTACTGAAGGTAATTAGTGATTAAGGAGGGGCGAAAGGATTTGTATTCTGTAGGCTTCACCATTATTACTGCATATAAAAAGTCGTAATTATAATTAGAGGGTTTTTGGATGAAATATCAAAAGCAGCTGGTCTACTCATTTTGTCACAATTTTGCCTATCATATGAAAAGAAAGTTGTATGTAGGTCGTGCATTTTTTTGAAGGTATTCCTAGATAGGTGTACCTACATACCTAACCCATTCACAAAAAAACTGGATCATGAAGTCAATTCATTTTAATCGTTTGGTATAGGTAAGATAAGAGCACAGTTAGAAACAGTAAGATTATGGATGACTCAATAAACATCATCAGCTGTCAAACCTTGACAGATAGGTTCTACTTACCCCGGATGATATGAAACTTGTACATATCACAAACATACAAACAGCAATGCTTAAATTACTGATAGGAGGGACTGACGGATGACCGGGCCGACTTTATCTAGATTATCTTGGCATACATATTCATAGACGTACTTAGGATTTGGTTTATCGAAGCACCTTTGCTGGACCATAAGTAGTGTCTGGGTATTGACTGATTTTCATACATATGTTTTAAAAGTGGTATAATTATAATTGCGTGAAAAAAATATAAAAAAGGTAGATAATAAGCTAAATTAATGGTAGGCTAATTAGGTGTCAGTGTTAATAGAAAATGTAATAAAATATGCCTTTATATTGCATCATTCATCAACTCTCAGAACATTATTTTTTTTATATAAAACAAACTTCCTACCACTAGATCACACTGTCATTTGTTCTCAACTTGTCACATCGTTTGAACTCAACTCCCTACACGACAATAAATATTAATAATCATAATAAAAAAGAGAAACAAATCGTTAACCTATCGTGTTTATGTATGCAACGTTTTTTCACTCAAATTTATTACATGTACTTTGCGTTTAATATTCCTTTCGCGTGCTTAACTACAAATTGATATCAGTTCTAAATCGACGATGTGTAGTGTTTTGGGAATACTAAGGCGAACACACTAGTTGCGGTCACATCGTGAATACAAATAAGACGTTATTTTGGAAAAACTATACATTTATAATTGAGGTCGGTTAGACGTGTGATTTACTTTTAAATTGTTCTGTTTGTTGCAGACAAGTAATTCTCCTTTGGGTTAGATGATGGACATTTTTTATGTCTTTTGGGAGGATATAACAACGAAAATGTGAGTCATAATAAAACCTCTGCGTCAATTCTGATTTTTCCTGCAGTGGCTTCTCGGGAAAATTCTGGCCTTTATAAGTTTAGTATGCTTTTTAAATGCGAGTTGAATCCGTCTGTAGTTTTCATTGCGCAATGCATTATCTGCCACTCAACGTTCGTGCCTGACATCTCGATCGATGATCTCATAAAATAGTTATTAGGATATCTACACTATCAACGTTTGTATAATCTTTTACGGCGATTAACAAACGGATTTTCCAAAAATAAAATAATTGTCTGGAAAAGCTTTATCTTGGTGCTAATAAAATATTAACTCCAAGTCCATCTGTGAAATTCAAATCGTAAAATGGAAACACAAAACACATTCTAATTAATGATAGTGGAAACTGTTGCTATGTCTACGGTAGCACAATGGACGACACAACGTGCCAACACAAGGAATGCTATAAAACTACCATAATTGACCGCAACGATCTAACATTATAATATATTGATTGTAAATTCGCCAATTTACATGTCATTTTGCCCATTTGAATTTGATTGTCTGCTTTTTTTGCTTGTAATCCAAAGATATGTGCGAATCGTGAATGTCGTAAAAGTTTGTTATTTTTTTGTGAAACAAATAATAATTGTACAGCTTGATTGGACGGTTGATTAAAATATTGAGCAATAACTTATAAATATTGTTATATTCATGACGTATTTTCTATTGCTGTCGTGCAACACGCTCTCGTAAAACTATTTAAATTTTATTGGAGAACTTTTATACCTCTCGTTTTTTAACCCTTAGATTTTGCTATTTGGATTTAGTAGGTAAAATATTTTTCGACTAAATAAAATTTTAATAAAATGACACAAACAGGAATATTCGCATTCCAAACATGATCAATAAAGAAGATAATGAAAATTCCATAAAACCTGCTTCTGTCTCCTACTAGTTCCTCAATTAACATAAATGTACAATAAATTATTGTTTCGACAAATAGTTATTAGTATATAGCCGGTATCAGACGTAGCATCTCCGGAATTTGCAGTAATATGTCAAATAAAATATAATTAATTACCCACACCTTTGTTTTTCACATAATTAACATTTTAAATTAAGCAGCATAGGCGACGGCTATTAATATTGTATGTCCTGGTTATTGAAATCGAAATTAAGTCTCTTTGGGTCAGGTATTTTGTCTTAGACCTTGTCAGTACACTTAGCTGTAGTATAAGTAAAATATTAACATGAAAAATCAAAACGCAACGTAGGTTTTTATTTAAGGTAAAAACAACCTTAAAGATTTGCAACAAATCATATTCATACTACCGTTTTCTGATCCTTTTATTAAATCTAAAACAATAATGTATTCCATTAGGAAAACTATCATAATTTCCACTTGACATAATCATAAACCAAGGTTGCTGGACCAACATATTCCTATATCAAAGTCAACATATTTTCGGTTGTAGCTGCAAGAGATGATATATTGCTGATCTGCCTTTCCGCATTTGTTCCATTTCCACAAAGCCATATGGAAATACAAGTATATTTGTGTTAGTTTTCCCCGAGAAAACAGTAAGGCTGCAAGAATACATGTAACGTCCACTAAATAATACTTTCACTATGCACAATGAGTTCTAAACATTGAACTGTGTTAATGGAAAACTGTGAAGTAGACTTACCTGGATATATAGGTACCATGGGAGAAACGAACATCTATACACCGTAAGGATTATTCTAGCTTGCAGCGCTCGGCCGCTATAGTAACGCTTGCTAACAATGTGGTCATCGTGTGCACAGGATTTTGTTTTCAAATTGGTCAGATGTAAGTTTCCTCGATAGTACGTACCTACACGAAAGAAAATATATAAGGACTTACAAAATTTGCGTGAAAAATTATTACTTCAGTATGAAAACCACAAACTTTTTTACAGGATACATTATAATTTTTAACCTATGTACGTGTATTCATAATACCTGAATATCAATCCGACCATTTTTCTTAAATCACCTCTCAAACTAGTCCACATTCTTCTTTGTTAAGATCTAAAAATACCATATTTTGATAGTTAAAGAAAATAATAATACATATTAAGTTGAGGGCAAAGAAAGTGGAACCAATGGGAAACTTATTTATTTTTCTTTGTTCTCAAATTCTTGATTTCTAAATTTGACATTTGCATTAGTTACGATGTCGTTTCGATTCGTTTCCGATACTCGTAAAAGTAACTCGATGGTCGTTATCGATTCAATTCGATGGCTCGATGTTACGCTTCTGTTCTTAATGCTACACTTCGTAATATATTGGTGGCGCTTCCCACGAGTCACATTCTTGTTTAATCAGCTGATTAACATTATGTCTTGAATTGAAAGTTGGATGCAACGGGCTACTGATGTTACAATTTTATTGATTTTTATATTTATGGTTTTAGGCATGTGGATTATGTTAATTTTAATGTAATTTACGTTCTTGCAGCTATGTCGCATTCGTGTCGGAACTGTAAACCGTAGTTTCAGACTTTTCGTAAAAAGTCTTCGAATTTCGAGGATCTTACATAGGAAACCAAGTATATTTATATAAATAAGAAAATATCCACAATATACACGAAGAAAGTTAATTTCGCAATATTTTGTCTCTTGATTTGTAGAATACAATTCTGTTACAAGTTACAAGGGAAGTATTTTATTAGTATTTCGTTTTTATCTCTCTTTTATCTCATTAAAGATGGTATATTGTCTGCTGATGCTAAAACGGGAATATATCGAGATGGCCACACGCGTTGCTATTTCCTGTGTGTTGAATTTTGGCGCGTATGTTGAGTACCTATGTATCATTAGTTCCGTATCACGCATGGCATAAGTATTACAATTTTCCTTTTTTTATATTGACGTTTTAGGAACGATATCAATCAACTCAGCCTATCGCAGTCCATTGCTGGATATAGGCTTCAGCATCATGGCCGCCGCCTTCTGCATCCAGTCTGTTCCATCCACCTTTTTAAGGTCGTCGGTCCATCTAGCTGGGAGTCCCACACTACGCTTGCCGATACGGGGTTTCCACTCCAGGACTCGTCTGCTCCACCATCCGTCCTTCGAAAAACATGGCCAGCCCATTGTCACTTCTATGTCGAACGATAAATTCGGTACAACTTGTGCATTAAAACCTATGTACCTACCTACAGCTCGCTTCATTACAAGATGTTTTGCAGAATCGTAAAATAAAACATTTTTACCCAAACCACAAACAATGTCGTCATTGCAATTTTTTCAATATCTTCGGTATCGATTAAAGACTTTGATAATTACGCCCATTAAAACCGCTGCACGTCCAACACATTAACTGGTAGTTAAACGGCGCTTAGCTATTTAATCAAGCAACTTAACCTAAAATCTCAACAGCTGTAATTGCATTGCGTACATATGCCGAAGACGGTATTTCCTACACAAATGTCCAGTTTTCTTCGGTAGAAATTCAGAATTTACATAGACATGGTCTTCAAATGTCACCGTGGTGGGAGCCGTCCGTTGTATGGACAAATGTATTGGTCAAGGTTCCATAATGAATATTCAAAAGATGATAGCTCCCAGAGTTGAGTTGTCGATAGGTACCTGTGTTGTACTGCATAGAACACGTTGGCTGTAAACCGATGGTTTATTACCGCTAAATGTTGTAAAGCCCGGCTTTTGATTTTATTGGTATCGGTGTTGAAATTAATCGTAAAAAGCCTAAAATGTGTCGTGAATTAAGTTTTACGATTAATATTCTAGAATTAAATGTCGATATCATATTACAATCGACTATTGTTTATTGTTGGTAACAGTTATACAAAAACCAAGATATTCCGTACTAAACCAAATTCTGCTATTTTATTAGTTCGATTAAAAATCAAAATCTACTGATGCGATGATTTTTTAGTTTGAATTTAATTATTATTAAAATTATGTAAAAATATGACACCAGACAAACACCGTTGATTAATTTACCTAAATTATTATGTAAGTATTTTATTACCACACACGTACTTTTGTATGTCTACCTTTAAAACGGTGATCACTGCAAGACAGGTACGATCTCTTGTCAGTCTAGTATGTTAATCAAAGTTGGCGAAATCAAATATTTGTGTTTATTCTGTTTATCAATCGTAGTCAACAATGTTCGGTAGATCTCTTAATATTTATATACCTACTATACAAGTTTGATAAATGTAGCTGAGATCCGGATAGAACCGAATGGGGACGAAAGCCCGTTTTAATGAAGCAATCTCGGCACCAAGAGTTAAATCTGCGGAATAGAGCAAAACGATTATTTGAGTTTTGTCGATGTTTCGGCAAAATAATCAGGAAGTCATTCTTCACCACTAGTTTTTTCATAGCTTTTGTTTAGCAATGACACTAGGTACCTACTTGTAAAATACTACTCGTCCACATATTTTTACTTCGCTCAGCACACATGTTGAAAGAAAGAAGAAAATCTGTTTATTCGGCACATGCCACAAGGCAGCAGGAGTGTAAACTAGGAATAATAAATAATAATAATAAGCATTTATTACAGGCTACACTGGGCCATAGACATAATTATACCTTACAAACTATCATACATAAATATTATAAACAAACTTGTGTTAATAAATAAAGTTAAAACTAAGTAAGCATATACGTAAGAAGTTGGCAGAAACATCCCAGCGTTGATTTGGTGCATTCGTTTTCTCCTCTTTTGATCGTTATTTCTCATCAACCGTTCGTTATTTCTCCTGACGAAGTTTATTCCGTTTATAAGTATGTATGTATTTATTCTAGTATTTTGTAGATATTTTCGTGTTATCTATCCTTTATGTTGCACCTGCCATGTTTTCTCTCTGCATCACCCTAAGGTTGACTGGTAGAAAATGCCTCAGGCATTTAGTCCGCCTTTGCACGGTATTCTTTTTACTTGTGCATAAAGTTCTAATAAATAAATAAATGTTAGTGCCAATACCTGTGCTTGCTGTGCCTTGATATAATATTTATTTTTATCAGATTTTTGACATTTCTGACATTTTTGTTTATTTTTATTATTATTAATTCATTTAATTCAGGTAAGACCCATATTTATACAATAAAATAAAATTTAAAATTTCACAATACTGCCACAAAATAAAAATTAAAATAAAATGTCAATGCAATTAAGATAAAATAAACAAAGATTAAAAGGTAAAAATTGTCACAGATTTAATAATTTTAAAATAAAAAATTAGTAAAAATATTCATATATAAAAACAATACAAACAAGTCATTATAAATATGTACATAATCCTTTGTGGTCCTCAGCCTCTGACGAGGAACCCGAGCAAGGAGGATCTTACACACACCACCTACCTCAATTCTGGGCAAGACTTTGTTGCTATAAAAAATATGTGTGGTAGTTAATGCGATTTCGGATAAATTTCATAAGCATGCGAATTCATGAGTCTTAGCACACTAATTGCTATTGATATGCTCATTGCTACTTTTTTTATTTTTTTTATTTAGAAAGAATAAGAATAACAATAATCTTTATTGACATAATATGAGGTTACAGAATCAAATGAAGCCTCTGAAACCCAAACTAGATAGGGGATTGAGATAGGATTGCTCTTGACTCTAGTCTAGGTCAGAGATGACAGAGACAAAGTCGACGATGGAGCGAGCTTACCCAGAAGAACTCTCACTTTGAAGAGATCGGGGTTGTATGCGTTCGGAAACACAGACGCAGGCAGAGTGTTCCACTCCTTTGCTGTGCGCATCGCAAAAGACATTTGCAAACGCTTAGTGCGAATTGGTGGAATAGCAACTAGGTAGGGATGGTAACCTGCACCGCGTCTAGATGTCCGATGGTAGAAGGGGGCAGACGGAATGAGGTCGTGGAGTTCTCGAGCACACTCACCGAAGTACAATCCGTAGAAGACCGATAAGCAGGCAACCTTGCGGCGATGAGCCAAGCTGTGAAGCTTGGCATCCACCAGTCTTACGTCGCCAATGAGCCTCTTAGCTCTGCGTTCAACCGAGTCAAGCGCGGCAAGTTGGTATTTAGCTGAGCCATCCCAAAGGTGGCTGCAATACTCCATGCAGGATCGGACTTGCGCTTTGTAGAGAGTTAAAAGCTGTCCAGGCGTAAAGTATCGCGTCACCCTATTTAGGATGCCCAGTTTTTTGGCCGCAGTTTGCGCTTTGTACTCGATGGTGGCTCCGAAGTTGAGACATGATGTCAACTCCATGCCTAGGAGCTCGAGCCGATCAGTTACAGGAACAGATGTACCCCGAAAAGTAGGAATTTGATCGGAACGACTCCTTTTAGCGGTAATATGACGATAATTCATAATAACTAAGTAACTCGGCCTCTGACGAGGACCCCGAGCAAGGAGGATCTTACACACACCACCTGCCTCAATTCTGGTTAAGATTTTGGTGCTATAAAACATATGTGTACCTACCAGTGATGGTAATTAATGCGATTTCGCATAAAATTCACAAGCATGCGAATTCATGAGTCTTGCTATGCCATGCTAATTGCTATTGCCATGCTAATTGCTAATATGACGATAATTCATAATAATTAAGTATGTGAATTTTGCTATTATTGCGAATTAAAGAGATCTTTGTCCTAATACGACGCGCATGCCACGCAAATCTATATAAATAAAAAGAAAAGTCCTGACTGACTGACTTATTGACTGACTCATCAACGCCCAGCTCAAACCCTTGGACTTAGAAAGCTGACATTTTGCACAGAGGTTCCCTTTATAATGTAGACAAGGAATAAGGAAGGATTTTTGAAATTCAACCCCTAAGGGAGCGAATAGGGGATGAAAGTTTGTATGGAAAATCGTCATTTTTGTAGTTTAAACCATGAAATTATATTTTATATAGTATTTAGCATTCTAGTTAAAAATTAAAAACCACTTTTCAGTATTTTTCGAAAATCTAAAACTAAGGGGGGAAAATTGGGGATGAAAGTTTGTAAGGAAGAAATTGGTATTAAGCTTTTTGTTTAGACATTACGAATGAAATGTTTTAGTGTTTTTGGAAAATCATCCCCTAGGGGGTAAAAAATCCTTATTAACTCTTCATCAGTCAGCCCGATTTTCGCCATCGCCAAAGACACTTTAGTAATTCAGAGAACAATAACTTTACTGAGTTCCGTACATGTTACTTTTTTCGAAATTTCCACGGGATACGGATTAAAGAGGATTTATATTTTAGCTTTAAAGTTGCCTTCTAATTTGTCAAGCAAGTAGGTAATTTTCCGTTCCGTTATAAATAATTTATTCCGTTACTATTGTTAGGTTTTAGGATTTTTGGAACGAAGCTCTTTTACGCGGCTTGCGGTAAGAGTAAACTGGCAGAAATCGTCACAAACGAAAAAACGTTCGTACTTGTATGCCCATTCTATGCGACTTCCGAATTCTTCAATCAGATCGATTTTTCGACTTTTTTTTCGAATTTCTTACGAATTGGTCAAAATGAAAATCCAAGATGGCGGCTGCGAATATTTTCAAATTTTTCGTCATGGGTGTCGTTTTCATACAGGTCAAAATGTAAACCCAAGATGACGGCTGCGAAAATTTTCAAACTTTTCGTCATGGGTGTCGTTCTCATAGTTTTCTAAGGTGCTTAAGCCGATAGTGACGTCAAAATGTAAATCCAAGATGGTGGCTATGAAAATTTTCAAATTTTTCGTCATGCGTGTCGTTTTCATAGTTTTCGAGGGTGCTATAGTCGATAGTGAGGTCAAAATGCAAATCCAAGATGGCGGCAGCGAAAATTTTGTTATTGTTTTAGATCATTTATGTGAGAAGAAACACGTGTTTTATCCTCCAGCAATCATTTATATCAATCCGCGCGCCGCTCCTCGCATACTATATAAGCATTGAGTGAAGACATTGTTTACCTGGATTAACACATAGGGTACTTTTAATCCCGGTAGTACGTTCGTTCCCGTGGGATATTTTCCGACATACACGTGGGCGAAGCCGCGGGCAAAAGCTAGTTATTAAAAAAAATTAAACAATCAGACGCATTCATTCAATATACGACCCTAGATACGAGCAAATCAAAGATAATAAGATAATAAATGCTTAATTTCATTCTTCGCACCAGTGCGGGCCACCTGCACCAAATCCTGTAATGAAAACATTCTGAACACATCTAAGAGTCAGCATAGTTACAGTAGCGAATAAAAACCATAAACATCGACAGATAACTACATAGTAAGAGTGGTTTTGCACTATGTCCGATCTGAATGCGAGAAATGTTGGTCCGAAGTAGCCATAGCACTATTTGTATGAGGGGTTGCGCACTAGATCAGAACTATGTCCGTCCGAATTTAGAACATTCCCACATCGTATTGAAATCCGATCTTGAATCCGGATCGGATGTAGTGCAGTACCGCTCTAAGGGGTTACAGAGAGGAATTGGTCATATCTATTCGAATGATTACGTCACTTCCATCAGCAAGAATTGCTTCGGAAAAACAGCTTCATCACTATCTGCATAATAAAGGAAGATGAAATATCTACCCAACTTCCTTATGACTCAAAAAACCAATTTAATTATTTTTCTCTTATCTTAGTAAAATGTCACATTTTCCAAAATTTCGCCGTCATAGTCACAGTTTATTTGACGTCAAACAGTCTGACTAAGGTTTTCTATTCAAGAATTTCGCTGAAGACATAATTAATCAAGATACTGTGACATGTCTTCGGAGAAATTAAACATCACCTAGATTGATTGCATATTTAGGCTATGAGATGAAAATTACTCATCGTAGGTCACTCGGGAATCCTTCTTGTGACGTGTGCGCTGAATTTGTATAAGATGACGTAGTGTTTTACATAATTTAAGTTGCGTTGGTGTTGGGTTAGATAGTGTAGCGCCTACAATTTAGGATAATAAGATTGTCTATTATAACTCTGGTCACACTGTGGCGAATTCCACGCGTGATTTTGGAACGAAGTCCCATAACGCGGCTTGCGGTAGGAGTTGACTAGTAGAAATCGTCACGTAAGGAAAAAGCATTATGCCCTCTCCATGCGACTTTCTCTCTCTCTGTCTCTTTCTATTAAATACGAGTATGTGTGTGCGAGTATCGCGTAAGGAACTTCGTTCCTGACGGGGGTCCCCCGACCGGTCACGTTTTTTTTTAATTTGTAAGCACACGACTAATGACAGTGTCATTATAGTGTTCTTTTTCTGTTTTAGCGGAGTGACTGAAGCCAGGAGATTTAAGTACGTCTCTTCATTTAAGCCCAAAAATGAAAGTGCGTCTTCATCATCTTCCGTTATTCTCGAAGACATGTTTCACGCACGACGGCGCGAGCTTCTGCGGAGAACTGTCGATCGACGGAGATATCGGTGGCGTGTGGAGAACATAGGGCCGTGCGGTATAACTGAGCAAACTCAAATCGCTACGATATATGTATGTACTGTTGCTGTGTGTGGCGGGCTTTACATTGACTTTATTCTCTCGATCCTTCAATAGGTACCTACACTTACGTTTTCACTCTGCTTTTGAAACCATTGATATTTTAGTGACGAAATATGTTGAAAATCTAATAAACTGGAAGCCCAACTAGGCAACTAGTAGCGACTGACCTTCCAAGTCTTTATCGACTAACAATTAGGAACTAAATACCAGCTGTTACAATACTGAATGTTGAAACTAGCTTAGCAACAATCAAATCGAAACTCGCGTGACTTTGAACGTCGGTAAACGGGGTTGGGGCCACTGAATTAATCCAATTCGCGAAGCCTCTGCAACGTTTTATTTCTACACAATTCGTGCCCTTTGAACACTGTGTTCTTAATTCGTTAGAGTTCAGTGTGCTTTACTAATTTAGGTTCAAGCTTGGTCGCGATTCTGGCAATGTTTTGTAGGTATTCCAGCTACGCTGTATTTCAGATTTGATTAGGGTGTCTGAACTTGGATTGGTTTTAGTTTTGATTAAGTTTGTTAGAAAATTATTGGATTAAGAACTGAATTGATATTATCGGGGTTAGAGAAAGGTTTCTTAACTTAATTAAGTTAAGAAATTAGGTCGTTTGTAAAAAAAGTTAAACTGTAATTACATCAAAGTATGAACTTTACATGTAATTATAGTTTAACTTTTTTACAAACGACTTAATTTCACCCCTTTCTCCTCTTAAGTCAAACGAACCTTGAATAAACGCCTCTTGACTTTACTTACACAGCTTTAAAATCGGGAAAACCTTACCTTACCGTTTCCCTACCAACGTAGTTTGTAGGCGTAATAAATGGGTGAAAAAATAAAACATTTTTCTGGGTAAAACAGCAATTAAGGCAGAGTATAATATTAAAAAAAATACCCTAAAATGTCAATTATCTAAGTGTTTGTTTAATCGTCAAAGACTAACAACGTAACCCATAACTGTTTTGAAATGCACACTCAAATCTACTTAAATAGTCCAAAACAATGCTCTTCTGCAAAATTTAACGTCCGCAGTACTTCGTTATGAGAGCCCCCTGTTCTCTATGCACCCTAATGATTGTAGCTGTCACTAATTGATGGTTCCCTCTTTGGGTATATAAATGCCTTTTTCGTGTATAATGTGAATTGTATTTTTGAATTAATCGTTTAGGTTGTAGCTGTATTTTTGTGAAGTTGTAATGAAATCAAGTCAATGTTATATTTTATGAGAAAACAGCAATAAGTGCGCCACATTATTTGTATCTAAGTACCTAAAGAATTTTATTGTTTTTAAACGAAAGTCTAGGTATCGAAATCATGGGTTTTCAGGCATAAATAGGCCGTGTGGCTTACTTTTTACAATTCTTCAGTTCTGAACAAAAGCGTCTCCCGGAGATTTCCGTGAAGTTCCGTGGTTACATCAAACGGCCCGTCGACCTGCACCAGGTCAACTGCCCATTAAATACCGAGAAAATTAAACGATTTCTCTACGTCAATATCACATAGGTACTTATATTCATACTTTGTATAATAGTCGTAATATTATATAACTTGGGTAAGTACATAAAGGATTCAACGAAATGATTAACAGTAAGGTACAATGTTGCAATCACATAAAAACGCCGTTTAGAGCTCAATTCTACGAACTTTATCTTAGGAAATGTGGTCTTCGATTGTTATATTGTATTTTTAATCAAATTGTACTGGTGACCTAGTTTTTTAAAACGTATAAAAATGTTCACGGAAAATGTTAATGTTATGCTACGGTTTGTCGTAGCTTGGCTACGAAAGAGAATTAAAAGTACTTTTTCGATCCTTTAAAGTTGTTTCCAGGATTTAATTGGCACACGCGGTCCAATACCTTGTTATAAAAACCTCGTCTGCATTCATTTGAATAAATTGTAATCAATGTATTAAAAAATCCATCAAAACCGTTCCTTTATGCCTAAAACATCTAAGTGTAGTCTGGGCCGTGTCTTACGGCCGAACCCGTCACCTATTGTCGCTATCTTGTAGGTAATCATACTTGCATAATCACGTAAAATATCTGCAGACTCTATCCGATCAGAGATGATCAACCCAAATGGTGCCATTTCGAATGTGTTATATTTAATGTATTCATATTCTTGAAGGAAAAGCGTAATAAAGTTTGTTGATATTAATAATAACATGAAGCAACTATAGTTTCTGTTAGTTCGATATCCGATAACAATTTAATATATTAGTTACTATTGACGTTTTATCTAGATGACGGTTCTGATTCTACTTGTTTGATAAAAGATAGGTATATGCAGATGTGAAAGTAGGTGAGGATGGGCTTAAACTTGCTTAATACTGTCATCCAATTAGCTCGAGAGATTAAATATCAAATCAAATTCAAAATATTTTATTTCACATAAACCTACATGGGCACTTATGAAACGTCAGAAGCTAGGTGCACGGTTCCAATTGGTCGTTTCCTATGGAGAAGAGCCAGCAAGAAACTGCACGATTACTCTTCTAAAAATAATTGGCTTATACAATGTTTTCAAATTACAGTGTTACCTAATAGGAATGGGAGGACAGTGTAGGCCTGTCACTTAATAACGAAGAACAAAAATATAAAACCAACAATTTTTCACGCATTTTTATCAAACATACTTAGGTAGGTACAATAAGGACTCCGTGCCCTTATATTACTGGGATTAATGAATGAAAGGCGAATTTAGTATTTTATGTAGAATTTTATTTCTCTAGTTCAAACTACATATTATTACATCATTACGCGCTCTCTGTCAGCTCTCCAACTCTCACTGATCTAAATTCTTTTGCATCTTCCAAATATGAAAATAGTGTTTATCTCTATTATGCCATCAACGTATATAAAATATTCGTGAAGGTCGGTTATGAAAGCTAACCGGCGAAAACCTCTACAGTACCTACCGCATTAAATTCATTGTTATCTCTTACAAAAATGCTAATTGTCGGAATCCGCATGTTAATAACATTGTCAAACAATTAAATTACGTTATCTATATTTGTCTTGTCATCAAAATACATAGGTAATAAAATATTATTTCATGGAGTTGACATCCTCTGGTTCGAATTAATTATCACTCATTTGTCACACGCATGTCTATCCATGGGTGGCAAAATGGTTCTTTTAACGGTAGTTTTCCATAGATTGGTATCCATAGTACACTTACTAAAGTAAAGAGGCCTAACTCCGTTAAAAAGGAATCCTAGTGTGTAGTAAAATGGTTAAACTGTCGAAAAAGCAGAATGTTCTATGTGTATTCGGGAGAAGCTCCAAAAATTGGCCTATGTTGAAAACACACCCCTCTTTTCTAATGTATCCATAACTTTTATATCCCACATTTCAACACGTCTAGACGGCAGATAATTTGTATGCAGAAACTAAAATATAGCTCAAATATACTGTGTGGTCTACCACACATTGCCAAGCTATATTGGGTCAATAGCCGAAAATAATGCCTGGCTATGCCTTAAGAAAATGTTTGTGGCAAAACATTAAATCTTGTAAGATGACACACAGCATTTACCAGATTTGCATGAAAATAGAGATGAGTTTATCATTCTTTTGACATCTTAGAGTGGTAAGTATTAAAATTGAATAAACCTGTATTATCGTTGAATAGAGGTGCCAATACATGGACAATATACCTAACAGTACCTACCCATGCCACGGGTGGTCTCGCCAATGGAGTGACAGTGTGTCAATTCAAAATTTTCCATACATACATGTTTGTTTGTTGTGTTTTGTGTGGGTGTCATGCTCTTAAGGTTAAGCTCGTCAAAGATTAAAGTTCGTGATTTTTGTTTTGATAAATATTGTACCTAATTGAATGATGATTAGTTGACACTTCGTATAGTAAAGTTTATGTGAAATTAAAGATCCATAATATAAACACGAAAGCTTGTCTGTTGGCTAGACAGGAAGGTATGTGGAACAATAGTGAAATTAAAGATCTTGTGCTTATAATGCATGTTATGAAGATTTATCATAATATTTGGTTATATAATCAATTTGATCTGAATTTTCCAAGGTTGCGAGTACATTTTATGAAAACATTATATCTTTAGTATGTGCCGTAAAGATAATACTTTGAGATTGGCTTACTAATAACAAAAACATTGAAACATTCCATGATTTTAGTGAAATATCGTGATTGTGTTTCGAATGAGTTTCAATGGATTGGTGATTATTATAAAATTGTGGTTTGTTAGAGTAATGTAAACCGTACCTAATGGTCATTAGATCATTTTATTCCATACGTCGTAATTGTCCTTAGGCCTATTTGTTTCTGAAGCCGTACTGATACTTATAAATCCTTTATGGTACTTAGACCCTTTTTATTATAATAATTACGAATTATTGATTGACGTAAACGTCACTTAGGTACTTATTTCCGTAAAAAAATGGCAGTTTTTCTTAAGGTAGAAAAAGTAGAAAACAGCATAAACAAATCCACTAAGTACAAGTCCTAAGCTTAACAAACGCATGCGTTGCGGTTTCCATTAGAGATCTATATGTAATCGACGTGGCATGCGGTCGACTGTGCCATCCTAATCATATCTTGTACGTTTGATACGTAGAGCCTTGAAATGTTGGCAGTATGGCAGATAAATGACGCGGTTATTGCGACTTTACGTCTATGAGATTACTTGGCTTAGGGTCAGCTCACACCGAGACGCGACGCGAAGTGAGCACATTTTAAGATAGCGATACAATATAGAACTTTATTTATCACGCAAAAAGGTAAACATTTCGAGGAGTCGCGCTGCGTCTCGAGCCACTGCGCGAAGCAGCGATGATTCGCCCGCTAAGCCCGTGCTGCGCAAAACCACAGGCCTCTCCAGTAACGCCGCGTCGCGTCGCGTCTCTGTGTGAACTTGACTCTTACCTCTTTGTTGTGTATTAGCTTAGGCTATGAGTCTTCCTGGTTATTGTTGATTGCAGTTCAGGTTCAGTGTCATGTGAGCTCGAAGTAATATTGTTACATCGATTTCTTACTACAAATAATTCCAATGTTTAGTAGTGGATTTGGATAAGCCTCTTCTTTTTCTGCTTCTATTATACAAGTCCAAGCTGTCACCAGAGTATGTCTATCAACAATTTCCTTAAGTTTGGCACGATAAAATTCAGTTCGTTCATGCTATAATAGTATATACAAATAAATAAAATTCAAGGGTCTCTTTGTACTTAATGTCCAAATAACAGGTTTTTTACTAAATGCATATGAAAGTATGTACGGTACTTCTAACAACAACACAATTTTTAATTTTTTTATGTCTGTCTGTCTGTTTGTTCCGGCTAATCTCCGAAATGGCTGGATGGATTTTGATGGAAATTTTACTGACAGATAGCTGATGTTATAAGGAGTACTTTTATTTTAGAAAAAGAATTAGGGTTCCGCGCAAAAAATAAAATCCCAAGAAATTGTGAACAAAATCTGATTCAAATAGGGAAGTATTGACATCAACGCGGGCAAAGCCGTTGGCATCACCTAGTGGGTAATAACTGCTGACGAAATCGGTATGATTTTCTTTCTTGTTTGGCAGGAAATTCCATTTGAATAGCTATATCACGTGTGTCTCACGATCTTACTGATTTAAGAGGATCAATGTTATCATCATATGATATTTGCATAGCATAAGGCACGGCGCCTAAATTTACTTTGATTTCGACTCATACCTATCCATTAATACCACAATGTTTATGTACTTAATAATCTTAAGTAATCATGAATCAATTAGAACGTGTTAATGAATTAAACAGTTGATGACACAATTCCTTAATACCCGCGGAATGTTCACATGGCAGTTGACTTTCCATATTTGCGTTATAATTAAAAAATAAAGATCGGACACGTTGCGTACGATCATGTTAAGACGTGGAACGTGAGGGTGCATTAATTAGTTGTTAGCTAATGTTTTTAACGAAATGTTTGTGACGGTGGGAAAACGGCGGGTAGCATGGAAAACTCCGTGGATTGGCCTCGATAAAATTATGTTTGGTAAATTATGTGTGTTCACGTGTTCTTACTTAGCGATCTGGGCGTGAGTTTAAGTGCGTTGCTATGGCATGTCTGGCGCCTAAAATTGAAGATGAAAGAACACACTTCATGTTCAATTGATACCGTATCAACATTGACCGCGTATGTAAACACGTAGAATTTATGATAGATAGCCAGATTTGGTAGATACCGACACCAATTCGGTATTAGTCAGAAATTTGTTTGTTGTTAAGTCAGATGACAGCAAAGTATTGAAACTCAGCGGCATTTTAATGAAGTGGATGCCGACCACGGTAATGATGGTTTTATGATATCCATAAAAGCTATCAACAAGAAGCATAAGTCGCAATACCAAAGCCAGAAGTCAAAAGTCAGAAGCCAAAGTCTCAATTGACTTGCCACGTGCCCAGAAAGCTAATCACAGGTTTGAATTAAAATGTTAGTACTTTCCAGCGAAAAACATCTTGACCTGGTTGTGTTAATTGAAAATTCAACGACTTTATTCAGTATGCAAGCACCATCTGATCTGGCGAACTTTAGCTCGTAATCGTAAAACGTGGCTGTTTCTACTTAGATAATTGAATTCATTGGTATTTTAATTACTGTTTTCAATTGATTTTTGTCAAACAGTTTGGTTTAGGGTCATCGTTGGTCGTTGTTTTCTTAAGGCGACACCGCGCGCACAGTGGCGCCCTCATCGTTTGTTTGGTTATTTTTTTTTATTTTAGACCGAAAATGCAGAAAATAAGCATGTTACGTTGTGCTGCACAAGACTATGTGTTGTTATTATTAAAAACGTTTGTTTTACATTGTAAAGTTTTATTATAATCCTTAAAACGGAAAATAGTGGCCACTAAGCTCCGTTTTAAGGATTATAACATACCTTAACGATGATTATACGTTATTATCTTCTCTAACTCTTTCTGTCAATTCCGTACGAGGCTTTTATCCAGCTTGGAGTCTCAAGACCTCTGTGCGATACGAGCCGTTAATTAATAAAAATTGTTTGCACTTCGATTTTCTACATCCTCAGCCTTTTTTGTTATATACTAACCATTGTATTTGTGAACATAGCGCATTTTCGTATATTTTTTTTTTCATTATTATTGTAACTAAACTAACGGTACCTACCGCGTCCCTTAATCATCAAGATGTCTGCTAGTGCTGTGCACTTCTGTAAGTGACGTACTCACAATATCTGTAACTGTTTGTGATTTTTGTTTGTGTATGTTCTAGTGAGTAAGTTGTTGAAGTGTCATATCAATAAATAAATAAATAAATAAATTATTACACTGTTTGTAATAATAACGTATAATCTTGTGGAGCACAACGTAACATGCTTATTTTCTGCATTTTCGGTCTAAAATAAAAAAAAAATAACCAAGCAAACGATGAGGGCGCCACTGCGCGTGCGGTGTTTTCTTAATAATTTAAAGAAATTTCTAATTTATGGCGACTACTAAAGGAACAAGCTAACAGCTACGCGACGGTGCATGATCAGTGCGTATTGAAGATTTCAGAACGCGTTTCGTGAACCACTTCTATAGATCTTCATATATATATTTTCTCTAAGAAGAGTAGATTGATATATATATTTCTATAAAAGTGACATTTGTTTCCTTCATTTTGTGTTTCGTTTCTTCCGTTTCTACTGTAGTCATGCTGTACGCGTGCTGACCATAAAAGTCCAGTTATCACTTTGAACAAATACTTTGGTATTTTTCAGATAAATTCATTGGTACTCGTAGGTGGTGAGAAGGTGCATTTCATACTTATGTAAAATTCAAACCACAAATCAAAACATAAACATACAAAACTCTCTTAAGAACCATGTTAACGAACTTTTAAACAAATATGAGTAAAAAGTGCTAATGTAGCAATTGGAGGATATTTCACGTTTATATTGTCTTAACCTTAAAGCCCTGCTGTTGCCTCGTCTGAGGGTCTGACCTGACCGACTGTTGACTCTTTGTCCTTCTTATAGCATGATACTTTCTTAGGTACTAGCTGGTGCCCGCGGCTACGCCCGCGTGGATGTCAATACTTCCCTATTTGATCCGATTTTGTTCACAATTCCATGGGTTTTATTTTTTTTTGCGCAGAAACCTCATGATTTTTCTTAAATAAAAGTACCCTAAGCTACTCCTTATAACATCAGACAGTGAAAGTCCTGTCAAAATCGGTCCAGCCGTTTCGGAGACATACAAAAAATTTAAAAAAACTGTTTTTTTTTGTTATAAGTACCTGTACCTATACTTTCTTATGCATTTAGTAAAAACTTGTTATTTTGACATTAAAACATACACTTCAATTTTATTTATTTATATAGATTTATTTCTAATTAGTTACTTTAAATTGGCGTCTTTAGTTATTAGTAGAAACTAACGCGGTAACTAGTAAAATGTAATACTATACATTGAATTGCCATTAGTACAAGAATGGGTTTGGTCAGTAATCGTTTCATAGTAATCACAATCAAATTAATGTTTAATTATGGTTATGTACTTTATAATTGATGATAAATAATGAATATTTTAATTACATATGTATGTAATATTGTTTAAATAATTACCTTTAAAGCGGATCTAATGCCAGCTCTTTGTTTCCTTAAACCTTCTGCGACGATGAGTCGAAGCTCTAACAGCTCTTTATTATTTACCTGTAAGTGATACCATCTTACTCGTGGCTAAGTAATAACAGCCGCACGGGTCGATCCATCAGGTTAAGCTACGCTTGCCGGGGTTGGTTCGTGGATGGGTGACCATCTTTACATACTGAGATTCCTCCGTGCCTCGGAAAGCACGTTAAGCCGTTGGTCCCGGCTGTCATTCGTGGATCTTTGACAGTCGTTACGGGTCGTCAGAAGCCCGAAAGTCTGACAACCAGTCTTACCAAGGGGTATCGTATTACCCAGTCACTGGGTTGTGGAGGTCAGATAGGCAGTCGCTCCATGTAAAATACTGGAATTCAGCTGCATCCGGTTAGACTGGAAGCCGACCCCAATATAGTTGGGAAAAGGCTAGGCAGATGAAGTGATACCATCTTAGAAAGACCATGTTATAATAGGTGGGGATAGTTTCCATGATAAAAACCTTCAGCTCTACCCTGGCGTCAACTGATTGTGTTGAAATAAAATGAAAGCGACGAGGATTTTAATAGGTCTGCTGATTGAAAACTTTTTGGTTGAATTGCTGTAGATATAATATTTAACATATTTTATAAAAACAAAAGAAGGCAAAATTCAAAACCCGCAGAAGTAACCCCATAATAGAAAACACTACTAAGCAATAAATCAAATTTTAAATTACTGACAAACCGCGACTGGCAGCCATTCCAGACTACGGAGTCTGGAATGGCTGCGAGTCGCCGTACGGATCTAAGGACCATTTTGTCCCGCTTAGCCTTGGAACATCAACTTTAGGGTAAGGTCAGGCGCATCTTTTATGGCGTATCTATTTGCACAGTGGTCTTGCAACAATACCCAGGTATGTTATCAGCAAATAAACGTCAACTTCGAACATTAAAATACATGGGATTTGACTTAGCACATTGTGCGCGAAATGTGATCAAACAAAAATTGTTTGAGATATAAAATGTGTCCGCGTGTTTGCATTTTTGAGATAAAATTAATTACTTTATCAAGTTATTGGGTTTGAGTGATGGTCAGTAAAATAAACAGTGATTGTTTGTTTAAGATTATGACCGACCTGAATATTTTCCTCAATTAAGTTTGTTTTATTTTTCAAGTTATCCGTCGCAAGAAAAACAACTTTAACTCTCCTCAAGTGTTTGTTTTTCATAAACGCTACCTACTTATCCGAAAATATGCAATTGGCCGTGGTGCTAAGATTACCAAAACAACTTTAAACTTAGGTATAAAAAAACTCTGAGTAACCAAACTGGGTATAAAGGCTTCGATGTTTAAAAAAAGATACTCTTTTAAATAAGTTTGTACTTATTTCATTTTCTGGTTCGGCGCAAACTTAACACAACAAAGGAAAAAAATGTAAGTATTTTTAGTTACTTCAAAGATCCCTATAATTGACTTACGTCATATTTAGGTACGTGGTAACACATCAAAAATTTAATATTAAAAAGCAGTAAAAAAGTATTGATTAAATTATTCACTGGTATAATGTTAAAAATATGTTTAAAAGTGGATTTAAGTAATTATTCAAGAGTGGTTCGAGGTGTCTAAAGAATTTCGATTTCACTATCAGTATTTTCCCATAAGTTTGTCCTTGTTCTAATAAAACACATGCTGCTATAGTCATCAGCCAACCTGCTAACGCGATTACCAAATCTCTCGAGTACAATGTCATGACTAACTGCGTTCGCGACTACGTTCGATAAGAATCACTCTTTTATTTTCCAAGCGATAGACTTTTGTTTGTCGTTTTCCTTTCGATTGATTTGTGATAGTGCTAACTGAAGTTTCAAAGTGATTCATGTAGGAATTGTATGGTGAATAATGGGTTTGTTTAATTTGTTTTGAAAGTTTCAAAATTTGTAATCCATTCCTAGACGAGAATAACTGCCGGCAAACTGATAAGCATTTGGCAGACGTTCTGGTATGTCGTTGTTGATACACATTTTGAACAAATAAATCAAAATAAAAAAGGTAGTCGGTAAATAAGCAGTCAGGTGATTTTTTTTTTACTACGATTCAATTGTGGGCTTAAAGCCATACATATAGAAATAGAGGTAAAATTTGTTTGTAAGTTTGTATGTAGGGGGTAATCTCTGGAACTACCAGTCGGATTTGAAAAATTCTTTTTGCATTTCATAGCCCAATCCAGGAGGAAGGTTATAGGCTATTTAAATTCACGATATTACTCTTAAGAACCGAGCAAATTGAAAAAAAGTCAGAAAGAACGCTAAGCGAAAACGAAGTAATAGCGCGGCGGGCGATGCGATGTGACGGGGTGAGTCTGAAATCGTCATCACACCTCATGAGCTAGCGCGGTGCTGTCTTCCTTTGTACGCAAAAAAGCTCTGCTCTGTAATAAGACCAAGTTTTTAAGGTAACATTGGAATTACAAAATGTTTCTAACCGAACTTACAACGATTTTTGATCACAATTGTAACTGCACGATGAAGTACACTTGCGGGGCATAATCGCTATCAAAAAACGTATGACTAAATAGCTTAGGTAATGTATTGGTCACCGTTTTCATTGAATTTAGTGTACAATGCACTATTTGGGTAGGTATTGATTGTTACGTGTTTGTGACCGTTTGTTGCAATACGTAATGCTCCACGTAATCCTCGATGTATTGTTTCCTTAAGTAGCTATAGATGGTTTTAGAGGTAGGTATGGAAAAAGTATTCAAACTACATTTTAGGCTTTTCCTTGCGGTCTTCGGAAAGGAATTTTTATATTGCTTATTTGTTATGTGGTTTTGTATGACTGCCTCGTTGGTCCAGTGGTCGCAGGCGCTACTGCTGAGCATGAGGTCCTGGGTTCGATTCCCAGGTCGGGCAAAGTGTTATTGGATTTTTCTGTCTTGGAATTTCGCAGTAGCAGCCCGGAGTCTGGATTTGTGCCCGGTTGATGGCAATAGGCTCGCCCCCTGTTACATGGGACTGAAACATAACTGGCGAAATGTGAGTGTATACTATAGGTACACCTCTGCCTAACCCTTCGGGGAAACAAGGCGTGATGATGTTATGTGGTATTGTATGTTTATATTCTAATTAAATCGCAAATGTTAGTAATAAGATTTTACGTACACATTTCTTGTTCGTATGAAATAATCCTTGAGTCTCGAAAAAATAAGGATAAATGGCTCAAAGGCTGTTAGTAAAAGTTTGGTAATTATTATTTCCTTGGTAGTTATTTACTTACAGGTTTTTTGCGGCAGGTAGGTTTAAAAAATAACAACACTAAATTTTTAACTTTTCCTTGTGGTCTTCGGAAAGAATTTTTATTATTGTCGGATTAAGTATTGCTTATTTGTTATGTGGTTTTGTATGTTTAGAAAAACAAGTTATATTCTAATTAAATCGCTACTGTTAGTGTAGTTAGATATGTAGCTTTCCTTGTAGGTATAAACTGACTGCCTCGTTGGTCTAATGGTCGCAGGCGCTACTGCTGAGCATGAGGTCCTGGGTTCGATTCCCGGGTCTGGCAAAGTTTTTCCATCTGAAAGTTCTCAGTAGCAGCGTGGAGTCAGAATGTGTGACTTAATCCATCATGGGACTTAAACATAACAGGCGAAATGCGGGTGTACTATAGGAACACCTCTGCTTAACTTTTCAGGCGTGATGTTAAATGATTTTATTTCTGTAAGTAGGTTTATACAAACACTTTTACACGTCAAACATTTTTTTTTTTTAACTAGATGAGGCCGGCGTTTCCTGTCTGACTACTCTGAGAAGAAAGGCCGAAACAAACTCAGAGGTCTCTTTTAAAGTCCAGACATAATCTTGGTCAGATCATGTGAAGACCATGTAGGTTGGTGTCTGAAATGGTCTTTTGAGGAAAGAACCACACAGATTGAGTGGACCTGTCCAGTCAGTGCAAGCATCTGTCAGTAATCGTACAGCTCAACATAAAAGTTAAGGAGCTCAACGAATCGACGAACAATACCAAAGAAAGGACATTTGGGTAGGCCGCATAATTTACTCAAACTGGCAGACTATGATTAAAGCTGAGAGAAAAGAAAAAAAAAACAAAAAAACTGTTATGTTATGTTATGTTATAGGTATATATAAGAATAATCCAAATCCAGCAAAATTAGATTTAGGGCTGTTAGTAAAAGTATGTGTTATACCTAATTAAACACATTCATAATGTCAGTTTATTTTAATCATCAGTCAATCTTCAGTAGGTACTTAAAATGCAATTGAATTCGGACACTTAACAAGTTCATTGACACGTCACATGCGACCACATGACAAGCAATGACGTTACATTACAGCTGAGCTTCCTCTGCACATATTGCGACACCTCAACTCGATGGACGCCACAGCCTAAGCACTCACGACCAAAATAACCAGTGGACCCACAGTGGACGAATTTGTCTCTAAGATTTTTTTTAGCCTGTGTGTCAATGAGTGTGCTTCGAAGAAAGTTTATGCAATCGCTCTTATCTTTTATTGAATTGATTTTTTAATGTAAGCATTGAGTGGTTTTGATTAGTCAGATGCCATTGAAAATTCTTTTAGTTAATTCCACTAATAAGTGTCGTAGATTATTGGTAATAGGCTAAATTAGATGTAGTGGCTTATACTTTTAAATGGCGTGTATAAATATGCATAAAATAATATAAATAGGTTTGATGTGTTTTCTATTTAGATTTGTTAATTTAAATATGCACGGATTAGAACTAATGGAATACCGTTGTACTATGTGACACCTAAATATTATCACTCTGACAGAAAACATACATAGTTACATTTGCCGCATTTCACCATCCTCTCTAACGCAAATAAACGACTTCAAAATCATTACTTCACTACCGAATTGTAAAATATCTTTAGGCAGCAACTAATTCGATTTTGCTTTACAATAATGCGCCACAACACAGGAAAATAACACTCAAAATTAAATGACGGCCTATAAAGCCAATTATGAATCTTTTACCACAAATTATTCTTAACTAACGTGACACATTTCTTACATCACTACTTTTTGTATTTTAAAAACGGTGAATGTACCAGTTTTCGTTTTATTCGATACGATGCAGATATGGGTATAAATCGTAAAGCCGGTGATAGCCCGACGGCGCCAGGAATCAATGAGTGTGTGATAACAATAATAATGATAACACGATAACTTTGAACGGCGCAGACGCCAGTTTATGAAAGTATTAAAGCTGATAAGTGTTGTTATGGTTTGTTTTATTCGTGTTTATGCGTGATTTTAGAGGAATTCTTTATATTTTGTAGGAAGTTTCATTATTCACATATTTGTATAAAACTGAGTTCTCAATTTTTAGTATGGAATGTTTTACAATATTTTACAAATATTCCGAACATGAAGAAATAAAGTGTTTTAAAGTTCCAACAGTAGACGACAGGTTTTTGGAACTACATTTTTTTTTTAAATTGTGTTACAGCACAGAGTAGTTTTGTTTCAAAGAATCTTTTTATATAAGACTCTTTCAAGTGGAACTACCCTGTGCTTCGCTGAAGCCCTGACGCCAAAATTTACGTCCAACATCTACTTTTCTTTACACCTAAAACCTTCTTTTATTTTTTTCGCAATGTGCAAGGCGCGATGCAACGAAAATAAAGACATGGTTTTAAGCTTTAAGGATACAGACAAATAAGGAAAAAAAAAGGGAAAGTTAAGTAGTATTGTAAATGGAAGAAAAAGTGTTCGATTCTCACAATATTATGATTCTCAAATAATCGAGTTTCGCGTTAATTTAAATCATACTGAAGAAATCTATCAACACTTTGAAAATGTCTGTCGTTTACAATTTGTCATCAGTTATAAAAGTCTGTATTGAACAAATGCCAATACAAAAAAGAATCCTCGCACGATTCTGTAAAAAGTAATGCGTGTTCATACACAAAAAAAAATACCCGTCGTCTAGAGCACCACCACCTTTTTTCGTCAGTTAAAAAGGACGAAGAATCCTGAAACAAATTGGATGTGAGATTTATGTTTCATCTTACATCCAATTTGTACTCTAGTCCTAAATTATCTTTCAGGACATTTCTTATAAGGTTTCTACATGACAGCTCATGTAATGAAAGGACAGAATTGTAGATGTTATTTGCTGGGCTAATAAGAATTAGTACCTCGTCGATTCTACGAATATAATATCCCATTTATTTTCTGGCTATTGGTAATGAAGAAAATTTTTTTTTTCTTATTGCCGATTTAGGTGCCGAGAAAAGAAAGATAAAATTGTCTTTTTTTTTGTTAATTATGTAATACAAAAGTAGCTAGCACTCGTTTTCTTATTATTTCCTCTTCTATTTAAGTACTTTGTTCTTTTTTAAATCCTTGAACAGACACGTTTAGGAGGAATGGTCTCCTATACCAAAATAAATAATTATTATCATAATTATCAACACTCTAATTAAAAGAACATTATGAGGATTTGTTTTAAAATCTTAAATATTTCATTACAAAAAAAAATCGGTATTAAAGCAAATAGGAAATAGCACATTGTATGTTTAGATCATATAAGTCATATTGCAGAAGATCCATTTCGAATAAATCGACTATATCCACATCGTTGCTGATTCCCAAGTTGCAGGTGTTCCTAGTTTGAAAGTCAGAGGTCCCCCGTTCTGCTTTTGCCATTTATACAGCTTCTGAAATGTGATCAGGGATTCCCTTTTTTTTAAGAATATTTGCATTCTAATCTCAGTCTCAATCTGTCAAAAATACCTCTTGATTTTCCTACATTTTTGTCAATTTTTTGACATTGGTCGCTGAATGAGATTGCGACTTGAATTTGACCGTTTTTTAACTACGAGAATTGGCCTTCTGTTGTGTGTATTGTATGATTTTTCTATGTATTTTTCTGAAATATTGTGAGTTGGTTTGCAATATGATGAAGCATTAAACCCCGAATTGCTTTGAAGAGAGGTTGCAAAGGTTGAGGTGGCAAAGCTTGCTGGTTTTAGCAGGGACTGCTTGAACTGCAATGGGAGTGTAGCGCAATAGGTGCGGTACCAATTACGTATTGCACTTGTTATATTTTTGCGACTCCTTTATTTCTTTGTCAAGCATTGTCCTTCTGCACCTAACTTTATGACACCTAATCCTTTACGTATTTCTTCTATACGCACGTTCAAAGTTTGTCGTCGTCATGTTTGTTCTCTGGCGCCTGCTCTCAGTAATTGTTCGAACAAATAGACACATAGTGTCGAGACTCCTGATTTACTAATGTACCTAGTTTTAGCGCTTACTCAACACTATGAGGATTATACGCGAAAACGTTAATCTGTACAAAAATGTTGTGGTTAACTCTATTTTTTGTGGCGTTTTTGGTAATCAGAATAGAAAATGGGATAGTTTTCTTGTGCCTTGAACTTAGCAGCAAGATTGATTTATCTGCTTTTATTTTATACTTTTTGTACAAATGTTGTGGAAATCACTTGCTACTAACTTTTGGTTGTCTAAAAAGTATTCTCATAGCATTCCCCTTTTAGCAGAAAATTTGTGCCTGTATAGAGCTATTTAAGCCGGTGCTTTGGAAGGATAATTGTTACTTTTCCAATAAAAGATTTTAAATCTTTCCATGCACTTATTTTTATTATGACAGAACGGCATTTTAAGGCTCCTGCAAACAGGCGCGACACACGAAGCGAACCGCGCGCGACACACGAAGCGAACCGTGCGCGACACTAAGGCACCGCTCGTTGCGCGACACGCGGTGCCTTTGAGTCGTGTCGCATGTCGCCCCTGTTTGCAGGAGCCTTTACGGTCTCCACTTACTCTTTACGCCTTTACTAACCATGCAAAAAAGGTCTGATTACAAAACAACATAACATTGCAACACACGTTCTATTTCGCCCAACAGCTTGCAGGAAAAGTACTAAAAAGAAGACCTGTTAGCCTCCTTCCAATTAACCTCGTTGGCCGATTAGCGGTACTAATCTAAACACATCGACTAACGTGACGTTTACACGAAGAACGTTTCTCGACTCGAATAGACGGTTATTGGAAACAGATAAAAATGTTGACTCTTGCAAACGATACTCGCAGCAAAAAAGCCGAGATTTGCCATGCCTTTGAAAATTGACAGCGTCGGTGTAGACAAAAAAACGCGTTTCGATTTGTCAAATCACAATTCAAGAAAGTCTGGCGAGAATCTTATTCGAGTTTTAGTATCTCAGTTAATTGTAAACACACGACTTACACGATTACTACTAATTGCTTAGCGATTCTCGCCTACGAGATACACATGGACATTGTTTTCGCATCTCGACGGTCAAGAAACTTTCCGCGTGTAAACGAGCCTCCATGCAACTTCCCCTACATACTTCGAATAACAAGCTCCTACAAATAGAATTTTTAAATTTAACAAATGGCGTCACACAACGAATAAAATTAACAATGACATAGTTTTTCTTGGTACTTACTCCGATTGTTTGTAAAATTAAGATAAGGGGAGCTTATGTGGATTTCGTCGAACAATATCGTAAGGATCGACATCATCGATTTCTAATTTGTCACGATCAATATCTCTTTGATTTTGTGAACTCATATTACCTATGATTAGGTATGTTACTTAGGAAACGGAACGTTGGCACCGTATTATACATTATCTGATAATATTTCGCCTGCATTAACGAATTGGGACATGTTTCAGGTGATAAAAAGTGTTTCAAATAACTATTTAAGTAGGTGCTTACTTTCTTTGAAATATGTAGTGTTTGTTTAAGGTGTTGTTAAGTATACATTTTTAAAACGATATCCATTATTCATGTACTGACCACACCTGTACTTACCCATCTATTGGACCTACCTACGCCTAGTACCTAATGTAGGTATTAAGTGCAGGTATTAACTAGCAATTACCACGCGACTTCGTCCGCGTGGATTTCGTACTTTTGTACCCCGTCAGAGGTAGATTTAAAAAAAAAACCCTGATACACGTTATTCTTTATTTTCGGTCTTATGTATAAATACTGAGTTTCGAGTGAATCAGAACGCGCGTTAAAATTCTTCCATACAAATTTTGACACCCCCCAATCCTCCTATAAGGCGTAGTTTAGAAAAACTTTATTATTTACTTAGATAAGTATTCTTGCCAAGTTCCAAGTTTATTAACTCAAGACAAACAAAATCCCCCCTCCCCTTCCCCCCCTCCCTTCCCCCCTCCCTTTCACCCCTCCCTCAACCCCTTTTCACCCCCTGAAAGGTCGAATTTCCAAAAATCCTTCCTTAGTGTATGTTTACAATATAAAAGGCATCAACTGCTAATATTTCAAGTTTGTGGCGCCAGCGGTTTAGGCTCTGCGTTGATGAGTCAATCGGGACAAGTAATTATACAAGATGTAACATAAATAACGCACAACCTCAACCTCTTAAGGGATCATTGTACTCATCATTATGAATAACTTTTACTATAGCATCAAACCTGAAATCGCGAAAAAAAAACAGCTGTTCCCTACATTTTGACGAGTTATATGAACATAAATATAGGGAGTAGCTGACTTTTCTTTCGCGTTTTCAGGTTTGGTCCCATAATAAAACTTGTTCGTAATGATGAGTACAATAACCCCTTAAGTTGTTGTGCGTTAATTATGTTACACTTTCTATACACACGTATGAATAGCGTTGGTTTCCTTGAACACAAAATTAAAGTAGTATTTAAAGAAACAATAGTATATATGTCATTTTAACGAAAGTAAAAGAAAGTTGTTGGTTTAGAGGCCAGGCTTAAACTGAAAATGTGGGTGTTGCATAATAGACCGACTTCTGGAGTAATTTATGAAGAAATGTGTGAAGCTCGAAAAATTTTTAAGGGTCGCCTTAAATGGTGCCAAAAAAATAGGGAACAAATACAAATGGATTTCATAGCTAAGCAAAGAGCGACTAATAATTTCGGTAAATTTTGGAAAGCTACGGGTAAGCTGGATAGCAAGCCTGGGCTACCGGTGAGCGTTGGGGGAATAAATGAGCCAGAGGGAATCTCAAACATGTTCATGAAACACTTTAAAGTGCGGTCACCTCTTGGTCCCTCAGTTGCGATGCCCGGTGCTGAGTCCAGCCGTGAAAAAGTAGAACCGGTAATGTATTTTTCGACTAAACAGGTCAGAGATGTAATTAATAACATGAGCAGAGGCAAATCTCCCGGACACGATGGGCTCAGCATCGAGCATTTTAAGCATGCAGGGGTTCATCTGCCAAAGGTCCTGTCCTTGTTTTATTCATTGTGAATTAGTCACTCATACCTACCAGATGAACTAATGAAAACTATAGTAATTCCAATAGTCAAAAACAGGACAGGGGATATCGCGGACAAGGGAAATTACCGACCAATCTCTCTTGCGACGACCATTGCTAAAGTATTTGACAGTATGCTTGATTCGTGCTTGAAAAATTATCTGTGTTTGCACGATGCACAATTTGGGTTTCGACCTAAACTTTCAACGGAAAGTGCAATCCTAAGTCTCAAGAATACTGTCCAATATTACACTGATCGTAAAACGCCGGTGTATGCCTGTTTCCTGGATCTTTCCAGGGCCTTCGACCTTGTGTCATACGATGTGCTCTGGAAGAAGTTGGAGGACAGGAATGTACCGGCGGAAGTTCGTAAAATCTTACAGTATTGGTACGTGAACCAAACTAATAATGTAAAGTGGTCCAACACACTATCTGAAACATATGGGTTGGAGTGCGGTGTGAGACAGGGGGGGTTGACGTCTCCCGGGCTCTTCAACCTATATATAAATGACCTCATAGTCGAGCTCAGCAGCATGCGTGTCGGTTGCCGGGTTGGTGGTGTTAATATTAACAGTATCAGCTATGCGGACGACATGGTGCTGCTGGGCCCGACTGCAGGATCGGTTGCAGACATGTTGAAGGTATGCTAGGACTATGCAGCTGCGCATGGGCTCGTGTACAATGTTAAAAAATGTGAGTACATGATCTTTAAGGCCGCCGGTAAATGCACAGACTATGCACCTAATCTTACCCTAAATGGCTTGAACATAAAAAGAGTGCATATCTTTAAATATCTGGGGCACATACTTACCGACGACCTTAAAGATAATGTAGATATTGAGAGGGAGCGTAGGGCACTGGCGGTCCGAGGTAATATGTTGGCACGTAGATTCTCCCGCTGTACCGACCAGGTCAAGATAACACTGTTCAAGGCATATTGTCAGGGTCTGTATGCGGGGGGTCTATGGATCAGCTACACCAAAAGGTCGCTAGATGTCTTGCGCGTTCAATACAATAATATTTTTAGAATGCTCTTGCGACTGCCCCGTTTCTGTAGTGCGTCGGAAATGTTTACAGTTAATCGAACCGACGGCTTTCATGCGGTCTTTCGAAAAAAAATCACATCATTAGTAACCAGAACACGGGCCAGTAGCAACAGCATTCTGAAAACAGTGTCAGAGAGCTTCTATTCTCCCATTTTGAGGCATTTTGTGGAGAGGATGGCCAAGTGAGAAACTTGTACCTTACTTGGTCATCTTCTGTGCAAAGTGCTTCAAACTTCAATAAAAATAATAATTTTAATAAATCACTTACTAACACTAGCTATAAGGTATTACTAACATTATGGATCTCTGTTGTCCTAATAAAGAAGTTTTGATTTGATTTAAATATCGTCAAAGGGGACCAGTGCGAGTCGGACTCACACCCGAAGGTTTCATACCACCGTACAATATTTAACTTTTTTTTTTAATACTTTAGTAAAAAACAACAAGAATATAAACATGTTTATATTTGTTGCTATAGCGGTCATAGTGGTACACACTGTGAAAATTTCAAGTGTCTTCCTATTATGGTTCAAAGATACAGCCCTGTGACAGACGGACGAACAGCGCGGAGCCTTAGTAATAGGGTCCTGTTGGAACCCTATGGGTAAGGAAGCCTAAAAGGAAGAGAACAGCAACGTTCAGTTTATATTTTCTATTCAGAAGGTAACATGTTTTAATAAAGTGCGGGTGTGAGAAATAGAGAAAAACACATAACACATTAATACAATAGAAAAAAAGGCAATAATTTAATCATTGTTAAACACGCTGTAACTATAGTTTACATGAAAAGAAAAAGTATTTACTGTTTTGCTTGTAGGTACATTCTTATTGAAAAGTTCTTTAAAAAAAAACTATTCGAAAATCCAGAGAAAACATCACACGCGAGTAGGTAGTTCCAAATATTTAAATCGTTAGATTCGCCCTACCGCGTCAAAAGATGGTCGCGTTTCTGTTTCGTTTTGATACATCTCACACACACAATGTCTCAGAGACTTAACTTGTTTGACGTAGAAACGCCATTATTAATGAGTGAGGACTCTCTTCTCAGTATGGACCATTAATTACGCGACTTGGTACGGTGATTTAAATCTTTGGATAGCTCAAGTAAAATCAGTATGTAAAAGCATAATGAAAAAGGTATTTGATGTAAAGTCAAAGTAAAGCGAAAGTTCAGTCGGTTTCTAATTAGAATTATCTTACTCAGTAATAATAATTTGAAATGTACTATTAGGGGAAAGTAGGCGTGGTGTTATGTTATCGTAGGTTTATAATAATGTAAATTGATGAAACATGACAAGCACTGTCGACTAGTCTGCCCTCTGCTAGATACGCTTTAAGGCTCCTGCAAACAGGCGTGACACGCGACGCAACACAAAGGCACCGCGTGTAGCGCGACGAGCGGTGCCTTTGTGTCGCGCGCGATTCGCGTCGTGAGTCTCGCCTGTTTGAAGGAGCATGTACTTCGACGGGCACTTTGTGGAAATTATTAAACCGGCATATAAACCGGCTTGTCCTCAAACCAAAAATTCGAAGACATGTGACATCTACAAACCCGCACTGGGCCCGCGCGGTGGGTTACAGCCCATTTGAAGAGAAGAGGCCTGTGTCCCAGCAGCGGGAACATAATAGGCTGATTATGCTAATTACTTATACTTGGGTAAAAAAGAAGAATAAATCCCTGAATGCTTTTACTGGAGTTTCAAGAATACTGTGCCCCGCGACTTTGTTCGCGTGGAAGTCGTAAGATATACAATATACAAAAATAACAGCCACATTTTAATAAAACTCCCTCGTCTCCCGACCCGTCACGTTGTATCGCCTGCCCGCGCTATTACTTCGTTTTCGCTTAATGTTCTTTCTGACTTTTTTCTTCTTGCTCGGCTCCTAAGGGTCGTAGCGTGATGTTAAATAGCCTATATGTTCTATGTTACGGGATTTGGTTTCCGCACTTAACCCTTCATGTGGACCATTGTACGTTGGCCATGGCGGCCGTCTAAATAGCCTAAAACTATCCTCGAACACTGGGCTACCAAATGCAAAAAGAATTTTTCAAATTCGACTTTTGGTTCACAATTTCATGGGTTTTAATTTTTTTTGCGCGAAGCCCTAATAATTTTTCTAAAATAAAAGTAGCCTTAGTTACTCCCCGTAATATTAGCTATCTGCCAGTGAAAGTCCCGTCAAAATCGGTCCAGTCGTTTCGGAGATTAGCTGGAACAAACAGACAGACGGCCAAAAATTTTAAAAATGTTTTTTTTTTTCTTGTTATAAGGACCGTATATAATATGTATTATACCTTCTTATACATTTAGTAAAAAGTTGTTATTTTGACATTACAAACAGACACCTCAATTTTATTTATTTGTATAGGCCCTACTAATTATTATAAATGCGAAAGTTTGTGAGGATGTATGGATGGATGGATGGATGTTTGTTACTCTTTCACGCAAAAACTATTGAACGGATTTGGATGAAATTCGGCACACAGATAACCTGATAGCTTATAACCTGGATTAACACATAGGATACTCCCCACGGGGTCAAGACTTATGCGGGTGAAACCGCGGGGCGTTGCTAGTAATATTACAAATGTGAAAGTTTGTATGTTTGGATGTTGAGACGTTTGTTACTTAATCACACAAAAACTTTGAACGGATTTTGATGAAATTTGACACAACAATAGTTTATAACCAGTGCCCAATTCCCGTAACTAAAAACGTTCAAAATGTAGTCGCAATCTCATCTCAGCGACAATCAAATGTCAAAAATGTAGGAAAATTATAGTTATTTTTGACATATTGAGACTGAGATCAGACTGTGAATGTTCTTAAAATAACGAGAATTGCCCCTCTGGATTAAATAATACATGGGACTCTTTTTATCCTGGTAGTAAGTTCCTGTGGGATAATATCCGACCTCCACGCGGGCAATGCCGCGGGCAAAAGCTAGTTAATGATAATATTGTTATCATAGAAGTTTCTGTAAATATTAATTTTCATACTTAGCACTTAAATGTACGTTACATTAGAATTTCACACATCGCGCCATCTTAACTGTTAGTGCGTTACGATCTATAGATAAAATTATTAAGTATGCATTATAAATGTTTCGAGCCGTCTTTAATAGCTAACTTTTACTACAGGATTTGCCCACACCGAGTAAAATACCACCCTAAAGAATAAAAGTACAAAATACTCAAGGAAAAGTCGAAGATAGTACCTATTACTACTACGTTAGGGTTCTTGCAGACTGGCGCGTCGCGCCAGTCTGAACGAGACTTTACTTGTGTCGTGATTTCTAGAGTAACGGATAGACACATTTTTGAATTTACATACATACATATTATATTAGCCTATATTAAGGATTTTCATGTAGATGGACGCAGTTTTGTCGTATTTAAGTATTTCGTTCCGTTTTACCGAGTGTTACAATGTGGACAACGTTTTGTAATCGAATTCTCTAAAGAATATGAAATATATAGGTTTTGAAAAAAAAATGTAAATAGGTTTTTGATTTCCGTATCAACGCTTCCCTGTAGTAATGTATTTCGAAACAATTGTACCTTTATGATTTCGAAATCATACCAGCGTGACTCTTGCTGACTGTACAGACAATATCAATATTGAAGAAAAAAAAACACAGCAGCCTGCATTGTTTTTCATATATCACAAACATTTGCTAAAAGCACTATTTAGAATTTTGTTTGTGTTAACTGTGTTGAGAAAATTAAAAAAAAAAAAATCAATACGAAGACGTGTAGGCGGCGCTTCTTTTATTATTTATTTACATTACATACGTACGCGTTGACAAACGTTTAGCTAGCATAAAATAAAATATGTAAATAAAGCTTTATGTGCCTTAGAACATGGTTGAAAATTCCTAAACAATGGAAATATCTAAGTAAAATTTTCCGACGCTCGCAGTGCGGTCTTGACCTAAGAGCTACGAAATGAATGATCGAATCAATCGTAATGGCGTCATTAATATAATATAAATATAATATTGCCACTCGAAAAACTAAAAATTTCCGCGTAGATGAGCATTGAGGAATGTCAAAGCGTCCTCGTTAATATTTTTACAAAATTATTATTCTCATCTTGGGACGAGCTATACGAGAATAGACACAATAAAAAGCGCAGACGATGGACAATTTGTCCGCGACGATAGAACGAACAGAAATCTATGCAATAATGCTCACGCAGGACAAATAGACTCAAAAATGGACTTAGGAGACATAGGGAGGTCATTTCTGTCGATCAGCCACTCTTCAAGATTGGTAACGAAGCTGACTGCCTGGTACACCTGAAGTTAGGAGTTTCGGCTCTCGTGTGTTTATAATATTACCCAATAAGAATCTAATGCGATCCCATCTAAATACCTACTAAATAAATTATAAGATCTAAGACAGCAAATATGACATTTGATCAAAGTAGTCCTCAAATACAGGATGTAGTTAAATTGAAATACCCGGTACTGAACCATGTCGAAATAATAGAAACGGAAATTAAACCGATTTCGTGAATAATTTACTAGGTAACTTCAAAACGGCGGCGAACCTTTATTCTTAATTAATACGAGAGTCTAAGTAAAGACAGTTTAGAAACGTCTATAAATCAGTTTGAATATCAAAGTTGGATATAGTTTAATAAGGTGACTGCCGTCTTAAGCCGATCATCCACGACGCTACACAAAAATGAGCCAGAATGTCGCAGCACTAGTATCTCAATGAGCCACAGTGCGACTGTGGAGCACATCACAAAGGAGCCTCACCTCTTGTCGTGCCCTCTTTGCAACAACACCTGCACTATTGAAGACCTTTGCTAAGCCAACGCTAATGATGTCAACGTTGCCGAATTCTGGTCGAAGCTTATTTAAAATAGCCTTTATATCACCTATTATACATAACAAAGCAGAAGTATGGCGGTCCCTAGTTACACAACGACGTAACAATCACAAATTAGTTAACAACGCGTTAGTCAGTCGCGTCGTGTACAATCACGAGCACTAATATGTATACACTGAGAAACTTTTAAAAGTCATTTTCTCCTAATGTATTGATTGTAATTTTATGTTGTTACGTGAACATAGTATTCTGAAACTCATACTATTATGAAAAAGGTCTTATCTCAAAGTTGCAATCGTAATTCCACGAGAAAATCGCTTTTGAATTGTGCTAAGTATATACAGGTACATATTAGTGCTCGTGACTGTACGGACCGCCACTGAAATAGTGCTGTGACATTCTGGCTTTTCATTGCTGATTTGAGTATGTAAAGTTACTTTTGAATAGCATCGTGGACTATCGGCCTCACACTTAAAAATCCATGTTTCATTGACAAAGTCACCTCTAACGCAAAACAATTCACTTTCTAACTTCACGTTCCATTGTAATTTACATCAGCGTCTTAGACTTTTTTGTCAGATTTACCTGAAGCATAAATTTACAGAATTGTCGGTTGTCGTGCGAGGGACAATGTTGGCGGCACTAAAACTGGAATAAGACGTCACACGGACGAGCCCTTTTATCGGCGCAGAACGTTAAGTAAAGGCCTCGCTTAAGCACTCGCACGTTAAGTGTCTTCACGGACGAAGTTTATTTACACAGAACATTCTGATTATAGCTTTTCGAGCGTAACTTTATTGTGCGATACGGGCATTGTAGTGCAACCAGTAAATAAACACTCGTAAACGCGACAACGAGCAACCGCGCTCGCCATTATTGTAGTGTTATTTAACCGTTTCACAATAAGGACCCGCTTTATTATTAGTTCGACGTTAATAGTGTATTAAATTGGACATTATTCAAATTGTAAAGCGATAGTTTGTTGACATATTCTGATGTCGATAGTTTTCATAAGAGTCATGGTGTAGCGTTGCCGTTTGGTTTCGTCAGCGCTGTCAAGAAAATTGGGAAATACAATGCTTATATTTCATGGTCGGGTTAATTAGTAACGACGTTTGAAAAATAAGCGGTTGTGGTGAAATTGTCAGTGATTAAAATTTCTGTTTTCCGACCAGTTAATGGGTACCTCTCCTTGTGTCGTAAACACTTGTGGGGATTGTAAATAAAGGAAATGAAATGAGATTTTAAAAGGTCACGATTTATTGGTCGACGATCAAGCGGTCATGCGCTGGACGGGTCAAGGCGAGGCTGTCCAAACAGTCCTCTTTACTTGCATACCTTCCACGACATCCTCCACTCTAAACAAGGAAAAAAAAAGAAACGTTATTGTACTCACTCGAACAAACTCGGAAGTAGTGTTGCACAATGTGACAAACAGAGCTCAGAATTTAAATCGATTCTTACGAACTCATGTTTTTTTTTTCTTAATAGCCAAAGCAGGCGGTATTTTTACAATTCTGCGAAGATATGTTTAGGTAATAGTATAGAGAAACTTTATTGGGGAATACCTACGCGTGACGTAATTGATTTTTATATGATTAATTTATATGACAGTAATAAAAGCTTTTAGGAACATTAAAAGATTAAAAATGTCGCAATCGCAGGCTTTTCTGCTACGCGTAGTAAAGTTAAAGGATCGTTCATAGCGGTTTTTGCGACATTTAAGTTACTTAACCATTTTATTCGAACAAGTTAACTTGCTGATACGAATATTACAGTTTCTATGCAAAATATGACCATTTAACATGCCCTTGGTGAAACTACATAATCCTAATATTTTACCAGTTGTTATTTTCCGTACGGATAATAAGTTAGCATTGAACATTTAAACTTCTGCAATGTCAGTTTTGTGCAAACAAATAGAGGTTTTTACTATGTTAGTATGTAAAACGCAAATAAAAACATCCACAAGGTAATGTTTGTGACAAGTGATAAACTGCAAATTAGCACAAAATTAAACTGAAATTTTGATGTTTTTATAGACCAGTACTGCAAAATGCAAGTTTTTATTAAATACTAGCTTCCCGTCCCTGTTTCACACTTGGACTAAGACTTGACAAGACATAGAGATTTCTTTGTTATAGACGCTGCTTTTTTATTCGTTAGTGTTGTACTCATTATTATGAACAACTTTTAGCCTATGGGACCAAACGTGAAGTCGCGAAAAAAAAAAAATCTGCCTTTCCCTACATTTTGACCAGTTATGTGAACATAAATGTAGGGAACAACAATTTTTTTTTCACGATTTCAGGTTTGCTCCCAGTAAAAGTTGTTCATAATGATGAGTACAACCCTATAGAGGCCGCTCCCTAGCCAATAAAAAAGCAGCGTGTATTCAAGTTCAATATTAATACATTGTACCTACACTTAAACATTCCGGAATAAATTCTCTATCTAAATGATGTTGAAAACTGCATCAAGATTTTCTAACAAAATGTTGGCTATCCATGATGTTATTATGTCAAGGAGAGTCGAATATAAATTCTAAGTAGCAAAGAATCACTAGCAGTACCTACCTACTGTAGTTGTGCCATAGACTATACTTAGTCCATGTTTAATTGTTTATTGCTGGATATAAGATCATAAACATCTACAACAAATCAACGTAGCATTATTTTATACTAGATATTATAGAACCACGCTTATTAGTTAACTAGCTGTGCCCCGCGACTTCGTTCGCGTGGAAGTTGTAATATACACAATATACTACAATAATAGCCACATTTTAATAAAACTCCCTCGTCCGCCGACACGCAGTGTTACATCGCCCGCCCGCGCTATTTGTTCAGAATTTCATGGACTTTATTTCTTTTGCGCGGAACCCTAATTCTTTTTCTGAAATAAAAGTAATCTCAGTAACTCCTTATAATATCAGCTATCTTCCAGTGAAAGTCCCGTCAGAATCGGTCCAGCCGTTTCGGAGATTAGCCGGAACAAACAGACAGACAGAAAAAAATTATAAAAAGTTTTTTTGTTATAAGTACCGTCTATAATTTCATATGCATTTAGTAAAAGCTGTTATTTTGACATTACAAACAGACACTTCCATTTCATTTATGTGTGCAGATGTACAGATTTAAATTGATAATAATGAAAGAATAAATCTCAATGCCTTTTAATTTAATCAGTCAATGGTGTCTATAGCCATTTCTTCCGCTATTCTCGGTGCTGCACATTTTTTTTATTTATTACAATTTTTCTAGTCCTCATTTCCTAATTTCTATTCGGTATCAAAAAAGGTTGTTAATGTATGCAGGTTTGACACCTGCACAAACATCAACTTCATGGTTTTATATTTGTTGTTTGAATATTGGAATCTTATAAAAAAGATTTCACGTTGTTCGCACCTTTTACTAAAATGCTAGTCTTCTAATTTATACTTTAGATCTAAAATTAAAATTTTAAAAGCATGGTGTTTTCTTTAAGTATTTGAAACGTGATCGACGAACTATCAATCAAATGCCAACAAGATATCAAAACCAACATGCTCTCTATTTAGCAATAATAATAAAAAAAAAACTAAATATTTTTCATTCCCCGTCAGTGAAAACCCTTTTCTGATTCACAAAACACGTCATCCATTGCTGCCCTAATCTCTTAACAGCAAAAAATCTGAAATTCAAAACGAGCAATGTAAACGTTACAAAGCATCTCTATCGCCCGATACGCGCCTGCCGCAGAAAGGAGTAACTGAGTAAGGTACTGCCGCATTGACCTATTTTGATAAAGTCGTGAATAGATTACGTCCGTCCACTTTAATGCTCAGGTACTGCATGTATCGCTTTCCGTGTTTAGTTTTTGTTAATATTTATTTTAATGTAGGTGTTTAATTGTGTTTTTATCATCCCTGTGGCCTCTGTACTCTAATGGCCTGAGTGATTTTGTATGATTAATTGACAGAATTTAAGTTTTAAAAGCGTTGCGTGTAAATATAAAAAAAAAACCTAACTCTCTACCAACCCCATAGTGGTAATGAGCATGAGTACGATAATATTAATACAGGTAAGTCATAATTATTAATTAATTCCAAGATTCACATTCCTTCTCAATAATTTGATTTGCATTTCGGTATTTTGTGACTAACCGTGTTCCGAGTAAATTATGTATTTATGTACATAGATAAATGATAATTTATTTTAAATGGTCATTATCACGTGTTTATGTAGTCTTTAGTACAAATTGACTTCGTATGTATTTGCTTCATTATTTTAAGGCAGTGAAATAAACGGTACCTTCTATTGCAAACTGTTATTAGGTGAGTACCTAATAACTTCTCTGTTATTTTATTCGTAGTACAAGCTTGTTCTTTAATAATTGTTCGCTAGTATTTCAAACTCTAAAGTTCTAATTTTAGTTACTAAAACATAAATAAAAATCGCCAAGAAAAAAATATAAATAAAAAACTCGAGTTAAAAATACACTTCCTTTTAAAATATTATTTCACGAAGAATACATAGAATCCATTGAAATGCAATTTTATAGTTTTTATTAACTGATGACGCGATTCCCTAGTTCCAAGATTTAAAAAAGCGACTTTTCTACAAGAATAACTACGTAAGTGAAAACTTTGTAAGGTCACCAACAAAGCCTCGCGGGCACACTAATACAAATGCACGCACACGAACAAAAAAGTTTAGCTTATAAGTTTATAATCAAGCGAGGTTTTTATCTCGTAGTCGTTGGCCGCACGCCGCGTCGCGCACATGTCGACCGTCTGCGCTGAAGCCTCATAAATACGCGCGTGAAAATACACCCATCCCGTATATGAAAAATTAAGAAAAAAAATCGCACCCTGGATAATTCAAAGACGCCAGCACGTCAAAGGCGTTTGACAAAAAAGGTGTTCCATTTTTAAATCGCGCTCGTCGGGCTTATTCGGAAAATTATGAAAGTGATGTGAAACGTAGGTGTTTCTCTTCAGAGTACGTTCAGCGCTTACTCTGTATTTTTTTTCTAGTGACTACAAAAGCTATTGTTTGCGTTTTGCTTGATTCGAAGCACAAAAAGTATACTTTTTTTTCAGTGTTTTGTTCTATTGAATGAGAAGTGTGTTGAAAAAATATTACATAAAAGTGGATTGTTCAGTTTTAGTAAAGGAAAAGCGGTCGAGTAATTCAGTTAGATGTATGTTCTACATAATATACAACGGGACACAACATGACGGCAAAGTTCGGCTATGTAAGTGGATTTAGCTATTTTTTTTCTAGTAAGCCTTTTCATTCGCATCACTAGTTGCCATGCGATTAGTGATGTAGCATGAATGAAGCAAGATAATTTTTATATTCTTTTTTGAGTATTTTATCGTCGACTTTTATTTTTAGCACACTCAGATAATCGAAAACCATCTAATCTTTACACAGACGACGATAAACACTGTATTTGGATATTTTACCCCTACTACTGTCGTAAATTCGTCCATAAAAATTTTGTTATGAATGGAAATTTATTTTTTACCGCATTTATTTATCTTCGTTAATTTGTGTTTTGGGGGACTGTCTTATGTAATTTTTGACGTTCGAAAAGTGCTGATTCTCAGCCTAGTTTGAATAAATGACTTTTGATTTTGATTTTGTGTGCGATATGCTCGTATATAATGTAAATCTCAATTGTATATAAACGTAACCAGAGCGTTAATTCTTCTTATATACTAGTTAGGTATTAATATAATATAGAGATAATTACTTTGCTCATTATTTTTGTGCTTGCATATCGTGCAGTTACGTGCTTGTTCATTTGCGGCGTCAGCAACAAAAACATTGACAATTACATACTTAACAAAAACATTGGGGAAGTATTATTCAGACAATCGGATTCGTAATTTTCAAGTGAAATAAACTTTGTACTAACATTAATTACAATCAAGCGATTCTAAGTAAAAAGTGAATTACATGCCTCTTCTTATAAATGTATACTTAGCTACTACTTAATATAACGCGTAACATAGTTTAACCAACTCAGTACCTAATACCTACCTATCTTCATGTGTGGTTAAAATGAAAAGTAATATCGTATATCATATATTCAATAAACATCACAGCTACTTTAACTTCTAAGTAACCTAAGTATCTTGTAGCGTTAATGCCCCGCACTTGGAGACAGTTAATGATCCATTAACTTTACTTTGATTATTGAAGGGTTGTGTAAATAATGTTTTATTAGAGCATGGCTATGAGGTCGGTAATACAAACTTAAATAAGGATAAGTGAAAAACTGTTTAAATAACATTTAAAATTAATTTTACACAATGTATGACAACCTTTCATGTAGCGGCAAGTATATCAAGACTTTCTGACCATTAACAGCAAGTTAATGACCCATTAACTCTTATAAAATGTCAGTGCAACTGCGCTGACTGTTTCTAAGTTATCAGAGCCAGTTTGGCGTCAGAAGCAACTATTTATGTTACGAAGATTTTAAATATGCGCATAGTTCTATGAAGTTATCATTTACAGTGTGGCTGACCTAGGTCACAACATTACCCCCTAGGGTGATAACAGGCGACGATTTAATTAAACTATTTACTTGAGTACTAATAATGTAATAACATCATGCTGTAGGTAACCAATAACGCTGTATTGTAGTCTAGTAGGTAGGTACTTGTATTGAAGTAGAATGGCCGTTTTAACATTGGAAGATAGCGATGACGACACGATAACTACACGATATTGTCGGACTGGTAGTTTCAAACAATTACTTCTAAACGCTTTCACACTGTGTCGTTGTGTTCAACAGTATCGTCACCGACATTGATTGTCGTGCCGATATCGGCGGACGATACAGTGCGGGGTGAAGCAGATCGCGGGGGGCAGGCGCTGCCCCCCGGACGGCCGTGCGTGGATGTCACTTGCCCCCACCGCACCACATCGCATCGCAAGCACTACTCTGGTTACATTTCATTGCAACAAGACCACAAGACGTTATTGTTTTAAAATATTTAAAGTTTCTATATGACTTTCGAGACTGCTGTGGCATACCGCATGACAATAAGCTGTTGGTTACATCGTATCACATACCGATATCGTCTCGATATCGTTGTCGTCCGAGCTGACGATACGATATAGACGTGTCGGTGTCGTTAACGTCGCAGTGTGAAAACGGCCATTGTTAGTGATTTTTTTGCGTGGTTCTTGCATATTTACAGGATGGTATTATTTGATTTGCTATATTAGTGTGGTGGGTATTGTTTAATGCAGTTGTTTATAAAGGTTCAATACAATTTTAGTTTCCCCTCACCCGTTACGCAAGCTGATCCAGTTTGATACCAATAGAAATTTAATTAGGTATGTTAACATGACAATTAAGCTCTTAGTCAATTTAATCACGAAAAAAAATTGGAAGATCTTATTTCTTAATTAGATATAATCGTATTATGAAACCATTTTTAATAAATAAAATATTCTGTGTTAATAATGTTTGTCATAATAATTCTTAAATATTACTCACAAAAAAAAAACTAAAATTATAGATTATTTGATAGGAGATAAGTGAATTTATTTTTCAAGATTAAAACAATACTAATAAATACAATACAGATGTACGAGCATATTAATTATTTGCATCAATGTACCTATTGATTTAAATTTAATTATGTAATTGCATTTACCACTGAAGCAGTGTTTTTGCAAACTACCAAAGAGTTAGCGCCTTAAAAGCTCATATACATCTGACATTTGGTAGAGCCCAATTAATCCGTTGTCACCAGCAGGCATACAGAACTTACAGAGTGTTTGAACACTACATAATTATTTAATGTGGTATTGGGTAGGTTACTTACCTACTTTTTACCACATGGCACTATGTTTTTTCTGCCCATGGGAAATAAGGCTTTATCCTTAAACTAGCTTCATCTTTCTGACTGACCGACTCAAAAATGCCTTGAAATAAATGCTTTGTGTTTGAGTTTGCATGTATGGATGCTAAACGTTTTCGAAAATCTGTTGGATACTGCAGTATCAGATAGAAACCTAAAATGAGTGCTCAAGCTCTACCTGTGTAGAGTGCGGACACCACATTTGCATTTTTTTTTTTTTAAGTTAGCCTACACTGTCCTACAGCTGAGCAAAGGCCTCTCCCAAATCCTTACAGGCATCATTGCAATATTTAAAAGTAATAAAAAAACAAAACATCACGCCTTGTTTCCCCGAAGGGTTAGGCAGAGGTGTACCTACGAGTATTAGTACACCCACATTTCGCCAGTTATGTTTAAGTTTAAAAGTAATAAATATTACTTTTTATTCACAATGAGGGGCTTGTGGCTAAGAAATAACAGCCGCACGGGGCGATCGATCTGGTTAAGGGGGAAGCGCTAAGGTAGCCCGCGAAATTCAAATTTTCTTACGTTTTTTGCAATTTGCTGGTCAGTGTTAAGTTGTACGTTGATGAAAATATGATTCGCGGTCGTAACAAATATGTATTTACAGAATTATAATCATTACAGTCAGTAATAAAACTTGTTAAGTTAGTATAATACCCAAATGTCAAGATTTCATGAAATAGTAATTCTTGGGGTTTACTTGGTTTTAGAGAGTTGTGTTGATGACTTTAATGATTATAATTCTGTAAATACATATTTGTTACGGCCGCGAATCATATTTTAATCAACGTATAACTTAATACTGACCAGCAAATTGCAAAAATCGTAAGAAAATTTGAATTTCGCGGGCTACCTTGGCGCTTCCCCCTTAAGCTACGCTCGCCGCGGTTGGTCCGTGGATGGGTGACCATCTTTACATATCAAGACCCCTCCATGCCTCGGAAAGCACGTTAAGCCGTTGGTCCCGGCTATCATTGGTGTATCTTTGACAGTCGTTACGGGTCGTCAGAAGCCCGAAAGTTTGACAACCAGTCTTACTAAGGGGTATCGTATTACCCAGTAACTGGGTTGTGGAGGTCAGATAGGCAGCCGCTCCATGTAAAATACTGGTATTCAGCTGCATCTGGTTTGACTGGAAGCCGATCCCAATATAGTTGGGAAAAGGCTAGGCAGATGATTCACAATGGCACCTAAATATTATAAAGTTGTGGGTCAAGTATGCTTTTCTGTTGCTACAGAATAGCTATCAGTAAGATGTTATTAACTGTTATAAATAATTTATTACTAAGGATAAATTAAGTTCCATAGAGATTATGATATTATCTATGGTATAATCCTCTATGAGTGTGAAAATGACTAGGACCTTTTGGTGGCATAAAAACCATTTATGTTTTTTTATAAGGATTATTTAGTAAATATATACCTATTTACATTTAATTAACCATGAAACATTATTATAACCATAAAAAGCAAATTATTGCTTAAGAAAATTATTGTGCATGTATTTATCAATTATTTAGCATTCAATAATGAACAAGAAGAAAATTATAATTTTCATTTTATTTTCTTACATATGCGTTTTATTTTTCTTGATTGCGTTTCTCCATTTTGTCACAAGAAATGGATATCAGCTTTAATGAACGAATGTTATTAATGTTTAATTAATACATTCGATCAAGTATTATTTACACTGTATGTCTTAATTATTGGTAACGTGATTACACAAATCTCGTTTGTGTTGGTTGAATGAATTAAAATATAATTTAAAACACAATGCTGGAACGAAAACATTAATTTAGGGATTTCCACTTCTAGGTTAGTTTTAATAAAAGCAAATAATAATAATGAAAATATATAATAGAGGGGCTTGTGGCTAAGTAATAACAGCCGCACGGGTCAATCGATCAGGTTAAGCTACGCTTGCTGCGGTTGGTCCGTGGATGGGTGACCATCTTTACATATCAAGACCCCTCCGTGCCTTGGAAAGCACGTTAAGCCGTTGGTCCCGGCTGTCATTCGTGTATCTTTGACAGTCGTTACGGGTCGTCAGAAGCACGAAAGTCTGACAACCAGTCTTACCAAGGGGTATCGTTATTACCCAGTAACTGGGTTGTGGAGGTCAGATAGGCAGTCGCTCCATGTAAAATACTGATATTCAGCTGCATCCGGTTTGACTGGAAGCCGACCCCAATATAGTTGGGAAAAGGCTAGGCAGATGATGATGAAAATATATAATAAATGACATAGGTACACCTTTTTGTTTGTTTTGTTACATGGGACATAAACACAACTGGAGGCCAATTCCCGTAACTAAATTTAGAACAATAATTGTGTAGCGTTTACCTACATTTTTGACATTTGATTGTCGCTATACAATTTTTGATAGATTGTAACTGAGATTACAATGCGAATGTTCTTTAAATTACCAGAATTGCGGAATTACCCCCTTGGCGAAATGTTGGTAGACCTCTGCCTAACCCTTGTACCTAACCCTTGCCTTACTTGATCTAAATCTAAGTAAATTTATTATTATTCTGCTAATCGATCAAAACCGAACTGAAATAAGCTCACCTATTAACATTAATTTCTCAATTCGTGTTCTAAATGACATTCCATACAAGCTTTATCTAAAAATACAATGTACAGAAATTACAGATTCTTGAGCGATACACGTTACATTTGTTTGTACTTAGTATGTGCATATTTTCATGGCCGATCCTGTAAGGTTCATGCACTCTTTAGAGTATTTCCGTAACGTAAAGATTGATCCACACTATTAATAAGATCGCTTTTAGCGATAAGACCGCCCATTGTGTAACTCTATGTAAAATTTCTACAATTATATCTGTAATTTTTATGGTTTACATAATAAAGAGTACCTATTCTATTTATCTAATAAGGGGCTACTGGATCAGTTCTTGATAAGGGACCCCCGGGGCAGCTGTGCAATCCGTGCCAGATAGAAGGATTTGATAATAGAAATCCTTCTAGAGTTTTACAAATGAAATGAAATGAAATTGTTTATTCTGTAAATAGGATATCGGAATCACTTTTTCACGTCATATTTCAAGCGTAGGTAATTTGAATTCGGAAGGTTTATTAATTTGCATTAACGATTTTTGAAAAAATATCGAAAAATTCTGCAATAATGATTCCTAATTTAAAAGTCACCTGTTTCAACTGCAGGACGAAACGGAAGATAACCTTCCTTTGCGATGAAACAACAGAACAATTTAAACGGCTCATACAAAAATATTGATGCCCTGAAAGATTCTCAGCAGTAGGTACCGGTACTCTCAGTATAAAACTGTTGTTTTTACTCGTAAATCTTGTATTTTATTATTCCCGCGTTTATAGTTTCCTCTGCAAATAATTGTTATTGATGTGATTTTAAATGAGACATTGATTCGTTTTGCTGACATGTGAAAGATACAAATTAATATTATCTATGTTAATATTATAAATGCGAATAAGCTACTAACTACTCCATTTTTAGTTTTCTATGCGGTTACCGGAGTTACCGACAAAGCCTGCAGAATAAGCAAGCTGAAGTGGCAGTGGGCTGGCCATGTCTGTCGAAAGACCGATGGCCGATGGAGCAGACGAGTCCTGGAGTGGAGAGCGCGTATCGGCAAGCGTAGTGTGGGACGCTCCCAGCTAGATGGACCGAGGAATTTAAAAAGGTTGCTGAGACAGACTGGATGCGGAAGGCGGTCCTCCGCCTTCGGTATCCAGTCTGTCCCAGCCAGGGTGTTGTGGCGCAGCCTAGCACAGGCCTATGTCCAGCAGTGGACTGCGATAGGCTGAGTTGATTGATTGATGCGTGTATCAATCTCTTTAATAATTATGTCGTGCAGTTTACTCTTCCTTAGACATTGAAAATATTACTTCACATATATTAAAATTATGTTCATTCAATCTCGCTGAACACAAGCTTAATGATTTATTTCATTTTACAATTACAATTCTCATGCAAGAAAATGTAGTTAAACTATAGTTGTCATGATTTATTGCACATAAACAATAAGAAGACATAAATGACAAATTATATTTAATAACACAATGAATAATGAATATTTTACAACTAACAAGAATTTATTTTGTAAAATGTAAACGTAGAAATTGAATAAACCTAACGCTGGATTTCAGAATTATGATTAAATGAAACAATTAGTTCGACAATTGAACAACCAACCTACGTATGTATGACAAAACGTTAATAAATATCTGTGGTTCAATCAACTTTTTTTTTTGGTAGGTAGGTACACACAATATTCTGCTAGAAAATGATTTAAATATCCTATTACATTTTACTAATTTGATAACGATGACAGTATTTATAAATTATATAGCATAAATACTTATAAAAAATAGCAATAAGTTACATTTTTAGTTTTTCTCGTACCAACTAACGTTACTATGCTTTGATTTCCAAACACAGATATGACTAATTAGCATAAAATATCAATAACATTGTCTCAATTCTGAATTATAGATCAATAAATTGTATTGATGTCTCAATATTTTAAAGATTTGGTTGAATTAGCAGTCTTGTAACAGTTTCACAATAAAAAGAACAAAAATGTTACAAACAAATATGGTGACGCCTCACTTAGTAGGTAATATTATTTATTGTCATTCGTTAAAGATGAGTTAATACTAGAAGAAATAAGAAAAAAAAGTAGGATATGTGGAGGTGTATTTGCGTAAATATGAAGACATTAGGTAGTTAAAACATTGCGTGGTTATTAATGTATGGTCAATACACGTGGATTCTCTTAAATAGTAGATCATACTTAGCCAGACTTACCAGAAAATGATCGATGGTCTTTAATCAGTTCTTCATGTCTTTATGACGTTTTTTTTTGCATCTAGGTTCATAATTCCAATGTGTAAGTGTTTATACATGCCATATTTACACTCATGAGTTTTTCTACATTTCTGTATCTACGTCATTCCTTACCTTTTTTCTGATAATTTTGGGGTCAGCTTTCAGAGCGGATGTTTTCTGATCTCCGTTATTAAATTAGTGGATGATATATTTATGTTTCTTCCACCAATGTCTACCATGTATTTTATGTGTCCAATAAGACACAAGGAATTTTACGAAACAAAATCGCCTTGTAAAGAACCAAAAGAATGCCTATAAATCTAGTCAAAACACGTAATTTTTCGCTACCACATGCGATGTTACGAATTCCCCAATATTTATGTTAGTTAACGAAACATTTATGTTAATAAAGACCTCCCAGACACTCATTAGAATTTACAGTCGCTAGAAACTGTGCTCATTTTATATTCACGGCACGCGAAGTTCAAGGACGGAGCGAGAAAATTCATTACCAACTGAGTATTTGCACAGAATAGTGCAGAAGGTTGGCTCGGGATACAATGAGCAAAAACGCACGCACACACAGAAACTCTTCACGTAGGTACAGCGAGTGCAAGTGCACTCGCGACTGGCATTCGGTTGAGATTGCTGCCCCGTACGTACTACGTTCGCATCTATGTAAGCGTGCGCCTGTTTTCGCCAGCTGTATGGAGCTGACATTCTGTACCTACACTATTCTGTGGTATTTGCCTCCACAACGTGGTAGTTTCCTCTTTATAATTTGTATATGTATGTAAAGGTAGTAAATAGTACGAAGTTCATTTTCATTAAGGCAGGTAGAATTCCAGGCAGTTAGAATTTTAATTACCTACTGCTGTATTATGAAATGTCACGTTATATATGCCTACTAAACTAAACACGTACACTAAGCCTACAGAGTTAACTAATAAGGTATATGCTATAACTATTTACTATGCCGGGTGAAAATTGTACATAGGTATATAAATGTTTACAACCTAGGCAGACGCAATTTAACGCAGTAATCTAGAACGCTGCTCATTTATGTATCTCGAATTCTCAATTTTCATACTATTCTCAGCTTTGAATCGAGATCATTATTTTCGAATACGGAACTTAATATGATTGTGACTAATCTTAAAAAAAAAACCTGTCAGCTTGAGTTTGAAATTGGAATATCTGCATTCTGCATTCATACTTTATGGGAAAACAGTGCACAAAGGTTGCAAATAGTGTCCTTCAATGGAGTGCACTTATTTTTTTACTGCAACCTTGAAATGCCTTAATACCAGTACATATTTTATGCCGAGCAGCACGAGTATTTGCCAGGCTTTGTGAATATTATTGATCATGTTGCGATATTTTTATCTTATCCTCTTATCACATTGCTTGAGAATATATTGATGGAACTAGGTTACTGGGCTTTACCTGCGTTATATAATAAGTTATCAGTTCTTGAATTTGTCAAGTGTTTTTTATTGTGCTGGACAATGCCGTAGCTACACAGATTATAAAACATCGCGGCAAAAAATCTATTTTTTTTTATTTAAACACTTAATTTGCAACACTATTGTTTCTATTATTGATTCTCACGTGTCACTAAGTAGCAAATACACCTTGTTTTATTTTAAGTATAAACATAGGAATTCATTTCCGTACGCATAATCTTGGGGAAGTCACCGAATCTAAATAATTATTCGCTACTATTTTAATGTGAGCCGTAAGCGTGCTCGAAATTTGAATACGATTTGACAGCATTCGATTGTTTAAACTTTTTATGTAAAGACGAATACGTGCGTCCACGTGATCACCAGTTAAGGTGGGCATTCACGATCAATCCGTCGCGCCATATGGCGTAATATACATCCAAAATTTGACGTGTGAAAATCTAACGTGAATGTTAAAATCCGTTGGCGCGATGCAAAACTCTGGATGTCCAATCGCTCTAATTGACTTTAGTCGATTTGAGCCACGCCAAATGGCGCTATAAGCACCTTAAGGCCGTATTCTCGGCGGGAGCGGGTGGCGGGGCAGCGGCGGTTGCGGCGCGTGGAGCGGAGTGGCGAACACTGACCCGTTCTCGATGACAGCGGGCAGTTCGCGTTGCGTCGCAAAAGCGTAGTGTTGTTTAGCGAGTGTCAGACTATTCTATATTGGTGACCTATCGAAAATTGCTGAAATAAATTCCTCAACGTTCATTTTGGCACTTTTTCGATAAAAATTAAAAGTTGTACAACACTACGTAATCCCAGCGCACAGGCACCACTCGACTGGAGCGCATCGCTCGTGCCTCGCTCCCCGCACCGCTGCCATCGAGAACAGAATTCCATAAAAAACTATGAAATAAAACATTTGAACGCGCCGCTCCCGGCGCCACCGCTGCTGCCGCCGCCCCGCCGCCCGTGCCACCGAGAACACGGCCTAACAGTCATTAACTTAAGCGCAGTTTATTTGTTTTTTTAATACTTTTTCTCGTTTTCTTGACAAGGATTTCGATTTCAAACTAGATTTATGTACAGATTTGTAGTAAATCGAGATTTTAAAGTGAGCATAAAGGATTAAAAAACATAGAGATAGATACTTAGACCATACAAAACACGCACGCACTGTGCAAGATTCTATACCGAAATATCTGCATCCCATAGCGAAAAAACCTCACGAAATTCTATGCAGTGAATGTTGATATTATCATCGATATATACAGACCATTTAAAAGTTTATTTTTTCCTTACACAGCTATAATGTATTGACGTATGTTTACTACTATTTCAAAACAGATTCCCGTGTCAGTTTGTTGCGTAAAATGGAATTCCTTAACGATGCGTCAGGTAAATTAGTATTATTTACGTGACCGCGTGACGTATCCTATGTCCAACTTACAGGTGAAATTGTATTATTAATTACGCCGTGGAAACCCTACCCGTGATTTGGTATTTAAAGAATTTGGTAGAAACATTATTGATGATTTTCCTTTTATACAAATAAATAAGAATGAGTGATATTTGATTCTCATTTGTTTTTACTCGCTAGCTGAAGGCAACACGTGTAAAAAATAAAAACTTACATACAAACACCGAAGAGTCAAAAAAATTCAGGCATGCATATATAATAGAAAGTTTATACCAGAGTTGCCGACATAGCTTGCAGAGTAAGCAAGCTGAAGTGGCAGTGGGCTGGCCATGTTTGTCGAAGGACCGATGGTCGGTGGAGCAAACGACTCCTGGAGTGCAGACCGCGTATCGGCAAGCGTAGTGTGGGACCTCCAGCTAGATGGACCGACGACCTTACAAAGGTGGCTGGAACAGACTGGATGCAGAAGGTGAAGTACATGGTGTTGCGGCGCAACCTGGGAGAGGCCTATGTCCAGCAGTGGACTGCAATAGGCTGAGTCGATTAATTGATTGCCGGAGGCATTCTGGGTGAATTGGAAAAGTAACTAAAGAATTAAACGCCTAATATTCCCATAATGTCTCAATAAAAACCCATCACTACACATTCCCAAAATTATGCCGCAAACCCGTTCATAAACTTGAATGTTTCTAACGAAACTTAAACATTGTCGGCAGTATTCAATCTTCACACGTCTAAACACGCAAGTTACCTAAGGATAATCATCTGGCCTATGAACCCCAGTTTTTGTTTCGCTATATGCCCGGTAGCAGCGATACCTACATATCACGTTACCTAATGGCAGACCGTACGATTATCATTGATTAATGACTTCGTATGGAATCTAGATAACTTCTGTAAGTCGGTAACATCTACGAGTATTTTTTGATGTTAATGAAGTATCGGGCTCAGTTCACGTTTACTTGACCACCTTTTTTCAGATCGGCAAGCATTTATGTAAGTAGGTACTTATTATGTAGTAAGACTCGTCAAGTACTGAAGTTTTATGAGCTATTGTACGTTATGTGTTAGTCAAGAGCATGTAAAATAAATAAAAATACCTAATCTATTCAATCGTTGCGTCTTTGAACGTACCTACGACACAGGCTGAGATAAGGAAATACTTTCTTGTTTTCTTTTATCGCGTAAACCTACCTTGTTGATGGTTCGGAAATTATAAAATGATGAGTATTTTCAGTACCTACGTAAAAACTCTTTTGTGTCGAAGTTTACAGTTGATATTATAATGGTTTTGATAATTTGGTGGTTAATTTAGGTAAATTTGTGGTATTGCGGATTACGGGGAGGTGTTAGGTTTCATTTCTTGAAATCATGTTTCAGTATTGTCCTTGTTTATGGAAGGTTGCTCTTAACCACTATAGAATGTATGTGAGAAATTTTCGATTTGATAGAGCGAACAAACTTTTCAGTATCGGAAAAACCTGACTTCGTTGTGTATTTTTGCATTCTGGGCTTGCGTCTTGTACCTACTTTTGTTTATGAAAAACATAACATCAACTTGTTGTTAGGACAATCAAAACTACAAATTATTTGTACTGACACCTAATTGCCAATGTTTTAGATAAAACTACTAGTAAGTACCTAGTTTCTGTGTAAACCAATCGTTGATAGACCAACGTATTCAATTGTTATTGAAAATCTATTTATATTTTAATCTGTGCTTATCATCCTAGGTATAATAGGTACAAAATAGTATCAGAAAGAGAACGATAATTTAGTAATTAATTAATTAGTTGGGTAAGTAACTGCTTATTACAAATATTATTGATATGAAGACCGCATGGTGTAGGTACCTATACTAAAAAGCCATTTTTTTCCCAGTGATGAAATATAAGGTCATTTTATTATAATAAGCAGGTAGTTTAGTTACGGTAGGTAGATACCTAATGCGACAAAATTGATTAAAAGAAGGAATAATATTAGTAGGTATAATTATTAGTAGCACATTAGGTAGGTACGCAATACATATCATAGTCTTGCTATGATAAGAAATTGTTTATCAAAATCTAATGAATTAAACATCAGGAAATGCCTTACAGAGTAATATGCCTACATATTATCTTAAGAGGCAGCGTGATAATATTATTGTATCTTGTATTTAACAATAAAATATTTATCTACGCGTATGCCTATACAACGTGCCGCTACAATGGACGGGTAGGGCTAGTTGTCAGTAATCATAAAAATTGTAATAAGATAAAATAATTCGTCATCATCTTCCTGCCCTTGTCCCATTTTACTTGGGGTCGGCGCAACACGTTTTCTCTTCCCATTTTCCCCTGTCAAAAGTCACGCTATCATTCACTCCCTTCTCTTTCATATCATTCCTCACACAATCCATCCATCTTTTCTTTGGCCTTCCTCTCCCTCTCCATCCATCAACATTTATATTCATCACTCTTTTAGTCACATGCGTTTCCTCCCTCCTCTTCACATGTCCATACGAAGCCAAACGATTTCCTTTCAACTTTTCTGTCACTGGCGCCACTTTCAAACTTCCCCTTATATACTCATTTTTTACTTTATCCAATTTCGTCACTCCACACATCCATCTCAACATTCTCATCTCCGCTGCATGCAATCTTTTTTCATCCGTCTTCTTCACGGCCCAGCATTCCGATCCATACAGTACGACAGGCAAGATAAAATAATTCGTAAATTAAAAAATTAAAATTTTCAAACAAACTAAATAATCTTTAATTCGCTTAGTTTTTGCTTGTTATTCCCCGCAAGTGACCCCGGAAAATGACCAATAACCTCTGAATGACCTGTGTGCTATAGTTTTTAAGTACAGTTTGCTCCAAGATGCTATTTTAGAAAAGTGTAAATAAATAATAACGTTTAAATGAAATTAAAATATCTTCACAAAATTAAAAACGTGAAGCCGTAGGTATACGTGGTTAAATTAATGTCGCCATTAAAGCAGCACGCTGCTGTATACAAAACAAATACAGAGACCATTGTTTGCGCTTTTCACCTGAAGAGAAAAATTACTTTCTAGTCTTAGGACCAGAGACTAGAGTAGTCTACGTTACTATTACGTGTCTGTAAAATTAGTCATTACTTCATATGCCATCACCAAGAACGAATAAAATTAAAATTGGAATAGACGTTTTGTCTTTTACATTACGTCGGGGATGACCCTCTTGCGTAGAAGTCACTTCTAAATCTGCCGCTCTAATCTGTACAAATCTCACCGTGAAAATGTAGGTACGTGAAGTGAGCTGTCATTCAACCTAAATGACGCTAGGAATTGAGCTCACTTCAAGCTCACTTCACCTAAGTTTTCATGGTGTGTTTTTTAATGAACAGATCGACTGAAACATTTCGTTACTTTTATTAGTTAAGGATATTATGTAGATGCTCATGTGTTTCTCTTTTCTTTTTCAGGTTACCACAGCTTGCCGTCTCTGCGAAGATATTGTGCCTCCTGATGGTGAGTTTTATTTCTTACATTTCTATTATTTTATAACACAGATCATTGATAATCTCATTCTACTCAAATATGGTTTTAATAAATGTAGAGACGCGGTCAAACGTCAAGGCTGTAAGCTTGGCCATTTTTGCTTAGAATAAATTGATTTTGTTCCTAAAGCCCCAGTTTTGGAATATTTCATGTCATAAAAGTTCAAGTAAAACAACCTTGAAATAATCTGACAGTAACGTGGTTTTAATAAAAACCGTAACGTCGAATGATGAAAAAAATAATTATGATGATACAAAATTGCGACTTCTATTAACAAAAAATAGCAATGACATAAGTAAAATAATAACAAGCGCTAATCTTTAGCGTGACCTGTTCTCTTATCTTCCTACTTTATTGCATTCAACAGGTTTTAAAATAATAAATTGTACTGCATTAATAGACATCGAATTAGTACCTCATTTAGCATAGAACATAAATTTTAAAACTAATTCTCAATTAATCTGCGATAAAATAAATTAAGTGTGATCATAAAGTTTATTAATGTTGTGAGAGGTTTTAATTAATAAATAAAAATAAAGTCAGATGCTTTGAGGTTATCGGGTGTAGTCATAAACTTATAATTTGAAGCGTGGTAGTCTATAAAATTCGCTACTGTATAATTATAATCAATTTGGTTGAAATGAGTGGGATGTTTGAGTAGTAAAATAATTTTTTGGAAAGTGACGCTAATATGCCTATCCTATATCTACCTAATCTTCTCTTTAGCAACGAGTAGCTGTAATAATTCGGACTATATGTACAACATGTCCCGGAATTAACTCACAACCTCGTAAGGGGTCATTATACCTACTCATCATTATGAACAACTTTTACTATGGGACCAAACCTGAAATTATGAAAAAAATTCAGCTGTTCACTACATTTTGACGAGTTATACGAACATAAATGCAGGTAACAGCTGATTTTTTGTAAGTAAAAGTTGTTCATAATGATAAGTACAATGACCCCTTAAGAGGTTGTGAGTTAATTCCGGGACATTTTGTAGAATTTGTCACTATGTCAATGTTTAAAATCAAAGACCGAAAAGGTTATTTCACTTAACAACTCAATTATCAAAGTTGGTAAAATTCAAATCAAACCATTACTTGACACACATGAAACCATTAGTATGATTTCCAAATAAAATTTCTCACTCGATGATTGAAAATTAGCATGAAGTGTGGATTTGCCTGATTCGCTCCTATCTAGGTTAGGTATACTCATAACCCAAGTATGTAAGCTCTTAATAAAACCAATTTACGTAACACGTAAAAAGGTCAGTTATCCGGTATAAAAGGATTAGTAATTTCAATCGTAGCCATCATTTTATTCACATTAGCTAGGTTTAATGAGAAAACGTCTGCCGGTTAGCCGTGAAGCGCATACGACGCGATATAGTGCGATAAAAGTTCTGAGAAATACCTCTAAGCACAAAATGCAGCAGGTAAAATTCCACACAAAATGTGCCATCATTGCATTACAATGTTAATATTATTCTGTGAGATGCTCTATTGATCGCATCATATTCTAATTTACACTTAAAGCCACACAAAAAATAACCGAGGAAATACCACTCCATTACGGAAACACGTCATACTTCAGAATAAATACAATTAATTCTAAGATTGCATATTCATCTTGTCTATGAAACGATAACATAAAATGTAATTATGTAAATATTTCGACAAGTCAACAATTAAGATTAAGAACACCGAGGTTGAGTAAATAACTAAGCTTCGGTATTTCCAATTTGTAATCCGCGTTTGAGTAGGTTCCATGTAGCATTTGTGCCTATCTTAGGCATTTGTAGCTTTAACAGAGCCTACCTGAATATATTTCCGATGGTTGAAATCAATCTGCATTATCATAATTTATCAGCCGTTAAATGTTAGAAACTGTTTTTATCATGCCATTGGCGTAAGTACCTCTGAAGGAGTTCCTCAAGGGACTGTTTTAGGCCGTTTGCAAGGAACGATGCTCCGCGACCTTCTGACTGCAGAAGAGTATTATTATGCTTCGTATTATTTTCTTGAACCCGAATGTGTTTGTGACTTTCAATGTTTTGTATATTTTTCGTTATCATTTATAATTTAATTATGACATATTTTTCTTTAATCTTCTTTCTCGTGATTTCAAGTAGGTACGTTCACAGTATGCATCCTTGGCTTATCGTCTTGCAATTTAAAGCATTGTTTTCTTTTCAATATTGGAACACCGTGACTGATTAGCGTTTACTTACAAACAAACTTACAATTTATTTTCTTGTAAATTATAAACATGTTTTGTAAACTTGTTTTCAATTTGCAAATAGGTATTGTGTACTACGGAATATTTTTGTAGTACCTACTAAGTGGCTGCACAGATTGTGCAACAAACCGCAGTATTTTAGTAGTTCTGTGCTTTGTTTACAATTAAGCTTAGAAACTTGTACTACAATATCTACAGCAATGGTATTTAAAATATAATTATTAGGTAGGTACTAGTAAAACGTCTTAGTTGATGAAATGTACACACACAGGGTGTAAGGCACATCGACGCGCAAACTGTAACCATGAATTCAGTAAATGGTTCTAGGCACATACACAAGGGTTGCAATATTTGGTTGGTTATTAAAAATAAAACAGATGTTTCATACAAAAGTGCTATATACCTACACGGTCAAAATACATGAAACAACAGTTTATTTTTAATAACCGATGAAACATTTCTACACTGGGTGGTGTAGAATCTTGTGCTGAATTCATTCATTCATGGGAACAATTTGGGCGTCGACGTCCCTTACTCCGTTTATATGAAGAGCTGTTGGTTTTGAGGCTTCTTTTTGAACGGCTTTCTTTGGAACGATCACATTGTTTACTTAGTTCGATTTGCTAGCTTGTCTTCTAACAGGTATATTAATGTTCTTGATTGTACACAAATATACTTCAGGGTTCCGCATTCGTTCGATACGGACGTCTAGACGTTGACGTGACGTGTCCCGCCGTCACTATCAGACGCACGACGATAATAAATCAATCATTCACTCGTTTAATTAAATCAATCAATTATCTGTTCAGTAACGTATATTGATTTGCGATGTTGATTATTATTAGGGCTTTTACGCTTGTTGAGATATAAAAAAAAGTTGTGAAATATTGTTTGATTTAAAAGTACGCAATTTTAGCTCTTTTTCTACGAATCTACAAGTTGTATAATTTCTATTGATCCTCTAAAATAATGTCGTCAATAGCTTCAACGATTCTTCGAAACGGTAAAGTTAGTATTATTACCATTACAAAATTGACTTCCTAATTCCAGTGAATAGCAGAGTCTGTACGTGACTGCGGCTTAGTCGTTGTAATTATCACATGCGCCACATACATTATTATCGTCAAAATATGAAAGTGTTACTAAAAAACATCACGTGAATTGTACGTCAGAAAAAAACATCGTACTTTACTGGGAAACTATAAAATTGGGTAGTACGGAAATGGGGCAAACAAACTAAGGCTAGCAATTACATGAAAGCCAGTATATCTGTTGGATTTGCTTTGCCTGAAATGATTGCACTCGTAGAAACACCCGTAGTTCTTATTGACCATAGTCAGGACAGGGCTCCGGGCTATATTAATACTCCACTGCTAGGTAATACGTTCGCTTGATAAAATCATTAAGCTCTTACAACACACGGATACAACACTTACCTCTAGCCCTATAATCGAGTCTAAAGTAAAGTCTAATAAGGCTAAAAAATCTATTAAAAGTTGTAAAGGATCCCTGTTTTTCCGCGAACACATCATATTCAAAGTACGGGACATCAGCGACTTTAGCGGCCACCTATCATTTGCCATGATTACATACGCAAACACTCCACGCTGTCCGATGAAGAAATTTGCTCTTATTGAATACCGCCTATTACTAGTTTTTCAATTACAAAGCCTGCTATAAAACATGGGTTATGTTATTATGTAATATTAGATCGTTTATGATAAGGTTCAATTTCTGTTTTGAATAGGTCTACAATATTCAGACCTTCATCGATATTGATTTGTTGTAGGTGTTTTGATTCTTGTCATTCAATTTTATAGATTTGTCTTTTGGCTCGTGCTTTACATCCAGCTTTAAGATTATAAACACAATATGCTTATAAGTACCATTTTTTCAAACTGTTAACGAATTTTCGTAAAGGTTTCCATAAAATATCCTATTCCGTCCCTGTCTTTGCACTTCTGAAGTAACTTTATGAAGCCTGAGTAACTTTATTCTATGACAAAAACTGTCGATAAATACAAATGTGCAATAAAAAAGGGGCATAGATTTTATAGTTCAAAGTCCAGTCAGATGTTAACTAGGATTATTATTCGACTGATGATACGATAATCATACTAAAAGCACGATTTAGGGCAGCACTAATTATAAAGCAAACTGCATATCTAGCACGACTGTTTAACGTGAAAACTCATGTATGTGGAAGGAAAATTTTCATTTAATTAGAATTTTGATTTACAACCTTTCTATTTATTTATAATAATGATTACATGTGGGTGTTACTATAGGTATACCTCTGCCTAACCCTTCGGGGACACAAGGCGTGATGTTATGTTATGTTATGTGGATGTACTATAGGTACACCTTTGCCTAACCCTTTGGGGAAACAAGGCGAGATGTTATGTTATGTAATGATTACATTGTCAGGCTGATAATGGATATTTTATGCTTAAGCAACCAGTGAAATTAAATCTTCTATTAGTAAGGCAACGTTATGGGCATTACCTTACTCTATCAGCGTTTTTTGAGGCTTTCGTGTGTATTGTTATTTAAACCTTCATTAATAATTAAATGTGCATCGTCATTGTCATCTTTTTTCACCTTCCTTAATTTTCCACAATTAAATTGACCATGTTTTACATCCATACGTATACCTATAATCTTATATATCTCGGCACTATCCGTTTTAGTTCGCTAATCTGTCTATTTCCATGTGAAGGTCTCCACTTGAGAACACTCGACATTTCGGCGACACATGTCCTGAATCTGGGTTATCAGAATCAAAAAGTCTATTGATACCAAGTGCATTGATACCAGTAAAAGCAGCGTGTGACTAATGCTTATGTATGTGTGCTATTCAAAGTTCATTCTATGACAGGCCTATGCCAGGCTGTTGTTGTACAATATCGTGTCCTAAGTTTTCGCCATTCTTACATATAATACTGTCGAAGCTTATCTTTGATTCCCACAAAAGGTATTAAATATTAGTCATTGCTCCATTCTCTTTTCTTGGTAGATCTGATTTACAATAATTAATATACATATGTATAAATCACATTTGTATTACAGAATAAGTAATTTCCTCTACGCAAGAATTACAGCCGATATTGGGCTGTTTACTTCAAAATTTATCTGTTACCCGGTATCGGTTGACGTACCTACCTATGAAATCGATATGTAAACGTTTTAATATAATAAATTGAGCAACATTTGTTTTGCATTGACATTTTGGAATGCAGTCAAATATTATATCTGATCTATTCGATTCAGGTAGGAGGAAGCGCTCAAAACTAAAAATGTTTTTTTTTCTTTTAATAAAAATGCGGAAGTATGGATTGACGCTTTACGTGCTGTTATGCTAATTTATATATTTTTAAACTAACACTAAAACTGGCTTATTTATGAGTCCATGAACTTGGACATAAATCAAAAATTAAAAAAAAAGAAACCCGATCCAAAATAATTACATAAATATCATCTTCATTTTTGATTTTCTAATTCTCCTTTCTTCTTTTCTACAATTAGAGAAAAATAACAATAATTGGTTTTAATTTCAGCCATAAGGTTTAATTAGGTTTCAACGGTTGTATATATATATATAATGTATATATATACATAAAAGAAAATATTAAGAATAAGTAAAGAATCGTCCAGTAAATTCAAAACATTTTTATAAAACACTAACTTTACAATATTGTATAAAAATATATGTGGTATTAAAGTAACCTGCAACATTACCATAGTAAAACAATTATTATCACGTTATCTTGTTGCGTGTGTGGCCGGTCTAATCCGTAAGTAATGATATGTTGATAAGGATTTGGAAACCAAACTGATCTTCATTGTGAGGTCTCACTTGCAGCTTACCATCATCCTTTTTGATGGAATTGTTGAAAGTGGACGGTTAAGGGAGATTTTTGGTATCATTACCAGAAATTACATGTGTGTGTATACGAGTATATATATATCTTCAACAACAGATTCTTCTTTTAGACCATTGAAGTGTTCTGAATCGGTCTTCTTTTTCTTTTCGTGGAACTACCTACTGAAACTTTGTCCGTCCAGTAGATAGCTACCGGGACAACCCTGTCATTTGCCTCGTTCAAATTCTAAAAGGTGCAAGTGGTAGTACATGATGAGCGGGAAAATCATTTCTGAAGCGGTGAAAATATTTTAATAAAAATCTCTAGACCGCAATTTGATGCTTTAGATACCTACATAAGCAGATGTTATACCAACCAGAAACTTTTTGTCATCGTATTTGTAAAGAGCATCTATACCTAAACGGTGATGCAAGTGTTAGTACTTCTTGCTCTTCAACCCCGCTTGGGGAAATGTGTGAAAATAAATCATCTAAAGCCATAAAGCATGAACTAGTGAAATCTATCCAGACCGTTTCACTTACTTTCTATTTATACAATATTGAGGTGACCTGTACATGTGTCAGACAGATAGCACCTTAATCGACCGTTTCGAGCTAATCCACAATTAACAATTTTCAATAGAGAAGTTAGGAAGTGATTACAATGGATCGATCGGATTTAGGTCAGGCGTGTTGAAAAATTAGGTTTTGTCTACAAAAATGTCTATTTCATAATAATATTTGATAAACGCCTTTTTATTATAGGGATTTTATCAATGTCGACATTATATTCAAAAACTTTATGAGTCATTTTTACTTATAAAATTTCCAAAGATCAGACAAAATAAAAAGGCAGTCAAATGTATGAGTAAAACCTAACACGTTTTTGTCCGTCCCAAAATGGCGTAAATCCCTCAATAAATTTTGATGAACCCGGATTTTATAGACAGACACAATAAAATGATAATACCAGTCATGTCCGATAAAATTTTCTTTTTAACCCATCAACGTAGGTAGGTACTTATAATATGAGGTGTGACTGAGAAATCACATTATCGATGCCTGCAATGAAAATCACACCTTCTAGATATGAATATAAAATACAAAAAACTTGGTATTTAGAGTTTCTACGTAAATATAAAGTTCTTTCTATTTACGATACACTCCTGTCTATTGTATTTTTGATTTTGTTCCTAATTTAAAAAAAGGTTGATTGATGTGTTTCAGTATTTGGGACACAGTGCTATAAATAATAGGGTTCTATTTAAAAAGCAACCTTATTTAACTTCGCTGGGATCTGGCACATGGCGTTCTGATTTAGAAGCATCAAAGCTTTACCGACTTAAACCGATAACTTCCGAAAAACAATCATAAGCTTACACAACATGATAAGCAGCTAATTAAAAATCAATTTCCGAATTACTAACTAGCACTGAAGTACCTTTTCAAAGTACTGAAGATTACATGCTATTGAACACCGGTATCTGTGCGCTGTACCGTGAAAATTTCCGATACACTTAATAACGGATAGTTTTGGTTGCTTGACATGTAATCAAGCGTCAATAATGCGTTTACTCGGGTCGGCCAAGATAAGCCCAATGACAAAACGATCAGTGACCTCCAAATACACGATAATTGCATATATGGATGGTATCGACCTTCCTCTCAATACATGTACCGTAAACATGATTTGGTGAATGCTAATGTGCGTAGACACTGTTAGTTTCAATATGAAAGTTGAATGAATCGATGAAAATGTTTTGGGTAAGAACAAACCAAATTTTACAGCATAAGCATAATAAGTCTATAATGTTCCCACTGCTGGGACACAGGCCTCCTCTCTTCGATAGGGAGTGGGCTGAAATCTACCCACGCGGGCCCAGTGGAGGTTGATAGGTATCACAAGTCTTCGAATTTTTAGTTCTAGGACATGCCGGTTTCGCCACGATTTCTTCTACGTTTTGAGAGGAGTGGTGATGAAATAACTTACACAATGTAATGCGCCTGTCTGGATTCGAACCTACGACTTACAACTCGTATGTCGCGGTCGTTACCATTGGGCAACCACTGCTCGCAAAAAAAATTTACAGATCACTTGGAAATTCCAATTCTGAAAGACGTAAAACACATGTAAATATAAAATATCCTAATGCAAAAAAACTCACAAAACCAAGTTGAATACCACAGAAACAAATCATCGAAATAAATTAGTTCTCTAAATATTTATGTCGTGGTGTGTAACGCATAAATTACATGGTTACGACATTAAGATATGATATCTCGATTAATTATCTTAATAGAATCAAGTGTACAAAGTTTAATATCACATGATGCTACAACTAATTGAGATAAACATACATTTATTTATTTACTGTAAATATGATTACGGTTTATTGCTGTTGGTGTGACTAGCTATATAAGATCATACTTTACCACTTTATTCAACATCAATGAAAGATAATATTCCTTACTTATTAAAAGTATATGAAAATCTCCGTAATTTCCATTACATAATTAACTCTCACATCGTATTTGGAAACAGGACCGTTATTTTTAAGTACGACTCGTTTTGACGTGATATGATTATGTGTCAAGATTTAAAAAAACCAAAAATATTTTCTGTTAATTAAAGTTTCGTAATGCAAGCTCTCAAGTTGTACACGTTTCTACAAAACTAACAACCTTATCTATCTCATTTGCATTACATGTATTGGTTTTACTAAATTGCTATGGCTACGACAACAATCCGAATAACTTAAACATTCAACACTAAAAAGTAAATGTGGTATTGTTTACAAAAAGTTCACGTGAAATGCAATATGGCTGAATAGTGACCGCGTCGCGGTAGCCTATGCTTTCCCACCTGAATATGACACCGCTCGTACAGTTATAAAAGGACCTAAAACGAATGTAGATAAATAAGAAAAATCAACTTTGATGGACATCTAAATAGGATTTATTATTGCCTAAACGTCGCAATTTGAACCCTTAGTCTGACGGATTAGCTGAGCACGGCTGACCCATTAAAACGATCGATTGTTTCCTTATTGTGGTGCCTGCGACGCGTGGTGCTAGTAATAATTACAAAATTCAATATGACTATAATATGTGGTAGTATTTTCTCCGAGCGCACGTAACACCATTTGAAATATGCAAGCACCGAGATTATCACTGCATGGGCGTGTGTGTGTGTAGTTGTTGCATTATAATTTGATTAGTAATACTAGATATCACACGTAGTAATTTAATCATCTGTGAGTATTCAATGTAAATCTAGATCTGGCTGTGGAAATTAGAGGGTATTTTCGTCGTGTTTTGGGGTTAACGAGTAAAATATTCAACATCTCAACTCGTGAAGTTCGCAAGGTCATAGAAGATAGGGTTTGATCAATATCTGCGTAATGAGGTGTCGGTCGACACTGGCGCCATTAAAATCCCGGTGAAAGCACCAACAGAATAAGGAAACTAATTTAAACGACTTGACACTTAGCTGTTAGAGTGAGGTGGAATGGACCACACGCAGCAAAAGAGTGTTGGAAAATTTCTCTATAGCATCAATACTAACTTTTACATCACGCACTTTCCTTTGACTAGGAGTATTATCTTAATCAAATGCCAATGAAACCGCAGTCCGCCTTATAACCTCCGTTTTCTTGTATCGAATTTTCAATACTGAATTAGTTTTCCTGTACGTAGTAATAACACGTTTGTGTTACGTCACTTATGTGACACAGTCTTCAATCATTAAAAATCGTGAGTAATCCTTGCGTAAATCAGTGTTTTACGGCACAGTGTTATCGCGTCGTCAATTAAGCATGACCATCAGTCTGTTTGAACGCCGATAGCGGCGAAAATATCCAGTTCTGTGTTTCATTACGAGAATACACACAAAATGGCTCAATAAGTTCATGAATTTAATGGCCATAGGTAGTCTTGCTAAATGTTTATTAAGAGATCTTGTCGTGCTTGGTAATTTTCATAATTATCACCCTTACAAACCTGATTCACGATAAGCTGGATATATTAGAATATTCTGAATCGTTTGTGAATTTATTCCTGCCCTCCATCAAATTGAAATCTTATCTTGTGCTGTTCGTTCTTCTAATTGTGCAATCAATTTGTTGATTCGAGATTATCGCTGGTGTTTATAATTTTGATTACATCGGTGGTTTTGTTTGTGTGCAGGTGGTGATCTGCGGTGCGGTGCCATCGATGGTCCGGTCGGTTCGCCTCTACAGCCAGTGCTCCCATATGTACGTCAACGTGTTTCCAAACGGTACCGTCATGGCTCGCTCCGATGGAAACGACCAGCGTAAGTACCTTCTGTATTTTCAATTTTACATCCTAGTTAATATGTGACTTTTACTGCATACTTTGCTAAGGACATCAAATCCTCATTGTGAGAATACTAATAAAGTTGAATGCAGTAAAATTACCATCATAACTGTGATTATAAAACTAAACAACGTAGGTGCACTTAAAATTTAGTTGCTACAATAACAAAGCGTAAATATTAACAGATATGCTCTATTTACAAAAATACTGCTCAAACACATTTATTTATAATAAATGAAACGGTATATGTACAATTAAAACTGATAAAAACAAAAAAATGCATGGCAAATTCAGGTTGTAAAACTAAATAGATCCTGACAGTGCAAAGTAAATATGGGATATGATTCACGATGTCCGATTACAATTATCAATTACCCCCAATTGAATTACGAACGCGAGGACAATACAGACATTAGCTGTTGAATAAGTAATGCTATAATAGACGACAATCAACCGTTTAGTTCGGAAGTGGTTGTTATGGAGCAGAGGTATACAAACCGTGGGCCGTATATCTTATTTAATGCTACAGGGAAATTTGTTCGTGTTAAATAGGAAAAAAATTGCTGGCTACGGCTTTTGTCGTTATTTTCACGGCAATAGAAGTTCAATATTAATTGGAGAAATTATAGTGAAAAATAAACTTTGTTGTGTATATCAAGAAAATGGAGCTTCCGGTATAATTGGCTGCTGCCAAGTCTATAATATTATTGAAAAGGTTGAGTACCGCTGCTGTAGGTGCCAGGTGTGTCCTTTCGCTTGCATTTATTCAGTCGCCACCTGAAAATAAAACCAAAATGATAAAAAAGTTTACATATTTACAGCTGCTTATTCTCGCGGTAATAGTTAAAGACTCAGACGGGGAATTCCATGAATAATGGACTGTGGACATAATAAATTAATTGCCTTGTCTGATGTTGAGTATTGTGTTAATCCTTTGACAGATACTTCATGACCAATTAAGAGGACTGACATGACTTAGGGTTTTTTTGTTTTGATCATGTTAGTAATCTCGGAAATGTAAATCTTAGGTATATACTCGTACATTTATAGAAAATGTATATTTTTCTATCATGGACGATATGGATTTCTACTGCCATAACGACCAGAAACGTTTGATCCTATTTAGGACAAGGCCCAGCATTGTCCCCTTTGGAAACCCTTAACACACATTTTCACCCTCAGTAGGATAGGCAATATAATTTGATAATTTCAACTTTACTTATACATGAGGCCTAAATGTAACACTAGGAACCATTCTTAAACAAGTAAAGAAAGTTACACAAGAAGTGGAACTCAAAGATGTAGGTACTATGAAGGCTGCATTCGCTAACACAGTAAAAGCACGCGGTGTAATAGTGTGTAGGGGCTAGACGTGAGAAACTATAGGAATATGTCAATACTTGACGGGTCAACGGCCAGTCACCGCAACAGGTACAGACCACTGTGCGATATAGTAACGGGTACAGCATTGCTACGAAGTTATGACTGTGAAATGTGACTGTTCTTAGCGTTTCGCATATTTATACCTGGTTTATTGATGAAAAGGACTTAGTTTCAAGGATTTCTTGGATTCCAATAGCTTTTTACTCGATAAAGCATGCTGCTTTAGTATTTTCATTGCTTTGTTTGTAAACGAGGTCCATCCGCACTGTCAGGAATCTAGTAATGGCTATAGAGTCATGCTGTTATGTTCATTTAGTGTTTGAGACATTTGTGTATGTTTGCTTTTTTGGGTACCTAGTATTTTCAGTATTTAGATGCATGTGGGACTAAAAAAATCAAACTACTTCGAGGATTCTTTGAATTTAGGTTTACTAATAATTAAATCCAAATTATGAAATGACAGTAAAATTTATACAGATCCTAAATGTCTTAATAGTCACCAATTTGTATAGTCATGCGTTATTATTAGATCCTCAAGTGCATAATGAATGAATTCTGTTATAAACTTTTAGTACAATAATTTATAACAAAAAGCCGCTTGACGGTGTTTTTTGTTATAAACTAAGCGTAATTTAAGTCTTAACAAATTTTTGGTTATTTTCTAACATTATTCCTCCCAGTTCCAACAAAAACATTTGCAAAAACTCCCCTAATGACATCGGCGATAAATCGACGACTTTTTCTATTTATACAAGACTTGGCTTTTAAGTTGAGCTTGGCAAGTGAAGGGCTTTCGTTTTTTCTATTATTTGACGAAAGTAGCGTTTGCGAATATGTAATACTATTCTTACTTGCGAATTACTTAATGTTTGTGTTAGGACGACGCAACTGTGAACGTCAGCGCTTGTTTAAATTTGCTTTCACCTTTCGCTATTTTTGGACTTTACTTATTACACGTATTGCGAAGTGTTTGATGTAATACCTAGCTTTTACTAACATTTCTTTTTTTTTTTAATTTCCTAACATAGGTACTAAGGCAAGATTTTATCCTGAAATTGTTACCGTCGTTCCTGAGTTGAAATTATTTTCAGAATCAGCTTACACTTCATTTTGAAATATCTGATTGTATTTCGCGCAAATTGCATTTTAAATGTTCATTATTTTATTTTAGCTAGCGTTGTCTGGATAAGTGCCAAGTTCTGCTTTCCAATTAAGTCTTCTCTTTTTGCTGTTGCTCGTACTATCTTAAAAGTAGAGGCACTAAAATATTCAGTGAATGGATGGAATTCATTTCAAGATTTTGATCAGTACTTTTCTACGTACTTAAGTACCCGTATTGCTGGCATATTATAATTAGTAAGCGCAAAAGGATCTATAACCGAAATCACAGAAAGGAATTTGATGATTACAAAGCACATGCAGGTATATTGTTGTGGTGTCTTTTATCTAATTCTGTTTAACTTTCAGCTGTATGTAAGGTGAAACAAAGTTGAAATTGTTCCCTAGAGTGATTTTAAGTAGTTTGTTTATGCACAGCGCGCCATCTTACTATTGTGAAGTTCACATTACATCGTACGACGGTCGTACAACTAGTGACCCAATAATGTCTCCGACAGTTTCGTATCAGCATTTTGACACGTAATTTAATTATGAAGATGGTTGCTTTATAATTGCGTCACCCACGCACAGTTCATTACAAACTAAATCGATCATAAATTCTAATATCAAAATTACCACTTATAAAATACCGACGCTCAATAATGTTATACATTACGTACATTTTTTACATAACATCAATAAATAATACAGAGCGGAAAGCCATTAATTTAATATGAACAATAATCGCGTGAGAATAAACATTTATTTGTTGCCAGAGTAAAAAATTTAATCACTTGACCCGTGTTAGCATACGTGTTAGTTGTGAAGCAATAAAAGAAACTACACAGCCAATATTAAATTTAACGATTTAATACTGCATCACCAGTTTAGGATGATCTTTAGAATATGATTCTTTATATCAAAGTACTAATGGAATGTGGTTCAACTGAATTTGGTCAGTTGTACTCTCTGGACACATTGCACCGCCTACCACCGAATACTGCGTGAAATATGTGACGCTTTTTAATTAAAATTAGATTCGAAGGCACTGATAACGAAATTTAATTATTCCCATCGTGTTAGAAACAGCGACTGGTTGCCTGGTTGGAACTAACGGCAACAGTGCGGACGCCTCGGGCTTTAAAAATATATTTTTGAAAATGGAATGTGGTTAAATATTTATGACGCTTTGTGTCACCAATAGACAGGTTTAAAAACAAATGGGATTGATTTTATTAATCGATTAGTAATTCAAATGTGGAACACTGGAACATGAATCAAGTTCTTGTAAGAAACCAGTTACTATTTTTTTAATTTACTTTCAAATGATGTCTACATAATAAAGAAAAATAATACTTGAAAATGTCATAAATAATTTACTGAAATTACCACTTAAAGTACATTGACGAGATTAATGCAAAGTAAAAGAAAATTCTTAAATATCTGCATAAACGCTTTCGTCTGCTCTTGCCGTACATAGACGTCTTAACAATAAAACTTCTATTATGTCTCGTTCACCGTCCGCGAAAGCTTAAAAATAAAAAAAAAAGTATCGAAGGAAAAGCGTAGCGCGTAGTCTATAATATCATATTCAGTTCTTTCTGTTTAAAACCGTCTTCAACGGAAACCACAAGCTCTTAAACTTCGATAACTCACACGATGGTATATTTTTTGTGGCAATTCATCGAAATATTGTTTGGCGGAACGAAAATTATATAAAATCAATCGACGTAGGCGGTACGGCGCCTACCTAAATTAAGTTGTTACGTTTAAAACATAATAATAAAGACCCATAAGTTCCTCTGTTTCGCAAAAAATATACCACACGCGCGATCCTCAGCTTCAATAATGTGGTATAATCTAATAGGAAATTAATAATGTAATTTGCGCGCGCTTCGAAAAAATAACAGACGTTCTAAATTCGAATATTTTTTTCGTTTGCGTTTAGAAACCCCTCTAGAGAAACAGCAAGAATGTTGGATGACTTTTTGTGAATATGTGTAGAGAAACAAAAAATGTTCCTTTTTTAAATAAAGGTAGTGATTATAAACGGTTTGTTTGCAGTAGTTAGCCACAAGAAACTTGGTGATAACGTTTGATGTTTTTGTTAATAAGTAGGTAAGTAGCGTGACTTGCACACACGTTTGTGTTACTTTTTCTTCTAATGGTAAGAAAACAATATGTCAGTAGTGCTCTTCAGTGCTTTATTGATACTTTTTTATTAATCGTTAGTGTGTTTTTTTTTTTACAAATAAACACTTAAAAATGATAATAATTTTGTGTTTTTGTTGAAACTATATTTTAAATGCTATTTAACCAGTGATGTATTATTATAACGTGTTTCCATACGACATTAAAGTTTTGATAACTAATTTATTCTGATAAAAAATATTTCACTATAACACTAAGATTAATTTTAGTAGGTACTGCTACAAAGCACATTTTTCGTAAACAAAACATTGCAGTAGTTTTATTTAAGCCCACTAGGGAGTCAGCTTACATTACGCCTTCCACTCTTAATAATATTTCTTAACAAAACCATGCATGCGTCACAATAAACTGTGTGTCAAAGTTATTTATCAACGTTTTTATTACGTATTTCAATTAATACTAGTTGATAGGAATTTCAGGCACATTAATTTATCAAAATAGCAGACAGATACAGTTTATCTGTTGTTTTATTGCTGTTATTATAACATGTGTTCAACAATTACTCGTTGGGTGGTCTTGCGTGTATTTCCAGTGTTGATGTCGCGAAAAAAAACCGCTGTTTTGTAAACATTCGTACTTTGTTGGATGTGTTATTGTTATTGCGAAGGGAATGCGTAGTGTGTGCTTTTTTTTGGCCGCCACTTTATTTTGATTCTCGTTGAAAGTGCTTAATAATCCTTAATTAAAATTATGTTGTCGGTATTCAAAAAAATATGTACATATATATATGACACGAAAATACCATGAAATAATGTCACTAATAAGGGAAAAATATTGAAAAAACTGTTCTCAAGGTCAATAATGTGACTCAATTATATTCCTAACAGGAGATAAGAATGTTGTTATTAGACGCTACTATAACGTTTTCCCTAAATACATGCGAATAACAATTTGGTGCCTATCGTTTCGAACCTCTACACAATAATGAAAATTTCTAGAAAGAATACCTACCTGCATAATAGCATAATCAGCCTAAAACGTTCCCACTGCTGAAACTCAGGCCTCTTCTCGATGAGCGGGACGGCCATAATCCACCACGCGGGCCCAGTGCGGGTTAGTAGATGTCACATGTCTTCTAATGTTTGGTTCCCACACATGTCGGTTTCCTCACGATATTTTCCCTCACCATTTTGAGTGGTGAATTGCCAGGGGACTGCCTTTTTCGATAAAGATGTCGGTAGGTATTTGTAGTAAACTTTATGAAATAAAATAAAATGCTTTTTAATGTTTTAGCATGTTTAAGTGTTAAAAATACTTATGAAATACCGAGGAATATTTTTATGCTAGGTAACTATTTAGTCGGTCGTCCGGCGGCGAGATGGACAGACGACATTCTTACCATCGCGGGTAGAACCTGTAGGAGGTTGGCACAGAAGGGTGGGGATTGGCACATGAAAACCTCTGTTTTCATGTGCTAATCCCTACCCTCTAGGCCTCTGCCTATGCTCAGCAGTGGGTGAAAAAAGGCTGTGGATGATGATGATGAACTATTTAGTATTCGGTGATCACACCCCGAAACTGCAATTAGAAGACAAGTAAGACACACATCGTACGCAACGTGTAGTACCTAACTATTTATTGAGAGCAGTGGTGATGAAATAAATTACACAAAAAAATGTGCCTGTCTGGGTTCGAACCCATGACCTACGACACGTTAGTCGGAGCCGTTACCACTGGGCCACCACCGATCTCTCTAAATGTATAATATCTACTTAATACGATTGTGTGTTTTATTTTATTTAGTCACGCGTGATAAAGGAAACTCTGTCTTTACAATCAGGAAAACTGTTAAAACATCATATAAAAAACGATTCTATCGTATCTCAAGAGTTTCGGCTGAATTTGGCATTTATCTACATATGCGTCTGACCTGATTCCGATTGCCGTGACAATCCATTCCCATCCATATCACAACAGCGTCAAGATAACGTAATACAGTTCCGATCACTCTTATTTTATAAGTTGTAGAGATTATTTTTCCTTGCTTGAGTTACATTGCAAAGATTGTCAATGCAATATTGACATAGTTTTTTTTTTTAAACCGTCATGGATTTTACCCACTCCCGTTAAGTTTAGATTTGTTAGACAAATTAGTCATATTAGGTATATCATTACTAGGTCAATTTGTAGGTGAACGTGTGTCTTTGTTTTCAAAGTAAACAAAACATAACTATATGTATGTATTCTAACCTATAGATATTTGTAGCAATAGGATTGCTACGATCTTATAAAGACCATTATTATCATTGCGTACTGTTTTAACAGAAATTAGTAATTAAAACTAGACGGGAACTGAACGACGTGATCAGGATTTAAGCGCACCAGATTCAAGGTCGTTGATTCTAGCATAAAAATTTAAAAAAATGGCAAAACAGGCTGTCTGTACGCACTTTCAGAACCCAAACTTAAGGGTAATATCAGGGTTCTATCACCAAAAATATTTTGAACAAACAATATGAATATGACTGATCTTATCGCTATTTTGTGAATATTAGAGATCAGACTAGGGGGCGTCTAATGTGTCATGTGCCAGATTCTACGTAAACACTGATAACTTAGATAACTTAGGGGTGTACCACAGACTATTTATATGCAAACATATTCGAATCACCCGATAGCAGAACACCAATTCCCGTAATTTAAAACGTCCAAAATCTATTTGCAAGCTCATCTTAGCGCCCGGGTGTCACCACTGTGTGGATCGCCCGGAGGACACGGTGGAGCATACGGTGGAGGTCTGCCCGGCTTGGGCGGAGCACCGCCGTGTCCTCGCGGAAGCGATCGGCGGCGGCGATCTCTCGCGTCCGGCCCTGGTCCAGGCCATGGTACGGAGCGAGAGTGCATGGGAAGCCATTACCTCCTTCTGCGAAGCAGTAATGCTCGTGAAGGAGGAGGCGGGACGCGTGAGGGAGAGCCAAGCTTTGCACCCTCACGCCCCTAGTCGCCGCAGGAGACGCCCTGGGCGTCGGGAATTGGCAGCCGATTCCCGGCCACCGTAGGCGCGGGCTTGCGGACGGCGAGCAATGGGTAGCTCGCCGTCCGGTAAGGACTAGGCCCGAGTCGACGGCGCGTCGTGTTCCACGCGCGCCTCAAAGAGATGTCAGCACTATTGACGGGGTCCGCTAGGGCCGATGCCAGCTAGGGTTGCGGGATGTTCGAAAGAGTTACCGTGGCCCCGGCACAGGCAACAGAAGGAACAAAAAAAAAAAGCTCATCTTAGCGTCAATCAATGTCGAAATCTTGTCAAAGATGTATGTAGGCATATTATATTTTTAATAGATTGAGACTGAGGATAGAATGCCAAAGTTTTATATACATAAAGGAATTGTCCCGCTGATGTTGTGTCACTATCTTCATCGTAACTCTGTGGCAGTTTTGGTGGCCAAATAAAAACTGTTTTTACACCGCTACGAAAGCGTAGCGCTGGAAAGGGAGGACTCGTAGCAAAACAATAGCACTAAGAAACTTACACTGCTTTCAGATACAGTCGTTACTGATACACTTTTGTTGATATTTAATAATTTACAAGCAAGAAGGTATTCAAACGAAAATAGTTTGGTATAGTAAAAAAATCTAAAATCATTTAACCAAATTAGGCTGAGAATCAATACATAAGACAGAGGAGCAATTACCGTAATTAAGAACGTTCACAGTCTGATCTCAGTCTCAATGTGTCAAAGATACCTATGATTTACCTACATTTTTGATAAGTTTATGACATTTGATTGTCGCTGAGATAAGATTGCGACTTGAGTTTGAGCGGTACTTTACGAGATTTGGGCTTCTGTTCCCAAACCACCCGCTCTTCACAACTTTCTAGCATTTTAGCTGGGGAGAAGAAATGGCGCAACAAGCTCCCCAGCAACACGTCTGTCTGTTATAAGATGCATGACAAGACAACGATGTTATTAGTATTGAAAAAAATCACCTAAAAATTTCAAGTATAAGTTTACCGCCCTTCCTCTTTTCGGTCCACGGTACCGACAAATTAACCAGGAAAATTTTATCTTCCTCACTGGTAGATTTTGAGGTACCGTGTTTGACCGATGCGTTGAACGCGTGGAAGATGGCTTGTCCCAATACGGATTTACCTGACAACCCAGCCTCCCAGAAACGGTGGGACGTGCCGCTCTGCAGTATTATACGAAATACCCTAGTAAATACGTCATTTAATACTGCTGAGCGTGCCCGTCTGCTGGCTGTGGGAGAATGGGAGTCAGGCTTGTGGCTTCAGGCACTTCCATCATTCACCATAGGCACTATGATGGATGACTCTTCGTTTCGGCTCGCTACGTGTCTCCGCTTAGCCGCACCTTGTGTTGCTCCGCATCGGTGTCACTGCGGTGAAGCTGTCGACAACCTCGGACACCATGGCCTGTCCTGCTGCAGGAGTGCAGGCCGCATAGCACGACACGCCAGCATTAACGATATTATTCGTCGAGCTCTTGTCACCGCCGGCGTACCAGCGATATTAGAACCAAACGGCTTGGTACGTGACGATGGGAAGAGACCAGACGGCATGACGTTGTCGCCTTGGAAGGTGGGTAGACCTCTGGTGTGGGACGCAACCTGTGTCGACACCCTTGCGCGATCTCATGTTCCAAGCACGGCGTGCTGTGCTGGCGCCGCTGCTGCGGCTGCTGAGACCCTTAAGCGGCGCAAATACTGTAACCTTATCGGTAACTACAGTTTTGAGCCGTTTGGGGTCGAAACGCTCGGGTCATGGGGCCCGAGTGCGCGTCTCCTTTTTAAGGAAATTTCTCGCCGACTGGCCGACACTTCACGTGACCAGAGGGCTGGCTCGTTCTTTGGCCAAAGAATTAGCATTGCCATTCAACGTGGCAATGCTGCCAGTCTTCTGGGCACGTTTCCGGATGACAGCGATGCGGACGAGTACTTCGACGCCTAAGTTTCCTTTTGTTTTGTATATTTATTTGTATAGTTAGTTAGTTTGTTAGTAATTAATTAGGTATAAGTTGTTATGTAAAATATTAATGTATTGAAATCACAAATTATTTTAATAAACTCCCTAAAAATTCGTGCTTGAGCTCCCTAACCATATTGTAAAGGTATCGGCATATCTCGTATTAGTGTCAATGCCATATAATGTTTGTGGTCACATAATCTAGCCGGACTAGACGGTAACTTGATATTAGTCTCTAAGCTAATGTAATGTATTGCTGGTCTTAGGATGCGATGCGATTAGATAGAATCCGTTGCACACACTGTAGGGGATTTTAGGAACAATTATCATTTTTGTCTAGTATTAAGCATTTAAGGCGAAAGCGCTAGGGTAGCCCGCGAAATTCATTATTTTTTTAGTTTGTGACATTTGCAGGTCAGTATTAGGTTGTATGTTGCTTATAATATGATTCGCGACCGTAACAAATATGTATTTACAGAATCAAATGTTTGTTTAATAGAAATAACTTAAAACATATTTTTCCACTAACTAACGAACCATTAACTATACAAATAAATATACAAAACAAAAGGAAACTTAGGCGTCGAAGTACTTGTCCGCATCGCTGTCATCCGGAAACGTGCCCAGAAGACTGGCAGCATTGCCACGTTGAATGGCAATGCTGATTCTTTGGCCAAAGAACGAGCCAGCCCTCTGGTCACGTGAAGTGTCGACCAGTCGGCGAGAAATTTCCTTAGAAAGGAGACGCGCACTCGGGCCCCATGACCCGAGCGTTTCGACCCCAAACGGCTCAAAACTGTAGTTACCGATAAGGTTCTACAGTTATATTAGTTAGATTATTTACAGAATTATAATCATTAAAGTCATCAATACAACTCTCTAAGACCAAGTAATTGAATGACTATTTCATGAAATCTTGACATTTGAGGAATATACTAACGTAAGAAGTTGTGTTACTGATTCTAATGATTATGTAAATACATATGTGTTACGGTCGCGAATCATACTTTAATCAACATACACCCAGTCACTGAGCTGCAAATTGCAAAAATCGTAAGAAAATTTGAATTTCGCGGTCTACCTTAGCACTTCCTCCTTAAGTGGTTATTTAATAACAGTTCGTTCTATTATTATTTATGTTCTAAATTACTGGAAAATTAATTACGTGGTTTCTATCTATCCATTAATTTACAATGGGCACTGAATTTTTTCGGAAAACTGGAATTTAAAGAATTATAAGCAATTAAGTTTAATAGTACATACTTACCTAACTAATAATCGACAATCGTTGTTTTTTGGTTTTTAGTAATAATAAAAACACGTGATTTTAAAATTGCTGTACCTACTATTTTTTGTCACCTCTCCAGTGACTTCAGCTTTTATTGTTCTACAAAATAGAATCAGACGTTTCAAAACGATCATTAGGAAAACTAACTCCAAAAAAAAATCCTCTCTTAAAATTAACTCCATTCTCGGAATCCAGATGATTAATTCTATCATCATTAAACAAAATGTCTTCTTGACACTTTTTGCCATTACAAGTTCACGGGAAACCAGTAGCATCTGACATTTGAAGTATTGATATTTGACGCACCATGATATTTGTAATATTTAAATATCTACACTGAATTATTAAACGTTTGTTACAAAACCGTAGCCGTCGATTTGAAACCACCTCAAAATGTCAGGATTATTGCAAAGTAGGTAAACTGTTGTGTCTTGTGACGTTGTTGAACACGAGGAAGATTGACAAGGAAAAGACGTGTGACGGTTTTATATCTCGGCTTCGATACAATATACTCGTAAATGCATAATATAGGTATATAATTACACTAGTTTACAAAATTTCGCAACAGAGTAACCGCATATACTTTTTGGTAATTTAGGCATTACTGATTACTAATATAATCATCAAATATCGCCATCACGTCAATTTAAATTAAAAAAAAAAAACAAAAATACACTGTTTATGGTCAAGTTACATACAATGCAGTATTTTATTAATTTGTTTTTGAGGGTACATAGGAAATTAAATATTTGTAGTAATTTATTAAGTTTTATTGCTTGATGTAACTACACAATCTCTTGTTGCTTTTCTATTTTTGGCTATTTTATAAACTTTCTAAGTACAAAATGAGTAAAATCGCTAAACTTTTAATTCTCCAGATTTTTTTAAATTTATTATTTATTGTTTCTTTAGAAATAGCTTTTGTAAATAAATATAGTTTTTTGTAAATTTTGTCGTAATATCAATTTATTTTTTCAATAAACAACAAGACGTACGTAGATATTTGAGGAATAAAAACATAACAATAACTAAAAATCCTGACGTGATGGCGAACTTCTGTTATCAGATTTATCTTCAGCATTAGAGTTTTATCCAGGATACAATTTTTTTGTTTCTGTTGCGAACCAAAACTGTTTTTCTTGGTAGAGTAGATAGTATAGTATACATTTATAAATAAATAGTATCAAACAAAGTCGCTTTTCGTGTGTGTCTGTATGACCTTCAAAATTATATATTATATGTTCTTCAAAATTCGCAATGGATTTTGATGCGGTTTTCACTATCATTTAGAGAATTTATTCCGGAAGGTGTATGTGTATGATACGCCTAACCTAGAAAGAGCATTGAGCATTCACATGATTCTATAGGAATGTGTATCATCACGCCTGTATTTCCCAAAGGGTTAGGCAGAGGAGTACGTCCCCATTTCGCCAGTTATATTTAAGTCCCATTTAATAGTGGGCGAGCCTATTGCCATCAACCGGGCACAAATATAGACTCTGGGCTGCTTACTGAGAATTCCAGATGGAAAAACCCAATATCACTTTGCCCCACCCGGGTATCGAACCCAGGACCTCATGATCAGCAGTAGCGCTTGCGAATACTAGACCAACGAGGCAGCCATTAACTACCATTTAGGCAGGCAGAATACCTACATTAATTATTTACACATGATTTTATGGGAATGTGCAGTAATTATATATGGTGTAAAAATCAGATGTTCCCTATATTTTGACGAGTTATGCGAATATAAATGTACGGAACAGCAGATTTTTTTTCGCGATTTCAGGTTTGGTCCTATAGTAAAAGTTGTTCATAATGATGAGTACAATGACCCCTTAAGAAATTTCGTGTATTATAAAACCACTCGTTAGTGTACCTACATTTTATTGTTGTATTGATGCTTTTCGTATTACACATTTGTTAAATGACGATGCTAAAACAAATGTGCAGACAAATCGTGGAATGTGGCACGTGTTTTTGATTCCCATTCAAAATGTGCAGGTATTTTCGTTTCGTTATTAAGTTTGTTAGAATCGGTATTGATTCAATGAATCCAGTGTTATTTCTGTCATGTTACTCATTGTTTTTCACACCTTGCTAATATATTCTTACAATCGTCTGAATTCCTGGTAGGAGTGCGATTATATTATACCCTTGAAAATTGTATATGATGATGATTATTTCCCCAAAAACCGCGTGTTTCATATTGAATTTCAATAAACGAGCTGATACTTCCGCCACGTGTTTTAAAACAGATGCCAACATTGCAATCACAAATTATTAGAAACTGTCAGGCCATTTAATTCATTTTCAGGAAAATCTCCTTGACAAAATACCAATATATTTCTTTATTGAGAGCCTCAGCCTTATTACCGAGAGTCGTGGTCACTAGTGGTACTCGTAGTAGTGGTGTTTTACTTTGTACACTTCGTTTTCCTTGATTCTGATCCATACTAGAGGTGGCTTTTCAACTTAATCAACCCATTAATCAACAGATTACCTGCCTTTTGATCCAAAAATCCATATCACAAAATAAAAGGTCGGAATAAGAAAGAATTTTCCTGAAAACCTTTGTAAGCTAAGCTTTAAGAAAGTTAATTTTAAGGAGATTAAAAATAAAACACACTAAAACAGAATACAAACCCGCTACTATTTCTAACCTCAGTGTTACCCAACCGTGTTGAAACGAAAGCAAAGCAACGAACAATTCATAACTTTCATAAGTATGAAGTCGTCTTAGATTAAGATAGAGGCAGACTAAAGGATTTCAATAGCGCGCGTAATCCCTGTTTATAGTGCCTCTGTAAGTACATATCCTGTCGCCGAGAAGGCGCTTGGTGCACGTTTCCATTGTTATAGAATTTCCGGAGACGGGAAATTACGTGACGGTGAAAAGGAAAGGGACCTTTTAAAAACTTGTAAATACATGTTAGATCGGAAATTAGAAATAGATTAAGTTAGAGATTTTCTTTCTGAGCTATTCCGTGTTAAAAGTGTAGTAGGTGAATTGTCATTAACTAATTGAAAATCTGCTTCGTCTTTTATTAGAGAATTTTTTTGTGGCATTTCCGTTAGCAAAATCTTGTTTTTACTTGCAGTGTTGTGTTTTTGCATTATCGCCATTGCCACGCATTGTGATATACCTAACTTTTCCATCAACGACCGAAATCCACTACCTAAAATTTCTACTTCATCTTCCACTGGCAGTGCTCTCACCCCAAGACCTAGTTTCACTAAACTGTCCATAATCAGACATTAGTAAACCAGCCATTAAAATAAATATCGATGTTAATGGTATTTAAGTTCCACCAGAAAAAAATTACAAACCTGGCGTTAGGCGTTCACTCTTATATCGGTCAGTTGTCAAAGCAACCAAAATAAAAAGTCTCAATGTTCATTTTATCTAGCCATATAGTATAGACTCGCGTTTTACATTTAGATGATTATGAGAACTGACTAAATGTCGGTTAGTAAGTTAACGGACTTCTAGGGCAGCAATTAAATTTAACGCCTGATTAAGGCAGATTAGCGCATGGTGAAACACTCGCTATTCTTAATGTCCCGTTAACATTTTAACAGAAGATCAAACTATCTAATATGGTATGGTGAAACTAGGTCTAAACATTCAAATGTCGGAAGCAACAACGAAAACGCACTCACTACTAACGCAGTCTGGAATTTAACACAAGATTCCCGACAAATACTTAGGTACCTACCGCAGCGGCTGTATCCTGTCGGATTTGGTCAGATTAAGCGCGTTATCCGCAGGTTTAAGACGCGTCGTACGCGCTTATACCAGTTTATATCTGTTTACCTGTCTACGACAGCTCTGTTAACTGGGATTTCGCTTTATCAACAACTGTAATTACTATGTGGGAATCCGGTTGGTTAATTTAAATGGGACTGGCGCCGGCGTGAATTTAATATTAATTTTATGTATTGAATGTCTCTTTTTTTAATTATTGTCGGTACATACACTATATAGAGGAGCTCGTGGCTAAGTAATAACAGCCGAACGGGTCGATCCATCAGGTTAAGCTACGCTTGCCGGGGTTGTCCGTGGATGGGTGACCATCTTTACATATCGACACTCCTCCGTGCCTCGGAAAGCACGTTAAGCCTTTGGTCCCGGCTGTCATTCGTAGATCTTTGACAGTCGTTACGGGTCGTCAGAAGCCCGAAAGTCTGACAACCAGTCTTACCAAGGGGTATCGTATTACCCAGTTACTGGGTTGTGGAGGTCAGATAGGCAGTCGCTCCATGTAAAATACTGGTATTCAGCTGCATCCGGTTAGACTGGAAGCCGACCCCAACATAGTTGGGAAAAGGCTAGGCAGATTGATTGATTTTAGAAAAGTTTATGAGATCTGCGGTTTTATTTGTAACTTACGCAATCAGGGTTTTCCGTTTTTGTATTATTTAATTTGAGATAGTTTTGTAAAGAAACAAGAAAAATAAAGAACAAAGCAAAAGACGTATTCTACACTAACAATCGACACCTCATCACATTATCATAACGTGGATACGTCAAATCATTACGTAAATCAATGTTTACAACTAGATTACAATGTCCAAGGCTGCAGACAATGTCGTTACTATCAAATATTACAGACATACTGGCAACGCTACATGTGGCAAAAATTAGTTTCTAACAATATCTCCTTAATGTCGAACAATACTAACATTAATGACTTGAAAAATACATTTCAGACATTTATATGTTTATTTATTATGTAGGTATTTTTGTGAATCATTTTTCATGCCATTTTATGAAGTTAAGTTATTACTTATTGTTGCATTCATTAAAGGGGATTCCAAGAATACTTAAAGCTTTTTGTTTTATGTAGTTTCTAAAGCAACAGTCACGTCATCACGTGTAGCCATTTTTATGTATGTACTAATTAGGTACCTACATAGGTATATGATCGCCTATAAACCGTTTCCCAGTTTTCACGATATAATATTTTTTGTCTATTCGAGTGCAACTTTCATGCGGACGTGTGAACAAAATTTTTATGAGAACTTTTTTTAAATTTATACTTCAAAACACTAATCGCTGACGTCACCCAAAAAGCAACCAAGCTGAAGTGGGACCAAGCCGGACCCGTTTGCCGCATGTCGAACGGGTCATGGGTCAAATTTAACATCATGATCTCGGAAAACGTTCGTCGACGTCGAGAACTCGAGATAGACCCAGGAGAAGATGACGAGATGAGCTTGAGGCCTACAGACAAGATTGGTCCACACTAGCTCAAGACAGAGAAGAGTGGAAAGAAGAAAGGGCGGCCTTTGCCCTGCAGTAGAACGATACAGACTAAAAATAAATAAATAAATAATACTTTTTGAACAAATCGATCTTTTTTACTTTCTTTACGTATTACTAAGTTGATGGATTGATTTCTGATCCGCATTTTAATCAGATCTCACGCCAACTGTTATCAAAACCTCCATTCATAAATGCCACTCCCTGAAATCATCTTATTAATATTTATTAGGAGAAATATGTATTAAAATTCCTTTAATACTGCAGTAATTACGTAATAATTTGTCAAAACAATGATAATGCAATGCAGGTGTGCCTTAATAAGCAGGATTATATGTTTGCTATCAACGATTTAAGAATCGCAAATTACATAATACGGCATTTTACCGGTAAATTAATTAAGTATGTATCTTTCATTCATAAAATTAAGTATCTACATACACAAGTGCTTATAGAAATATAGAAAGCATAGATGTTCAATATACATATTTTAATTCCAGAAAAGGGTCCTGAAAACAGGCAATTATTATCCGAGAAAGAAATTAAAGCCAAGGAAAATCAATACCTTTGTAACCTCAAACGGGGAAAATATTCGAATCTTATTCGTATGTTCGAGCCATTTGGAGTTGAAACACTAGGGCCATGGTGTCCGAGTGCCCACTTGGTTTTTCGAGACATTGACAAGCGGTTGGTCGACTATTCATGCGACGAGAGAGCTGACCTATTTTTTGGCCAAATAATCAGCATTGCCATACAACGTGGCAATGCTGCCAGCCTTTTGGACACTTTCCTGTTAACAGGAACACGGACGAAGTTTTTGATGACCTATGATTATTAACTCTCCTTTTTTATATACAAGGTGTAACATAATTAACGCACAACCTCTTAAGGGGTCATTGTGCTCATCATTATGAACAACTTTTACTATGGGACCAAACCTGAAATCGCGAACCATAAATCAGCTGTTCCCTACATTTTGACGAGTTATGCGAACATAAATGTAGGGAGCAGCTGATTTTTTTACATCGTACATATTATTATTATTTTAAGACTAAATAAATAAATAAAAATAAGTTTATTTCATACATCTCATTTGGCTTACACTGCATATCGAGGAGTCTCCATTTAAGCATAAAAAATGCCTGTAGTTGAAGGCTCCGCTCTTCCCTTACATTATAAACGTACGAGCTAAACAGGTATAAAAAAAGAAAAGCAGAGAGGAAAAACTAAAAATACAAATACAATCACTTTTACGAGTATGAGTGTGTGCGTGCGTGTTGGGGGGTGTGTGTGTGGGGGGGGTGTGTATATGTGTGGGGGTGTGTATGTGTGTGTGTGTGTGTGTGTGTGTGTGTGTGTGTGTGTGTGTGTGTGTGTGTGTGTGTGTGTGTGTGTGAGATAGAGAGAGATTTTGAGTGTACATGAGTGTTAGCTTGGTTATACTATGTAAATAAATAAACTAATATTCCAAAAATAATTAAAATAAAATAATATCCGAAAAAAAATTTATAAAGGAGGCACTTTCGGAATCAGACTTTTTCTAAAATAACTAAAGACTAACTCCTTTAAAGATTGCCTTTAAAGAATATAAATAAACACAGAAAAACAAAACAATTAGTTGCTTATAGACTATGCACATAGCTTGCACTATGCTCTTTCGACCTAAGATATGACTACAATTCAATCTCAAATCGATGTTTATCACGTTCTAAATAAATTATGTAGCTAGAAAGATAGGTACCGAAACAATAGCTACAACAAATCGCCTAGGACCAATCATATTTATGCCTCTGTTAAATTCAAACGATTGACAGAAATAGAACGATATTTTCAATTCGTCGATCGACCTTCAGGAGGTCGACGTCAAAAAACGCACATCTGCCAGGGCGCCTCCTAAAGGTCGATCGGCTCTGGATGTAATTATTGAGCGATATTGTATCTTTAAAACTAAGTGTATTGAGTGATTTGTGTTGTAGGCGGGCCTAAATGACTGCACCATGGCTAAGCAGTCACAACTAGCAAGCATGATTGCTGAGTATAGGGTCCGGACTTCGATTCACATGCAAGTGTTATTGAAATTCTCCCAATGGAATTTTTCAATAGCCTGGAATCTCAATTTTAGTCGGGTAAATGACAAAAGACGTGCTTCCTATATTTATTTATAACAGCTTCTGTATATAATATATCTTGAGTATTAAAGATAACCATAGCCTCGGACTTACACAGCCAATTATAGGTTAACCAGCATTCTCAGAAATAGGTGTTAACTCATAATAATAATACAACTATCATGAAGAATAATTATCGGAAATACATTGTCAAGGACGGTACGATTGATATCTGTCGGGCATGCCATCGTCCCGGTGAATCAATCTGACATATTGTTTCCGGTTGTCCCAGTTTTCGAGAATGGTCACGCCGCATTGTACTGGAATCGATCTATCATCACTGACAGGACTATTGTAGCCAATAAGCCTGATATAGTGATGATAAATCGTCGAGAGCGCCGTGTAATGATTGTCGATATCGTTGTTCCTCATGACGAAAATCTCGTGAAAGCTGAGAAAGATAAAAAAAAAACAATTATCTTGACTTAGCACACGAGGTTGTCGACATGTGGGACGTGGATTCTGCAATCATTGTACCGATAATGTAAATGTTTTTTTATAAAAAAAAATAAAAATGTTAATTATATGTAAGTAGGTACAGAAGATGAAATAAAAGAAAATAATAAAACTAAAATAAAAAAATAATTTAGAAAAAAAAAAAAAAAAAAATACTTCTTAAACTTAAAATTATTATAACATTAGGGAAAATAAAAATACAAGACGGACAATATTGAAATTTTGCCCATTTACTTTAGACTAAGACATAAACAGTATAAATTGAAATAAAAATGAGAATCCTTTAACAAAGAACTTAAACATAACTAGCAAAATGTGGCTGATACACCTCTGCCAACCCCTTTACGAAATACAGGTGGATTGTAACATTACATTAAATAAAAGTAATTGTTAACGCGATAATAGAGATGTTGCTTTAGAGAATTCAGGTAATAAGTACAAAGATTACGGTGATATCGTTATCGGCTCGATAGCCAGTCATTGACCCGACAGTGGTGGCTACTTCCAAATATTTATACTTACTTTCTAGAAAGTTCATAATATTGGGCGTTGAATTAAATTGGATTGGTTTAGTGGAAATTACTTGATGGATGTCGTTTTTCTTTTCTTCAAAATCATTTGTCACATAGGTAAAACCTGTGTGACAAATAATTTTGAATGACCTTCTGACAGACATACGTCTATCTAGTCTGCTTCTCTCTTTTCTTTTGCTTTTTTTACGCAGTATATGCTCTTAAATACTGGGTGATAGCCGACGTTTACAAGGAAGTAAAAATATCGCGGCGGGATTTTATTGCGCACTGGGTTTTCAACTCTCAATGTTGAGCCGAGCATTGAGAATCCAACAGAGTGCATTCCAGCGCGTCGAAAAAACACACTGTTGGATTTTCAACTCTCGGCGCTAAACAGAGCGTTGAAAATCCAGTGTGCGAAAAAAAATCAGCCAATCAGTCAGCCGAGTCTCCTTTCTTGCCTTTTCAGTTAGGTTTGACCAATTTTATAGCGGTCTGCGTAAAAAGCTTCATTTAAGGTGATGTTAACACCATACCCGTTTCTGCTGCAGACATCACTTCTGGTTCCGACGAATCTGTCTAAGTTCAGTACTTAGACATAATAATATCAACTCTGTCATGGTCTTTAACGCTCCGGATCAGTTTTGGTTGCAAATGTCTTTGATAGGTGACCACTTTCTATCATATTTTGTCTAATAATCACGTTAAACTATACATCTATACAAACAAATAAAATTGAAGTGTCCATTTGTAATGTCAAAATATCAGCTTTTACAAAGAACAATTTTTAAAACTTGTCTGTCTGTCGGTCTGTCTGCCTAATCTCCAAAACAACTTTTTACTGTATATGAAAGTATATATGGTACTTACAACAAAAAACCAATTTTTAAAATGTTTTGTCTGTCTGTTTGTTCCGACTAATCTCCGATACGGCTAGACCGATTTTGACGGGACTTTCACTGGCAGATAGCTGATGTTACGAGGAGTAACTAAGGCTACTTTTATTTTAGAAAAATAATTAGAGTTCCGCGCAAAAAAAAATAAAACCCATGAATTTGTGAATAGAAAGTCGGATTTGAAAAATTCTCAACTCTCGAGGATAGTTATAGGCTCTGTAACATCACGCTACGACCCTTAAAAGTCGAGCAAAAAGAAAAAGTCAGTAAGAACACTAAGCGAAAATGAAGTAATAGCGCGGGCGCGCGGTGCAACGCGGCAAGTCGGGGGACGAAAGAGTTTTATTAAAATGTGACTGGTATTTTAGTATATTGTGTATCTTACGACTTCCGCGCGAACGAAGTCGAGGGGCACAGCTAGTCAACTATAAAAAACATTGACTTCGTGGTTGTAATTCTATAATACTTTCTCAAATCATTCACCTTTTTTAGGAGCAAACTACTAGCTTAGCGACTCTACTATGTTTAAAGAAGCTTCGAGTGAAATTACAAGCGTCGGTCGGCACTTCAAAGCCTGTTTACCAACTCGAGATTATGTTGTCTTTACAAAATTAGCCTATTACGGAGGTTGGGCAATGTGTACTCGCTTCGTTACGTCTGAAAGAAAGTCCCATCGACCTCAAGTCGCCCATACGGCCCGTAGGTCAACCTACAAAGGTTTTTGCGTAAATATAGGACATGGGAAACTAATATTTGTTTGTGGAAAACTATGGTGTGAAATGAAAATAAGTTCAACATATCGCTGTCTCGTTCTTGGAATTATCCAGTAGATTTTCCTTTAGCAGCTCGGAGTCTGGATTTGTGCTCCAAAAAGCTCGTCCTCTATTACACAGGATTTAAGGATATCTGGCGGAGCTGGTAGGTATTATAATAACCCCCCTTCATGAATAGACACAGATGGTTGTTATGTTATATCTCCTAAACTTAAAGAATTATTCCAAAATTATTCAAACATAAGTTGTATCATGAAAACATTTATTTATCTGGTGATGTAGATTATGTACTCGTAGGCATAGACAATGATTTTGTAGAATTATATTTGATCTATCAGTCACCATTAACTATGATAAGTAGGCGTCTGTTATGTAATTAGTTTTGAAAAAAGAATCCGAGAATCTAGTTTACTGTTCACGCTAACTTGAATATTCAAGTGGCGGAAAAATAAATAATTACACAAATGTTATTTATTCAATTTTTTTGTAATATTCTGTGTCCATTTACATAGTTTTCACAACGGTTTTTACGTAATGTACTACAAGGACCCCTCGTCCTTATATTATTGGGTCGTTAATGAATGACTATTTATTATTCAACGAATATTTTATTCCTAGAATTGTTTTATGTTTTTACATTTTGACCTACTTGCCAGTTCGCTAAGCTGATCCCTAATTGTTTTTTTCTATTCTTAATACGAATTAGAGTTTGTCTTATACCATCAATATAAAAACTATTCATAAAGGTTGGATGGTAAAACCATGCAGGTGAAAGGCAGTACCTATAGAAATAGATGAAAATATATATATATACACGACAAGTAAAAATAACTCTCTTTAAATGGCCGATGCGCTAAGGTAATAAATAGCTATGTATTTACAGAATTATAATCATTAGAATCTCTCTGTAAATTGAAAAAAAGGTAGGAAAATTTGAATGTCTCGGCTACCCTGGCGCTTTCGCCTTAAAATAATAAGAAAAACTAGGTTTTTTTTTTAATTAAAAGAAAATAGTTTGTTAATAGTTTTAGTTAGGTTAGGATAATATATTTTTTATTATCATAGTTTGTTAGTTAATTTAGTACCTATAAGAAGTTTATTGAATTAAAAATAAATAAATATCTTTTAAATGAAAAATTAGAAAGAATCGTAGCACGTGGCACTCTGTTGTTTCTGCCCATAGATGGAAAAAGGTGAATGTGTTTTTGTGTACACTTACACACCTCTAACTAATCCAACAACTAAAACTAATCTTAACAATTAAGAAGTTAATTACATTAAAATGTGACGTGACTATACACAAATACGGATTAAATAATAAAACATTATAAACACGGCTTCTTGTTATCTTTGCCGTATTCACAAGTGTCGTAAAGAAAATATTTAGGTAAGCTATTATGTCCTTAATGCTATAGATTAACATTTTTCGTGTACCATGATTGTGAGATTGGGGAAGTGTAGAATAAAATACTACGCAACGTTTTGTATTATATAATTACAAACTACTTATTTTTCTCTAAATCGAACTTGTATTATGATTATTAATTAATAACGTTACACTAAATAGCAGCCAGCATTGGAATACTTAAATTAATTGACAATCGATAGATTCTGTCACAAACGTTTTGTTTCTAATGTCCACACCACACAACATTTCCACTTTCACGTACAAGTTCATTCACATGTCACACCGAAATTATAACGAATTTATGTTCCGTTCGAGTCAAAGCATTTTTATTTCTTTTAATGTTAATTGAAATGACACGCCGGTGTCACAGGCGGTCGTGTCCAAGTTCAGTACATAGTTTTATTTTTATTAATTCTTTTTATACGATACCCAGCGAGTTTGGTCTTCGAATTCCATAGTTCGACTTTTCCTTTTATATGTTATCTATCGATAGTTGTGCCAGTTTACATGGCGAGACTATCGCTATTATTTTTGGTACATTTTTCTTGTTCTAAACGCGTGGAAAAAGTACAATTTTGCTTGGTTTTGCACGTCTAATAATTCGCATTTTAGTGATAAATATGGAGAACGAAACCGTATTGGTACCGTAAATATTTGGCATTGGAATTATTATGTTGATAAAGATTTGAAGCACTCAATGCCGTTGTTAAATCTTTCCACTTATTTCGTCTTAGTTATCAGAGCGGCTCATAAAACTCCAGATTTATTAGTTACTTTATCATTTCAATTTAAAACAATGTGTGTGGTCAAAATAAAGTATTTCACAATATCATTTGGTTCATAATGTCAATGTCGATAAGTGAGTCGCCATTAATTATTGTGCTTTTGTAGATATTACGTTAATTAAAATACGATAAAAACTTCAGCTGGTGTATAGACAACGTGTCTGTGTTTGATGTGACCTAGTACCAGAACTCGTTTAAAAAAAGGATAGTTGAATTGAGATAATGAACACCAGCTGTCTCATTAAACAGGTTGCTTTGTATTTAATAACAATATTTTCCATAAAAGTTTCCGAGACGACAAATTAAAAACCGGCCAAGTGCGTGTCGGACCACGCACAATGAAGGGTTCCGTAGTTCGGATGAATTTATCCCAAAAATAAACTTAACACTGTAGTTGAAAAATATGTTCTTCCAAACATTCGAACTGCAAATGTCAGTTTGTACGCACAATATTGGGAGATTTTCAATGATATTTTAAGGTCAAAGCCTTCTTATAGATTTTCCCTTAATCTATAAGTATTGAATCTTTCAAAACTGTTTGCTCAGTAGCTTCGGAGACTAGGCGGAAATTTCATCTATTTTCATAAATAACTTTAAAACTATTTATTTTAAAATTATAAACAAATATGCTTGAAATCCTTACAGTAAGCCCTTTTATTTGATATGTCACGCGGTATTGTGTGCAAGACTATTTTTTAATTTTCTTATTTGTCTCATAAAAGTGACACCCCTTATTAAAAATTCATTTATTTACGTAACACGTCCATGTTTGGGTCACAGAAATTCATGTGTACCAACTTTCAACTTAATCGGTATATACGAGTCGAAGCAAATTGGCTGTGACAGACGGACAGACAGACAAACACGCGAGTGATCTTATACAGGTTCCGTTTTTTCATTCGGACATACGGAACCCCAAAAAACTACACGTTCATTACAGAACATAATATTCAAAGGAAGATTTAAATATTCGTCCGCCATGTATACCGCTCTTAGCCCGTCATGTATTGAATGTCCGGCAATAGATTAATATTTATCGACATTTTATTTTTGTACTTTATTAGTATTCAAATATCATTAACGATTAGTTTGTTGCACCTGACTCCGTTCGTAACCCTTGTACAATATAAATTGAATTTATTACGTGAGCATGGCCCTCGGCGTTGACTGAAATTAGAAAATATGCACCTGGGGTGTCGTTATTACTGCAGGCAGGAGTAAAGATCGGGAATTCTTTGAATATTTACTTTCTATTAATTAATTCCTACTCTTATGAGTTAATTAATTCTGCTTCGGGAAGAAAGTATGATTTATGTTTCATTAGTTGGTGTTTGTTGTAGTAATATTAGTGTTTTTTGTTAATGTGAACAGCATTTTTTAATAAACAAATGGGTGTAATAAAAATATTAACTATCGATACAACATTTCTTCCATTCTTGACCCTGATTAGAAAGCTGGGGTTTAAATGGTTTGTTTTATGTGTTGTTTTCTTTTGTTTCAGCGAATCTCACCATCAGTACGCGCGGATTCAGCCTAGAGCTGCTCATGCACTCTCCAATGCAGGACATGTACCTTTGCTTCAACCGGTCCCGGCTAGTGGGCAGGCGATTGGTAAGAACCTATCAATCATTTAATCCTATCCCAAGCTCCAAATTACATACTTCTGTCTCATAAAGTGAAACTCTATTTTGGTGTTAACAAAATGCTTTCATTGTCAACAGACACGCTTCCAAGCGGAGAGACAACCCAACTGCCTGTTCAAAGAGGAGTTTGTGGACGGCTACAACAGATACCACCTGGTGAAGAACGAAGACCGCTACATAGGGTTCAATCGGCGGGGCCTGCAGCTGCGGCGCGGCAAGAGTCGCCTCACGGAGCGTCTGCACAAGTGTTTCTCTTTCATGAAGGAGGCTCACGACTTCGACATAAACAGGCACAACATTATGCGCGCCGGCGACCTGCCCAAGTGGCGCCCGCAGCGTAGACCCCGGCCATCGCTCAACGCCATCAAGCCGCCGTGCCACGGCACGCGCCACCACCACGGCAGGGCCCAGAGGCGGAGGAACTGTGACGGCACGTAGGCCCCAAGCACCTCAACACATTAGCAGCTCATTTACGCTTAACGCTTCGCGCGTTCCGTTGCCAGCTGTCGATGGACATTGTGAGTGGACAGAGTATTAGTCAACTATCGCAGTATTATTACAGTGACGTGGACTGGATAGCGTTAGGTCAGCTCGGGCGCGGTGGCCGCGGCGTTTCAAGCGCCGCATGAATGGTAGCTGAAGCGAGAGAGCAAACATTTGAATGGGGGAAAAAAACGCCGAGCCGGGACGACGTCCGGAGCTGTGAAATTCCTTAAGGTCGTGTAACATCGTGGCGCTCGTTTGCTCTTGTGCCAGCGGTCGGACTCGTGCTCTAAAAGGAAAAAGGTTTTCTGTGGAAAGAGCAAATAGTAGTCTCGCCAGTCACGAGTGTACCACCGGACCACCGCTGATGGAGGCGGCAGACGCGGCAACAACTCGGTACTGCGCGGCAAGTCTGGCCCTCGAGTGCACCGGCTGGCTCGCCATTAGTGTAGCAAAACGCCTTTACGTCAATTCTCAGTGTGTTATTATTTAAAACGCTTTACTATTAAGTACGGATCGTGTTATCTGCTTGTAAATATAATAAAAATAATTGTGTTTACTTATTTATCAAACAAAAGTTAATCAGAAATTTGTAAACGTAGGTGTTAGATGTAAAGTTGTATTAAAATGTTTTGTATTTAATTATGGGTATTTAATCTATCCGACCAACCGCTCTCTTGTGATTAGCCACAGTCGCTATGACCTAGTTTTCTTTACTAACTCTATGTACTGAAACTTTTCCTTACTAATGTTCATTTGAATATATTTTCCGGTCATTATGTGAATTTGATTGTATGTTTTCGAGCGCTTTGTATATATTATTTTAAGAGTTTGTATGAGAGTGATAGGTATTTGAATCTCTTTTGTCGAAATCTTCTCGATTTCTGGCGATTCTTATGATGTTCTTTCAATAATAAAGTTGCCAGTTTTAGTATCCATTTGAGCTGAAACGTAGAAGGCGTCAGCATGTTCTGCTGTTATCCATATTATGTTCGTCACCGTATATACATAATTATAAAGGAAATTTATAATCTTAATATTTTAATAAGATCTGTGCCATAGTGTGGTGGCAGTGTATCTATGTGTTCGCATTATAACTAGTGTGTTAATTTTGTCTGTAAACTTGGAGTAGATAAAAATATTTAACTTAAGTAAATATTACAGAATTTATTCAACTGTGCAGTCATTTTCAAAGGGAACATATGGGATATGACGTAATTTTCTTATAAGCAGTATTCAAATATAATTTTAGTGAAAATGGGAAATTTGTCGACACCAGATTATCTTCAAATGTGCCCCACCCCAGAACAAATGCGTACAGAACTTATACCTGTTGAAAATGATTGCACGATCATCCAAAATTTAGTAAAATAATATTTGTATCATGTACCCAGTGTTTATTCAAATTAAAAGTAAAGTTCGATTAATGTGTGTGTGCGGAGTGAATAAAGTTTTTCAACTTTTCCCTTAAGAGGGCTGTCACTGTCAAATTTTTAAGAATGTTGAATGAAAATATGCTTTTTTGAAAAATGTAATCAATGGGTGACCTACTAAATAATATTAATGTAATAGGTAATTATGAAAAACACATTTTTATTGTGGCATTTATTTAAATAATCTTAAAAACAGTTCATAATACTTATTGAGCTTAGTTTATTAAATAACACAATAGAAATGTGTTTTAATAACTACCTATAAAATTAATATTATTTAATAGGGCGCCCATTTTTTACATTTTTCCAAAAAGCATCTTCTCATTTAACATTCTTAAAATTTTGGTCCCGTGTGAGCGAGAGAGGTGACAAAATGTGACCGCCCTCTTAAGGCTTTTACAAGAGTCATTAACTTCTTGGCACCATTTCAAAAGTAGGCACTAAAATTTCAATACTTGAAAGGAATACAATGAACTAAAATATTCTCCACTCATTATAATATTCGACATTGGCCAATAAAGCGTCGCGGAGACGTTGTCACCATTCAGTCAATGTATTAAGTGTATCTGTTTCTTTACATTCCACCATTATTCTATAGAATATAATACATAGAAGACAGACCGTTAAAAGACATTGAAACATTCCAAACAATGTGTAAAATAGTTTACAAAATATGCGCTTAAATACATAATAAATTGTTATAATATCTTGACACTCTCTTATGTATTACTGTGTCTAATTATAGGTATTCAGATGCTGAGAACGAAATATAATTGCTAAGAAAAATTACGAAATTAAATCATATTTAACTCGCATTTCTTGTGTTATTTTGCCTCCTGAGAACCTAGGAAATCTATAAAAATAAATAAAATTGAAGTGTCTGTTTGTATTGTCAAAATGAAAGTTTTTTACAAAAAAACAATTTTTTAAATTTTGTCTGTCTGTAGCTCTGTCTGGCTGATCTCCGAAACGGCTGGACTGATTTTGACGGGACTGTCACTGGCTACTTTTATTTTAGAAAAAAAAGTTTGTGTGTCTCAGCTCCGACGCACGACTGGAGTTTACTCCGTGAAAGGTGCGCAAGGTACGTTGCGCAGAAAAACGTAACGCTTTTAAGTAAACGCTTGTATTAATTTCACTCCTCATAAAATTTCTATACCGGGGGCCTTATATGAAGATGAAAAAAATTAAAACCCAAGAAATTGTGAACAAAATCCGATTCAAATAAAGAAGTTGGTTTCCGACATCCACGCAAACGAACTCGCGGGCACAGCTAGTTATAAATATGATGAGCATATAAAATTGTCAAGGATATACCTGTTAATCTATACCTAAGGACCACTTTTCAGGCTTTATGCACATCATTTTCATCAAGTTTTTTCCGACAACTATTCTGTACGCCTGTAATCAGCGACCACCAGTTTTTTTTCGCTCACTGCTGAATACACCTACAGCACCTTTCTTACATAAGAATAAAAATTCCTGAAATCTGATACCCGACTCAATGAATATTTACCCAAAAGTAGCAAGACGGGTGCGGCCACAAAAAAGGCGATATTTCCAATAATCTCGCCGGAAGAGGGTGTTTGCGGGTAAAATGTAACATTTAGAACAAACAGGGTAAAGTGGGGCTAACAGTGCGTGATGCCGTCGCCGCGCGTGTGCGCACTGCGATTAGCACCTAGCTACGTCGGTGCACAGAGTAAGATAAGAACAGAGATAACAACTACTTGTCTAGGAAAAGCGTTTGTAAATATCGTGGTGTAATGTAAGTATAGTAAATGTGTATTTTATTAATTTGTTTTGTTTAAAATAAAGCTACGAAACTGTAAAGTGCCCAAAAAGTAAAATGACGTTGCTCGCTAATATTTGTTACAGTCAAAAAGAAGTAATCTATACAAATAAATAAAATTTAAGTGTCTGTTTGTAATGTCAAACTATCAGCTTTCTACTAAATGCGTACGAAAGTATGTATGGTTACCTACGACTTTCACTGGCAGATAGCTGATATTATTATAAGGAGTAAAACTATTTTATTTTAGAAAAATAATTATGATTCCGCGCAAAAAATTAAAACCCATGAAATTTAAGATATTTTACGCTAATCTCTGGAACTACTAGTAGGATTTGAAAAATTCTTTTTTTGCATTTGGTAGCCCAATTCTCGAGGATGGTTATAGGCTATTTAACATCACGCAACAACCCTTAGGGGACTAGCAAAAAGAAAAAAAGTCAGAAAGAACGCTAAGCGAAAACGAATTAATAGCGCGGCCGGGCGATGCAACGCGGCAGCGGCAGGTCGGGGGACGAGAGAGTTTTATTAAAATGTGGCTGTTATTTTAGTATATTGTGTATCTTATGACTTCCACGCGAACGCAGTCGCGGGGCACAGCTAGTAAATATTATAACAGTAGACTGATAAGACTGTGGAGGTAGACCTTCTACCTTCACAATATAGCCTGTATAGCCTTGTAGCAGATGAACAGACGACATTATTACGAAACCCTAAAAAGCAAAGAAAAAGTTAACCGAGGTTGGTGTACGGAGATCAATGGTGCTTACCAAAAAGAGAAAGAGAGTAAATAAAAACGATAAATTTAGCATCGATAAGCCATTCGAAAATACAGTTTTAACTACCACTAGCATCTAATATTAGTTTAAAAACAAGAACAACAAATCAAAAGTCGATTCTATATTTGCTGAGTGTTTTAATAAAACATGTCCTAAGAAAACATGCAATACAAGTGTGTTTAATTTTGAATGTTTGTGGATAATGTACAAGTACTTGCGCCAATTGAGGTGTGCTAGGAGCAATCAATGATATGTTAGCTATGCATGGTAGAGTGGTCGGTACATTCAGAATTTGGTACAACAGTGTTTAGTCAACATTTTCAAGAGGATTTCAAACAAGATGAGGTAAGAAAAATATTATTTTAATCATTATGTTTACTGTTTTATAAATAAGTTTTAGCACGTTGACCTCCGCGAGAGATTCACTTTCAGCACCCGGTAGCCGTGATTGATACTTCTTCTTATAATTGCTAAACTGAAGACAGCTTACCATGTTTTAATTCATACCTTCCATAGTATTATTTTAAGCTTCTCTGGTATCATCAAATAAAAAAAAACATAGAAAATGTACTAAGACATTGCGTCATCACCCAAGCTTAAAGTAGAAAACCTGAATAAAACCTTCAATACGCATGTCCAATATTTTCAAGAAGAACATTTATTAAACAGCCTCACGATCAGTTTTAAGTATATAAATCTAGCTTGAATTTTGAATACCTCATCACCATCTGCCTAGCCTATTCCTAATTACGTTGGGGTCAGCCTCCAGTCTAACCGGATGTAACTGTATATACCAGAACTTTACATGGAGCAACTGCTTGTCTGACCTCCACAACCCAGTTACTGCGTAATACATACCCTTTAGTAAGACTAGTTGAATTCAACTCGTTTATTTAATAATAATAATAACAGGCACATAAAAAGCACTTTTGTTTACAAAAAAATAAATAGAATTGATTCTAGTGGGCCCATCCGAAAGTTAGCTTCGGAGAAGAATGGGCAAGAGACTCCCTAGTTATTTTTATAAAATGTTTCACAATATTTTGTATAAATCTTATCTATACATCTATACAAATAAATAAAATAGAAAGGATCTGTTTGTAATGTCAAAATAACAACTTTTTACTAAATGCATATGAAAGTGAAATTTTTAAAATTTTTGTCTGTCTCAAACGGCTGGACCGATTTTGACGGGACTTTCAAGGGCAGATAGCTGATATTAAGAGGAGTAACTTAGGTTTCTTTTATTTTAGAAAAATAATTATGATTCCGCGCAAAAAAAAATAAAAACCCATGAAATTGTACAAAAAAGTCGGATTTGAAAAATTATTTTTGCATTTGGTAGCCCAATTCTTGAGGATAGTTATAGGCTATTTAACATCACGCTACGACCCTTAGGAGCCGAGCAAAAAGAAAAAGTCAGCAAGAACACTAAGCGAAAACGAAGTAATAGCGCGTGCGGGCGATGTAACGCGACGGGTCGCGGGATGAGGGAGTTTTATTAAAATGTGGCTGGTATTTTAGTATATTGTGTATCTTACGACTTCCACGCGAACGAAGTCGCGGGACACAGCTAGTATATATTTATTATAATTTGTCTGTATGTCACTGAACTCCTCCTAAACGGCTGGACCGATTTTGATGAAATTTTCTATATGCGTTTGAATCAGCTCTAGGATGGTTCAGATTCACAATTTGGACCCGGTAGATGGTGTTGATCGGGCAGGACGCCTGTCAGGTCCGCTAGTTAATTATATAATTACATGTGAAGACGATGCACCCGTAACAACGATCAAAAATGTACAAATGATAGCCAGAACCAATGGTTTAACCTGCGATGCTTTAGAGGCACGGAGGAGTCTCGATATTTCGAAATTTTGAATATCTAATACAATAAATAGTAATTAAACAGTATAGAATTACAAATAACCCTTATCAGCTTTTATAAAATGTGTGACTATAAAAAATTCTGTGCCAAATCATTTTATTATAATTACAGGCGTAACATATTAAAACGGATAATCATAATTTAGTTTTACTAAAGTATTCTTTGTTTTCTATATTGTATAACTTAATGTGAACTGTTGAAGGCATTAGTCGTGATTAGACACGCCTTTGTCCGCTATTGTAATATTATATTATTTCTTCATCTTTATTATCGACGAGAATTTGCGTCACTATTTTTTATACACGCAGTACGTCGATGTATTGCATCATACACTGTTTATGTTTAAATGAAGAATTTAAGGTTTTTTAGACACAAAAGCGGCTTGAGGCTTCAAAGCTTTGACTAAAAAGGTTATATTCGTTTTTTTTAATTTAAATCTCTCCTGTGTAGTCCATTTAGCAAATCAGTCATCATCTGCCTAGGTACAGCCCAGCAGCAAATAATTATATTACGCCAAATTCACAGACGATGAAAGTACAAGCGTAAATTAATCAGTGATAAAAAAGCAGGTAGGAACGTTCAAAGTACCTACTTGAAATTATTAAGTAATAAATAAGGTCTATCTTATCTATTCGTACACGAAATCTCTTAAGAGGTCATTGAACTCATCATTATGAACAACTTTTACTATTGGACCTAACCTGAAATCGCGAAAAAAAATCAGCTGTTCCCTACATTTATGTTCGCATAACTCGTCAAAATGTTGGGAACAGCAGATTTTTGTTCGCTATTATAACACACAAAAGTACAATGATCCCTTTAGAGATTTCGTGTATGGGTAGATAGCCCTTATACAATTGTTAGGTAAGTACTAAAATCCTTGATGCAGAAGACACATTGAATAATATTAAGAACGCATTACGTAGAAATATTAATCATACGATTTGTTATCGGTTGAAATTGTAACACGAGACTTGCACATGCATTAGCACTTAGCAGTTTTGGTTTTACGCATTAAGTTCCGTAACAAAAACATACTATTTATTAGTTGTAATTTTTTTCGCTGATTTTGCTACTTTTAAAGTTTACATAGTGTAGTGTATCTATATAATAGATATGTAAATATTGATACAAACAGTGAGGTAGCTGCTGTCACTAATGTCATCTGTCATCTGTCAGTCACCACGAGTGGCGGGGTAAGGTAAGAAGGTGTTGTGGCCCTGCTTGAGAGGCTTGGTGTGATAGTGAGCCAGTGTAGTGATATAATCTACTTAAATACGGGATCAACAGGATTCAACACATGGGTATGCAATAAAGAAGCGTCCAAGAATGGTGATACTTAAAATTTGCGTCAGCTGTTCTAAGCAATCAGCCGCATGATCCTTTCTCTACTGATACGTTAGAAGAAGAGTTTGGATTGCCTATGCCTATTGATTTCTGAAAGAGAAAGCGGTAAGTAATGCATGTGTTTTATTGAAATACTCGACCGAAACAAGGAACATCTTCTCTTTTTAAAAAAATACAGAAAAGGCTGCAGCCTCTGAACCGTTGTCTACTCTGTGGTATAAGCAAGTTCAGGCAAGAGCACACCGCCGCATATGTAGTCGATTAATATGTTTGTCGTTACTAACATATGTACTGATGTATGTGTTAACTAGCCTAATAGTACGTGCTAGTGCATACCACGGCGTATGCAGGTGTACAACGAGAGGCTCTTAAGTGGCAAGAATATTAATTTTTAAGTTCTTAAAAGCTTATTAAATGATGCATTTCAACACCGATTATAGTGGTTTTTAGGTGTGAATAGTTGTTTAGATAGTTTTGGTAAAACCGTCATTTATTTGTTAAGATGCGGTTTCTACATTTTTGTGGTTTCGCGAATGGCTTTTATAACGCGTAGTTTTGTAAAATACGATATTTATAAATACAATACTACCGTAATAGAGATACAACGGTATTCTCAATTACGTGTATAAAAATAACTAAAATACACCGCTTAATTAATACGAAATCCTTGCCATAACATCACCAAGTTACCTCACAATAAAACGCAGTAGGTGACCAGAATAACAAACATATAAAATACACCCATAGAAACTTAACAACATTCACGTAAGAACCTGAATGAGGAAGCAAAAAAAAATATTCCAAAAACTGATCTTACGTTCATCGAGCTAAGTTTGTATGTTTGTAACCAGGCAAGGGACCGCTAACACCTTGGCCAAACATTTGGCTTAGACTGCACCAACCAATACCTTATGAACAAATAAAACAGTTTTTTATTCATAAAATATTTTCGTAAATGGATTCTTTCGAAAGAAGGACCAGTTTGACGACCCTGAAGCGCACGTGGCTTCCGACGGTTAAGTACAATTAGATACAATTAATGTGTATAAATTTATTCCGTACAGTTGTGATCTGTTAAGAAGGGTCTATAGAAATGAATGAATGATGAAGCTATTCAAGAAATTGTATGGACATCAATACTTTGTGTTCGTTTTTGTAGGGAAGTAAGTGGCTATTACGTTACTAATGTTTTCATGTTATGCGTGGTTCCTGTGTACAACATTAAACCGTTTATTTTGCTACCAAAATCAATAAATCCATGGTTCAAAGAATTTTTCTGAATAAAACACAGGCCTTGCAATATCAACATTAGGTGATTTAAATAAAAAATAATTTACCAGAAACCAAAAAAAAAAAAACTTTTATCTGTAGAATTGAATTTTAATGGAGCTAAAGTGTAGCAAGCGAAGAGAACAATCGAGTCAAATCTATACAAATAAATAAAATTGAAATGTCTGTTTGTAATGTCAAAATAACAACTTTTTACTAAATGCATAAGAAAGTATAAAAGGGACTTATAACAAAAAAGCAATTTTTAACAATTTTCTCTGTCTGTTTGTTCCGGCTAATCTCCGAAACGGCTGGATCGATTTTGACGGGAGTTTCACTGGCAGATAGCTGATGTTACGGCAGGTAACTTAAGCTACGTTTATTTTAGAAAAACAGGTTGAAATGATGAACAAAAAGACGGATTTGACAAATTATTTTTGCATTTGGTAGCCCAATTCTCGAAGATAGTTATAGGCTATTTAACATCACGCTACGACCCTTAGGAGCCGAGCAGAAAGAAAAAAGTCAGAAAGAACATTAAGCGAAAACGAAGTAATAGCGCGGGCGGGCGATTCAACGCGACGCCGACGGTCGGGGGAAGAGGGCGTTTTATTAAAATTTGGCTGTTATTTTAGTATATGTGAATCTTACGACATCCACGCGAACGAAGTCGCGGGGCACAGCTAGTAATAAATAATATGGAAGAGTTACAAGTAGCCAAATAATAACCCTCTCATAGCTCCGAGCCTTTAATAATCTCTCGTTACAAGGAAATTGAAGTGGTTAGCAAACAACTGATCTACCAAAGTGTACTTATTTCATGAGCACGGCGGGAACGAGGCGAAATTGTGGATAATTATATTCATGCCCTGATAATTCCTACTGTTCGGAAATTTGTTTTTTTTTTTTCATTTTCGCTATCACCATTTTTGCTTCTAATGTCCGTACGATGGTATAGAAAGTTTTAATAATGTCCTCACGATGATATTGATCGTTTTAAGGAATAAAGTTGGTCCTTCTCCCCTTCATAGGATGTGGAATGTAAAATAGTTGAACTTTTCAAGGACCATACAGATGAGACTTTTACGTGTGTAACACGTCGTATTCAATACTAATTTATTAATAGTGATTAATAGAAAACGTAGAATACTAATAGGTGCCTGTGTAGCTATTTCCTATTTCGTAATATTTAGTAAAATAGCGAACTCACGCTCTTGAGAGCCCACATTATGATGCATCAACATTCAGCACGGGACGCCACGGGTCCCTTTGCCGATAGGGCTAAGCACAGGCCTCTTTATACACCGCCTCTTCGCTGGTATTCTCACATCATCTGCATAAAAAACACAATATTTGATTTCAAACACAAACTGCACAGCCCATCACATTTCCACAATGGTGTCCTATTATTTTCGACCACAATTTTCCATGTCCTTACGAAGGTTGCTTTGGCTGCCTTCACTCCAAAAACCCTCAGCCATTCAACCCTTCCATTCGGGCTTGACAAAAAATACTCCACTTTGTAAATATTGGACGTCAGTGTCTAGAAGTTTGGTATAAAATGTAAGAGAAAGCGGGTTTAAAAAAGCGATTTTAGCGATGTAGATAACATTTAACTGCCATCAGAAATTTGTTAAACAAAGAAGGGAGCTGTGGCGATGTGCTCTTACAGTCTCTTGTTATGGCAGTGTAGAAGATAAGCCCATCAACATCAGTGTTTAGTATTTTAATTAGTTTGCTCTATTGTAGTTCTTTGTTTATTAGGACGACCGTCTAATCAAATCGACTTTCAAAAGGACGTATTAAGTAAACTAAGCAATAAAGAATTGAGTATTGAGTAGCCTTGCTCAACCTTTGCTAAACTTACGGTTTAAACTTGTTATAGATACATTTTTGCTTTGAATATCGAATTAGCTGAGGTCGCAACTATCTCGGAGTCCAGAGCAACAATCCGCCTGCACCGCTATCTCTTACAAATTTAACCAAACACCCAAACGTATTGTGTTGGCCCTTTGTCCTTTTAACGCCACTTGTTTGTTTGAAGTCGTCGGGTATTACAAGTCCATTAGGTTCCTCGCGGATATATTGAACCATGACAGAGGTGCGGAGGAGACGAGGCGTCGAAGAATGCTGATGCTTTTTTGTTTTGGAATAACTGCCGCACTGTTTGGTAAAGTCATTGAAAGGTAAAGGTAGGATTTTTATGTATAAATCCTTGGATATTTTGCATACACGTTGTAACTACGGCAAACGTGAATCCTGATGCTAAATGTAGCTTTGAATTTCGGACTTAGAGTTTTTTGGTAGGATTGGAACTCAAGATGCTCCTACCTATGTACGCGTACTTATCAACGGTATTCAGTACAAATACTTTGAGGCAAATGACTCTCTGACTCTGACTGCTTATTCTACAATCTTGCACTTTGCTTAAGCTCAGTTAATTAGACCAATTTTTTTAAACCATTTCACCAGACCTGTCAAAATTCATATCGAACAAAAAACAAGACAATGCATTCCCTTATTCCCGAAATATCTAGCGCCGTCCATTGAAGTGTCCTCCTATTTTTATTTGTTTATCCCCATTACGTTTTTGGACAAAAGGCGTCGAGTGTTTGGTCGTCTTCAAGAGACCAACAAACGGCTCGGGCAAATAGCCCGGGTTCCCACGATTGGTGCAACCAGTTTCTATGACCCTTATAACCGTAATAAGTGAAATAGTTCACCAGAATTTTGATAACGGGAAGAGAGGTGAACCTCTATGATTGACATCTAGGGTTTTACTGATTAATTTGGTTGTATTTTGAAGATTTAAGATCATATGAGAAAAGGACAGCGATCGTCAGATACCCCAAACAGGGTTACAATGGAAGTGAGCAGATATAGCGAAGGATATTTGAAGAGGGAACAGCTGGAGATTAATTTTAAGCATTCCCGTCGAATGTTACACTGCTTGTAGAACAAATTTTCAAAATATAAATCTAAATTGCAAATCTGCGTTTTATACCTACAATTTATTACTTTCTCTGATTATTGGTGGGATCAGAACATTGTAAATTGCTGAAATAAAAATAAGTTTCAACGGGAGAGACTGTCCCCTGCACCAGCGGCGGGTGTTCGTTTCATAAGAAAAGATGCCCATTTCCAGCCGTGGCAATTATTTTATTTTGATTGATTCCTTGCAAAATGGACATTATAAGCATCTACAGACGTCAGTACTGCCATGCTTTCGGGATAATTGCCTGTAAAATTACGTATATCCTGTAGAAACAAATATAATTGAATTATGGGGAGTAATTAATATACCCAATCGTTTGTTTTTGATAAGTTATCGAATTTATAATACCTTTTCTGAACTTTAATTTACTAGCATTTTTATTATCTGGATATCAATTGATATTTCCGGTTTAATTTTGTATATTCCCCTTGGCCATGATCAAAGACTCTTGTGTAGCTAATTACATAAAATGCCTGACAGAGGAAATATTTCAATAAAATAAAACTTCCGTCCGATAACCACGAATACCCGCCCCAACCCTTGCTCGAGCCAGCCTGCGCCACTGAGCCTGTAGTTTTAAATTCGTCCCAAAATAATATCAATCTGATCCAGCCTGTCCCTTGCTGTCCTCCTCCCAGCAACGCCCTAAGCCGAGGCCCGTACCTCACAGGGGTGCCCTTAAATGATAAATGATTTTATTTCTGTTAGTAGGTTTATACAAAAACTTTGAAATGTGAAGCACTATGAAAGGCCGAAGCAAACTCAGAAGTCACAGTCTCTTTTAAAGTCCAGACATAATCTTGGTCAGATCATGTGAAGACCATGTAGGTTGGTATCTGAAATGGTCTTTTGAGGAAAGAACCACACAGATTGAGTGGACCTGTCCAGTCAGTGCAAGCATCTGCCAGTGGTCACTTAGTTGTTAAGTTTTATGCCCTGGCTGGAGGCCTTAATTTATTGAACACTCACAGGAAAGTCCGGTTAAGCAGCCGACAACCTCCTAGGTTGACCTACGAGCCGTCATTCCCACTAAAAAATAACCACGAAGAAATGAATAAATCAAAAACTAAAACCTTCGTTTTCAACAAGCATTACACAAATCCAAAACAGAATTTCACTGGCATCATTCGAAAACAATCAAACGAAATCTCTAAACACAGATAAACGTTTAAAAGTCAGTCGATACCATAGTAATGACTGCTCGTTGAAAACAAACTTATCTTGATGAGACAGTTGAAGCGCAGGCGCACCATTAATAACCCCGTATAAATAATAACATCATTACTTCAAAGGTAGACCACCCAAAATCATCACCTTTATAATATGTACATCATAATGTGATCGTAAACTTAAGAGATAAGGAAGAAAATCAAGGGAAAAGAGAAGCTAAATAAAAAATACTTAAAATTAAGAGAAATCGCCGCTCGTTCGTAATAATTGTAGGCCTGTGGTGTCGGCAATTTGCATATGATATGAGGAGCTAATGGGTGTAAGTAAGATACGATTTTTTACTGAATATTCTTGCATGAACGTGCACAATCGTTATTAGCATAGATAAAGACCAAAGAGAAAAATTAGACAGTACATGGACGAGTTTTTAAACGGCTAGCTTGTTTGTAATCGATGGGGTACTTTGTAATTGGTACTTAATGGATAAAGATGGTAACAGAGATAATTTTGCATTAAATGTAATTATGAAGCTGTTAAACTCTTTTTCTTTTCAGAAGAGGGGCTGGTGACTTAAGGACTTGTCAGGGAAGGTTAATAATATGCTTTCGTAGAATTCAATTAGCTCCCTAATGATAGTTTGTAAATTGAGATGTAATTATTTTGTACATTGCACGGGTAAGTGAATATTTTTTTTAATAAATAAATATTAATAATAAAGCCTATTACAGCCCCACTGTAGGGCAAAGACTTCTTCTCATACAGAGAAGGCAAGCGATTTTAGACCTATCTTCTATTAGGTACATACAATAAATTAAAGGCGCTTTTCGTGTCTGTCTGTGTCGCGTTGTTCTTCAAAACTACACAACAGATTTAAGTGCCGTTTTCACCGTCGTAGTATTTATACCGGAAAGTTTATGTGCTAATTAAATACATATGAAACTTACATGTTATATGTATATGTAAGTTATCGCCGTTACAAAGAAATCTCGATATTTTGGCAAGACTCAAAAATTGTGCGAAGCAGGGAGGGGAGCTATTTAATTATATCTACCTATCAGTGGTGCAGCTACAATTACCATTAGAAGGAAGCCGAAGAAAAATTGTTCATTTCTCATAAATTCAGGCAAAAAATTATAGGCATTTTTTGTATTGTTTTAAACTGGTATTAAATATATATAATGTGATGTGATACACAGTTATACACACAGGTGTACCATATTATTTGGCATTAAGAAAAGTGGTGGTTCCGAAGAGAAACCGATAGGAACCGGGTTGTATAAAGGCTTCGCCACTGCCATGTGCTTAAGTATGGTTAAAACTGGAATAATTTTTGACTAACTATAACCTTCTTTGACATCATGTAATAGGTAAATCTATTATCGAACGCATCATTTCCTCCGCGAGCTTTTAATATTTTATGCAAAAACACTCGCTGAGGTTGAGTCTCCGTTTTATTTTATAATCTATGCAACTAACTGTACTTAAATCGCGCTACTAAATTATGCATCGACAGTTTTGGAAGGCGTTCCGTCATGTAATGAGCATATATAATGGACATTATTTATAAATAATTTATTGTTTAAGTTGTTAAGGCGAATACTATCGCTCAAATTAATCTCGCTACCAGATTGTTAATCATTACGTCATTTATGAAGAACATAGCGACCCAATTTTTTGCTGGTCGTAATAACAAAGTATCTTTCAAATGGTTTGTTGTAGATCAAAAGTAGATAAGGATTTTAGACTCAAAACGAGGTTATTTGCTATTTTCACCTTCTAAAAAAGACTACTTAAGTATTTAAGTTAGAAATAGTTTTTACCTATACGTAATTTTGATTTTAACCCTTTTTTGCGACATTTAATTTAATTTTTGTACAAGACAAAGTTGTGTTAATTCTTAATAGACATAAGATATGTCTCCGGTAGTGAAAACGATCGAATTACTATTCGATACCCCGTAACCGCGAAACTATCACCTCGCATAGTGTCAGATGTAATAAATCACATATTATATCTATAATATGTAAATAAATATGAAGTTTATGGTTTACTTTTCTTTTTGATTTTTCAAGCATTACTGAGATGATTCAACTTACTGAGATGTAGGTATGCAAGAAGACCCTCTAATAAGGAGTAATAATAAAATAGCGGTAGGTACTTGCTCTTTAGAAAAAAATTAAGCAGTATATTTTCACAACATGCAAGTCAAATAGGACAACTACCTCAAAATCGGATTGTCCATTTAAATTGAATACAAGCATCTGGGCCCTATACCACAAAACTTTACAATTACAAGTTATGTGCTTTGTAAATCTTACAAGTGTCTGTAGGTATCACAAAGCTCTAAGCCCCATTATAGCCCGACAAGGCTCTCTATGAACGTGGCGAACTATGGAACTACGAGTGAAGTCAACTGGATTTGACTTCTTACAATATAATTTCATTATTTATGAAGTCAACTGGATTTGACTTCTTACAATATAATTTCATTATTTAATCACAGAATTTGGAGTCATAAAATAATTGAGCGACATTTGTAAACTTACAACTGAAAACTTGTAAGTTTAGATAAATGTTGTGAATTATAGATTTACATTTCTACAAATCTGCAATTCGTACCTACTTACAATACAATTATTATTATCTATGGCGTCGTGACATAGCCCTCATGCTTTGTGTTACGCTTTTAAAAATGCGAAAGAATTTGTAGATTGTAAATTTATTATACATATTTGCAATTTCTGTGTTACGCAATTTTTTTAGAATTCAACAATTCTTCAGAATTGCGGACTTGTATAAAGCTTTGTGGTATAGATCGAATTCGAAAATACTAAGGCAAAGACGAAAAGGATGATGACAAAGCAGCTTCAGAATAGTACGTAGTACAAGACACATCCATATCCGTAATTTTTAACCTTTGTTCTTGTAATAAGAGAACTAACACATTATGTGTACACTTTAATTAGTTAGTGATCATGTGCTCACGTCTAGTCAACAATTAGAAACTGTAAGTTTCTATAAACATAAACACAAAAAGGATGTAAAGACAATGATGTAAGACTGAATTTATCAGAACTCACGTGATAAGGTAAAACAGAATAATCAATATTTACTTGAAATGGTGAGAATGCCCATAGTCAGTCAATATATGGCAAGCCGATTAATGACCACAAATCCAGTCCTTTTAATACTGGTGACATTGACGTTCATAATGGGCCGGAGGTAACTTTTATAGTATACGTCAATCAACAGAAGGCAATCGGTAAAACGAAAAAGATAATATCTACCTACCATGCATGTATTCTAGGAACAACACTAAATGATAAGCTTCGACTAAGGCTAACTTTATAGACTAAACAAACTGCTTAAAAAGGAAACGTAGTGACAATGTCATGATTGTTCCGGGATATAAGATTAATGTTATTGAGCCTAGTTTCTATATTATAAACTTAAAATATTGCAGTCCATGCTTTGCCATAGGCCTACTCTGTAGGGCTCGTCTATGCTTTGTATTTTGGAACACCATCCTCAACTTTGCAGTTATATTTAACAATTTTCCATCGTAGATCTCTGCCTAATCTTTTTACTAAATATATTGCTTTGTCCATTATTGCGTGTATATCTATCTATTACGTGTTTAGCCACGGAACTCTGACTTTCGCAAGTTACTTCTTCGCTTTCAGGCTCTTTCAATTCTGGCTATTTTGCGCCATGGATCAAGATCACCGGCTGATGTGATTATTGGCATTCTCTTTCGGACTTTCGCTACATATCTTTCCAACATCAAACCATCTATGGCCTTAATACTAATGGTAACCTTATCAGATATTTTATTATGTTGTACTTCAAGACACAATAGCCTAGCCCAGGTCAATCAAATATGTATGAGATCGACCTTACCCTCATTGTGTTCCAAAAGTGTAATCAATAAAGTCTTGAGTAGATTTAATCGTTCAATTACCGCTTCTGTAGGAAGCCGACAAGAGCTGTGTTCGTGAAACGCCGATCCTGTTTCACGAACTTGTATTTCTTCTCGCTTCTTGCTGTTAGTAGGATCGGCAGAATACTAAGTAGCGTCAGATTTTTGTGTATTAGTTTGGTCCATAGTGGAATCACGTTTGAGTTTAGAACCTTCCCTGTGATTAGTTGATGATCAAAAAATTCGTTTGAGTTTGAACTAGAACGGAAATTTCGAGACACAAACCATGGCTCTGTTTATGAATGACAGTGATTAGCAACTAGGTAATAATAATTTATCATGTACGAGTATATATAATTATATACAAAAAAATGATGTTAGTTTGACTTCGACACCGTTTGACTGATCATGAGTTGACACATAATTATTAGGTATTTTTGAAAAAGGTTAGGTCTATATGTTATTTTTATCTTACGTGGGCGAATCCGCGTGTGAAACCTAGTAATTTATCCCTTACCATATGCTGTGTCATTGTTCTGCGAAAGGAATTTCATTGGTCAGCAACTAATTTTTCCTATGCGATAAACCATCGATAATTGAGACGGGAACTAATAATCCTTTAACAAAGTTAAATACATTTTTGTACTAGAGTAGATCAACACAAAATTAAGCCTGCTACATATCCTAAAGATTAACCTTGGATTAGTATAAGTACACCTGAAACAATGGATATGAATAATTCATCTCCAAACACTGATTTCATCAAGGTTTTAATTTTGTTTCGCAACTGTCAATATTTTGTTACGATAATATCATATAATCTTATTAAACACAGCTGTAACAAAGCAGTTGCTAAGTTATGATAGAATTATTAAAATAATTTAATCATACCATTTGTCAGGTCAAGACCACGTAAATAATGATTTTCTGTCATAGTTTTTTCTTGATTTCTGTATGAACTTAGGTATGTAAGAAGCTGAAAATGCTGTAGATTTTAGAAGATTATATTATGTGATTATATATGTAAGAAAAATACCTATTATTATATATCTAGTGATTCAGTGATAAAAATGGTCTCGTTCTCACGCTGATATTTCTATAGCACAACACAAAATCAAGTTTTTGTATAAAAAAAATTACCTAATTTACAATGTATGCCAATGTTTAAAAAATATTTAACCGTTTGATTTGTTAATAGTTTATCAGACAGGAATGCGCTAAAATTAACAAGCAACCTATTAAATCGTGTCTTTTTTGCATTCACTGGTTACGTTCCTATATAATATTGTCAGCTATAAGCAGTTCAGTATTAATTTATTACCATTTTTACTTGTTTTTGGAATTTCACTACCTATAGGTATGTAATTGATATTGTTCATGTTATCTTTTAGAAGGCTAACAACCGTGCTTTACCTATTTGTTGACGATTTGGCGGTGTTTCTACAGGGCGACTGTCATTTGTTTTCTGAAAAGATCATCAGAGGCGCAATTCCCGTATTTTTAAGAACGTTCGAATTCTAATTTCGTTTCAATTTCTCAAAAAAAAAACTTCTAATTTACAGTACAACAACGTTCAAAGGTTCCATTGTTTAATTTCGGAAAAACCGAACTTTGCTGATTTAAATATGTCTGCGGGGCAATAGCGTAACACATGATCAATCGGAATCGGTTTTATTTTGACAGTTCAACAACATTCATTGCGTTATTTACGTGTTGAGCAGACAAATTTTTCGAACTTATGAAGCAATGGATTAGCAATTTGCTTCAAAATGATTCAGATTACGATTGATAGTGCGTTACGCAATTAGGGTTCAGGTCCAATAAGGGAGTTACGAAATTAGAGCGTCAATCTATAATAATTTACGTCGTAATATAAATCAATTTCTATTGGTCGATAGTCACATTTTATTCGCTATATGTATTTCTGTTTCTCCGAAGATAATCGATAGAACTTTTGAACGTTGTCAAACTGTACCTACATTTAAAAAAGTTTTTGACATTAATTATTTGAGTTTGCGACTTGAATTTGAACGTTTTCTAAGTACGTGAATTGACATTCAGACTATTATTTTTTTCGACTTTTTGACGTTCGATCACATTGAATAGTCTCACTGTGACTGTATCCATCACATTGATTGGTTGATTTGTGTCATATACTTATGCACGGCAAAGGAAAATTGCCTAATACCACTTAAGCCTTGCGTTCCGATCAAAATTTCCTAATTTTCCTTATACAGGTTGATTTTGATTGATTTCTGTCGTCGAGATTATGTCGAATGTTGAATTTGAGTTGCGAAATATCCCTGTTTTAATGACCGTATCTAGCTAAAGCTTAGCTATTTATCTTCAAATCCGTTTTAGTATAAGTTGAAGGCAAAAAGCATTTGGACGAAGCTTCAAATGGAACAAAGTTCAAGTCTGTATATGATGCCTGTTACGGTTTAAAGTTATCTCCTACTTTAACGATTTTTGCTACATACCATACCATCTTTGCAAAAGGTACCAACTTTGGCTGACAGATTGATGATAAAATCAATGTTTGGTTTTAAGTAAACCTACAATAACTCTTGCTAATTAATTAACTGCCTACATGTTACGGTTAATATTTCTCTGTCATCTCTGCTGAATCAATAAAAGATATTAAAATCACTACCTATACGAATAAATAAAATTGAAGTGTCTGTTTGTAATGTCAAAATAACAACTTTTTACTAAATGCATAAGAAAGTATATACAGTACTTATAACAAAAAAAGCAATTTTGTAAAATTTTTGTCTGTCTGTCTGTTTGTTCCGGCTAATCTCCGAAACGGCTGAACCGATTTTGACGGAATTTTCACTGGCAGATAGCTGATATTACGGGGAGTAACGTAGGAACTTTCATTTTAGAAAAATAATTAGGATTCCGTGCAAAAAAAAAAACCATGGAATTGTGAACAAAAAGTCGGATTTGAAAAATTCTTTTTGCATTTGGTAGCCCAATTCTCGAGGATAGTTAACTATTTAACGTCACGCTCAGACCCTTAGGAGCCGAGCAAAAAGAAAAAAAAATCAAAATTAACACTAAGCGAAAACGAAGTAATAGCGCGGGCGGGCGAAGAAACGCGGCGGGTCGGGGGACGAGGGAGTTTTATTAAAATGTGACTGTTATTTTAGTATATAGTATATCTTACGACTTCTACGCGAATGAAGTCGCGAAGCACCGCTAGTACAAAATAAAGTCGCTTTCCGCGTCTGTCTGTCTGAATATCCGCTAACTCCTCCTAAACCACGCAACGGATTTTGATGCGGTTTTCACAACTAACAAACCAATAAGTAAACAAATCAAACAAACAATAAGTAGTAGTAGTTTCAATTATCAAACTAATAAGTTTGATAATTTTTCACGGATGGTCTATATATATACATATATATATATATATATATATATATATATATATATATATTAAACTAATAAACTAAACAAACTAACTAATATAATAAACTTAATTAAGGTTTTATGTAAGTAGAAAAAACAATATTTTGCAACCAAGTCGCCGAAAAATGAATACGTAGGCTAAACCTTAAGAGATACATAAAAATGATGTAGGTACTTCTAAAATCCTAAAGAAAACTCCACGATGGCATATCTCTATCTATTACGGTAGTCAACCGATGGTTACTGTAAGTCTACATTAACCATTTCTTTCATTAAAACATTAATTCAAATTTGCGTTACTTGCGACAACGCTGTCGTCACTTCCAAACAAAATTTGTTCGTACTGTGTAATGAAAAGTCAGCTGCAAATATTGTTTATAAAGAAATTCTATAATCAAAAGCAGTAACTTCACATTTTTTACCTCTTTTCTTTAAATTACACCCGTGAAAAGCCAGGGTGGGTCGCTCCAGCCAGGGTTGCAAGATGTTCGAAAGAGTTACCGTAGCCCCGGCACAGGCAACAGAAAGAACACGGGTGGGTTTTAGTCAGTAAAAGTCTGACACGCTCTCCCGCTACGCCCAGAGCGGGAGAAGTCATTTGATGATTTCCCATCCACAAAAAAAAAGGGTGGGTCGCTAGTTAGAAATAAAAATCAAACGTTCATTGTCCTACTTTTAGTTCTATAAATCGCTTTAAATATTCAGTATCTAATTACTATTATAAGGTTTGAACTATTGAAGGAATGCTATTTGAAGATAACCCACAATTTTACTGCGAAAATATGCAAAACAAATTATTTATACTATGAGACTTATCTAATAACTATAGCAATCGATACTAATCTTAGAAGTTATTTGATAGATTTCTCAAATTCTTTTAGAGCGTATGATAAATATATTGGGCGATATTATAAACCTTTTTACTGTCGACTATGTTTTTTAAATAAGCAATCCGAGTATTCTTAATATTAGTATGGGAATATTGATTGGGGTCCAAAAGAAAGTCTTTTTGTACCGTGGGAAGTTTGGTATTGAGTTTAATAATATAATTATATGGTAATGATGAATAGGTAAAGCATTGGGTGATGATATTTAAAGTGACATATCATGACTAACAATATAGAACAAAATAGTAGAGGTGGGACATCTTCCCTTTAATAATTTAGTCGAAGGGAGGTAAATAGAGTGTGGTGCTGTGGTGCTGATCGTTTTGGAACTGAGATTTTTAGGCTAAATTATCGATGTCGCGGCCAGATCTTAGAATTGATCATTTCATTGATCATTCCGACGTTTAGCCATATCATTAATGTAGGGTATCTGTCGTGGTCTGATTGTAGAAATGGCCATATCGATGACGATATTACGTGCTTTCGTCAGAAAGCAGCGTATTTATCGACATTCCCAGCTAACCACTGGGCATATCGCAAAGTAGTTGCATTTCACGCCGCTTGTGGCACCCCAATCAAATGGGTTAGGTTAGGTTAGAACCGAGCGCGAGCCGAGCGAAAGAAGCGAGCGGTTCCCCGGCAGCGGCCAGCGAGCGTTACATCCAAGTTGGTCGCAGTTACTTAGGAAATATTCGAGTAGGAATACATGCACAACAAAAACAAAGCGACATCAACGCCTCTACTGGTGGATAATCTATTTCACGATATGATCACTAATGTTTGGCCACATCATGAAGTAGTCGTGCGTTTAACTGTTCATATCGTCAAACGTTGAGTATTCAATGATCTGAGTATTGAATGGTCGAACACTTCATGAAATGGTCAATTCTAAGATCTGGCCACGACATCTACATCAGCTTGACTGCAGACCATATACAAGTGACGACACTAAGTAACGTCAGACACATGCTTGGCAGACAGTTTCGTTCCCGGTTAGTCATCCATTTCACCAATAGAATAAGAGATCTTGTCCTCTGTGAGGATTCCGGGTGAAGCTCGTTTCCAACTCCGGCCTGATCATAACTTCCCATCAGGTAAGATGCAGGCCAAGGGCTTCCCCGCTGTAATTTAAAAAAAATCTTCTCTGACATAATCTGAGTGAGCTTCAAGGCAGAATTTGTTCAAAAATCTTGTCTGACACACACACTCACACCCCTCATGTATGTAAATTAGCTTCTTTTATTCACATTTTATAAATTATAATATGAAACGATCAAAAAAAAAATTAATGAATTTGATTTGATTTGAGATCCTAGGAAGAAACAGAACACTAAACTTTCCTAATATAATGTGTGATGCGGAGGTAAAAGGAGGAAAATGGGATGCTAAGCCTTGTTCTGTCAATGAGTGTTCATAGAATACACTAGTGTGCTTGTTATTTCTAAAGCAAATTTTACGATCTTCGAGTAGTGGTAGTCGGTACCGACCTTCATTTTCCTTAACCCATTCATGCATTAATGTAAATACGGATCTAAGTCAAGGAAAATATGTATGTATAGCATTACAGTGAGTTTATTATCAGCAAACAGTAGGCTTAGGTAGTTTCTCGTACATTCATAAGTACTTTGTAAAGGATAATCGTCATCTTCTTTGCTAGCTTTATTATAATGAATTTTATTGAATTTCAGTTGGATATTATTTGAATAATCATCGTCAAAAGACCAAAATCTGCCGTGAAATTGAAACCCGACAATGCAGAAATAACAAACTCAAAATGCCAACAATCCAAAAAGAAACCTGCGGGGCAATTGCGTAACACATTATCAATCAGAATCGGTTTCATTTTGACAGTTCAACAACATTCATTACGTTATTTACGTGTTGAGCAGACAAATTTTTCAAAGTTATGAAGCATTGGATTAGCAATTTGCTTCAAAATGATACAGATTCCGATTGATAGTGTGTTACGCAATTAGGGAGCTGTTTACGTATAATAATTTTATGATAACTGCTCACTCACAAACACAATTTAATACACAACTATTTTGATATCTATACAAATAAATAAAATTGAAGTGTCTGCTTGTAATGTCAAAATAACAGCTTTTTACTAAATGCATAAGAAAGTATACAAGGTGTAACATAAATAATGCACAACCTCTTAAGGGGTCATTGTACTCATCACTATGAACAACTTTTACTATGGGACCAAACGTGAAATCGTGAAAAAAATATGAGATGTTCCCTACATTTTGGCGAGTCATACGAACATACATAAATGTAGGGAACAGCTCATTTTTTTGTCGCGATTTCAGGTTTGGTCCCATAGTAAAAGGTGTTTATAATGATAACTACAATGACCCCTTAAAAAGTGGTGCGTTATTTATGTTACATCTTGTATACGGTAATTATAACAGAAAAACGGTTTTTACTATTTTTGTCTGTCTGTTTGTTTCGGTTAATCTCCGAAACGGCTGGACCGATTTTGACGGGACTTTCACTGGCAGATAGATTATGTTATAATATATTTTATTTTACGAACAGAATTAGGGTTCCGGGAAAAAAAATTAAAACCCAGACAATTTAAGCTGTTTCGCGTTTATCTCTGGAACTACCAGTCAGATTTGAAAAATTCCTTTTGCATTTGGTAACCCAATTCTTCGCAGCTAGTTACAAATAAATGAAAATTTTGAATCCAAGACGTTCTGAATTAACTCTGTACAGGGCCGGAGGGCCATCGACGTGCAACCTGTTACCAGGGACATGATCCTGGCCCCCCTGCGTTGAAATTTTTCGTCGATTTAAAAAAAAAATGCCATGGTTCCATACATTTCGACCGCGTAGGTACTGCATATTTGTAGGAAACAGTAGATTTTTTTTCTATTAAGCTACAAAAAATTTCAACGCAAGGGGTCCAGAATCATGTACTGAGTCCATGATAACAGGTTGTGCGTCAGTGTCCCTGCCACCTTGTATTGTTACCGACCGATACTGGACCAAACATTAAACAAGTACTTAACCAAACTGTAACAATATAATAATCGATAATTAACGGCCATGTGATGTATTATTATATAATCAACTGAATTTTGATCAATTAACAATTGATTAATTAATATTAATCTGTTACAGTACTTTTTCATGTAACAATGATAGTTGAGATAATTAAGGGCACCTACAGATGACCGACTATTAACAGCACAGTGTTAAAAAGTTGTCAGAATAATAATAATAATTAACAACAGTAAATACAACCTGCAAACAGGCGCGACGCACGACGCGAATCGCACGCGACACAAAGGCACCACGTGTCGCGCGACGACCGGTGCCTTTGTGTTGCGTCGCGTGTCGCGCCTGTTTGCAGGGGCCTTTAATTGCGGCAAAATAATCGTATCAATAGCCTAATAACTCTCAATCAATCTGCCTAGCCTTTTCCCAACTATGTTGGGGTCGGCTTCCAGTCTAACCGGATGCAGCTGAATACCAGTATTTTACATGGAGCGACTGCCTATCTGACCTCCACAACCCAGTAACTGGGTAATACGATATACCCCTTGGTAAGACTGGTTGTCAGACTTTCGGGCTTCTGACGACCCGTAACGACTGTCAAAGATCTACAAATGACAGCCGGGACCAACGGCTTAACGTGCTTTCCGAGGCACGGAGGAGCGTCGGTATGTAAAGATGGTCACCCAGCCACGGACAACCCCGGCAAGCGTAGCTTAACCTGATGGATCGACCCGTGCGGCTGTTATTACTTAGCCACGAGCTCCTAATAGCCTATAGTCCTCCTAATAGCCTAATAACTCTAACAACAATTATTATTTTGACTCATGATCGTTCTATGTTAGAAAGGGGGTGGTTATTGAGATGATGGTTAATAGAGGTCCTCATCATCATAACATCACGCCTTATTTCCCCAAAAGGTTAAGCAGAGGTCACCTATAGTACACCCACATTTCGCCAATTATGTATAAGTTCCATGTAATAGGGAGCGAGCCTATTGCCATCGACTAGGCACAAATCCAGACACCGAGCTGCGACTGAGAAATTCTTGGAGGAAAAACCCAATAACACTGGGGAGCCAAATCCAAGACCTCATGCTCATCAGTAGCGCTTGCGTTCGCTCGGGCGTAAAAATAACGCGGTGTGATTTTATTGCGCGCTGGATTTTCAACTCTCGGTGTTGAGCCGAGCGTTGAGAATCCAATAGAGTGCATTCCAGCGCGTCGAAAAAATACACTGTTTGATTTTCAATTCTCGGCACTAAGCAGAGTGTTAAAAATCCAGTGCGTGAATATAAATCGCCGCGATATTTTATGTCCGGGCGAACGTCGCTTAAACGTCTTTTCCCAGCAATTATTTCTGCACAAAGTTACCTACTTTGTTGTACAGAATGCGTAGATGACGACTTCTTGAAGGGCCTTGTTACACCCTGTATTTGAAGTAAAAGGCTTGCTGAGCTGACCCCAACCAACTAAATTGGGATATCAGCTTAGTTGCTTAGGTTCGTATGAAATGTTCAAAGGGCAAATAGCCGCATGGGTCGATCCATAAGGTTGAGCTACGCTTGCCGGAGTTGGTCCGTGGATGGGTGATGATCTTTACAAGTACCAAGAATTCTACGTCCTCGGAAAACACGTTAAGCCGTTGGTCCCGGCTGTCATTCGTGGATCTTTGACAGTCGTTACGAGTCGTTACAAGCCCGAAAGTCTTTCAACTTGACTCACCAAGGGTATTGTATTATCCAGTTACTGGGTTGTGGAGGTCAGATAGGCAGTTGCCCCATGTAAAAATACTGGTATTCAGACTAGACTGGAAGCCGACCCCAACATAGTTGAGAAAAGGCTATGCAGGCAGATTGATTGGAAGGAGGGTGTTGGTGATGAGTAGAGTATCTCACCAACTACCCCATCAACCGACTATAGTATTGGCTTTAAGAAAAGCTGAAGACGGGCCCAACACAATCGGCTGCCATGGCTGCGGCCGCCCTTATATTTCTCATTAGTACATATTGTTCTTGATGTCAAGGCATGATAATTATAGAAGATATCTTATCATGTGCATTAGGATTGAAGTTAGCTTATCTAAACGTTGTCGAGATCGTTATCAGACCGGAAGTATCAGACGTCCAAGGGAGTCCCCTAATGTCTGGTTCAAGGCATGGTCCTTGGAAATTCTGCCATAATCAGTGCAGTATTCAAGTGATTTGATAACTGTGTGATAATACAGGTCTTCGTGGTTGATCTTTTCCTTATATAATCTCTTTGGTGCTTCTTACACGAGTGACTGATATCATGAAGAAAGTCTAATACCTCCATCTCATTTAAAAGTATGAGATCAGTCTAGCTTAGTCATCATAAATGTACCTATAGTCTGTTCCAAAAATATCTGATACAAATGTAAACAAATGAATGAGAAAACGTACCTACGGATGCCAATCTGTAGTGCCACTTACAATATGAGTGCTTTGATTTGATTATTTGAATACTTAAACCCGATCATTTGACAATAAATTGAGGTTAATTTTATAACCTCAATTTTCGTCGATGATTTTTCAATATTAATTTAATAGTGTTATTCAAACAGTAGGTAATTATTGGAAAAAGAGGAAGATGAAACGTTCTAAATACAGCCGATGAATGTGTGCCCTTTATAAGTGATTACGTAAGAATTTACCCTGACCAGGGTTTGTTTATGCTTTCATCAGATATTTTTGGAACGGACTTATAGATTGTTAATCTAGGTTAAATTACTCATTTCTCAGCCGAGAAACCGAGAAGCAAAGATGAGCAAGGTCCTTTTATCGACTTCTTGCATAAAGATATCATTCGGTATTTAATAATATAACATAACATCACGCCTTTATTCCCCGAAGGGTTGGGCAGAGATGTACCTATAGTACTCTCACATTTCGCCAGTTATGTTTGAGTCCCAATTTAATATTTCTAGAAAAACGAATACTAAACAGTTACTGACATTTCGTGCGGCCAGCGTTAATAATAAGTATAATCTGAGATTTATTGCGCATGTATGCACTATGATTTTACTTAGGATAGTATAGAATATGAGTGGAAAAGTAAGCAGGGGTAGTGCTAATTTATAATTTGTTTTCACTATCGTACAAACAGTTATTATGCAAGCAGATCTATTCTTATCTTAGATAGCTAGATAAGTGCAAGAACATTTAACACTTTGTTGAAGTACATAAACAATGACGAAGCGTCTATTGGAATAACATTATTTAGGGCTGATTTTTCAATCTTCAGATAACTTTTATCTGGGGAATATGTTTGACGTTTTAATAGCTTTTGTATAGAAAATGTGTCAAACCGCCATATTTATTCCTCAGGTAAAAGTTATCTGACGATTGAAAAATCAGCCCTTAGAGTAATATTGAATCATTAGATACTGCAATATTCTATTTACATCTTAATTTATATAGTCCATGTCGCAAATGGATTGTAGAATCCGCTGTTTTACATAGCTGTTAGCGATTTTACAAAACAGCTCCGTTATGTAAAACAGCTGAACGACGTTCAGCAATATTCCATAATTACTGAACTTTAACACGTAGAATTGCATAAACGTTTTGCATTTATTAATGCAGCGGATCAATGATTAGAGGTTATGTAAAACAGCGTGAAATAACACGTCAGATTGTACATTTTAGTGCAATTTTTTATCGCTGGTGGATATGTACCTACAACAATAATGGCGTTTGAACCAGAAATAAATAAAACGATAAATATGAGTGAAAATAACCATAAGGCCGCACTGCTAAGGCGACTGCGACGCAACTTATGAATAAATTGTCGCTTCTGCAGTGCGGCCACCCACACTTGTTTAAATGAGTTTGTTTTCTCGAAAGCGCCGTCGCGTTGCAGTCACTTTAATAGTGCAGCCGAGGCCTAACTCAAGGGAAAACAGTGATTTTAAAGTCAATTTTAACTTAAAGATATTAGAGTTTTATGAAAGTTTTAAAAATATTAAAAAGCCAAGTAACTGCGACCAACTTGGAAGTAGTGCCCGCCGGCCGTGGCACCGCTCGATTCGCTCGTTCGGCTCGCGCGTGGTTGGTCACAGTTCTAACCTAATCTAAACCAATTGGTCATGGAGCCCTAGCTTAGCTACTGCAACAGATTCGGCATTATAAGCCACACCTAACTTTTATTTTGACTGCAGATAAGCCATTTTGCATTACATCTAAACGTGCGTAGCAATTTTGTTAAACGTAACGCAATAACAATCCAGCTAAACGCTGTTCAGTTGTTTTACATAACGGAGCTGTTTTGTAACACAGCTAGCGGTTATGTAAAACAGCGGATTCGACAATCCATCTGCGATATCCACTTTGCTTGCCTTTAACAATTGAAGATCTGAGATAGTTCGTAACAACGGAAGATGCTATGGTTTTCTAGTAAGTTGAGATTTACGATGCAGTGAACTATGAAATGTTCAAAGGGATAACATAGAATTAGAATAGTGTATAACATAACTGGTGAAATATAATACTGTAGCAATTTGCCGAGGTACCAGGGGGCCGAGCAGATCGCTACGTGTATTTGTGTGCTGACTTGTTAAGAGGTGTGTTTGGAAAACGTAGCTACGATAAATCAGACACACAGGAGCACCGTATTATTATTTAATACTTTGTATAGAGCACATTACATGACAAACATAATACTAGCACTCAATCAATATAAAACAATTTGCCTATGGATATAGGCAAATGCTTAACGGCCTGTCACACATGAGGTTGCCACTGGCATCAAACCTCTACAGTACCTACATCTATATTTCTCCAGTAAACCTCTGCCTAATCCTTTGAGGAAAACAGGTGTGATGTTACGTTACAATAGTGTATTGCTCCCAAGACTTACACCCGCGGGAAAATTGCGTAACACACTTACAGTAGGAATTGGTTTCATTTTGACAGTTCAACCACATTCATTGCGTTATTTAAGTTGTTGAGCAGACAAATTTTTCGAACATATGAAGCAAAGGATTAGCAATAATATGCTTCAAAATCATTCAGTTTGTGATTGATAGTGTGTTACCAATTAGGGTGCTGGTTTCTGGAAAGAAAATCAACGACGTGTCAAAATTATTCACATGTCAAGTGATTCCTTTGGCTGCTTATTCAGTCAACCAATCACATCTGTTAACACGCACTTGACAATTTGTTTGTTTTTGTGTTGATTTTCGCTCCAGAACCCATCAGAACTAGGGCTTCTTACAAAATTCAAATTCAAAATATTATATTTCACATGGACACTTATGAAACGTCAGAAGCTAGGTGCACGGTTCCAATTGGTCGTTTCCTTTGAGAAGAACCGGCAAGAAACTCCAAGGTTACTCTTTTAAAAATAATTGGCTTTTACAATGTTTTCAAATTACAATGTTATTAAGTATACAACAAGTAGGTACCAGATACTTTACAAAAAAGAAAATGGTCTACAAATCTACAGTCTATTAAGCCTACAACGTTCTCACATTCACAAAATATAAAATAATCTATTCGATGTGATAAGGCAACGTGCGGTTTAAAAGAAGATGTAGTGACAAAAATTGAAAAGAGTATGCTTAGATGGTTTGGTAATGTTGAGAGGATGAATGAAAGTCGACTAACAAAAGGTAATTACACGGCAGATGTGAGTGGAAACGCCGGAAGGGGACGCCCTAGGAAGACATATAGTGATCTTATTGGTGATGTTCTTCAGAAAGGTCAGGTGCGTAGTACTCGCAACCGGCGTGCGTGTATGACCAGATGTATGAATGTAAACGAGGCAAAAGGAGTATGTAAGGATCGTAGCAGGTGGCGTTCTGTAGTTTCTGCCTAACCCCATGGGAAGAAGGCGTGAGTTTATATACTATGTAATCTATTTAAAATCCAATACTGTATAATGTAAAATAATGAAAACAATATATCATGAAAGTATGTAAAAAAAAAAATTAATGTAATTTGGGAGCAGTTTATAGACATTTACCTAAATAGTTATGCTGTTAATGGGGTACCAGGGAAGCTACATGTGCAGAAGGAATTAGCGCCAAACTTCCCTGTCTTCAACGTAGTTTTTAATCTTATAATATGCTTTTTTAATAAGGACACGTTTGATGTGAGTTTTGAACTTTCCATCGCTAAGTTCTGTAACCGACTTTGGCAGCTTGTTATAAAAGCGGACAAGACATCTATTACGATCGCTCTTGACGAAATGTATTCAACATCACCCAATATAAACCTGTAGCACCTCTAATTACAAGCAGGCATCTGCGTAGGTCTGTAACGGTTCCTTCCTGAATATTCAAGGGCCCGTTTCAATTCCGTCAAACCGGTATATAAGTAATATCTATTATATTTAAGACAGTTACCACTAAGCGAACGAGTTGCGGCATGTATGAACCGCTTTATTTTTCTAATAATGATTATTCTAATTCTTGTGATATTAGCATACAATATGAGTTCTTTAGAGCATCGGCGCCAGAGCACCTACGCAAGTGTTTTCTGGTTAAAATGTTTGACGCGTCGTTTTTTTACTGATTTTGTAGATTAGGTGTCGTTTCGATATCGGTTCGGTAATCGACTGCGGACCCAAGTAGGCCGCGCAAGCAGAATCTACATGACATGAGGGATTATTGACCCAACCGACCCCGAGTGCGAATGCGGTGCTCCTGCCTGAACCATGTCCATGTCACGCGTATTTTTAAAGTATACAAGGCCGCTACCTACTCATAGTATTATTACACTGTATGCGCTCAGAACGAATATCAAAATAAATTCTCAGAAAGTATACGCGATTTGCGCGTACAGGTCGCGTATACTTTTCGTAGTGAAATAATTGGGAAAATATACAAGGTTTATAATTTAACGCATTATTTTTCTATAGTTTATATTCTATCCATGAGAAACCGACAAATTGTGTACTGGTATCAAACTTGCTTGTGACGTAACGCACCTTGCGCTAATACTAAGTAGCCTGCCTAGGAAGTAGCGCTCGCCGCTCGCTGCCGGGGCACTGCTCGCTTCGCTTGCTCGGTTCTCGCGTGGTTGGTCATAGTTCTACCAACCCCTAGTAGTGATCTATGTAACAACCTACCCACTTCACCTAATTCACAATTTTTCGATAGTTTATCTAACGGAAATAATACCGATAGTTCTAAACTAACGGTTCTCACCATCTTAGGGTGCAGTATATTTTTCGCAAACAATGTTAGCTAACGTTATTGGAACATATACGCGATAAGTGCGTTTTAACCATGTATACTTTCTAAAAAATGCGCGTCTACAATTTGAAACTATACGTGAGCAATCCCAACCTGTACGTTCCCTGAATTTATCATATGTTCACATAACTCGTCAAAATATAGCGAACACCTGATTATTTTTTCGCGACTTCAGGTTTGGCCCTATAGTAAAAGTTATTCATAATGATGAGTACAATGACCCCTTAAGAGGATTTGGGTTATTTAAATTACACCTTGTATAGGCTAACTATCGGTATTATATATGTATTGTAAATTTGTAATGGCTAAGGTATAAAAAATACACGGAGGTTTCTCCATCTATCAACAATGAAAGATTTTTCAGTACCTACGGTTTAGATATTTTCAGTTTTTACTTTTGTTAACTTAATAATTATTTTGCTTGCTGACATTACGATGATTGTAGGTAACTCTTAACTTACAGCTAGTAAGTATATTGCAACTTGTAAGCCACTGTTAACCTACGATACTTGAGGTCATTTGAACGGTTTCAGTTGATGTTTGTCGCTACAAATACAGTAAACTCGACTTATACTTACTAAATTATATCCAATATACAAGGTGTATCAGAAAAGTGTGGTCAAATTTAGCGGTATGGTACAGACCATCAAACTGAACAACTTTCTTCATGGGACCAACATCGTAATCGAGAAAAATAATCAACATAATACATTTGGGACGAGTAGGTATTGAAGTTTTGTATGGGACAGCTGATAATTTTTTCGCGATTACGTTGTTGGTCCCATGAAGAAAGTTGTTCAGTTTGATGGTTTGTACCACACCCTTAAATTTGACCATACCTTTCTGTTACACCCTGTATTACTTGAAAATATGTCATGCTTTTCTAGCTACTATTTTTATTATATATTTATAGAAATAAAAAAAATCTTATTGGCCCAGTGGTTAAGATCTCGCCTCTCATGCACGACGTGGTGGGTTCAAATCCGGGCAAGTACCTACCGATGAGACTTTTTCAATTAATATGTAGATAGGTACTTTCTGAGTTTATCTTGAACATTACTGACATATAAGTCTGAAATCGCCAACCCATCTTGAGCAAGCGTGGTGATCAATGCTCGTGCCTTCTCCGTATGAGACGAGGTCTTTGCCTTGCAGCGGGAGAATAATAGGCTGGTATTATTATGTAAAAAAAAAAAAAATGTGACGTCATTGTAGCAAGATACCAAGTAAAGTCATACGGGTAGGTACTGTACCTTCCAATGAAATAAATGTATAAAACTGATATTTTTGATGATTTTCAGTGATTCACCAAATTATTTGGGTAGAATGCACACTATACTTTCCAAGCCAAAAAACAAACAGATTGAAATCTTTATACATAATCTTATCTAAATCTAAGGAATTTGGTAAACAATTAAAAAACATTTTCCCCGATTGATTTAGATTATAAAACGTTCGTTGATATAGAACAGCCATTTGATTACGATCTGATTGTCGCAGTTTGTCTGTATATTGCTGTATTCTCACACATATATATAAACTTGGTACTATTTACTACTCAATTTAACAGTATATACTTTAGACTTCTTAAAGATAACCTTTTGGCTGCGAGACTCGAAGAGAACTCACTTAGCAAAACAGGCGCCATGCTCCAAACATCATGTTTCCATTTCCCTTTCGTTAAAAAACCAGTAATTTTACGATAACTGTCAAATGAGATACTTTTAAACTTCCTGACTACACTGATATAAAAATCATTTGAGTCAAATCACATACTTTCAATATTATATTTAGTATCTAAAATCACTACAAATCTTATTAATATTTGGAAATCATGACAATATATAAGTAGGTAAATAAGACTAATACAAATGAAAAATAGACATAGGTAATCAACAGCAACAAAATAAAATTAGAGATTAGTAATCAATGCTGCACTATGTCAGCAATTCATGTTCGAGCAATTTAGTACTGCCCATTATAAATACTAGATAGGCACTGGTGCTGAATCAGAGCGGGTCGATTGCGTAACATATTTACAGTAGGAATCGGTTTAATTTTGCCAGTTCAACAACATTCATTGCGCTATTTACGTTGTTGAGCAGACACATTTTTCGAAATTAAGAAGCAATGGATTAGCAATTTGCTTCAAAATGATTCAGATTCTGATTGATCGTGTGTTACGCAATTAGGGTGCAGGTCTAAAGTAGCTAGAAAAGCTTATAACGTTACTTCAATAAAGATCGTAGCACGTACAGCCGGACCTATTCGGTATAAATCTCGGAGCTTGACATTGGCTGTCAAGCCCTAGCATTAGGTACAATGACACCTCACTTCAAGCTTACTTCACCTAAGTTTTCGCGGTGAGATTTACAGTTCTGTACCTATACTCAAGTTCATCTAATAGATACATAACATACATTATGTACATACGAGTACAAATAAATAAAACTGAAGTGTCTGTTTGTAATGTCAAAATAACAGCTTTTTACTAAATGCATATTATGAACGTTTATACGGTAAGTACTTAAAGCAAAAAAACAAAAAAAAAAATTTTTCGGTTCGTCCTTCTGTCTGTTTGTACCGGCTAATCTCCGAAACGGCTGAACCCATTTTGGGACGGGACTTTCACTGGCAGAAAGCTGATGTTATAAGGAGTAACTTAGGCTACTTTTATTTTAGCAAAAGAATTAGGGTTCTGCCCAAAAAAAAACCTATGAAATTGTGAACAAAATCCAATTCAAATATGTAAGTATTGACATCCCTACGGGCGAAACCGCGGGCAACAGCTAGTTATCCTCATAATAATGCATCTACTAAAACCAAGCTTATAATATGGCTGCTCTTCCCAAAACACTTCTGAGTTTTTGACAGCCAGGATGACCAACAGGATAAAGCCAGTTTACCTTTGGACGAACACACCAGGGGCGTAGCCTTCATACAACCCGATTCCTATTGGCTTCCCTTCGGAACCACCACTCTTCTTAATGTCTACTATTGCCAAATAATGTACACCTGTGTATCACATCATAATACCAGTTTAATATAGTCATCATAAAATTCAAAACATTGTAAAAATGCCTGCAATTTTTTGTCTCGAGTTTATGAGAACTGAACAATTTTTTCTTCGGCTTCCCTCTAATGATAATTGTAGCTGTGCCACTAGAACACACCCCCTCCCCCCACACATAAACCCTCACACACACACACACACACACCTTTGAACGACACGATGTCTTATGTTCTTCAACTTATCACTGTCTTAAACTAAAACATAGATTGGCGCACCTAAGCTAAATAAATTTATTTATTATGAATGAATGAAATGGATTGGCCATAATCTTTCAATTCGTTAATCCGTTCGTCCGGTCGATAAGACCACGGAATTTCGTCAATGCAGTAAATATATCTTATAAAATATGCCTGTCTTAGTAACAGATAGGTAGGAATCTTATGATATCGTGTACCTTTGTAGTATTATGGATTGTAGGATTAACTGAAAATTAAGACATGTGCGTACGAAAATAATGCGACAACTTATCACTTTCACAGTTATTTATTTATTTATATTTATTCTTCGGAAAACTTACAGTCTAATATCTATAAAGGTATGTTATGTACAATAGCGTAATTACAATTGCCATTTATGATACAAGCTTCACAAATTAAAATGTTAATAAAATTAAAATGATGATATTACATTTTAGGGGAATCAACAGAATACTGCCTAATTTTCTAGCTTACCTCATAAAAGGACTTCATAGTAAGAAGATGGTAAGCCGCGGGACAAATAGGTTAATCTGATGCTGTCAAACTGTGGGATTATGATTTCAGTAATCGCGGTTCAAAATCACCCTTCATGATTAAAGTTGTTCTCCAAAATGATTGTGACTTATGAAATTGGGTTTTCTGATAAGCTCGTTTACAGTTTTGTATATGCAAAAATAATTATTTGTTTATTTCCTCAAAAATAATCTAATCAACCGTGTTAATTTATACACGTGCCAGAAAATAGACACAGATTTACGATTACACTTTTAAAATTGGGCATTATTATTGACATTGTTTTAACCTCTAAATCTCTACTTATATTTTTGAAAGTGGAAGGACTCATGGCCTATTTGGAGCCCATACGGAGGTGTCGTGGGACACGCGGTAGGAAACGAAGTTCCTTTCGCTGTATATTATGTATTAATACAGAGACATCTAGTATGGTCTCAAATTTCTGACGTCATAACGCTTTTTCGTTACGTCACAATTTCTGCCAGTTTACTCCTACCACAAGCCGCGTTACAGAACTTCCAAAAATAATAAATCCCAGAATTCCTTTTATGAACTACTATCGTCGGTGAGCCCCCTTAACGATAATTGGCTCGAACAAGTAGGTAAATTTATTATTATATTTAAGACGCCTCAGTTACACACCGCGCTTAATAATTAGTATGGGCGTATTACGTTACCAGCGTAATTTACGGACCTTAATGGCCGATGATCGCGCGTAATTATTTTCGATCTTGTAACATGTAGATATGTGTATCGACTATCGGTGTATTTTTAACGTGAGAGAGTTTCATATTCTTTATACGTACGACTTGTTTGTGAATTAATTTGTGCTTTTAGTTTTGGTTTTAATTACAAGTGGTTAATTAGGCAAGCTAATATTCTTGAGAACTTTGTGCTGCTCATTAAATTTATGATAGGAAATTGATTGATTTTTATTCGGAAAATACACTCAAAACAACAAAACGCAAATGCGAATGAATAAACGATTATACCTATATAATGCATTTCAGACTCTCTTGACATTCGCCACCGCTGATAATAATATTTGTGCAATCATTATCATAATTTATTTAAGGCCATCACTCGACCTCGCTCATTGGGTATCCCCGAAATTCGAGAAACGTGTATTTCGGCACTCACAATAAACAGGAAATATTATATTTGTTCTGATGATAACAAAACAATTATTTTATCTGATGAGAGAGTTTATCGTCTCATCAAATATATATTATTTACTTTGTTTTCAAAAATTATGCTTGTATCATTCTTATCTCAGTCTGTAAGACCTATCTATTACACGATTAAAACGAAATCAGGTTACTGCCATCCAGCCATCTGGTCAGAGGTGATTAAAGAACGACTGATTTAGATCAGTAAGGGTCTGACAAACATCCATGTCCCAGGGCAGAGGACATCCGTGAAAACTTTAATTTTCCAGAGGAAAAAAAAATACGCAGTTCGGCCCAAAACCCCTGGCCTCCTATGGGAATAGCCCTATGGTTTCTAAAGATTAAGCCTTTCAAAATTCTGATCTGATGAGCTAGCAAAGGCAACAATTAAGACCCCAGATCCCTCTACGTAATTGACATGTAACTACACGTTAGGATACTTCTCAGGCCTCGAATTTGGTAGACATTTCGAAGTGTTGACTAGTATCCCAATTTCGTAACACATCTTCAATCACCATCCAATGGATTTTGAAGGAAATTGCTAATCCATTGCTTCATATGAAAAATTCGTTTGCTCAACAACGTAAATAACGCAATGAATGTTGTTGAACTGTCAAAATTAAAAACATTGCATTGTAAGTTTTTTTTTTTCGAAGATAGACCAGATATCAAAACTTCATAACCATCAGCGTACGTGGATGGTGACACTGAAATATGGTAGCAATTAATATCTCAACGAAATAAATAACTAATCTAGGGAAGTACCTACTCGTAAGTAATCCTCAGGTTCATGAACGATTAAAACAGCTTACATCACGAAAACGTCAAACAGCTTATAGTACGGTTTCCCGGACTAACAGTAAATGTTTTTGCATCTCTTTTCGTCACTGATGGTAAAAGATTGGCTCTGCTAACTAACTGAACTGACCACAACCACACACCACCTGACCACATTATTATTTTCTGCAGTAACGTTCATCACCAAACGCGACTCCTTGGTGTGAGAGTTCACAGAGTTACAGACACAAAGAGGAAATTGTGAATCGGCAAGCATAGGGTTGGTTACCCCCAGGCTATGTGGAGTGATGATCTTTGCAGAGTGGCATGCAGCAGCTTAATGAAAGTAACCCAAGATCCGAAATGGCTTGCAATTTGTGAGGCCTATCTCCTACAATGGACTGATATAAGCTGATCAAGAAGATGGCCGAAGCAAGGACATGTATTGATGCCTACGTTGCTATGGCATCTGTCCCACCACCGATGAGGAAGCCATTAACTATCGACTATATTCTCGCTTAAGAAACGCACAAAAGATGTAGATCACTGAGCGTTCGCACTGCTGGCGAAAACTGTCTCTATTGTACGTTTCTTGAGCGGGAAAATAGTCGATAGCTAGTCGCTTTGTCGTTGCGTTGGGACAGGAGCCTAAGCCCTGAAGATTCAGCAAACAGCGAGGTAGCCCTAAGCTAAGTAATAATCATAGTCTGTTTACAATAAATTATCATACGAACTTCCTTTGTCACAGCTCCACAATAGACTACAAGTGCACTCGAACGCACGTGTCTTCCGGGCTGCTCCTCTAGTCCTTACGAATCTACTGATGCATTGCTAAGATAAATTAGGTTTTGTATTGATCTTGTCCGTGTCTGGTTGAAATAATTGGTTCCTCTTCCTGTGTTTTGGAAATTATGGGATGGACTCACCCGGAATTCTTGCAAATATGCAGCGCAACATCAATATTCAAGATGTCCGTCCAGGTTGGTTATGAATAGATAGTATGTATTCCTGTATTACAATCTAGTGTCCCTTTACATCTTTGGCTAAACTAAATTCCTGATGGTTCCTGCTTGACCGGTAATCTCTAGGTAGTTCTAATTGGGTACTTAGCAACAAACGTATGAGGATCGAATCGGAGGCTTCTCTATTATTAGGATTAATCTTTCCTGTATCCACAGTGGATACAGGAAAGATTAACCTTATACAAGACGTAACATAAATAACGCACAACCTCTTAAGGGATCATTGTACTCATCATTATGAACAACTTTTACTGTGGGACCAAACCTGAAATCGCGAAAAAAAAATCAGCTGTTCCCTACATTTATGTTCGCATGACTCGCCAAAATGTAGGGAACATCTGATATTTTTTTCACGATTTCACGTTTGGTCCCATAGTAAAAGTTATTCATAGAGATGAGTAAAATGACTCCTTAAGAGGTTGTGCGTTAATTATGTTACACATTGTATATATCGCTTACCATTTATTCAACCTTCACACGTGTTTATTTCTAGGTACCTATAGTCCTAATTATACATATTTCTTCGAATCTTAGACGCGAATCTGAAAGTCATCAGTGTGTTTAAACATGGTTGAAATCCCTAAAATGTGGTTGTACTAACCTATACTATAATCCCATGATTATTTATTGAGAGAAAATTAAATATCTCTAGAACTATTTTTGTGATATGGGGAGCAAAAATAGCTCACCTACTTCTTTGAATCAATAAATGTCGCAAAATTGAATGAATGGTAGGTAGTGTTGTGATTAGTAAAGAAGATTAAAATGATTGAGCGAGGGTGTTATAATTATGTAGGTATTAGTATTTTCAATTATAAGCGTTTATTGAGTAGCGCATACCCCGTCCTAAATGCTTCGAAATAAAGGCGTTGTCATAGTTTACCTTCTATGGACCTGCGGTTGACTGTACCTTCCCAATATAGCACCAAATTACACAAGCACAACCACATACCACAATGCAGCAAGAAAATAAATGGCGTATTATTACATGTTTAATAGCAGACTTCACTTGGCTCGTTCAAATTGATATCCGACAAATGCCCACCAGATGGCGTAGGTAATTACTAGGTATTTAGCTGCTTGATTCATTGTTGTATGATACCTACCTACATGCACTTTGGAGTGTTGTAAAATGTGTGAATTTATGGCTTCTGCCCTTTTTTTAAGTGCAGATTAAGAACGTTCTAGGTGTGAATGAGTTAAGATACCTACCGGTTAAAGGAAAGATTTTTTTTTAATTTTTGGAGGTAATACTTAACAGGTAGGTAGGTTGAGGTACTTATCTGTAACATTCTGTTGCTCAGAAAATTGTACTTCATTGGAAAATACGGGTGCAAATATGATTTTGTAAATTATCCATCAAGAAGTGATTGTTAAAGAAAACTCAGTAAATGTTTTCATAATTATTACTGATTATTTAACATCCAAGCAATGCATGAACACACACGTGAAGCGAACTGAACAATGAGCTCTTCAGATTTCTAGTTAACCTTTAGGTAATACTTAAATCTACATTTTATCACTTTGTTAGATATTTCCCGTTCACTGCAATTTCAACCACATTCGTTATTCTAAGATATTATGTAGAATTATCTAACTAACGACTTATTGTTTTCTGCCAATGACATAAACAAAAATACAGTTAAGCTAACTGTATTTTTGTTGGCGCGTTTGCACAATTTCGCCGCGGTGGGGCGCACCGCAACGCATTTGTTTCAGACGGATTCAGAATTTGAACTGTTTCCATTCCAGATGAAGTTCGCTCACATTTGGGCGGATCGCGCTGCAACGCAAGGCATTGCAAAAATCCGCCTAGACCGCTTTTGTACATTTTGTATGAAACATCGCACACTGCAGGCAGGCCGCATCACAACACAAAACAGTAACCGCATAAATACACCTGGTGAGCGATCCGCCATGCCAGTGCGTTGCGCTACCGACTGGTTCAGTTGTACTAAAGTGATGCAGGAGGATTTACGCAATGCGGGCGGCCCGCCCAAATGTGCACGAGCCTATACTAAACAATAAATGAATAAACTCATCAATCCATCAAATGACTATTTCAATTTTGTTGGAGGTGGTGTGTAATTGGTTTTTGGGTGATGTCTCTGAGTGTGGAAATTGGTGACTACATTGTTACAATATAAGACGGTTCCCACCTATGATAACAACAATGTAAGTGACATTTAATATACATTTTTTTTAAGTGTCATCAACATCATTTTTTATGAAGTTGCACCAAAATTGGCAGGTGTACATTGACAAGCTCTGAACAGAGTGCTCTTTACATCTTTGGTGCACTTCACAAAGCGCGCGAGCATGTTACTCCTCACTGAGAGGGCCCTACGCTCTCTTTCTATGTCGCAATCGTCCTGAAGCCTGTCCGTCAAAATGTGCCCTAAGTATTTAAAGTGCTTTAAGACCTTTATGGTCGCACCATTCAAATACAGACTGGGTATGTTTCCGGGTCCAGCTCCAGACCTGAATACCATAGATTCAGTTTTGAGAACATTATAATTCAGTCCGTGAGCATCAGCATAATGCTCACAGACAGACAAAAGTTTCCTCAAGCCTTTGATCTAGGGACTCAAAAGAACCATGTCATCGGCATAGCTCAAGCTATGCACGAAGACATTGCCTAGGTGATAGCCAGCTTTGGTTCTTCTGAGTTCCGCAATCTGATCGTTGATATACGGGTTAGACAGATCCGGAGAAGTCAACCCTCCTTGGTGAACACCACAATCTAACCTATAGCTACTAGACAGAATGTCACCCCATTTCACTTGATTGGTTTGGCCTCCGTACCAGAATCTCAACAGATCTACAATTTAGTGAGGTATTTGTGCCTTTTAGAGTTTGTCCCAGAGGATTTCATAATTCACCAGGTCAAAAGCTTTGCTCAGGTCTAAGAAAGCAAGCATACACTGAGGTTCTCAGGTGGGTGTAATAGGCTATCGTACTCAATCGTAGGATCTGTCGAGAGTCAAGGTCAAAAATCGAACTGCGCATCATCAATTTTTAGATTCTTCTGCAGTTCAGGCTGTATGAGACGCTCCAGCACCTTGTCTATAGCCGTACCGAGTGATTAGTCGGTAGTTACTCGATGCACAGTTCATTAGGGGTTCAGTACAATGATGCTTACCAAACTCTTATGAAACTGCAGTGCCTCGAGCATATTTGCCGAAGCGAGTTTACGCCATCATGAGATCGGTCGAGGGTTGCGTCCTTTTGGCAAAGTTTGAGACGATGATCCAATAACAGCATTTTGAGGGTGGTCTCGTGCAACCTAGCAAGCCCCATATTTTAGCCACTAAAGCCACTTTTGAATGTCAAAGACATGAAAATAGAATTGGTTCTAGTTGCCCCTTCCAAAAGGTAGTTTCGTATGGAGAAGAATGGGCAAGAAACTCCACCGTTATCTATTCTTTTAAAATGTTTTAAAATATTTTACATACATTCATTGTACTCTGTTCACCTAAACGAGAACAAAAAATGACGAAAGTTTTTTTTAAGACTGTGGATATAATTATGTATGTATACCTGTACATGCCTCCATGTTTTAATTTTTAATATTTTTATTGTTTTACTTTTTATTCAATTCTTTTTTTCATTTCATTTCATTTCATTCAATTCAGCATCGCCATACAACGTAGCAATGCTGCCAGCCTTTTGGGCACTTTTCCTGTTGACAGCGATGCGGACGAATTTTTTGATGCCCTATGATTATATATATATATATATATTTTTTTACATTTGTACATATTATAATTATTATTCTTTTTTGCATATGGGTATTTTGCCTGCAATAAAACACTATTTATTTTATTTTAATAGTAACTTAATAAAAAAAATCAATGATGATATACGGCTTAAAAATATCTCTCATTCATACTTGTTGTGATTTTTTGTACTTTTTTGGTTTCATCATTACTTAAAAAGAAGTAAAAATAAAATTATTGGAAATCACAAAAAGAGACTGCCGAAACCAGGGATTGAACCAGGGACCTTTAGATCTTCAGTCTAACGCTCTCCCAACTGAGCTATTTCGGCCGATGAAATCACTGTTAAAATTATCGATTGTCTACTTTGACCTCGAAACAGACGACACAATATGACGTCACAAGCGTCACAAAATAAAATTTTCATTATATAAAATTATAAAGTATCCTTCTAAGGGCTGATTTTTCAATCGTCAGATAAATTTTACCTGAAGCATAAATATGGCGGTTTGACACATTTTCTATACAAAAGCTGTCAAAACGTCAAAAATATTCCCCAGATAAAAGCTATCTGACGATTGAAAAATCAGCCCTTAGTATGGTTAAAATCGGTTAAAATAAAGATTTTAATACGATTTTTGCTGAGAGCAATGAGAAAGATGATGATGTTTAATAAATAATATCTTACATAATAATTCAATTAATGATGTGGCTTATATCATATATACAGGTAATAATAAAATTTCAGGCTTTTGACATGTTTACCTACTTACATGTTTTTTTTTTACATAAATTGAAAAAAATCAAGGACAATAATACGATTTAAAACAAATACCATAGCGCTATACTAACTGGGTACTGCGCAGAACAATAATGCCATCGTCTGAATTGTAGTCGCAGGCTAGGTACTAAGAAATAAAAGCCCACCGAATGCCGTGGAACACACAAGTTGGGTCATAAACACCCGCCACCCAGCTTTGCTACCTTTTATTGTGTATACACTGGTTAATGTGGATGATTTCGACGCTAGAATGGTTAAAATGGAACTGGGGCTCGTTAAAATAGTGACGAACTGAAATAAGTTTCAGTTTGCGAGAAAACTATTCAGAATCAAATTGGTCGAAAGTATAAAATTAATCAAGATGAATGAGGTTTTCATTGAACGCATTAAAAACGTAAGGAAGTGCCTACTTACCAGTGGTGCAGCTACAATTATAATTAGAGGGAAGCCGATGAAAAAATTGTTCATTTCTCATAAACTCAAACAAAAAAAATTTAGGCATTTTTGTAATGTTTTTAAACTTTTGATGACTGTATTAAACTGGTATTAAATATATATAATGTGATGTGATACACAGTTACGCACACAGTTGTATTTTATTCGGAAATAGTAGACATTAAAAGAGTGGTGGTTCCGAAGGGCAGCCGATAGGAATCGGGTTGTATGAAGGCTTCGCCACTGCTACTTACCTAGTCAACCTTATTTATGTTTGATGATGAGATTTTTTTAAGCAATAACTTAATGCAATAAAAACCTTCATTGAATAGAATATTATGCACTAGGTAGGTACTTAGCCTAATTTATGTTTTCCAATAGAGGTAGCCTAAGTACTATAGGTATATCAAGCATAATCACAACCAGCCTATTAAGTTCCCACTGCTGGGACACAGACCTCCTCTCAGTAGAGGGAGTGGGCCGTAATCCACCACGGGGACCCAGTACGAGTTGGTTGATGTCACATGTCTTCGAAATTTTGGTTCTCGCCGGTTTCCTCGCGTTGTTTTCCTTCACCGTTTTAGTATAGGTATACTACTACTAAAGCCGGTACCAAATGCTATTCAGTAAAGTTTTTTTGCATGAAATTATTGCCAAACAAATCTTCACTACGCTCCATCATTACTTTCTTTAAATAAACAATTCATCAAGGATCATCAGGATTTAGGCTTCAGATATAAAATCTTGAAATAAGCATCGAATATGACACCATTAACGATAGGCTCTCATTATCCAATCCTTCACGAGAAAGGTCCAAATTCGAACTCAAGGAATTCTCTAATTTCTATGGTTTCCTATTATTAAGTATGGGCCACAGATTTTCATCTAGTCCAGTACAGATCAGGATGCGATGATCGCCCCATTATCCCGGAATTGGGTACCGCCCTATGATTAGAAGCGCCTATAAAATTATACGGGATAATTTTTGTTGATCACAAAAATGGGGGAGTAAAAAATCAATTTGTTTGTTGTTTTATAAAAAGTTTGAAGAAACAGTTATATTGCTTTTACGTTTGTTATTCACGTCATTATCAGAGATCGGAATAGGTAGAGTATGTTCACCTAAACTTCGAGGGAGTAAGTAACATAGAGTGGATAATACCTCCTCGAAAATCAGGGAATAATGATAATGACGAAACAAACAAGCACATGAACCAACCAGCTTACTTATATTTTACCTTCTTAAAACAAAACATTTGAATTTGACACAATTTTATTACGGAACCCTAAAAAATGTAATATGATTCTTCAAATCAATCATTTTTAACTATATAAAAAGTCCAATAAATAATTCGTGATTTTTAAATTCCGGGTTTTTAGAGGAGGTATTATCCACTCTATGTTACTTACTCCCTCGAAGTTTAGGTAAATATATACTACCTATTCCGATCTCTGGTCATTAAAACCAATAAATTAAGTAGTCATACTGAAATGGGCAAAGGGACGTTGCATAATCGTTATTCCCAATCACAGTAATGGCACCTGAGTTCTCAATCGGTTGAGTTATTTTGTTGTTTTTACTCTTGCTAGAAAACAAGCCTGACAACAAGCATCAGAAGCTCAACGCTCGTAACTAAAAACGTTCAAAATCTAGTCGCGATCTCATCTCAGCGACAATCAAATGTCAAAAATGTAGGGAAATTATAGCTATTTTGACATATTGAGACTGAAAATATTCTTAAAATTACGAGAATTGCCTCTCAGATACGAGTAGTAGAGTTTGGTTCTAATTCTGACCCCAACTAAACTTGAATTTAATAAAACTTAAACTCCCTAACACAAAATTTCTCAGTAGGTAGCGTGTCCAAAGTCTATTTCGATATTTATAGTTATAAATCCAATGCCATTCATTTTAAATTTAACGACAATAATCATCTATAAAAATACAATCCCAATTCATTAGTTGTTAACCCTGCGGCCACTCGAATGTGGTCCGATGGACCGTCGACCGCACGGACCCAACCCCTAAGGCACTGAGTCTGACTGGTCATCCTGACCGATCGATTTCGGATAAAAAGAGCCGCAGGTAGCATCATTAATTGACTATTAAACACGTATCAGCACAAAAAGATATATAAAAGCTTAAAAACAATGAATTTTACCAAAGTTGATAACTCAATTTAGGTCGGCGTAATAGCATAGCGCATGGCGTTGAGTGGTGACTGCATTAATTTTATTAATTTGATTATAATACAGTCTCGATGACTGTCATGTCAAAGAATGAAAAAAGAAGATCACATCCGGGAGATTTCCAATGATAAGTATTAAAAGTAACATTGATGTTTCCACTGAATTATTAAATATTCTAATATAAACAAAGTCTGCGGATGACTACAATATTATTCCCAAAATATGTCAATGACAAACTATTTCGCGGATCGTAATAGAGGCAATTAATAATGATGACAACTTAATATGAATTGAACTTTAACGTATCATATCAACACTATTAAATTAAAAGATTAATGTCAAATATTAATTCTATGACAAGTCTAATATTTCAACTGTCATATAAATATTGAATAAAAAAAATTGTGTTGATGACTCTATCATTTCGCTGTTCTTTTAAAGTGAATCATTGTCGGCATCGTTTGTGAAAAGATGCAAGCTGAATAATAATAGTTTGTACATTAATAATATCGATCACTTTACCTACACGATCGATTGGTTATAGAGATAACTTAGCTCCGTGTCAAAATACCCTTTATCTTACAACCACTGTTTTAGCATCAGGGCTTTGTGAAGTCCCTAAGTTATTAACAACTTGCATAGTTTTGTGGAGAGCTTCATTCTCAGGTCACCCTTTCGTAAGTAGATGGTAGATATATTGCCACGTGGTCCCGTTAAAAAAAGAAGTTTACCCCTTCAATTGCCAGAAAGGAAGACTGGGATTCTTCTAAAAATCGCATTAAAAAGTCTTGGCCTGGATCAAGAATGGAAAATGTAGAACCACCGAACTTGGCAACGACTTGGCAACAGCCAGATTGAAAACAAAAGACGATAAACTACAGACAGACCATAAGTAGGTTGCAAAAGATCGTCTGTCATTTAAAAACAATAATATATCCCGCACAGCAAAAATACTGCCACAAAAATTCGTATCTAATCAGAAAACTGTTAAAACAGGGCCAAAGTAATTAATCACTGGCTACCATCGAATTTCTTTTTTTTTCTGGCAACCGTTGCTAATCAACGATGCACCTAATGATCATAGATAAATCAGTAGTTCAACGGTTAATAGCTTTGGGCGGCGCCCCTTAAAAGGGGTATAATTGGGTGATATTGAGGGTTGCACCGTCACCATTTTAGGGTTAAGAGGAAGTTGTGAGGGGACTTTAGAGTTTTAGGGAGTTTTCAAATGAGAACTACATTTAGAAGAGATTCAATTTCATTTTTATTGTGTCTGCATTTAAAGCTTCCTTTTTAGGGGTGACCATTGACAAAATTCCTTGAAATCTTTTGTATTTTATACAAAAGGTTTCATGGAATTTTGTAATTTTTTGACTTTGTTTCTGCTTTCTACATCATTCTCACATAGATTATCTCAACATGAATGATGTAACCAATATTTTTTAACAATATTTTGACGCAAAAGAGTGTCCGTGGAGTTCCTTGACCGCTCTTCTCAATAGGAATCTACTATGCTTTAGAATGGGCAACGTCAACTTTGTGACTAACCGACCCCTTGACAATTCAGAAGTGCCTATAATATTCGTTTAGGTAATTGAAGTAAATGCATTGAGTTTGAGTTTTAAAATGTAATAGGGTTTGTAGAAGACCTTCTGCTTTGTCATTAAAAAAAGCTCTCTAGAGAAAAAGAGAGAGAAAGTTTTCTCATCTGAACTTTCATACTTCAATTACTTTACCCTAAAAATCGGAATTTATATTCAGATGGTGAACTAAAATTACCATAAACTATCAGAAGAGAGCTTCTCTTTAAAACATTTCTTAAGTGCATGGTGCCAAGTTAAGGTCAACTACCAATCACATTAATATTGTGATTTATATTTAACAGCCGCCCTTTGTCCTATTAAGGGAGGAGCTAATGAGAATGGTATGAGGTTTCGAAAAGGATTTTATGAAAAAAAAAATGGTATCTACTTTGTTTTTGGATTTGATTTGATAAATGATGACGAGAAAGATTTTAGAAATTTTTTTTAGAAAAGCGAAAAGCTATGGTATCATTTTAAAAATTTGGTGAGTGATGCTATCACTTAGCATATCTTGGAGACCCTACCCATTTAGAATTTATGGCAAAAATCAATATCAACCATTATTTTTTTAGAGAAGACAAAAACGTTTCATCATCATGTGGGAAAAAAAATCAAGCTAAATATTCTCATGTTTAAACTTTTACAACAAAAAGAAAAACACTACTATATATGTACTTGCCAGATATTACCTTGTTGATTCAATAAATCTCTTTAATCGGAATTGTGATATTACACCACAAAACAATACTTGATATTATTTACTTAACACTTCAAAAAGAGGTTTTAACACGAAGTTCGATTACCTTGGACATCAGCGTCATCGGACATCGTGACGTTTTTTTTGGTGATTCTGAATAATAACGTGAAATGCGTTGTAAACAAATAAGGTAAACCGGTAAGCAAGCATGTCAGTGAACACATAAAATACTTGGGACAATATTGTTTGGCGCCACCACGAATTCCAGTAATGTCTTCGTCACAGATTTCTCTTTACTGCAATAATTCCAACTACCAAAATTCAATAAGGAATAAATAAGTACCAATTGATACCATCCACCAACCATTCTGTGGCAATCCATTGCTGCAAAACACTAAGGCCCAGGGTTGGGCACGCCGGTTAGTCTTCTCGTACCGATAACTCTGCCTGTAACCAGTGTATGTATCGATTGATACCCAAGTTTATGATTCATCAGCTTTGGAAAAGCTGTGTCTGACACTTGCCTGAACGTGACATTTACCAGTATGTCTCTCATCAATCAATCTGCCTAGCCTTTTCCCAACTATTTTGGGGTCAACCAACGGCTCCTTAATACCAGTATTTTACATGGAGCGATTGCCTATCTGACCTCCACAACCCAGTAACTGGGTAATACCATACCCCTTGGTAAGACTGGTTGTCAGACTTTCGGGCTTCTGACGACCCGTAATGACAGTCAAAGATCCACGATGACAGCCGGGACCAACGGCTTAACGTGCTTTCCGAGACATGGAGGAGTCTCGGTATGTAAAGATGGTCACCCATCCACGGACAAACCCCGACAAGCGTAGCTTAACCTAATGAATTGACCCGGGCGGCTGTTATTACTTAGCCACGAGCTCCTCACTATTATGTCTCTCATCCTGCGTGTAATTTCATCGTTTTTACGTACTCCATTCCTCATCATGGGTACGGAATACACAAGTTAGACGGATTGCTTCTTCAAGAGTTATTAATGCTTACTTGAAGAGGATTTACTAACGTAAGGTCGATAAATCTTTAAGCTCTTGACCATGGTCAGTCTGTACCTGACTCTGGCGAACCGCTTTAAGGCTGGAGTATATAATTAAATGAACAAACACATCCTCAAACATACAACTTTAATCAGTCTACGCCTTGACGCAACCAGCTATTATTTAAAACTAAGTTAGTTAATCGCTGCAACGTGACAGTGGGCCACGCACGTCTACTCGAAGGATTACCATGATCAATGATTTCATTATAAAACCATTTGCAAAGTATACAAGTTACTATTAAGTTAATTTACGATGCTGGTTAGACAGAAGCGAGGTTTGATAACACGGCGATGGTTTGAAGGGTCTAATTGTCCCATAATATTCCTCGTCCACGTAACTTTATGATTTCTGATTCTTTTAGTGTATTCTGGTGATTGCGTTGGTTTTATTGCCAACCAAAATTTTATTGTTAGATGATTTTATTTCTGTAAGTAGGTTTGTAAAACAGTTTTATACATCAATCATATTTTTTTAAAACTAGATGAGACTGATGTGTTCTATCTGACTACTCTGAGAAGAAAGGCCGAAACAAACTCACAGGTCTCAGTCTCTTTTAAAGTCCAGACATAATCTTGATCAGATCATGGGAAGACCATGTAGATTTGTGTCTGAAATGGTCTTTTGAGGAAAGACCGCACAGATTGAGTGGACATTTCCAGTCAGTGCACGTATTTGTCAGTAATCGCACAGCCTCAACTCAGAACTTAAGGAGCTCAACGATTCGACGAAAATTACCAAAGAAAGGACATTTGGGTAGGCCGCATAAATTACTCAAACTGCCAGATTGTCTCATTTTATTTTATACCACACCAGTAGGTACCTTTCAAAGTTAAACGAGCACAGAGCAATGCTTTACAAACCTGCTTTGAGCCTTTTCAGCACAAAACGTTGCGCCCTGCCACAATGTTTCTACTCCCATCATATTTATAGCTTTTTTTTTGTGGCGTGTCAAATATGTGGCGACACTCCTCTTTAAAAAATGCAGTCTTGTGTCAACAGATCCGCGGCTGAACACTGATCCCCAAATTACAGGCCTTAACCTAGTATGTGAGTTAGGATAAATTCTTTGTAATACATTTAACTTGTAAGATTGTGACTTTGAGTTTTTAGTGACAAATAAACGTTTTTTTTTTTTAAATCTTTTGCGCTCTGGCGGTAGTTGAAGTATTACTGGCACCATTTGCTTTTCTTTTTTTTTAAATATAGGTACATTACAAGAAAAGAGTGTATCGTTGGTTCCTGACGTGCCTGTACTAATGAAAACATCATTGGTTTAATTACTTTGACGCTTAGAATAATAATGAAGTAAATAAAAACAGAATCTGCGTGTTACGGGTTAACATTCCAGTAATCAGAAGGCTGATGTTCAATCAGTGATATAGGTAGGTACTTAAATGTCAGGATAACAGATTAATTGCGTTTAAATCAATTAAATCTAAACATAAAAGAAGTTTTACTATCAATTAAAAGCATGTTTATCCGGAAACATCTTCTTCAATGTTGACAAACACGTGCACAAACATTTGTACGCACTCCGCTGATAAAACAGCAATTTTAAGAAGCAGTGACAGTCGTTCTTTTCATTATGATTGACTGAAATAGAGATGTAGGTAAGTCTCTAATTGTAAGTAAGAAAAAGGCATTCTCCGATGACCTACTCCAAATGAATTGGTATAAAGGACAGGAAAATGAGGGACTGAAATGGTTGACTGAATGCCTGTCCAGTCGTCCATCAGAAGCTGTGGGGTACCTACCTAATTGCGTAAAACACTTACAATGGTAATGCCTTTCATTTTAACGGTTCAACGACATACATTACGTTATTTAAGCTGTTCAGCGGACGAATTACTCAAACCTATGAAGCAATGGATTATGAATTTCCTCCAAAATCCTTCGGATTGAGATTAATAAAAGTGTGGGGTGCTGAAAGCATGAGTTCAACGATGTGTTGTGATGTGCACATTTAAATCGTCAGTTGGTTATCATATCTTTGGATCCTTATTCCACCTTAGACATTGTTTGAAGTCACAGCATCCAAAAATCAAATTTCCAACAAAATAGGTCAACAATCATAATACAACATCGAAAACCATCACAATATTACAAAATTCTATAGAAAATATCCATATCAGTTCACTGTTCACTGGCCTTAACCCATGCACTGCGCTGAACGCGTGACGGAATCCGAAACAATACTCCATCAAACCGGCGCGAGCGACTGTTTTATTTTACTGCTTTAACTGTCAAATGTGACCTTACTGGACGCTAGTTTACTGGCCGGTGGCTGGTCTAAGTAGAAGGAAGAATGCGAATATTTCATGTGAAAAAGTAAGTCGCGTTGAAATCTGTAGGAAAACTTGTTAAGACGTGATTGTTATACGTGATGTAGGTAAGTTGTTGGAGTGTTCGTTTTGACAAGGTTTTGACTAAAGAGGTCTTTCTTAGTCTAGACTACGCTGATAATAAAGGGAAGGGAATTCCTTCTTAGCATCTGCTATGAATATCGGCCTTGAAAATTTGTCGTCAGAAGCCCGAAAGTCTGACAACCAAGGGGTATCGTATTACCCAGTAACTGGGTTGTGGTGGTCAGATAGGCAGTCGCTCTATGTAAAAATTGGTATTCAGCTGCATCCGGTTAGACTGGAAGCCGACCCGAACATAGTTGATGATTGACTTGAAATTTTAAACGCAGATCTGCAGACCTGTAAGCTTGCTGCCAGCGTAGACACTAAAATTATGTAGATAAGTAGGTACTCGCTTATTTACGTTTTCAGCTTACTTTAGGTTTTATTCTGTGCTATAGCTACAGCGTTTATTGATCTTTAGGTAGATTCCTATACGTTTTAAATACTTTACTTATATGAAATTTAACCAGGTATTTATTTATTGATATGCCTGTTATCAAAGTACTTATTTTATAGCATATTAAATAACATTTTATTAAAATGCGATAAACATTTGGATCCGTGGTAAAAGGGTTAAATGTCGAAAATAAAATTCAAACGTCGAAGTTTTATGGACTCTGCAACCTTAATAACAATAAAAATAACAGTCGTTAGAATAAAGAATTGGCAATAATAAGCAAAAAATATTTTAAAAAGAGGTAAATCCCTTGTTATTTAGCCATTTAAGTCCGGCATCATCAGAAAAGAATTTAAAATACTGGCGCCAGTGGGCGACCTTGTAAAAAAACAATATTATTTTATTTGTAATCGTTTGCGTAAATGTTTTATTGATTTAGAAACGCTAATAAATTGTCTTTTTAGGGTTCCGTACGTACCCGAAGTGTGCCAAACAGAATCCTATTACCAAGCCTCCGCTGTCCGTCCGTCCGTCTGTCCGTCTGTCTGTCAACGGTATCTCATGAACCAACAAGGTAGATAGTTGAAATTTTCACAGATTGTGAATTTCTATTGCCGTTATAACTAAGTACAAATAATAAAAATATAATAAAGTAAAAAAATTGAAAGGGGTCAATAAACTTATGATTTTGAAAAAAAAATTTCTTACTCTGGTATGTGGGGTGTCACTGTCTAGAATTTATCGAGTAGAGTAGGTACCTACAAATATATATTTTTATTAGTGCTTTGTTTAATTATGGATGATTATCTGCAACTGCAAAAATAACTTTGTAATGCACAGTATCATTGAAACATACAAAGTTATCTTTTCGATTGTAAAATTTTAAGATGAAAGATATTCTTCGTTTAGTATTTTTTTAAAATATGTAGTGTTAAATATTGGTGGTACGGAACCCTTCGTGTGCGAGTCCGACTCACACTTGGCCGGTTTTTTATAGTTGTATGGTGTAAACCAAAGTCAAATTGAATACTTGTGCGATTTTTTGCACCGATTATTCTGTATTCTGTCACGCGACGCCATTTAACTAATCGACGGTGACGCCATAGTTCATAGGTTTATCCATATAAAAAAGAACCTGCATAGTTTTGGTAAACCAGGATTTGGGTTTGAGTTCATTAAGATGTATTTTGATTGATTAACCTTCCAACTTAAAAACAAGAAAATTCAAATGATTACTGATTTGCATTTTAGATTAACCAAAATAAAAATCAATTGACAAAACTTTGAATGAATTTTTGAACAAAAAATGTTGTAAGATAATTTTGGAATTTATATCAGCACCCTCTAGTAGTAACTATCAAAACTGCGTCGACGCCCAGTAACACTGTGCTCTTTGTGTTGATGCATCGTTTTAGTTATTTATAATAGAGGTAGATGGCGTTCTACGTCAGCGCCATCTATCAGCGATATCGAACAGTTACTTTTGTGATCTCCATCTACTTTCTAGTAAATTCTACAAGATGTCGCTACTAGTAATAAAATTACGACCGTTGTAATAATGAAAACAAACTATAGTGTTCGTTACAAAAAAAAAAAATAAAAAAAATAACTCAATGTAAAGTAAATAACTCCAGGTATTCCAAAGACTTGTCGTGATTATTCCAAAGATCTTTCGTACTTCCTTGTGACAAATACCGCGCAAATAAACCTGCTGTTCCATTACAGATGACAAAAACTCGTTTATTTTTTATGAGAACTTTAAAATAACAGAATAAACTCTCATCATAACAAAATCAAATGGTCGAAAAGCAAAATCGATATGCCCCGGGTGAGGATCGAACTCACGACCTTAAGATTATGAGACTTACGCGCTGCCTACTGCGCTACCGAGGCCAGCGATAAGAAGGTCGAAATAAGCATTCACCATTTTGGCTTACTTATTTTTTTGTGTAGAAAACTAGGGAAAACTTTTTCTCTTCTTTTTTCAAAAGCGGGAAAAAGATTTGGTAAAAAGAAAACCTTGATTAGGAAGGAAGGCATGAAGTGTGTCTCAATTATTGTTACCAATCAAAGTAGGTAACTTATTAATATTATGTTCATCATATAATACGTCTTTATTTGACTAAAACGTAGTATACCTAATGGTATTACAGTCAGTTTTAATATAAAGTTCACATAATGTATACCTACAGGCTGTTCCACAAATCGATCGACATACATACCGGTGCCGGTGGTATTAAAAAATTGTTAAAAACAAAAAAAAAAAAAATGAGCAAAAAAATCAAATAATAGTGTATTGATGTTTAATTTGTAAGTTTTTATGAAGAATCAAAGGTAATTACGGACAAGTAACTATATACCTAATAATATTTTAGTGGAAAAAGTTATTCATAAAAATATTTAATTTTCACATGAGAGTCAAAAGAATGACGCTTGGCGGTTATTTAGATTTTTTTTGAAAATCTAGTTTATCTCGAAAACTATAAGATTTTGCGGAACATATTATGTTGTATTATTTTGGGAGGGCTTGACTAAAGGTATCACCACCTACAGTATGCCGGTCGATTTGTGGGGTACCCTGTCAAAATAAGGGCCAAAAAAGAGTCGTGCGTGTGGTACCTAGTACCTAAAATTAATTACGTCGAGTTAATGTGTCGCATTTGTTTCGAGTGTGACCATAGGTAAGTACCTACCTACTACGCAACTCTCTTGAGTAAAAGTGGAAGCCGAATCAATGTCCTATACATAGATACAATCATACAATCCTATACCTACATGGACACTGAGATGCCTGTGGGAGTCGCAATGTAATGAAAATATTAAAAGTTGCTTGCTCTGTTCGTCGTCTGTCCACGGCTACCACTGGCTGCACGTCCAACTGCCCCTTGGCTATTTACGAATATGGAACAGAAAACCGTTGAATGGCTAGTTGACTTGAAATTATTTTAAATTCAGGTTTACGAATTGCTTTTGTAGGTAGATTCGGGTGTGTTCTACTGCAGGTACGATAGACCGAACGTCATTGGTAACAAAACCAATTTTATTGACCTCTTATTCTATTGAAACTCCGTACTACGCTAGGTCAGCCCAAAGTCAAAGAGTTACCACTGACGTGCGACCAAAGTCAAAGTCAAAGTTTTTATTTGTTAAACAATCAATCTGCTTAGCCTTTCCCAACTGTGTATGATGGGGTCGGCTCTCGGTTTAACTGGATGCAGCTGAATACCAGTATTTTACATGAAGCGACTGCCTATCTGACCTCCACAATCCAGTAACTGGGTAATACCTTGGTAAGACTGGTTGTCAGACTATCGGGTTTCTGACGACCCGTAACGACTGTCAAAGATCCACGAATGACAAAGCCAGCCATAGAAATATAGTTTATTATATCTATGGCCGGGACCAACGGCTTAACGTGCTTTCCAAGGCACGGAGGAGTTTCGGTATATAAAAATGGTCACCCATCCACGGACCAACCCCGCCAAGCGTAGCTTAACCTTATGGATCGACTCGAGCGGTTGTATGACTTAGCCACGAGCTCCTCCTCCTTTATATGCTAAATATGGGTGTACATATAGGGGTTATAAATAGCGGCCTACTGTACATCTGAATAATAGTTTCATACATACAAGAGGAGGATCAGTCGGGCAGCAGCTAAATCTTATATCGTTTAGGATCGGATTATTCATCCGCTGTGTTTCAGAATGGCCGATGATTCCTGGATCTGCGCACAATATTTCTTATACAGAGTGACTTTGAAAACATGCGACAAAATTTAAGGGGGTGTTTTACCCATCAATATGAACAACTTTTACTATGGGACCAACTTAAAAATATCAAGAAAAAATCGACCTCACCGTATAAAGGTACATACCCAATTGGACCATTTTGTATTAGATCGAATTTTTTTTTTGCGAAATCTAAGTTGGTCCCATAGTCAACGTTGTTCATATTGATGGGTAGAACACCCCCTTCAATTTTGTCGCATGTTTTCAAAGTCAGCCTGTATATTACTTACTCTAAGCAAATATCGTACAAATCCGCGAATAAACTAAAAGGCTGATTTTATCATTACGTAGGTAATTTTAATAACGATTATACGGTGCAAATAAAAAGTAGGTAACTTCTTAGGTAAGTAACTCTTTCTTTTTTCTTCGTCTATTAAAGCTATATTAAAAATACTACAATATCAACTCCATTCCTTTCTCTGTGCTGCTATCTGCGTCTAGATTATATTTTGAGTTGCACCATAGTTCTGATCGAATTATGTAGCTCAGTTGTTACAACCCTGATGGTATCTTTAGCCAGCCATGAGGACCTATCTAGGGATTTCAAATGTGAATCCTGTCTTGTCGTGAAGTCAAATTAAAAGAGAAGATACTTATTTATTACAGTGCTATAATTTTACAGGCATACTTCTAAGCTACACCTTGAACGCATTTTTAATTTTTTTTTAGAAAAAATTGTTCAGTCCTCATAAACACAGACACAAAACTGTGTTCTTAATCTTATAATATGATGTATTAAACTGGTACTAGTAGTAAGGGCTTGTGGCTAAGAAATAATAGCTGCACGGGTCGATCGATCAGGTTAAGTTACGCTTGCCCCGGTTGGTCCGTGGATGGGTGACCATCTTTACATACCGAGACCCCTCCGTGTCTCAGAAAGCACGTTAAGCCGTTGGTCCTGGCTGTCATTCGTGGATCTTTGACTGTCGTTACGGGTCGTCAGAAGCCCGAAAGTCTGACAACCAGTCTTAACAAGGGGTATCGTATTACCCAGTAACTGGGTTGTGGAGGTCAGATAGGCAGCCGCTCCATGTAAAATACTGGTATTCAGCTGCATCCGGTTTGACTAGAAGCCGACCCCAATACTTATATAGTTGGGAAAAGGCTAGGCAGATGATGATGGTATTAAACTGGTATTAAATATACTTAATTATGTAATGTGATATGATACACAGTTACACACACAGGTGTACCATATTATTTGACAATAGTAGACATTAAGAAGAGTGGTTGTTCCGAAGGGAAGCCGATAGGAATCGGGTTGTATGAAGGCTACGCTACTGTAATTTATTATACCAAGTCACAGTCCAAGTGAAAATCCTTAACACATTAAACAAGTTGGAAAATATTTTTACGCCCCATCTAACCTGACAACCTAAATCCTTCTCTAAAAAGTTTTACGTCCAAACTTTTCTAAATCGACACCTAAAATGTCATTATTTCACACAAATCCTCCCTGGAGTGATGAATTTTACCTCGTTTTTGAAGTTGGTAACCCTTCCTGGTTGAATATTTAAAAAGTCGTTGGTAACATTTTAATTGGGCAATCCTGGCAGGATTAAATTATCAAGACACCTAGTTAAGGCACCTACAAACTTAATGAATTCAACATGAAATTAACCGTTGCGCGGGTCTTTGCTTCGCGGGGTCGGTGGTGTACGGAGTACGATACCCGATTAGGATTTTTTAAATGTAAATATCGGGAAACTTTTACATGTAAGTACGTATTGAGCTTTGTAATCAGGCTGTGTGTATGTGTGTCTTAGATTCATTGTCTTACAATCAAATCAACAGACTGGACGGTCTTTGCTCCATCATGGCGTTTCATGAACATTTATTAAGTAGGTATACTTTCTACTAATAAGGTAAAAAAAACCAGCCAAGTACGTGTTTATCCTAAGAACAAACTTAACATTGTAGTTGTTGAAAAACATGTTCTTTCATACGGTCCAGCTGCAAATGTAAGTTGGTCGACTACTACTCGTTAACTTAAAAAGCGTACTCAGTTGTGAGAGTTTTCCTTCTAACTTAGTTGTGTATACTGCTACCGTGAAATTTTTTCACTTATCCAAAACTAACCGTTTAGCTGCCGGGGGGGGGACACTTGACTCTAACAAAAATATTTTGGAAAGGCTTATCCAGCAATACCCCACACCATGGCGAAGATGAGAAAAAAAAACATCCCCACTTTACGTGTACCTACACCTACCCTAAAAAAAATTTGTTTTCACTATTTTATTTTACCACATTGTATATCTGATTAATATGTATGTCCATGCCAAATTATATAGCTTTCTAGTACTAAGAGTCTCTGAGCTAAGCTGGCGGTCGGACGGACAGACGGACAGACATGGCGAAACTATAGGGGTTCCTTGTTAACTACGGAACCCTAAAAAAGGGTAACGTATTTAATAAAATATATTCATTAGCCTGCTGCATGCTCAGTGTCTTTCATTTATGACTGTCAAAAAAACTTATTCCTGTATGATGTCACAATTTATAAGTTTAGATAGTGTGAATGTTTTCAAAAAATTCAGTCACGGTCGGTCTAGTTATCCAACTAACTCTAAACTAAACTCGGTAACTCATCCGAGTTACCGAGTTTTGATGAGACTTATAGGACCAATATTCTTGATAGCAATTTTCAAATAAAAAAGAAGCGTAATAAAATCCTAGCCAACTTGCTTAATGTGTACGAACACTGCCACCGCGGAGCTTTCAAAGAGCTTTTTTAATTCACAGCCAACCAATTCCTAAGCGAACGTAAAATGTTTACTCTGCCAAAAGAGGGGGACATTTAAACTTTACCTATTTTTTGGACTCTTTTGTGACTTAATTTTTTACGGGGATCCTCCCGAGACCCATGCTAGATTTGAAACGCGACGGAGTTCCCAAACTTCTTGGAGTTCGTTAAAAAACGACGTTTTTACAATGGGTTACGGAAATTTTCGGGTGGATGAATAATTTTACGGTTCCCTTAACGGCGTCTCGCTTTGTTTATTCTGTGAAAGATCAGAGATTAATCGTGTGGAGGTTAAATATGTACAGGTTGCGTAGCGTGTGACTTTGTGAGGGGAGTTGTATGTTACTTGGGAAGTTTGCAAACGTGTGTGACTTTGATATCACTTGGGGACATGATTGTATGTACTTATAAATATTGTTAGCTGAATACTTTCACAATTACTTGCTACTAAAGTTCTCTAAGCTAACCTAGCATAATGGAGACGTAGATAGGTACCTAGCCCTAAAAATATTTGTTTCAGGGCCCCTGAAGCCACTCCAATTTAAAAAAAAAATATTTCAGACATTTTTTAAGAGTCAATTGTTTATTCCTGTGAGTAATCCAAACAAAATTCAACGCCCAAAATTAAATTAACATTCAAGCTTAACAATTACAAAAAATAAATTAATTATCCTTACAGACGTACCTACATTAATTCCATAAGGAACAAATAAACTTCGGAGCCCCTACTACGCGACAATATTTCGTGAGCAACATTAAAATTTATCACTGGCGCAAGAGTTTACGCGAAAGCCGGGTGATAAAATAAAATGACAGTTGTTTAGTATGGTCTCGGGAATATTGTTGGTACATACTAAGGTAGGAATTGAAAGGTATGGGGCGCTGGAGACCTGTTTTATTTATGTTAGTAAATGGCTTTTGGATTGTCGTGCAAGTGGTAGGGGTAAGTGTGACAGTATGGTCGTTTATGGTATTTTTCGTCAAGATATGTAATACGTCGTGCAATTGGAAAATTTGGCGTTTCTCACCCCTAATCTGTAGAATGGCGCTATTTTTAACGTGTTCGAAGCGGTAGTTTCGCATTTTGTTAAGTATTACCAGTTTACAAGTACAGGTTAAGATCACTAAGGCAATGGTTATGTTCAGATTGGAAAAATAGAGGGCAAAAGACCTAGAGGCCGAAGCTCAAAAAGGTGGTCGCGTCAAATATCTGAGCATTTGGCGATACTCCGCACTGATTGTAACAGACGGAGAAAGACCGTTGACAATTGATACGTAGACACGATTCTCAGCAGCGAGAGAGCGATTGAGAAGAGAGATATATTCTACATTTGAAATAATACTTTTCAATAAACTCCAGCGTTTCCAAATGTCTTTTGTGATGCGCACAGCAAAGGAGTGGAACTCTCTGCCTGCGTCTGTGTTTCCGAACGCATACAACCTCGATCTCTTCAAAGTGAGAGTGAACAGGCTTCTTCTGGGTAAGCTCGCTCCATCGTCGACTTTGTCTCTGTCATCTCTGACCTAGACTAGAGTCAAGAGCAAACCTATCTCAAATAAAAAATTTAAAAAAAACTCGAGTTATGCTCGAGCCTAGTTACCTAATAGAAATTAAATAGCAGAGGCATTATACGTAGAATTGTACTGAACCTTCCATTGTCTCCAGCTAAAATTAACCCAGTCACGTAGGTAATTTCCGCAGCCAGAATAATCCAGTTCTAAATTCAAAATTCAATATACCACACCTGTATTCAATTTAACAGTCCAATTCCGGATTTACAACTAATTTCGTCGCTTCGTTCGATAAACGTTAACTTCTACGTTTACGTTTTCGGAATCTGGCGCTCGTGTGAGTTTGATTGCGCACAGAATCACTTCTCTTGCCGGTAAACCCGATTGTTACGAGCTATTTCTAGAATAATCCTGTGGTTTGCGTTTGGATTCGGAATATAAAAGCTGGAGGTGAAAGAGGGTTTTACTGAAAGAGCCAGTACGAAATTCGGGTTAGGTTAGCAATTTTTTCGCTGCAGTAGGAAGCCGCTCTCAAATTAACCACACTTACATGCATCTTTAGAAGGACTTCTGTGAAGTCGTACTCAATTGCCAATTTGATTCTTTCGTAAAGGAACTTTAAAAAAAAATGAGCACAAAAAGACCACTTTACATTTTGTTTTCTTTTTCAATAGGTTTCTTTTGTTTCGTCTGAAAAATAAGAACTGTTCATACCATATGTAAGTAAAACTGTAGCAATTCCTACATGTGTAGTGAGTAGTCACTCGTAAAGCCACAACAAACACCATTACAGAAATTGTTCCGAGCACCATGCTCATACATTTTATGTGCACAAGTACATAAACGATACATAAGTTAAGATTTTACTGTCGAACACAACATAAAGGGGTTGGCACTGGCTTTACGCTGCCAGGATTAGGTTGGGCCAGCAGTAAACATGGCCAGGGCGGCTTTTATATCCCGTTGCAAATAATAGCACATAAAACTTGTGTGAAAAACACTAGTTACGAACGCGGAGATGAACGGGCCGGTCGGAAGCGATGGCAAAACAATGCTTTGCTTCAAAAATGTTATTCAATTCAATTCATTCAAATAATTTATTTCAATCCATTGCAGATCATATTGTTACCGTTACATAAATTGGAATAAAATTACAAATTATAGAACAATAATAATAATCAATCAAATAATATAAATAAAAATTAAAAAGTCAAAAATTTTATTAAGTTAAAAATCATAAAAATTAAATTAAATTAAAATCATAAAACAATTAAATTAAATTATAATCATAGAAATAAAATTAAACAATATAAGCAAACCTATTAGCGCATTGATTTTTGGATTTGCAGTGTGTACATGGTTTTGGACACGGCATGGTCTCTTGTTCCAGCTAGGGTTGCGGGATGTTCGAAAGAGTTACCGTGGCCCCGGCGCAGGCAACAGAAGGAACACGGGTGGGTTTTAGTCAGTAAAAGTCTGACACGCCCTCCCGCTCCGCCCAGAGCGGGAGAAGTCATTTGATGATTTCCCATCCACAAAAAAAAAAAATAAAAAAAATGGTCTCTTGTTGCAAAATACCACATGAATTTTGGTGTGTCGTCTTAAAACATTATGACAATGTATTGTCCAACTAGGCGTCAGTATTAGTTGGTGAACGCAATGCGTTCTTGATACATTATTATAGACAATACGTAATATACGTAGGTACGACACAACTCAATGCATGCAGCCTCATAGGTAGGTTCCAGGTACGCTAGGTGTAAGCCATTACCCGTCATTTAATTATATGTAAAACTAACTGTTGCCCGCGGCTCCACCCGCGTGGAGGTCAATGCTTCCATAATTGAATCGGATTTTGTTGAAAATTTTATAGGTTTTAATTTTTGTTGCGCGGAACCCTATTTTTTTTTTCTAAAAAAAAAGTGGCCTTAGTTAGCCTTATAACATCAGCTATCTGCCAGTGAAAGTCCTGTCAAAATCGGTTCAGCCATTTCGGAGATTAGCCGGAACAAACGGACATACAATTTTTTTTAAATTGTTGTTTGTTATTAGTAACCTACCTATAATTTAATGTAATTTTGTTATTTTTTTAATTAATTAGGTATAAGTTGTTATGTAAAATATTAATATATTGAAAAACAAATGAGCATATAATAGAGATTGAATCAATAAACTCGATTTCGCATTTAAATGAATTAAAAAAAAAAACCTACCTATACATTCATATTCATTTAGTAAAAAACTGTTATTTTGTCATTACAAACTGACACTTCAATTTTATTTCTTTGTATAGATGTACTGCCTCTAGATGCCGAAATAGTCGCTTCTTACCAATCAGCACTACGAAAAGCATCTATTCTGTGACTTAATTTGACAGGATTGCTTAAAAATGGAACTTGAAAAAATTCAATTTTTCACTCGCCTGTTTTGCTAACCCTACGATAATTCCTAATTCGGACTAAGCAATAGGGGTGAAGCAGCTCTTATATAGAATGTCAGGACAAGATTTAGTGGCCGCTGTGTATTGGGATGCGTGGTATAAAACTAATTCACTCTGTTTTTACGGCGAAAATAATAATATAAAGTATATTATCATTTTCGCCGTAAATAGGGTTATACCTGGTTGACCATGGATCTAGGAGGATATCCAATGGGGTAGGTATTTAACGAATAAAAAAATTTTGTTTCAACATGGTAGGGGAGCCCAGAGGGTTTTTGAGCAATCATATGCAGGGCAAAAAGTTGATAGCTAAGTAGGTACTGCATGATGAGAGAACACTGAAAATATATTTGAAAAGTTTCAGATAAGAGCCCCGTGGTCAGGAGTCCACTTTCTGAAACTGCATCAAAGTTTTTGACGAAGGAGTAACTGGGAGTGTACACAAGAGACTGGCGGCATTACCACGTTGTATAGCTCATTACCAGTCGACAGCGATGCGGATGAATTTTTCGACGCCATATTTTAGTTTGTGAATTAAGTTGTTAAGCCGTTAGTCCCGGCTGTCATTCGGGGATCTTTGACAGTCGTTACGGGTCGTCAGAAGCCCGAAAGTCTGACAACCAGTCTTACCAAGGGTTATCGTATTACCCAGTTACTTGGGTTGTGGAGATCAGATAGGCAGTCGCTCGATATAAAATACTGGTATTCAGCTGCATCCAGTTAGACTGAAAGCCGACCCCAACATCATCATCTAACATCAGCCTAACCTTTTCCCAACTATGCTGGGGTCGGAAGCTGGCCCGAACATAGTTGGGAAAAGGCTAGGCAGATTGATTGATTTTAGTTTGTGAATAGTTTTAGTTAAGTTTTGTTATTTTTATTCATTCATCAGCTTATAAACAAAAACGTTCTACGTGTACAGTTGGATATAGGCCTTTACCTGTCAAATTATCGCACCGTCTATCTTCTATACAAATAAATAAAATTGAAGTGTCTGTTTATAATGTCAAAATAACAGCTTTTTACTAAATACATATGAAAATATGTAGGTATATAGGTACGGTAATTATAACAATTTTTTTTTAAATTTTTGCTTGTCTCTCTGTCGGTCTGTCTGTCTGTTTTTTGTGGCTAATCTCCGAAACGGCTGGATAGATTTTGATGGGACTTTCACTGGCATGCAATGCAATTCTTGGATGTTATAAGGAGTAACTTAGGCTACTTTTATTTTAGAAAAAGAATTAGGGTTCCGCGCAAAAAAAAACCCATGAAATTGTAAACAAAATCCGATTCAAATAGGGAAGTTGTTTTCCAACATTCCCGCGAACGAAGTCGCAGGCGCAGCCAGCTTTTCATAAATTCATCATTCTATTTTCAAAGAGCCTAGAGTTTTCAGATAAAAAGTCTCAAACGATATGTTTAAAGAATACGTTTAACGAAGAAGAAGTTCCTAAATCACCAGCCATAAACTCCATTATTCTCCTGAAACAATATACTATATACTTCATGAAACATTTACGAATTAATCGTGGAACCATTCTACTTCGTCGTAATGGCGACGTAAAGCTATAACGTTCATCGTAAAAACTGCCGCCGTACACTATGAAAATTATATTAAGCTGGGTACCCATTGTCTTGGTGTATTATTGATTTAAGGGCTGTTAATAAAAGTGTAATGTAATGATGATGATTGAGTAATATTAAGGAGCCATCATAGCCTTTTTTTTGTTGCTGTAGTGGTTGAGGAGCTAGCAACTTTAGGAAGCGTCATTAGAGACGACGAATTATTGGACTCGCCCAAAAATGCACAGGAGTTAAGCCCATAATATGCCTTTTTTTTTTTTTTTTTTTTTTGTGGATGGGAAATCATCAAATGACTTCTCCCGCTCTGGGCGGAGCGGGAGGGCGTGTCAGACTTTTACTGACTAAAACCCACCCGTGTTCCTTCTGTTGCCTGTGCCGGGGCCACGGTAACTCTTTCGAACATCCCGCAAAAGCCCATAATATGCCTGGAAACTGATTATGTGGCTTATATTTTTGATTACCGAAAAAAGAGAAGAATATAATCTATACATCTATATCTATACAACTAAATACAATTTAATTGTCTGTTTGTAATGTCAAAATAACAACTTTTTACTAAATGCATAAGAAAGCATAAACGGTACTTATAACAAAAAAGCAATTTTTAAAATTTTCGTCTGTCTGTCTCTTTGTTCCGGTTAATCTCCGAAACGGCTGGACTGATATTGACGGGCCTTTCACTGGCAGATAGCTGATGTTACGGCGGGTAACTTAAAAAATTAAAACCCATGAAATTATGAACAAAAAGTCGGATTTGAAAAATTATTTTTGCATTTGGCAGCCCAATTCTCGAGAATAGTTATAGGCTATTTAACAATACGCTATGACCCTTAAGGAGCCGAGCAAAAAGAATAAAGTCAGAAAGAACACTAAGCGAAAACGAAATAAGAGCGCGGGCGCTTGGCGACGGGTCGGGGGACGAAGGAGTTTTATTAGAATGTGGCTGTTATTTTAGTATATTGTGTATCTTACGACATCCACGCGAACGAAGTCGCGGGGCACAGCTAGTATGTATAATATAATGTAAAATCTGTGTATGGTGTTTGGTTTCTGCATTAGAAGGTACAAACTGTTCAAAGCATCTCTATTCAAACTGTCAGCGAAGCCAGTCCTTCACATTATATAAATATAACTAGCTGTCCCCGCGACTTCGTTCGCGTGGATATCGGAAAACAACTTCCCTATTTGAATCTTCACAATTTCATGGGTTTTATTTTTTTTGAGCGGAACTCTAATTATTTTTCTAAAAGTTAAGTTGTCTAAGTTTTTCCTTATAATATCAGCTATCTACCAGTGAAAGTCCCGTCAACATTGATGCAGCCGTTACGGAGATTATCCAGGATAAACAGACAGACAAAAATTTTAAAAATTGTTTTTTTTTTTGTTATAAGTACCTAAGGCTATGTTATACCTGTTAATCGAAATCTACTTTCATTTTTGTTAGGTCTCATTTACACTTATTATTAGTTATTATGGACATGGGTTTTGTTCTGAAAAACATTTATTTATTCCGAAACCAAAAATACAAAATTTAAACTTTGAGGCAGTAACACATAACAATAGAAGTTCGTCCTTACATATCCAATTCGGGGAGTCCAGATACGATCCTTCAAAGTCCCCAATGCGGATGTCATCTGAAATATAATATATTGCGCTGGACCGGGCCTTCCCTAAGGATGGACTGTTAATTACCAAGTACAAGTCGCATATACCCGGGATACCTTTGAAGGTTTGTCCTTATATTAAAATGTTTGATGTATTTAAGTTAGATGTGAATTTTCCGTAGCTATTCGTGGTTTATATTGGTTTAAGCGTAGAGTTTGTTTAAGTAAATATTCGTAATACGGATGAGTATAAAAAACAAGGTTTCTTTGATAAGGAATTAAGGGGTTTACTTTATGGATTTTGCATACTTACGTTATTTTAACATCCTCGTCGTTATATTTAAGCTTGCTGGCATGCTCCATCAGCTTACTTATACAGTCTCGATTCAAGGAAAATATACCTTATGAATAAATTAAAATAATTCACAAGAAAACCAATTTTCCCTATTACTTCACAACAACTAAGTAACTGGCTGAAAATAATAAAGTTAGTCGCGAATGTGCCCCAATCTTATTTTTTTTTCTTTTATAACGGTGACTTTTAAAAGATGTTGTTCCACGCTTGAACTTGGAACAGCCGCTGGGGATATTTGACGTCATTCTATTTCGAAAATTAAATTTAAATCCCCTAACGTTTTTTCCCGCCCTCCGAATTATTGCTAGCCGTAAGGACTTTTCCTGTGTATTGTTTAATTTTGTAGGGGTCAACATGACCTTTATTATGATAAAGTGGGTTCATCTACTGGGTACCGACCTTTTGTAAATATTTATAATTCATCCTACATTCCAGGTTTTTATTACGTTACGTGGTGATTTATTTGTTTTTTTTTTTTATTACTTAACGTGTCACTGTGCACTGATTTCAAACAGAGTCACTTAAACAATGGCCTTAAAATTTCCTATTGTTGATTCTGTCATTTTTTTTTTCGTGTTATTGTACAGGACCCAGCAAGAAATACGTAAAAAATATGTCAACTTTCTTTCAGTATCTTAACATTATTTTGTTTTTGCTACATAAAAGCCGAAGTCGCTGCTTACGGAGCCATAACTGAAAAAGGTAAGGAGCAAAGGCCACAAGGGGGCAGCTCCGAGGCACTTGTCAAAGCTCGTAATATTTTATTAGATAACCAAATAAACCTCCAGTTTGGAGTTTGCAATTTTTGTCCCCAAGATGTCTTGGATATTTGCATTATGGTAAGGAAAATTTGGATTTTTTGTTCAAAAAGATGTGGTCTGACAGATTTTTGTAGAAAATTAACAAGAAAATATCAAAGCAAATAACTCAGAGTATCTTGATCAACTTAGGAGTCAGAATCAGATTTAGAAGGTAAGTTATGTGTCAGCTTGATGATGAATTATTCGCTTAGGCCATCATAATTCGTACAGAAATCTGAGCCATAAAGATGGGGTTACACTTACCCATTTAATATAATACATTACGTCGCATACGCTCACCTATTAATATTCATAATATAATTTAACGTACCGAGGTTAATTTCACCTAAATATGTAAATTATCATGAGCCGACCACCGTTAATTTCGAGATGTCAGTTTGTAAATAATTGTGTCTCACTCCCTCTTGTTTTTGTAAATTGCAGAGTGAAAGAGATGGATGATGCGTGTATTATGAATAAGGTGGCAGGGAAAATTTTAACGGCGCCTATGAGGGTTGTGAATGCTGAAATAACTTTCAAATATTGTCGCTAGGTGGACGGAAAGTTTAGTTCCTGAGGGAGGCTGTTTGCCGGGTCGCGCGTCTCTCTGTTTATAAATGAAACGCATATCATTTTAAAACAACATTCAGTGTATGCTACCCCTTAGTGGAACCCTTACCACAGTCCACACACATATCCCTTTTAGGCTTGGCTTACTGGATTTTCGGACAGGTTTTCTAATTACAATATTTTACTCTGTGACGGGTCGCGAGTGCTAAGTTGGTGTGCACTGTACGCGTTTCTGTACATGTAATGTCATTTTGGGACAGCAAAGTTAGGGATATTATAATAATGCTCGAATGTGTCCGGAGTTTGGACAACTTTGGTCCTGTGTGTTCCCTTAATTAGAGACGGGAACACATTAGTAGGAGGTCATCGGACTGCTGAAGGGAAAGTTTTGGTACTAAATGTAAAATAGCGCACTTGTAAGAAATTCTTAACAGTGTAGTCTATGTTTTAGAATAAAGTATGTGTCAAGGGAGCTGTTTAGGTGAAGCAAACTATTAGTTACTAAGCAGAGCTAGTTACTGCTATAAAGTAGAATGGTCTGGGTGTTTACTTATGGAACAGTAAAAATAAACAGGTAATTGCTTGATAAAAATGGAAGGTACAATCACAAGAGGAGCTTGTGGCTAAGAAATAACAGCCGCACGGGTCGAGCTACGCTTGCCGCGGTTGGTCCGTGGATGGGTGACCATCTTTGCATATCAAGCCGCTCCGTGCCTCGGAAAGCACGTTAAGCCGTTGGTCCCGGCTATCATTCGTGTATCTTTGACAGTCGTTACGGGTCGTCTGAAGCCCGAAAGTCTGACAACCAGTCTTACCAAGGGGTATCGTATTACCCAGTAACTGGGTTGTGGAGGTCAGATAGGCAGTCGCTCCATGTAAAATACTGGTATTCAGCTGCAACCGGTTTGACTGGAAGCCGACCCCAACATAGTTGGGAAAAGGCTAGGCAGATGATGACAAAATTAATCATTAATCTGTCACGGCCAGCTGAGAAAAAGTGATACCCGATTTTTTTAGTTTTTGTCATTCTAATTGGTCCTGCGTACATATTTCATAAGACACATACACACACACACTAAATCAAAAATACGCTCATTACATTTTCAACCCCCTCTATAAACCAGACGAAAAATCTCCAGACACATCTTAACATTAACACAATCCATCAAAAAGCAAAACAATAAAAAACTTCACGGAACCGATAAACAAGAGAAAAAGCAGTTAATCCGACAAATTGCTATTCGCGAGCGAGTAAAGCGTAATTAAAAATTCAATTCTGGAAAAAAACGTGCGGAAAAAAATCGGGCGCGATATCCGCGTCATCAATCTGAGGGATTATTTCATTTGCGTATTAAAATTCTCGTTTTGTCCGGTTGTGAATTATTTCTCGTCGTGTTAATTACTACGGTGGGTTACAGCACCCTGAGGGTTAGATGGCAGATCCCGTAGTATTGGAGTCCACGTGATATTACGAGTTTGGTTTTAAAAGAATTTGTTAAAAGATTAACCAATTTTCAAATATTTTTTTTAGTCGCATGGCCTAGCTTGCCTTTTTTCTGCAAACAAGTAAAAAATTATAGTAATTTTAGTTCTTATAAAATACATCTATCTAAAAATAAACAGAAGCCCAATTACCGTAATTAAAAACTTCAAAATCTAGTCGCAATCTCATCTCAGCGACAATCAATGTTCAAAATGTAGGGAAATTATAAGTATTTTTGACATATTGATACTGAGATCAGACTTTGAACGTTCTTAATATTACGTGAATTGCCCCTCAGATCTTGTTTGACTTTAACGAAAATTACTATTACGAAAGCTATTCTGCAAGTCTTAAGTCAATTCTACACCGACCTGTTGACCTAGATTATTCATAAGCTCTGGTAAACCTGGCCCAGACATTTTGGGAACAAACAGGACGAGATCAATAAATAGAAGCTATTTATTTTTTCGGTACCGAACCGAATAAAATCGAGAAGATCTAAAATACCAAAATCTGTCCAATGTTTCCGACATTCCGGTCCTCTTAACCGAATCCTAGTACATTATTTTTAGAGACCATACATAGACAAATGACCTATTCTCCAGTGTAATAATTATTTCGTTAAAAATTTAAGAATTCAAATCAATCCTACATTATTAATAACCTAGGCATAACCTCATACGCAATGCTATTGATTATCTAAATAAACAATGCCATCTAATGACTCTGCGGTGTAATCGAATCGGCTAGCCCGGCCAGACGATGGTGCCCACCACAGAATAGATAACTAAGCCCACAGAAGGTCAGCTCCTACAATAAACAAAAACGCACGCACACATAGACATGGCTCACATACAGCGAGTGCAAGCACGTGACTAGCGTTTATTTGCGAGAGCCGACCTTAGGCGTCTATGTTTGCGTGCGCCTGTTTTAGCTCGTTGTCGTTACCCCGTGGCCACGAGCTACATGCTCAAGCGATACGTGTCTTGCGACAGCGACTGCGGGGAAAACAAATGACAGAAGATGTTCAGAGCATGCCACGAGTCACCGCGACGCGGTTTGCAGAGCGACCGATGGAAACAAACGACGCGCGTGCATGTCGCTTGGCGTAAGTCGCGTTGCAAGTTGCATCGCTCGAGGCCTTGAACGGGGCCTGAGATTGCCGCACATACGCGTCTATATGTGCGTGCGCCGGTTTTCGCTCGTTATTGTTATGATGTTGGCCTTCTGTACCTATTTATTTTGAGTGCCCACTGCCCATTATTAGTGGACAAACGGACAGATTGACGTCACCTATGTATAATGTAGAATGGGGTCTAGACAAGGTTTTACCGTTGTGTTTATTGTACGACTAGGATCATAGGATGTATGCATGTTGGAGCAAGTTTTGAAGTAATTTTGGGTGTTTCATGAATGTGATGACAATGGCTTAACTCAGACTAAGTAGTTTAGAATTATTGAAGTTAACAATGTTATGTTCTCTTTCAAGTAGGTGGTGGTCTTTAAAATAATTTAATGAAAATCATAACATCATAATATGTTTCCCCGAAGGGGAAACGGGGGCTGTTTAGTCAGAGGTGTACCTGCAGTACACCCACAATTCGCCAGAACCTCATGCCCAGCAGTAGCGCTTGGGACCAGTAGACCAACGAGACAGTTGGTGAATATCATAGGAGGAATCTAAAATAAGTGGAACATTTCCTGTTCTTTTTGATAATTATTACTGACTTGTATTTTTCAGATAATTATGTGAACTATTTAAAGTCCGTCTTAAAAATCCTTCATTTAAATATTTATAAACTTATATTTTCCCAACTAGACTCATTAATTACCCTCACAGCACACATTAAACACACTAAGCACAAGGTATGGAGGTGTGAATGTGCGAATTAGCAGTGCGTGACGTCACGGCGCAGTGATTAGCGGCACGTGACATCCCTACGTAATGGACTGTTACGTGGACTAGATGAAAGCCTTGTCAATGAGCTGCGACCATTTTCGGGTAATTTTAGTTGAAATTTGGAAAGAAAAAGCTTAGAAAACATACATCGCGTCGCAAAATATTTAGGCGCGTAGCGAATCAGAAATCTGCTACGAAAGTTGTAGCTGGCGTAGCCGTAGCTGTCAATTATATGAAGTCGTTACAGTATTAAATTTTAATATACAGGTTCTGACAAAAAAAAATTATTTTAATACGTGAATAAAAAGAGGTTAGGGAAATTGATTGCTAAGCTAATTGACTACCAATTTAAATTGTACTGCTGTCTTTCTTAGACAGATTGAAACAACATTAACACGGCCAATTGACGTAGTGTCAAATTCTGTGCGTACAAATACGGAATAAGCACACCGGCAGTGATTTTTCATTGGATTTTTATTACAGATTTTTTGGCCTTTAAATTTACCATCAAACATATATTCAAGTCCTTTTAACACAACTATCCGTCCCTACCACATGACGCTTCCTAGTCGTCACGCGTCAACGACGCACGTTTGACGCACTTAATTGGACAATGTTACACGACGTTAGCGCTAACTCGATCATTGTTGACGCGTGTTACCGTTTATGTGCTGTAATTGCGGGTTTAGGTTCGATTTTAAGGGTATTTTTATTAATAAATTGTTACAATTTTAGCTTCGCTTTGCATTGTATCGTATCGCTTACAAAATTGACTGTCCACAAGAACTAATTTGACGTATATCATACAAACATCAGTAGCTCAGTCAAATTTTTTAAATTGAGAGACAATATCGTGTTATATTCTCTTTACACAAAGTCTGCAATCAACCTAAGTAGGTGATCACGAAATCGCTCCAATTTTACATCTATACAGTCTTTGACAAGTTTCGTTGAGTGTAAAAGCCAAATGATTAAAGTTGAAACTATTTAAATATTACAAAGGTACCTTCGAAAAGTTACTTCGTACAATATTAAGTGTAATACACATAATCGCGGCGTATCGCCTCATCGGACGGTCGACAATGTGCGGCGCGCCTGCTCAATTCCCTGCAGTCGTAACGTCTAATTCCCGTCGACTTACACACATCAGCGTTTCCGATATCGTGTTGTACCCCCTTTATGCACAGAGTAGGGTAAGAACAGATAAATGTTCAGAATGGGTAAAAAATAGAAAATGTTGAAAATCATTCTGGCCCTCGAGTAGTTGTAAAATCATTTTCATCATATGACTCAGACATTTAGCATAGTTTCTCGAACTGTACGTATTTGTTAGCAGATTAACTTCTTATGAAAGAAATTGTAGTGACACAAAGCTGCTCTTTAGACGCTGCTGATTTTCCGCTACGCTGCTATCCACTTAAAAAAAATCTTATTCATTCATTTATTCGCTGACAGACAACGCTACCGCTTATAAACCGTTGGAAGCATGAAATTGTGCACGAGAGTAGGTAACTTAAATAACGAGAGTGAGCAGTAAGGAGAGGTTTTTAAAATTCATCCCCTAAAAATTAAATGATGGAATGAATGAATGAATGATGAATGGGAATGAAATTTTGTATGGAATTCGTTTTTTTAGCCGATGGGAAAGCCATCGGGCACACCGCTTGTACTTTATAAACTACATTGGCAGAAAGCTGACTATAGGACGTCTTTTAGGAAAGTGACACAACAATACAGCCATATGATTAACATGAAATGAAAATTACAAAACAAATGCCAAAAAAATTAAATCAAACATTTAAAAAACCCCCAACGCCAAAAAGAAAAGCGAACATTTAAAAAGTCAAAAATAATACCTATAGCTGAGCCATCAAATTTGATTGAGTAACATCTATATAAGTATATATTTTAATTATAGAAACTGATGGATGGCACGATAAGGTTTGCTCGTTGAAATGTTGAAATGCCGCTACAATGTCGCGGCTGTGTACCGCTTATGTAAGTCAGGCCCTTCATTTGATTGACTATATCTATTAATTTACTAGCATTTCCGACCAACTTGCTTCGATACGATCAAATTTTTGTTGCAAATCTAGTTACGTTTTTTTTTTTTTTGGATGGGAAATCATCAAATGACTTCTCCCGCTTTGGCCGGAGCAGGAGGGCGTGTCAGAGTTTTACTGACTAAAACCCACCCGTGTTCCTTCTGTTACCTGTGCCGGGGCCACGGTAACTCTTTCGAACATCCCGCAACCCCGGCTGAGTTACATTGGATGTTAAATTGTTAAGTCTGGGAGCGCTACGAGAATGCAATCTATTTATTATTTTAGCTATTTAGTTATTACTTTAACCGGCTAAGCCTAATACGCGATGACGTCAACGACGCTCAAGCCCCGGGAGAATTCCGATGGCACGGTACATTTGTGACTGCGCTCACAAAAATTGCCATACGATTATTTTTGGTTCAGAATTATTTATTTGACGACAATATCTTCCATACCATAGAGTAAAACTACCCACAGCCGATATAAGACTGAATTATAGTAATTTTATCCGTGCGTGAAACGCGCGAGTCGCCGGCGCCGGATAGGCGCCGGTGGGGCTTGACGGTAAGTCGACAAGCGGCGCCGAAAAGACGCCGCTGGGGCTTTCGCGGTTAAACTTAGCGGTACACCGCTGCGACATTATAGCGCCATTTCAATATTTCAACAAGCAAACCTTTTCGTGCCATCCTTCAGTTTCTATAATTAAAATATATATAGGTGTTTCTCAATCGAATTTGCTAGCTAAACGATAGGTATTATTTTTGACTTTTTTAATGTCTGCTTTTCTTTTTTCCGTTGGGGGCTTTTTAAATTTAATTTTTATTTTAAAATTGTTAAACTTAGTTTAGTTTTTTTTACATAAGAGTTTACAGTTGTGAGCGGATTTCAGGGTACATTTAGACACCACATCATATAGCGTGTTAATCCCGTATAATATTGTGTTTAGTTATTAATACCAGAGAACAACACAGGCTCTTGTGTATTTAGGCAAAAAAAACTTTTGCAAAAGGTCAGGCTTATGTGGCTTTGAGTCGTGTGAAAAGTTTAAGAGGTGTTTTGAGGTGATTTGTGAATTGGATCAAAGAAAACTATTCAATTGTCCTCATGACAAATCAGCATTGGAAGAATTTCAAAGAATAAGAAATCAAAACGAAACGTTATCTCAATAATATTTAGTTTTACAGTTAGTCATAATTTTCAGGTAGGTATGTCAAAAAGTTAACGTATTTTAACAATATAGAAATCCGTTGTTACTACTGCAGAATGTCAAGTTTCTCTACACGTAACATTAACTTCTCGCGATGCCACCATCGTACTGTAAATAGAATTAAATACTGATCAATAAAAACGAATCCAAACACGACATATCTGCTATTATTTTTTTAAGAGTGTACTAGTCTGTTGGATGTTGGTATCCTGGCTGCAGCATCAGACCAAGAATTCCATAATCTTGCACAGTTACATAGCATACATGGGTGTTTCAAATCTTAGGTCACACACATGTTTTAAATTAAATACCCATTAAGCGTCTAAGATCCCTACCGCAGCTAACAAAAGAGCTGATGACCTTGAAACGGCTGAAACGATTCTGATAAAACATGTCTAGAACCATCGCTAGAAAACCTGCTTTCAAATAAAAAAACCGCAATCAAATCGGTTCACCCGTTTAAGAGCTAACAGTGCCACAAACAGACACACACACATAGCGGTCAAATGTATATAACCCCTCTTTTTGTGTCGTGGATTAAAAACGAAAGGAATTTGTTTTGTAGTGCCTCCTTAGGCAAAGTAAAAGTATGTTTGAAGCATCTATCCTCACACACTGCTCTGTGCACTCCTTTTTCCATTTACACGAAACCGCACAAATATTGCAAACTAAACGGGAGCCAGCACTATTTACAATTTGGCCGCTTCTCCCCTGGTTATGTCTGTCAGGGCACATTCCACCCGTCGTTATGTTGTCCATGTTTATATTGCCCAGCCTACCTTCTTTTATTGGATAGCCAAACGCCTTATGGTCGGTTAATGTACCAAATTCCCGTTCGGCTGACCGGTCAGATTTTTATGTGTAAGGAAGGAATATTCAAATTCAGGTTTGGCAATAGTTTTTTCTATGAATTTTAAATTGGATGTTGGGTAATTCTGCTGAAATGGTGCCTCAGATGGCTTTTGAAAAGGTTTAGTAAAAAGTTATAACTACGAATTCAAAAATTATGATAGTTTATCCATGAAGTCAGTTAAAAATATAATGAAAATATATGTACCTACATAGTAATAATTTAAGAAACAAATCACTCTTGTTAAAAGACCTACAATTACCCTTTTTTAGTTAATTTTTCATGTGATGAGTTTTTTCAGGGTTTAAACTAAAAGACAAAACAAAACAAAATACAACCATATCAATGACTTAGGATATTTGTATAAAAGTTAAATAAATAAATGAATGTATCCACTACACTTTGATAATCCACTCGTCCCAAAAGTTTACAAAACATTCTAACATTAACAAATACGCTACAATACCCATATCCACATTATGCAGCATTGGAAGACATTTCGAGACAGACGGATATCGCCTAGAGAGTTCACGCTCTATTATCGGTTCGTAGAGATAGGGTAACTGTCCCCATTGTTGGCACTTACGACAGACGCTCCAGGTTTTAGGTTCCAACTAAGAGCTGTGTGAATAGAATTGTAGATTTTCTGGTCTAGAATTGAAATGTAAATGTTTTAGCCGATTGTTCTTTATAATGGGAAGGTTGTTTTGTGTTTGATATGTAAAAAGTTGTAGTATAAATAGTTAGTTTCATATTGGTCGAACAAAAGTGTGTGATTGTATCTGTTATTTAAAATTAGGCGTAGGTACAGAAGTAATATAAATTCGAGCAAAAATATTTAAAAATCCCGTATCTCATAAATAAATAAGGATTATGTACCTATCAGTTAAAAGTACATCATCATCAGTCTACAGCAGTCCACTGCTAGACATAGGCTTCTCCAATTGCACGCCATTCAGTTAGATTCTTGGCGACTCTCATCCAGCTGCGAAGATCGTCGCTCCACCTAGCCTGAGGGTCTTATCTGACGTTTGTCGATTTGGGGTTTCCACTCAAGAACACGACTACACCAACGGCTAACGGTTGAAAGTCAAATGTATTTTTTTCTTTTTTCGCTGAAAGAATCTCTTTTCTCTGTGCCTTAGAGGCACATAAGTTGCACGTTGTATTCTGAAAGAAAAAATAAAGAAGACTTTGGTGTCTTAGTGTTTAATCATTAATTACCACTTAAATGCCACCAAAAAATTTAACAGCCAGCCATAAACGTAACCAATAAACAGCACGTAATAAAGGTAAGAGAAAATCGATAATTAATTAATTACGTTTACAGGTAGTTGGCGCGCCCGGCAGCACCTACCGTAACTAGCGAGCAACAGCCGATTTCCCATGAGGTCCACGTTCAACTTTGGGCAAAGATCAGGCGGGCTTAAATGCGTAGAAGCGATATTGAGTCATTTGTTTTAAGGAGCGATGTGGTAGGCACTGAATCAACTCTAGTAAGGAAACTAGAAATAGACTCAAACGGAGTTTCAATTCATGAGCTAAAAACGAAAAGTGGTTCACCGCAAATGTCCGCGATGGTACCTAGGAAGAATGGTGGATTTTATTCTTAACTAGCTGTGCCTCGCGCCTTCGTTCGCGTGCAAGTCGTAAGATACACAATACACTAAAATAACAGCCACTTTTTAATAAAACTCCCTCGTCCCCCGACCCGTCACATTGTATTGACCGCCCGTGCTATTACCTCATTTTCACTTAGTGTTCTTATTGACTTTTTCTTTTTGCTCGACTCCTAAAGGTCCTAGCGTGATCTTAAATAGCTTATAACTATCCTCGAGAAATGGGCTACCAAATGCAAAAAGAATTTTTCAGTTCCGACTTTTTGTTCACAATTTCATGGGTTTTAATGTTTTTGTGCGGAACCTTAATTATTTTTCTAAAATAAAAGTAGCATAAGTTACTCCTTATAACATCAGCTATCTCTCAGTGAAAATCTCGTCAAAATAGCCAGCCGTTTCGGAGATTAGCTAGAACAAACAGACAGACAAAAATGTTAAAAATTGCTTTTTGTTATAAGTACCGTTATACTTTATTATTATTTTGCATTTAGTAAAAAGTTGTTATTTTGACATTACAATCAGACACTTCAATTTTATTTATTTGTATAATTAGATGTTTTGATAAATCACTTTTCTCTCTGTAATTAGTACCGCTTGCGTTATTTACTGATTGCTATTGACAGTTTTAAGTCTTAAGCAACCATATTTTTAACTTTATAGGTAGGTATTTTTTTACTCATAATTATTTTTATTTTAAGAAGGAATCACACAAATCAAACCTCGTTGCTAATTGTCCTTTAATTTTTGTAATAATTTTCTTGGCGATTTCACTTAATTTGCTACTTCATTTACTACCTTCGACTATTGTCCGTTCGATATTCATTTTCTTACTCTACGCCCAGCTACCGGCGGCGCACCCGCCATGTTATTTCGCCCATTAAGGCACCTGTCATGTGAGTTTACAATAAGTAAATAAGGACGTGCCGGCGACGGGGACGTTTACCCTAATATTGCGTCACTATCGGCGACAATATTGGCCGTTTGGTTTGCTGAAAAAATTAGTAGCTTCGTTATTGGTAGGGTGATTCTGTCGATGATTGGAAAATTTCTATAGGGGTGATTTTAACCAGGTATTGTCATGTGAAATTGCGTTATTTGGATAGAAGCGTTGAGCATAGTTAATTAGGATTCATACACACGTTGTTTTTTTCTTTGCTGCGTACTTCTCACATAACATAACATCACACCTTGTTTCCCAGAAGTGTTGGGCAGAGATGTACCTATAGTACACCTGCATACTTTATAGGTACTTAATATTTTCAGGTTAGCTAGTGCACATCATTAAGGAGAAAGCGCCAGGGTAGCCTGCAAAATTCAAATTTTCTTACGTTTTTTGCAATTTGCAGGTCAGTATTAGGTTGTATGTTGATTAAAATATGATTCGCGACCGTAACAAATATGTATTTACAGAATTATAATCATTAAAGTCATCAATACAACTCTCTAAGACCAAGTAACCTATTGAATGACTATTTCATGAAATCTTGACATTTGAGGATTATACTAACATAAGGAGTTGTATTACTGATTCTAATGATTATAATTCTGTAAATACATATCTATTACGGTCGTGAATTATACTTTAATTAACATCACCCAGACACTGAGCTGCAAATTGCAAAAATCGAAAAAAATACTTGAATTTCGCGGGCTACTTTGTCGCTTACCCCTTAAGTTAATCCTGTAATAGATTTAATATATCCCAGTTTTCCGTTCCACCATCTCACAACACTAACGGTATCATTAGTATTCTTCATAAAAATTAACTTAAAGATCATGAGTACTTATGTGTCGAAGGAGCTTACAAACGCTTAAAGGAACTTGTGTTGGATGAAACTTCTAACATGACGCCTATGACGCCACATAACACCACGCCACATAACATAACATCATTCCCCGAAGGGTGTACCTGTAGTACCTAGATCCACATTTCACCGGTTATGTTTAAGTCCCATGTAATAGGGGGCGAGCCTATTGCCATCAACCGGGCACAATTCCAGACTCCGGATTGCTACTGAGAAACTCTAATGGAAAAACTCTCATGGGTAGACATATACCTATGAGAATATATACAGTATGTTTCGTTCCTTCAGAGCTTCCTGGTTTCTGGTCCTAGTGTTTAGGTGAGCTGCATTTCTGAATAAGCAATAAACTGTAGATTTGAACCCAATTGCATTTACCAAACATTTATTCAACAATACACCGTCCGTTATATGGCCAGGAAAAAGAGTCCTTCCAAACAATCCACCACGAAAAACATTCACAATAAATCTTTATATCAAACATCATTTCAATAAAAAACATTCGCGCTTACATTCGTATAAAGGGTGCAAAATAAAAACAATAACGGTCCGCGTATCCCGGCGGACACATATACACCCCAATAATACTTTTTATCATATTTATTGACTGATAAATGGTAACGCTGTTTCAAGTGCATTTGTATGTTTTTTACTCTGTTACGCAGTATTTTTTGGGAATTATTTTTATGTGTAGGTATGACTTATTCTAATTTGAATGAAAATCGAACTTGTTTTTTTTGCTGCTGATACAATTGAAAGTACAATTTTATTAACCACTAAGTATACGAGTAATCTTATTGAATTATCATAGAAGATCATATTTAATCATCGACAGACCAAAAAAGTTGAATGGCAATTTTTCCGACGGCTGATGGAGTATCGTTGTCGTTAATTCTTTTCATATGCTAAGTAGCTAACAAGTTGATCTGAAAAAGAAAACATTGCAATTATTAGAGCCAGCCTCACATCGAACAACATAAGTTTGGTTCATAACCTAATGGGACATCCATATGCTTCAAATCTGGTCCATTAATTGCATGGTGGTGATTTGATATCGACTCCAACGAAATGTTTTTGTAAAAGTAACATTTTCATGAAGAAATGAGAGTGTACCTAGCCATCCAACATAACATCAACGTCACCGAACCATACAAAACAAAAATAGATTCTGTTTACACAAAAAACAGGTGCCTTTGAGTACAAAGCACTACTCGGCATGATCCCAAGTGGCATTAGCAGATAACACATATCGTATGCGTATCGGGTGAAAGCACGGGGAATACAGATTTCCATCCTGTGGTGGTTCGCGACTCGAATTTCAAAGGGTTTTTTTTTAGTTTCGACACGACCTATTTCGTGAATTATGGTAGGAAAATCATGAAATGTAACATGAACTTTAATATATACTGTCACAAATATGTACCTATGTTTCTCATCTCGATTTTCGCGCAATTTATTACACTTGGTTTTATTTTTTTTCCGTTGTTCTTTGATACGGGAACTTGTATCTTATTGTTTCTTGTTTTGAAATGAACCGATGCACACGTACAGCCTCATTTACCGCCGCTATGAAAGCCGCTGTGAAAACCGAACTTTAACACTGACAAATGTCAGGCGTAGGAAACGCTGGAGTTATGATTTTGAAGCATTCAAGACAAACAGCAAGATTTTGAAGCAATCTTTGAGCGATCAGCTTAGCTAAACTGAATTCAAGAGCTGTCAGTGTTAATATTCCACAGAAAATAATGAAACTGACAGTCCTTAAACGTGATTTATGTGCTGATCGCGGTCAGTTTCATTGGTGAAATTCGCCCTGAGCCAGATATGCGCTCAAGGCAATAGGCGACATCTTTGCCCAGCAAAACGACAGCAGGTACCCACTGGTTACTAAAATACTTGTCAATGAGGCGAGAATAGCTTCGAACCTCCTTCACAAAATTGAATCATTTTTAATCATGGAACACTTTCATCGACATTGAGTCTGTTCCCTGAAGAACAATGTACGACAATGAAACAAAAAAAAAGTTAATTTCAATTTACTTTGGGCGGTTCGCAATATTTCTTTCGGTAATTGGATGGGATGCGAGTGAGTAATAAAATTGTAATTAAAAATTAACTATTTTATACTAGTTGAGCCTCCCTGAGGGTGCATACTAAGTAGGTAGATAGTAGGCACGTTTGTTTACTAAATTACTATAAACTATTTGAATTTATACTGGTGTTACCTCGCATTTTATTGGACTCATAATGGAATTACGTTTAGGTGAAGCCCTTATCTTTTTAAAATGGGTATTAAGATGCAAATGCATTTTTTTATAACTTTTTTGCCCAGTAAAAGGCGCCATGATTATAAATTTTTCATCTTTACTCTCCATCCTTTCTTGTTTATCTAGAAACCAGTAGCGATGCTTGACATTTCGTAGGAACCGAAGAAGAAATTGTTCAGTTATAAATAGTCATACAAATACGATTATCACGTTGTGGCGCCGGCTTATTTAGAACTATTTCTGTTGTTGTTGGAATATATATTATTTGGCAGTCGTAGACTTGACTGAATGTGCTATTTTTCAATGGTGGTAGATGAAGTTACTCCTTCGATCCTCCAAAGGGAAGCCGGTAGGAATGGAGTTGTTAGCGCGCTTCGCCTCTGCTAGAAACGATCAAATGGGATCTTAACAAATGGGTTAGTCTTGAAATCAGCCCCTGTGACAAAATTGACATTTTATTTTTACAAATGGTAGGATGCATTTAGTTTGTATTTTGCAAAGTATCAATAGAGCTCACGGCGACATTTGTCCTATTGACCTATTCCAAACTAACACCATGACGTCATCCATTTCACCATTAAACGAACACCGTATCAAGTTATTAAATTAATAACCCACACACCACCAAAAAAATTAACCCTTCATTACTTACCGAAAACACGAACATTTAATTACTAAATTTGCTAACCAAGTACCGCACACCCTGTATCATAAGCCCTAGAGCACATTATAATAACTTATTACAACATAATTTATTATTCTGTCATTACCGTGACAAGATTGCGTGACTGTCTGTCATAAGTTAGGCGTCATCTAGCCCTCGATCGGTCGTCGCTGTTAATTTCATTGGACATGGTGACAAAAATTCTGTTTGCTTTGCATTAAAATGACGCTGCAAAGTAATGAGTGGTGATGATAAGTATGGTAATGAGTTTAATTAAGTGATTCGTGTGTAATGGGTTTTAGAGTGGATCCTGCTGCGTTTCTGTGTAGTTGTTTTGATTTTTGTGTGAGGTTAGTAAATAATTATCATAAGACAAAGTTTATTCTCCAGCGAAATTTAAATTACTTTGGCTAAAACGAAAATATGAGATAATAAATTACTTATTCGGATATTTAATGCAATTTGTTTATGTAAGGAGCATTTTATAAAAGCTAGGAAAAATTACGGTAGTAAATAATGTTAATTAGGTACATAACGTGACTAAATAACTAACAAAACCTTCTATAAACATTTTCTTAAACACACTCACATGATTGAGGTGTCCAAATCGTTACACTAGTAAAGTCAACCCTGGACACGTATGTCGTAAAGCTGGTGATAAACGATTGGTCCAAACAAATCGGACAAGTCATCAATTGCAATACGTTATTGATATTGGCGTGAGCCGTGCTGTGTGGTCACCCTACTGCACGGTGTGTAGGTACGTTTGGAGAGAAAATATGAGGCAGAAATCGGTTATGTGAGTACTGAGCTATGAATAATTGAAACCATATACTACTTATAATATTTTATTAAATAAACCATATTGTGCCTAATTCTTATATTTAATTTATGCTTTGAATTTTTTGATCAATTCAAAAAGACTTTGGAATACTTTAGGTATATCGTTAATACGAAAAGTTTCCAAATTACTTACGAAACTTAGTATAAATAATTTCATTCGTATATCAGATACAATTTACAAACGAAAAACATGCAAAATAATCACAAACACCAGACATATTCAAGACAACCGCAAAAATCCACTGCCAAACAAAGTAAAAATCCGCCTTGGGCGAGACAACACCTGTATTACCATAACAAGACATGAAATTTGAATGTCCGCAAATCGAATAACCGTACCGCCGCCTCCCGGAATTAAGTTATCCACTTTTTGCAAGAAAAGATGGACACGTTAACATATGAATATGACAAATTGTCCGCCGGCGGTCAGCCGGGCTATCCCGCGTCCGCCAGAGTTTTACGGCACCCTAGGGACACAAGGGGGACCAACTTGAAAATTTTTCATTCCAGCCGACTAGCGACCAAAGAAAAACGGCCAGGTCAGTCGTCAAAACTGTAACAATTTCTCAGAAACAATAATGGGATAAAACGTGGCCCCACTTGGACAGTGAAAAAGCCATTTTGGACACTGTCAATGTTATTTATTTGAACGCAACATGTCGTGAATTTTTATTTTATCATGGGATTTCAAGTTTTATTGGCGGTTCTGGAAGTTAAATTGAAAGCACCTGCTCTGAAAATGAAAGTTTGCTTTGTTTTTTATTGGAAATGCTTGATATTTAGCCAATTAATGTGCTGAATGTAACTTCTTCGTCATAATATTTCTCCAATTTTTGGTTAATTTTGATAAACTTGTTTAGTTTTTAGCACGCGAACGGTTAATAATGTGTAATGATTTGTCGACGAAGATGAATTATTTTTCATTAACTATTGACATTGTAGGACATCAGTTTACCAAAGTAAAAAAAAAACCTTACTAATTGATTAAATGGTTGTCTGTGCTTTTACGAAATGGTGAGTCAAAATTTCCTATTTGTTTGAAACTCACAGGTTCAAACAGAATAGCTTTTTAATTACGACACATGCGACGGGGAAACGGAAAGGAGACGTTCATGGTTTTGTATTATTTTTGGCGGGAGACTAGACAACTTTATGGTTTCCTGCTTATTTACCCGATTTGTATCATGTTTTTAGTTTATTAATTAAAAATACATTCCACTACACTATTCAACAAATACAGCCACACAAACTTTCATTCTGAAACACGTACACTACGTAACATTATAATGAAAGTCCTGATTTGTGAGTTTGTGGCGACAGAGTAATTCCCAAATGGAATCAGGAAGAGTGCAGCCTCAACCGTGGACCGAATTGCAAATACGCATGTCGCCGACTTTATTTTATCCTTTCGAGTAGTTCGTGTATTGAGAGATAAATATTATAGATGTATGTGGATGTATGAGGATGTGGCTGACGAGAAATACTTTGAGAGAATTTTTCTTTTAGATCGACTGATCAAACTAACATATACCGACTGGTTTAAGTTAGTTTAGGGTAGCGGCTACGATGCTACGGGATTAATATCGTAAAAGTATTGACTATTTATTTAATTCTACTTATTAACTTACTTAATAGTAATAATGATTTTATCAATCTGCTTCGTTGGTCTAGTGGTCGCAAGCGCTACTGCAGAGCATGACGTCCTGGGTTGGATTCCCAGTTCGGGCAAAGTGTTATTGAGTTTTTCTATTCGGTTGATGGCAATAGGCTCACCCCCCCTAATAACTGGCGAAATGTGGGTGTACTATAGATACACTTCTGCCTAACCCTTAAGGGATAACAGACTCTATGTTATAATAAAGATTATCAATGCAGGTATTTGCCACTTATTTATCACTCTCTACACATAAAGTTCATATTAACATGACATGTGTACAGAGTCACATTGTATAATATTAATTAACAACACAGATACATGATAACAATACAAATAAACATTATCATAAACAATCTTTGATTTTTAATGCCGCACATTTTATTGGAATATGTCCACATCCAGCTGTTGAGCAGTCAGTGTATTGAGAAATAACTTAAAGATGCTGTAGTAAATAAATCCTGCATATGAATTACATTATAATGATTTTACATAAACAGAAATCGTACATAATTATGAACATTTGTCTCGTAGAGCTCGGCGTAGCGGCGTAGAGCATATCTACGCCGCTACGCCGAGGGCTACGAAATAAACATGTATGGTTTGTGTTTATTTAAATTCATTATAACCTTCAACTGTCATGATATGAGACACAATTAAAGTACTATTGTTACTGACCACTAGCCGGTCCGTTGACAGTTGAGGGGATACTGTAATTTTTAACTTACTATATACTCGTCGTATCAGTTTGTAGATAGGTAAAATATGTATATTTCAAACATTTCTCCCAAAACTGAAATCCCATTAGTTTCCTACAAAACTACACCTGAAATTTCAGAGCCACCAATGCCCAAACGCACTGCCAGTGAAAGTTTCCGCGCAGCTCAAATAACGAACTCAATCCACAGCTTCACATGAACACAGCAGATCGGGCTCCCAATATAAATGTAAATACAGTGCGCGGGTGAAATATGACAGTTATAATTGCTTTATTGTACTGAGAATTCGACACTGTGGCCATATGCTAATTCTACGTAAGTTTTGGAGTAACTCTGCATATATTATAACTTTGTTGTATGTGTGAGTTCGTCTCTATTGTGGTTCTGGGACATGTGCCCACTTAGTGCAGTTTAGGTTTGGTACGAGATCAGGGCTTCTATGTACCTACCGATTGTCATCATTTAGTTTTTGCAGTAACTGATATCGTTTGACTGCCTCGTTGGTCTAGTAGTCGCAAGCGCTACTGCTGAGCATGAAACTGGGTTCGATTCCCGGGTCGGGCAAAGTGTTATTGGGTTTTTCCATCTGCAATTTCTCAGTGGCAGCCCGGAGTCTGGATTGGTGCCCGGTTGATGGCAATAGGCTCACCCTCTATTACTTGGGACTTAAACATAACTGGCAAAATGTGGGTGTACTATAGCTAGGTAGACTTATGCCTAACTCTTCGAGGAATACAGGCGTGATGTTGTGTTATGTTATTATAATATCGTTTCTAAGATAAGATCCTTATTTAATATTTGAAAAGATTATATATGAATCTATTTACACATTTGTAATTAAAAATAATATATTATGCGAAGAGCAAAAGGGCTTTCAAAAAAATAAAAATATTAACATGGCAATATTTGATCTTTTAAAAGTGATCATGAATAATGTGGATAAGAAAAATCCTGTATGTGCAATTTTCACAGACATGACAAAAGCCTTCGACTATGTAAAACATGACACCCTGTTAAATAAACTTGAAGACTATGGTATAAGAGGCAACGTACTAAACCTAATAAAGTCTTACCTCACTGATCGACAACAGTATACAGAAATATCGAGAGTATGTACTAAAACTAAGCGTGAATTCAAATATGTATCTTCTAGTAGAATACCTAAATTTGGGGTTCCACAAGGTAGTGTACTTGGGCCATTATTATTTCTGCTTTACATTAACGATCTACCGCGTCAAATTCATCATCCAATGACTTTATTTGCGGATGACAGCACAGCGATAATTGAATGCATAGATAAAACGGAATACAAAAAAGATATAAACAACACCCTTAAAACTATAATAGATTGGCTTAATAAAAATAATCTAGTGATAAATCTAAATAAAACACAAGTCATGCATTTCTACCAGAGGCTAGAGCCAGAAAATATTACAATTAAATATAATGACCAAAACGTAGATACAACTACAGTAACAAGATTCCTAGGAGTACACATAGACAATAAACTGACATGGAAACATCATGCTGAAATTGTGTGTACTAAATTAAGTAAAACGGCCTCTATAGCCTTTCAAAAAAAGTGAACATAAATACATTAGTAGCAGCATATCATGGTTTAGTTGCTTCCTCGCTGAGATTTGGTGTCATATTTTGGGGAAACTGGATTTTGTGGAAAGAAAGAATATTTAGGGCCCAAAAACGTTGCCTTCGATCAATGACAGGTCTTAAGACTACAGAAAGCTGTCAACCGGTTTTTAAATCTCTAAAGATACTTACATTGCCATCGTTGTATATACTAGAAGTTGCCCTATTCGTTAGAACGAACAAGCATCTGTTTACGTCAGTAGTGGATAAAAGACAACGCTTAGGACCAATAAGGTCACAATATAAAAATCTACTTTACACAGGTGGTTACCAAACGTCTTTACTTAAAAAAAATATTTTAACCATGGGTCCGCTTATATATAATAAACTACCGATACACTTAAAAGAATTACCCACCAAGATTTAAAAAAAAAACTTAACAAAACTGTTACTGGACAAGTGTTACTACGCAATTAAAGATTTTGTTAATGACAAAACTTTCTGTTAATGGTGTGTATGCCGCTTTTTTTAATTTTATTTTTTTTTTTGTGATTTAAATTACTGACATTTCTATCTCCAGTTTTATTGCAATTCAATTTTTATTTTTTGCTATTTTTTTATTTAAATTATTGATAAGTAATTGTAATTTAATTTATTGCCATTTTAATTTAATTTGTTGACATCTGTAATAGAATTTTCTGACAATTTTAATTGGATTTGTTACATTTATAGTTTAATTTGTTGACATTCGTTGATTTAATAATTTTCTGCCATTTTTTAAACTTAATTTTTTGACATTTGTAGTTATTAGTATTTTTTTTTTCCTCTTATGTTTGTTTATGTTTTTTTTTTGTTCTAGTAAATGTATTATATAATATTAAATAAATTTGCATGCCGTAAGGCAAAATGTATCGGGACCCTCATCAAAATAACCACCATATCTGTATACCTACATTTTTGGCAAATAAATGATTTCTATTTCTATTTCTATTTCTTTTTGAGAGAAAAATCTAAGTGTCTAACTAAAAAGCTAGCTGGTCTTTATGGCACACCCCCGAGAAAAACCTTGCGATATTGCGTTATTCAGAGACTATAAATTAAGAGAAATAAACTACATCTAAAAGCACATTATTAATGTTCGATATCCTATCATCTTATTGCACGCTCTTATTTGTTTTTATGTGTTATACCTGTAAAATCACTTTGTAAAAAAAATAGTAAACTTATTGATTGCATGCATCTTTTGCTAAAGGTGAGGTTCTATAAATTTGGATAATGGATAAACTAATGGATAGACCATTTAAAAATCTAAATAGTTCACGTTTTATTTTATATCAAAAGATCTCTTTACTTTTTTAATTGAAATGCTTTAAAAAATTGTTTAATTTCTATGATTAAATGGGCGTGCGGAGGGAGCGGGTCAGAGTGGGTCAGAGCAGGTCAGAGGGGCGGGACCGAACGCTCAAGGTAGTTCGGTCGGGGAAGTGCCTTAAGCAGCGAACATCTATGATATTATATTATGAAAAGTTGTTAACAAGGAACGAAGCAAAAGATAAAATGAACTTAATTGGACTAAAGTGTGTGTATGTGGGGGTGTGTGTGTGTATAGCACATCATCTAATAAACTCTTCTTCTCTTTCTTTTTCTCTCAGCTTTAATCATAGTTTGCCAGTTTGAGTAAATTATGCGGCCTACCCAAATGTCCTTTTTTGGTATTGTTCGTAGAATCGTTGAGCTCCTTAACTTTCATGTTGAGCTGTACGATTACTGACAGATGCTTGCACTGACTGGATAGGTCCACTCAATCTGTGTGGTTCTTTCCTCAAAAGACCATTTCAGACACCAGCCTACATGGTCTTCACATGATCTGACCAAGATTATGTCTGGACTTCAAAAGAGACTGTGACCTCTGAGTTTGTTTCGGCCTTTGTTCTCAGAGTAGTCAGATAGGAAACGCCGGCCTCATCTAGTTTCAAAAAAAAATGTTTGACATGTAAAAGTGTTTGTATAAACCTACTTACAGAAATAAAATCATTTATCATAAAAGGAAAATCAATTATTACGACTACTGTAACAGCCATTGATGCTTTGCAATCAATATAGGTGGATGGCACGCCTTTTACCGGGAATAATAGACATGGACCTGGGGCAAACTTCAATTTACTCTACCTAACACGTACTGCGCACAAGTTTTTAAATTCTTAACCCTTAAACGGCTGCGAAATATCGACGCCAGCGCCGCAAAGCTGTAAAGTAAATAAAAAAAACAGCCTAGTGCATGTCATACCACGCACAATGAAGGGTTCCGTAGTTGGGAGGAATTTATCCCAAGAACAAACTTAACATTTTAGTTTAAAAACATGTGCTCCCATACATTCCAACTACAAAGTAAGTTTGTACGCACAATATTGAGTGATTTACCGTGTTATTTTAAGACCATAGCCTTCTTATAAATTTTCCTGTAATCTATAATTATCGAACTATTTTCTGTATTTTGTTCAAAATTTTAGGCTTAGCAGTTTCGGAGATAAGGACCCGAATGGTCAATTTTCATAAATTTTCTTTAATCAAACTATTTATTTTAAAATTATAAAAAAAATAAAATCCTCTTCATAAGCTTTTGTCACACGGTTACAGTTCGCAAAACTTTTATTTTCTAATTTTTCCCCCAAAAGTGAACCCCATATTCAAAATTCATTTATGGGTCACAGAAATTCATATGTGAACCAAATTTCAACCTACTCGGTCCAGTAGATTCAGACCCAATCCGCTGTGACAAACGTACAGACAGACGTACAGACATACGTACAGACAGACAGACAGCCAGTCAGCTAGCCAGACGTACAGACACACGAGTGTTCATAAAGGGTTCCGATTTTTCATTCGGACTTACGGAATCTTAATAAATAAAAAGTAGTCAAACTCTATAATAACCAAACACATTAAATCCTCCAACAAAAACAAGAATATCCCACTATTATTCCTCTCATAAATATTCAGAAGTAACAGTAGACGGCTCATTTAGTATCCTGCCCCTGTTTTTTGCGATATTGGCTAATCCACCAGAGGGTTGTTAGGATCAACTTGTTACAACAAGATGTAGATCGATATACCCGTTAATGGACCAGACTTTTTTATTAATTATAAGGAAATATTGCCGGTAAAAGCTTTCGGGGTTTTTCGTATTTTTTTTCAGGTTGTTTTTATTTGTGAATTTGGAAGTTGGTGCTTGAATTATGCATGGAAAAATGAGAAACTAAGTAGACTCAAGTATGGAGGTGGAACTGAATTAAAAGAAAGATACTGTATTCAAAAGTCAATCATAAGTCACCCGGTTGATGACAATAAGCTCGCCCTAACATGGTACTTAAACATAACTGGTGAAATGTGGGTGTACTATAGGTACACCTCTGCCCAATCCTTCTGGGAATACAGGCGTGATGTTATGTCATGTTATAATATGTCAAGCCATTCCATAAGTTTTAGTTTTTATTACTTAGTAATTTTTATCCCAGCGGAAATAGTTTGAATACAAATAGACACCATACAAAAAATGTCAGAAGACAAGACATTACAGAGTCCTTCGACCCCAAATATAATAATGGCATACATCATAATATACAAATGCAAAAAATCTAGTTGACCAATATTATGAAAAATCCAAAATATAATGATGCGGTAGTAAAAAAATATACCCAGAGAAGAAATAAAGCAATAAAAATCTAACAATTCTGTCATGATATCTCCGATCTGGGAACACGTTAAGTATACCAAAACATTGCTTCCCATACCTTCATCTACCGTACATAGTTAACACAGGTCTAACACAATAAATCACACTGTCCGTCCGTTACAGGACGTATTGGGAATTGATCAAGAGTTAAGTCACGATTGTTGCACGGACGGATCATTCCTCAGGGATTCATTATATGGGAACGCCGCGACTGATTGCCGGTTGTATCTACAGATGGATGTATGAATTGAATCGGAAAACAAGAATATCTATAGATTACAGATTTGGTGTGTGGTAAACGTTAGAATGGTCTATATTCCTTATAATGTGAAAAGAATACCCTCTTTTTACGGTGTGTTTTCTTCCGTCTTTCAGTACATGAAAATGACTTATTCAAGCTTCTTTACCAACATCGTCACACGATTTCAGCTAAGTAGGATCTTCCTCACATCTTTAATTTATTCGTTACCATTGCTACTCGAAAAATGAGCATTCGATAACTGAATAAAACTCTCTTTTAGTCACTGAGTGAATAAAAACATTTTGAATTTGGAACAAGCAGGAATTATGCGAATTATGTACAAAAAATAACACGCGCTGAAAGCACTTTCAGCACGTGTTATTTATTTATGGCTGGCTAAATGGAGCTATTCCATAAAACTAAATTTAAAAAAATATCCCGCCAATTTTACTTAGGTTCTTTTCTATCTGTTAACTTTCTATCTGTTAAGTTAGGTTCTTTTTTGTCTGTTGTTTTATGTCATTGGAAAATCTATTAACATAATTATAATATAATGAGTTCTGCCAGTGACGGAAATGAGACAGTGACTCCGGAATCATTTCGTTCTAAAGCACCAATTATAGTAGATATACTACTATTTATTTTCTCGCAGTCAATAGTAAAAAGTAGAGGAACACTCGTGAAAAAAAAAATTACTGGGTCCTTGTATCCCTCGAATTAAATTCCCCTTTTTTCACTTATTGTATAATCTACTATTACGCTACTTTTTGATGTCTTTACATATGAAATTTTCATTGCTACAAGATTTACTGGAACTACAATAAGTGTACCTACTCAAACCACATCTTCATGATCATATCCATTTTTCTAACCTGCGTTATTGAGATTTGTTTTACTATCTTGGGCAAGGGCATTCTATAGTACTTCATCATCATTCACTTCATTTGCACTTTTTGGATTTATTTTTGGTTGACCTACCTACTTCTTTTCAGGTAAAGTTTTGAGCCGTTTGGGGTCGAAACGCTCGGGTCATGGGTCCCGAGTGCGCGTCTCCTTTTTAAGGAAATTTCTCGCCGACTGGTCGACACTTCACGTGACCAGAGGGCTGGCTCGTTCTTTGGCCAAAGAATTAGCATTGCCATTCAACGTGGCAATGCTGCCAGTCTTCTGGGCACGTTTCCGGATGACAGCGATGCGGACGAGTACTTCGACGCCTAAGCTTCCTTTTGTTTTGTATATTTATTTGTATAGTAGTAAATATACTCGTATCTAAATTCGTCAAGAATACAAAACACACACAGACACCCCAACACACACACAATCAAGTCTCAAAATAGCCCAAACATAAAACCCACTTGATTTACCTACTAACACAAAGCGACACTTGTGCGACCAATTACCATAAAATATCAAAATGTTGCAATCATAAACAAAAATAGTTTAGGAGTCGCTTATAATAACTTACATAATCAAGTATCTTTTGAAAAGGATAATGATTTTGATAGCAGGGGCGTGTGATATAATTTATTCAGCACAGCGGGTGATTCTAGTTCTGCGCAAATTGGGTAACATGTGGGCCGGAGTAATCGATAGCCTTTTTGATGTGATGTTGGATTTTTAATGTTAGATTCGGAGAATCTACCTATTTTGTTTGGTTCTTCAATAGGAAAATACAAGGACACAGATGTGTCCTTCTGTTTCTGACAGATGTGTCCTTCTTTTTCTGACAGTTTCCATTCTTACAATCTGGTAAGAATGGAAACTGTCATGGGTTTCGCGAGATGTAAAATATATAACCCCATGTCATTTTGTTCGCAGGCCAAATAATACACTGATTCTGATTGAAAATCCAATAAGACTATTAATAACTGCAAATAAAAACTGAAATGAATTATAGGATAATCCAAGAAAAGTGCTGGCTAGTTTAAAATAGCATTTTTACGGGTCATCCTGACGAATCAAAGTTGGTAATTGGATAATCTAAGTGCTTGAATGCATTAAATCGGTATCACTACCGATGAATTTTTTGCACAATGCAAACCGTAGGTAGGGGGGTGACATTTTTTAAATCACTCCATCTAGTATCGATGCCGTGAAGCTTGCATTGCTGGACGATAACAACGATAAGTGGTACAATTTGGTCCTCTAATGTTCAATCAGAAAGTCAGAACTGTGACAGTGTTAAATTATTTATTTAATTACGCCATGGCTGTTTTTGTCACCAAAAAGTAAATCAGTTTTGTTATCTATGAAGATATGTACCATTTTGACGACTGCATATTGAATAATATTAAGAGTGTAGCAGCAGTTTGTAAAATCTATTACACAGCTGTCGTCATTTTTATAAGTAGCATCAATAATCATGTGTACATCATGAATAACTAAACAGGCACATACATCAACAAGCTAAGTAGGTAATGCATCGAGATATAAGCATATAATGGAATCTATCAAAAATCGAAGGGGTGTGCCGTTGCGTCATCTTCCCCTAATTTGGTTTTTATTTTATTTCAACCCCTAAGGGCAGTGTGTGGAATTAGCGTTACCATATGCGCTCCTACTTGTGTTACACTTAGCCGTCGACTGTTCATTTGGGTGGTGTGTGTTAAGCTAGCGGGGTCGTGTTGTGTAAACTGTTTGGTATCCGAAAGGAACAATTTTTAAAATTATCTTCTTTTTGGACACTTAAAAAAAAAGATGTGTAATGTGACTATGTTACACACTTTTTTTAACTTAGTAAACACACATTTATAAAGTCCAATTAATTGATTGATGGATTATTTCAAGTTGACAGATTAAGAAACATGTTGGTTTTAGTCTCTGAACTTAGAATTCTGAAGTTACAATATACCACAATATCCAATATTTAGCAGTTTTAATGAAAATATAGGCCGTCCAAAAAATGTGACCCTTACTAGTCCTTCTATAACATTACACAACATAAGGGTGCACTGCAACTAGCGTAATCCGAGCCAGTAACATGTGCGCGGGGCTTTAAATTTTGATCTAATACCGATTACAGCCACGCACCACTCGTGTGGGTATTACATGAGAAAAATTGGTACGGATTAGCTGGAGTGGTTGTGGTAAGGGTAATTATGGGTATCTTTTGTATTCAGTTTGTAGAATTAGTTGCTTTTAGGGGGTAAAACAAGGGTAAAAAGGAAGAAGCGTGTTAACTGAAGACGTTTTATTAAATGTTACCTAACTATAAAGGTTTTTGTAAACCAAAAAATAATGCAACGCGCGATCTGTAGCGTTTTCTAGACGTGTCGCAGATTTACTTTTTCAATATTGAATAGTCTCATTAGTTCTGCTGTACATTAAGATTTAGTCTAACAAACATAAACAAAAACTCACGCCTTTTTCCCATGGGGGTATGCAGAAACTACAAAACGCCACCTGCTATACGATCCTTACATATTCCTTTTACCTCGTATATGTACGTACGTACATACATCTGGTCATACACGCACGCCGATTGCGAGTACTACACATCTGACCTTTCTGAAGAACATCACCGATAAGATCACTATATTTATTTATTTATTTAATACTTCATGCATAGAAATGTACAGAGGCGGACTTAATGCCATAGGCATTTTCTACCAGTCAACCTTTGGGTGATGTAGAGACAAACAGTGTTGTTTGAACAGTTCTCAACTATATGTCTTCCTAGGGCGTCCCCTCCCGGCGTTTCCATTCACATCTGCCGTGTGGTACATGTGCCATCACCTTTAGTTAGTCGACTTCATCCTCTCAACATGACAAAACCATCTAAGCATACTCTTTTAAATTTTTGTCACTACATCTTCTTTTAAACCGCACTGTTGCCTTATCACATCATTCCTCAGCCTATCATTCATAGACACACCACACATGATTCGCAAGGAACGCATTTCTACAGCATTTATTCTACTTTCATGCTTCTTTCGCCACACCCAACATTCACTTCCATACATAAGCGTAGGAACCAGCACACTATTGTGAACAGTCAGTCGGGCCTTTTTGGACATTAACTGGTTGGTCACAATCGCATGTATAGCACCATTCACTTTATTTCCCGCATTCACTCTCCTTTCCACATCTTCATCAATCTTTCCATCCCTTGTAAACAGACTCCTCAAATATACAATCTCACTTACTTGCTCCACACTTTTATAATTTATTTTCACATCACACATCGATACGTCCTCTTCTCTTTCAAACACCATGACCTTCGTCTTATTCACATTTATAACCATCCCTTTAATCTTATATGCTTCATCCATGACAGTCACCATGTCTTGCAACTGTTCTGCTGACGATGCAAGTAGAACTTGATCATCTGCGTAGAGAAGGCATTTGACAAGCAAATCATTCATCCTCAATCCGCACTCACCCTATTTCAAATTTGTTAGACAACTAACCATGTCGTCTAACATGTTTTATCGATAAATAACATTTAAAACAGCCTACACTTATTACAATGTTTAGGTGATATAAAAGTAAAGAACAACAACAACCATCTCTTTCAGAGAAATCCGTAAATTGCTTCTTGTTTACATAATCCTATATTTAACATCGAAACACAATAAAGAGCAGTTTGCATATGAATATCCTTATCTACACCATTATTTACACACAGAACGTCATTACAACTTTTTAAAGGCGCTCACACACCTATCTGCAACACTGGATCACTACAAACACATTAAGGACTCGGGACGCGTTTAATCTATAATGCGCCTTATCGCAATATTTTCCATTTCCTGGAAAAACTGGGAGCGTCGGCGGGCCATCGTCAGGGGAAATAAGGAAGGCTGAGTTTCACTTTGTTGTCTTTTTTTCTTGTTTTCTTCCCGGAAATTTTTCGTGCTTCGCTCTTCGTTTACACTTACAACAGTTACCGGTGTTTCGCGATTGTTACCTGCATTTGGTGCTGTTGAATTAAATATAGATGGGGCAAAGGGTGTAGCGTCTGGATTTACATTTGGCGCAACAATGAGAACGAGTTGGTTCTTTGTGTTTAAGTTGGACGTCGGATGTGATTGCATGTTGTAATTGAATATTGTTGGTTTTGAATGTTGATTAATATTGTGGGTTTTTGAATTGGTTTTAAAAAAAGTTTGGTAATAAAAGTTTGTGCAAATGCAGAGGAAGTGCTGCAGGCTGAAACAATTTTGTTTTTTTTTACAACCTACGAATCGGTCTAACTCATTTTTATTCCTGTTTTGATTTTTTTTATATCACACGCGCTCAGTGATGACGTCAATTAAGTAACTCTCAGTAAAGTAATCTTTACGGCGAACCAACTTGACCAACCCTCATCAACACGCTACGCAAGGGTTTTGGAGTAGCTGCTCCAAGCGATATCCTACTCTCGATGATAACTCCTAATCACCTGAAATTGAAAACTCGTTTATTAATTCCACTAATTAACATAAAAATATTGTAAAGCGAAAACTAAATGCGAGTTTATATACGAGAAAAATGAGCTTCTTTGAACAGTTCTCAACTAAAAACCTATTAAACCTTCATCAATAATATCTTCACCGACAAATACCTGTACTTTCTCAGACACCACTCAGGTATCGGTGTCGGTAATTAGTTAATGTTCCCTCTCATCTCCTATAATTTATTGAGACGGAGCGATATCTCCTGGTAATAACTTCCCCCCATCTAGTCGCTCCGGGAATTGACGGCGGCGAAAAACTCAACCAAAATATTAATGCACCAGTTCTATGGTAAGTATTGGCGCCATATTATATTTGGATGGAGTAGTCTTGATCCGTTTCACTTGTGTATTTTTATAGAGTTTTCTTTTTCAATGACGTTGGTGCAAACACAACAACAACACTATAGGCGTTGAGAGACTGTACCTATGTTCGAATAAAAATGTAAGTAAATAATTTTCTACATTTAAGAATTTCATGTTTAGCACAAGATTGTTTTAGACAATAAAATCTGAATGTCTGAACGAAGAAAGAAGCTATGTATCTCATCTGTTGTCAGCACTCATAATTACGAAGTCTAATTGATGTTTAACCAAATGAATTACTAAACGTATCATACCATTTTTTTCTCATTTAACAAAATACATTTTTTGATCATATGAATCTTAAATTGCTACTTTATTTAATATGGTAGTTTTAACACACAATTACGTATTTATCACATACCTACCCTATTCCTTTTTAGCTGGCAAGTATCAAGACTTCTCAATCCCCATCGCACACAATGGCTTCAATAATCTCACCGTAGGATTAATCAGGGATTGTTCTGTTCCCACTTCGTGTTGAAAAATTGTCACCATCAGCGCGTCGGAGGCTCGTCTGTAATAACTCGATGATGCATCGCTATACCTCGGTTCATTTGTTGCCTGCTTTTGTTTTAGTATTTCCAGTCCTTTTGTCTAATACACAGCTATTTGTTTGAAAGTGTAGATCGTGTTTTTTCCCTTGTTTATTGGTATTATAGAGTTTTAATGTAGTGACTGCTGAAATATTTTGTATCGAAGTACCAAAATTTTTGAGAACAACTTGTGTGACTGTTTCGTTTTCACTTTCTTATAAGTAATCAAAATCAACTCAAACAATTTCAATTAGTGTGACTTAGGTATTATAGGCTGTATATACATATTATATCATTATGGTTATGGAACTTAATCGGTGAAAGAGAAAACATTTTTAGTTTTGGGCCTGTGATGAGCCTTTTTGAACACGTAGCCAAAGGCAAGCAATTAAATATCATGCCCTATTTTAAAGCGATGTTTCATAGTTCATTAGCTATACATAGTACTGTTATCATTCAGCATTTACAGCTACCCACATATCTCCAGATATAAAACAATCTACGCCACACTTCATTACATTACGGAACTTTCTGGATCATACTTTTCCCATAACAAGTTCTCGCGCGCCGTGATTGGCTGGATCCCCTGGGGGTTTGAACTTCGTCAGCAAATGAGCAGTGAGCTAACACGATAATAATTTATAAGACAACCAGTATTATTTATCGTTCGTGTTATGGTTGATGAATTTAGGAAATATGAGTGGAAAAATTAGGTGCGTAAGGTGTGTTAAAGGTAGGTTTTTCTGACATGCATGTCATTTGCTGAGTCGCTAGATAATATCACGTAACCACGTCTTTCTAAACTTATTACTGAATTCGGGCATACCTGGAAATTCTACTGAAATTTTTGCTTTTGTGTATCAAAATTGACAGAAAGCATGTACTTACATAGAACAGGAGATAGAGCAGAAATTTTCGTGTTTTAATAAACTAAGCGTTTGCTCCCCTAATTCCACAAATGTATAAAAACTTTTGAGAACATTTGAAGTAACCTTCTTTTGTTTATTTTGATTCCACCATTTTGACTCACAGCTTCCGTTTCCGCGGGCCGCAACTAACAAAACGCCATGCTCCCTTGCTGTACGTTACGGAAATAAATAAGTAGGTACGCACTACCTACGTTACCGCGTGAAGAAGATGTATGGTCTGGCAAGGGAATACAATTCCGTACCAAAGGTCGCTCCCGTTAGTATAAATGTAAGTAAATTTGAATAAAACATGGCCGGGCCGCGGTTTTAGAATGTTTTAGAATGTTTTGTTGTTTTTTTTTTCAGTTGGTTGTGGGTTTTGTTTACATGGGATTTGGTAGAGTTGAATGTTTTTGGTAATGCAAGTCTCTTATTTTTGCTTACTTTTGTACGGTTATTTCGATACCTACAGATAGAAAACATGTTTGCTTGATTACAACAATACTTCGTTTTTAACTGAAATGAAAACCTAAAATTTTAATGTTAGCTTTATGATCTTGATTAATTGAAATGGCAGATCTCAGTTTGATTAAATAAAGTACATAAATTTAATGGAAAAAGATCGTGACAAAAAGTCATAGAGACATCCAAACTAGTCGAGATAAGATGCCCACACACCCCTTTACTAATATTAATGACTACTTACGGTACGGATACCAAAATAATTTTAAATTTAAATACTGTCAGGTACCTATTCAAATTCAATTTTTGTATGGAAATGGCCTGATATAAAGCGAAGTTTTAGGTTTCGTATAAAATAAAATAATTATTGTATCATTGATAACTAATTGCATAATCAGCTTATAATGTTCCCACTACTGGGACATAGGCCTCCTATATGTGAGAAGGAGCGGGCCCCGCGCGGGTTTTAATTTTAGGTTCTTGGACATGCCGGTTTCCACATGATGTTTTCCTTCACCGTTTTGAGAGCAGTGGTGATAAAATAATTTACACAAAGTAAAGAGCCTGTTTGAGGTTTGAACCTACTAACTAAGACTAACGTAAGTCACAGCCGTTACCACTGGGCCATCACTGCTCTCACTAAATTAGAGTAGGTACGTATTTATTTTTAATTTCGAACCAGTTTCTTGATAGTTTATCAGATTATCAATAAATTCTACATTTCATTCATTATTATTAGGTAGGCTCATTTTAGGTTCTATTAAGTGTCTTCTGAGTCAAAGCCCAGGAGTTCCAGTAAAATAATTATTATAATCGTCTATGGTTAATTTTACCTAGTTATTTTTTTTAATTTAGACACATTTCTGATAATCAATTTATCAGGTTGCCAAAAAATTGGACGTCTCATTTCGTTATTATAAACATTTGTTTAAATAAAGTTCCATTGAGTTTCTTTTGTTTCATTCTTTGGACACACACTAAATATTTTCCTTAAACTTTCTCTGCCAACCGTACCGCTGAAACTAAACATCAATAAATAACGTTGACATCACATTAACAAGGGAAGGGTTAAGTTAATACTGTTGTAATCACACACAAGCTTACTTGACTTTATATAAATTAATACCACACATTAATTTCGTGGGCTTTTTAATTATATTACCGTGTTGGCTCATAGTTCTTATAGGGCGGCATTTTTCATGATGAGTTGATCAGAGGGAAGAAACGCTATTTTTGTTATTGATAAAGTTCAGTTAATGTGATTATAAGGCCACGCCTTATAATAAATATCAATCACGAATTGCCAACGAAGTTTAACCGCCATTTTGCGTTGAAATCGTTATAAATTGTCATCGCTGTCGTTGCTATAAAAAGTTATTTGCTATAAGACAATAATCGTCAATCCGATCCAGCCTGTCCTTTGCTGCCTCCCCCGGTGGCGCCCTAAGCCGAGGTCCGTACCCCACGGGGGGTGTCCTTAGCGTATAGTCGCTTAGTTTTTAAGTTTTATGCCCTGGCTGGAGGCCTTAATTTATTGAGACACCCACAGGAAAGTCCGGTTAAGCAGTCGACAACTTCCTAGGTTGAACTGCGAGATGCCATTCCCCAAATAAATTACTACAGAAGATGGACAGACCTTGAAGTCAACACAAGCAATGTGATGAGAAGCGAAAAAATAACAAATATAACGAGATTTTAGATTTATTTGAAGTGACAACATCATCAAATCACATTTATTTGCATTTGTATACAACTTAATATAAACTCTTGTTACACACAAATCATATTTTAGACAAATGCTTATTATACAGTAGATTTCGTCGTCAAAAGGGGGAACCTTGACAATCCGACGTCGCTTACCCAAAAGGGTGTTAAAACAAATGTCATATGTTTATGGGATTTTCGTGTTATGTTAATGTATTCTGTACCTTTTTGTTAGTCGCGTAATATAATGTTGTTTTTTTTTTCTATTCAATTTTAAATGTATCGAGATGTTTTGATCCTTTACCACCAAAAAAATCTTATCTGGCTGGTATTTTAATTTTAATTTTATATCAGACACTATTTTGACTCTAGTGCCTTACGCCCTTAAAGTAAAGGTTCTACAAAATAAAATAAAAAACAGAAATGAAGGTCATCAAAAGGTAAATATATGCTTAAAAACTTATACGTAATAGTTCTCATCTTTAACTGTCTAAGGGCTGATTTTTCAATCGCCAGATAACTTTTATCTGAGGAATAAATATGGCGGTTTGACATATAATATTTTCAAAACAAAAGCTTTCAAAATGTCAAATTTATTCCCCAGATAAAAGTTATCTGACGGTTGAAAAATCAGCCCTAAATTGACTATGTGATCCCTCAGAAACTTTCAGTGTTACAATTTAAAAATCCAAAACAAAGAACCAAATAAATAAATACCTTATTTACTTAATAATCAACATAGCTAAAATTCAATAATCAATAGACGCACAATAGTTCTGTGAAACTGAATTACGTGCGGTCCCCAGCTAAACTAAGCTAACCCGATCAGGCATAATTTGTGACCAATTAGAATAATGGTGCGTGTGCCGTGATGTATGCAGACGTCACAGGAATAGGGATAGGCGTGGAGTCGACAATCCACGTGCAGGAACTAAAAAAGATATATCTTCAATCTGCATTCCTTTAGTAACTTTTATTTTAGACAATGATTTTGTTATTGTTATATTTCTATTATTACAACAATAGTCAGACTGTAATGACCATAGTGTCCATGTTGATACAAGCATATGACGGAGAAGGTACATCTCTCTAGTTATAGTCAGCCATATTTTAACTGCTGTGGGCGTGCTATGGGTAGTGTTGGTTATTGCGCAATAAAAAAACCGTTTGCAGTTCAAATCAAATTATAATGCATGACCAAATTACTTGCACTAGCTATTCACACACTGTAGGTACACGACACAACTATACGGAACGCGGGACAGTTTCTAAACGTCGAGCGAAAACGACGAGCGTTATGTTGTAGACTCTGTCGAGCGCCGCTTGGTGGCGCTGGCGTCCTGATTAGTCAAATGACGTCTAACGTATTTCCGACACATAACACCCTGGTATTTGGTAGATGGGTGCAAAGCCTGAAGGGGGTGATATCTTAGACCATTTAGAACTTATTATGCTAAACTTGTCTTAGACAAAGTCTGTTCCTTGTATTTTTTTTTTAAACTCTAAGGTTGTTATTAATAATACCCATTTTTTTTTCAATTCATTGTTAATAGTGTCCAGTAAAAGTTGTTATGTTATTATTTTTTATTTATGTAATGTGTGATTACTCAAACAAAATAATTCCCAAGCATCTGTGTCATCAGAAAAACATTCTACGCCATATTCAAGTTTAAGAAACGTTTAAAAATCAAGAAAATGTTTTGTTTACGGCATGATAAAAATAAAAAATAGCCTCAGTTGTTCAAACCTTTTTAAAAACATGCTTGGTTATTGCCCCTTCTTTTGAAGTACTATTTACGCAGAGGTCTCATCAACGCTTGGAATTAGGATGTACAAAGCGAATTGAGGTCGAATATTTAATTTTTAATCATACCAAAATAATGCAACATTTTTGCTAATGCACTATTGTTTTTTGTTCGGAATCAGATCAGTAACTTATTCCTTCTTAGAATTATAGTGCACGTGCATCAATCAAATTCTGGGAACTCGCATAACAAATGCCGCCGCGCGACGATAGCAAACTTGCCCTTTTTTCGACTCTCAGGTAGCGTCTGGTGAATTGTTATTCCGTAGAAAAATCAGCTTAGTTGCTGAGGATATAAAGTCGTTATTTATTTACATTAGTACTAGTACCCGAGTAGTCGGGTGGACTCGTCACATCTTCGGACCCTCAGTTAGTCAAGTAACGATTGCCCTTGTGACAAGACGTTTTAATTGCAAATTCGTGTTTACACAGTTCACCGCATGAGGTAGTGCCCTCCTTCACATGTGAATTTTTGAGGTGTTTAAGGTGTTGATCCTAGCCCTAGCTGTGAGCTCTTTCACTGATTTTGGACTTTTATTTGTGTGATCAATCGACTATGGCTACTTTTTCGAATGAAAAATATGCGGATATCGTCTTCATGTATGGCAGAGCTGACAGTAATGGATCTTTGACGCGACAGATGTACCAAGAGAGTTATCCGAATCACAGAGTACCTAATGTCAGAGTGTTTTACAACACATTTCTTCGGCTTTCTGAAGTTGGAATCCATCACGCGGAATCTGGACTCCGGGACCCGGGAAGACATCACCCAAGTATCGAGGAAGACGTTATTACAGCTTTTGATGCAGATTCTACTACGAGCGTCAGAGTAGTAGCTCGAAACCGCAACATTTCGGTATGAAAGGTGTGGAATACGATGCACCGAGAAAACAAATATCCTTTCCACGGCACGGGTGTACAAGATTTGGAAAATGAAGATCCCCCACGAAGGATTCAGTTCTGTCGCTTTTTGTTAAATAGTGACATTGAAGATGCATGGTTTTAAAATCCATCTTGTGGACCGATGAGTCAAAATTTTCGAAAGAAGGAATTACCAATTTTCATAATCTTCATTGATGGACTGACAAGGAGCACAATCCACACTGGAAGAAGCAAGTGTCGTTCCACAGGAAATTTTCAATTAACGTGTGGGCAGGAGTAATCGGCCGCCCTCACTTCCTAACAGATAATTTAAATGGAGAAAATTACCTGGAATTATCATATCTCCCAGAGCTTCTGGACGAGACCGAAATATCAATATTGGCAATGAGAAGACCAATGATTTTTCAACAAGATGGTTGTCCAGCACATTGGACCCTAAACGTGAGAGAACATTTAAATAATTGTTTCCCAGAGAGCTGGATTGGCAGAGACGGGCCCATCCCTTGGCCACATCGATCACCCGATTTAACTCCTGTGGATTTTTTGGTTTGGGGACGGGCCAAGGAGGTCGTCTACACGCACGTTGAAATTTCAACTAGAGAAGAATTAATAGAAAGAATTCAAACGGCTTTTCAAGTCATGAAGCAGGAGATGAAATTAAAAATCACGACTACAGAAGTGAGAAGACGGGCACGCGCTTGTATAAAAAACTGCGGTCAATATTTTGAACATGAACAATAAATTATTTTAACAAAAATGTTGTTTTATTGATCTGTTCAAAAATAACCATTTTATATTATATCTGCGTAAATAGTACCTCAAAAGAAAGGGCAATAACCAAGCATGTTTTTAAAAAGGTTTGAACAACTGAGGCTATTTTTTTATTACGCCGTAAACAAAACATTTTCTTGATTTTTAAAAGTTTCTTAAACTTGAACATGGCGTAGTGTTTCTCTGATGACACAGATGCTTGGGAATTGTTTTGTTTGAGTAATCACACATTACATAAATAAAAAATAAATAATAACATAACAGCTTTTACTGGACACTATAAGCAATTAATTTAAAAAAAAAATGGGAATTATTGTTAAAAACCTTAGTTTCAAAAAAAAAAAATACAAGGAACAGACTTCGTCTATGACAAGTTTAGCTTAATAAGTTCTAAATGGTCTTAGATATCACCCCCTACAGGCTTTGCACCCATCTATCAAACACCCTGTCTAATAAGCAAAGATATTGCTGCTGGAAGCTGCTACGTACGCTAAGTGAATAATAATATTTTTTATTTATTAATAAAAAATTAAAGTATGCTGAAAGCTAAAAATCAGATGAAACCTAAAAATGAAATCTTGAATTTTTCGTCTTTTCCGAGTTATTCCAATTTCTAATACTCTTTGTAACACTCTCTGTCTCCTACTGTCTAGGATCAAAAAGTTAAATAATGTCAATTCGCCTCCACCACACTCTTTGTTCAGTAATAAATGTTTGGGGCAACGTTTGTCCGGTGGCAGACCGTCAATGTCACCGATTGTACACTAGTTATGTATTTACACTGCGGTTGACTGTAAGGGATAAGTCCGAGCTACATATTTCTATTTTATTAGTATTTATTTTCTATCGACAATTTATTTGAGGATTTGGTTCTAGACAGAAATATATAATACCTAACCAGACGTTGTCTCAAAAAACTTGTTAATTGATATTTTTTTCAGAACTGCGCCTTCTTCCAATTAAAGATCTATCTAGGTTTTATAATTAGGTACTCGTATTCTTATCACTTTTTTCTCTTAGGGGTACCCAAAACGGTCAAGTGCGATTGATCAATTGCTATCAATTTCTATTGTAGTAATATTGACAATCGCTTCAATTGGACTTGGTAGACGGTCAATTTGCGCATCAATATGTATGAACCACGTAAAAATTGACAATGGCGATTGGTCGTTTTGGGGACCCTTTATATTAAACTTGTTATAGGCCCACTTAAAAAGGTCCTTAGTGATAATTGATTGTTGTAAAGGGAAAAAACAGTTTATAGCAACATAGGTACAGTCGAGCTCGTAGTTACCATCCCAACGTTGAATGTCAATTGCACGTCATAAAACGACTCGGTCTATTTGTCTATGTGTCAAATAGATAGTTTCAACAGTACTGAAGTTTATATTTACTGGGAATTGTCGTCAATAGTGGTAAAACAATTACGAAGTCGACTGTTCCTACATATTCATTTTAATATTTTATAAAACTGAAAGTCAAAGTCAAATCGGTTATTTCAAATATGCACATAAAATTCACTGTTGAACGTCAAAAATTAACAAAAAAATTAAAAAATTTCTAGTTGCCCATTCCAAAAGGTAGTTTTGTATGGAGAAGAGTTTACTCTTTTAAAATTTTATAAAACGCGTGTTTTGTTATAAATCACGTTTCACGTTTCGTTTCGTTCGTGGTTTTTTTCTGTTCTGTTTTTACGTGTTTTTCACAATATTGGTTTTTTACTCCGCCTTTAATCTGATGGTGGTCTTAATACGTATTTTATGTTAAGCTACCCCAAAACCGAAAAATAAATAATCTAAACAAACAAAATATTAACATAATGTTTTCACAATAGTTAGGCACGGGTAACTCCATGTTATGCCTTGTCATGACATGTCATGTGTCTGGCAGGACGCTTGTTCGCAGTAATTAGATTATACACAGCTTTGGAAATCAAACGTTCGGCCTTATTCATACGTATAACAATATATGTATGTTACATGTACAATTTGTACATGGAAATGTCGAATGATGCCATAATTATATCCTGCACGCATGGCATTACCACTATTCTATCTCTTCTCAAAGAAGAATAAACTTTCTTTCTATTCATGTGACATTACTTTTATTCAATTTTGACATTGCACCTTTTTTCTAATCTCGTTTCTTACGTTTCTTCGGTGGGCAAGCTAATTTTCATGGAGTAATTAAGAAATGCATGTGATAAATAAAACAATATGCATAGGAGACATCAATTCAAGAGACGTTCGACGTATTGGTGACATTTGAGAAGATCGTAGCAACTTCGTAGTATTTGCTACGAGACGGCTACGCCGTCGTAGCTGTCGTAACCATAAATGGTTGAAAGCTGTTTACGGATGGTTTATATTACAGTACTAATATCGATAACATTGGGGTTGTTTATGTTTAGACCAGGGTTTAGTCACAAGGCCGGTTCATCCACATTACTGGGCCTTCACTTGAAAGTAGATAGCGTAGCATGTACTTACATGCTACGCTTTCTACTTTCTGGTTCACATTCGAATATTTTAGATGGTCTATCAGAGAAGCTTACAACTTTAAGAACTAGTTATTTTTAACTTGCTAGATACAGACGTTATTTTTTCTCATTTAGTGGTATGATTACTGAGAACTGACTGCTTCGTTGGTTCGGTCAAAGTGTTATTGGGTTTTTCTATCTGGAAAATCACAGTAGTAGCCCGGAGTCTGGATTTGTGCCCAGTTGATGGCAATAGGCTTGCCCCCTATTACATGGGACTTAAACATAACTGGCGAAATGTTAGTGTACAATAGGTACTACCTCTGCCTAACCGTTCGGGGAAACAAGGTGTGATGTTATGTTATGGTAACTGAGAAAAGTTCGATATGTGTATCTATTTGCATACAAACGCTACCTTTCCCTACGATGTTTATAAAGTACTATAAGGTACGTATGTCTACGTGTCAGAGTTACCCTTGTCAGTCTTCGGCTAATTTATACTTACCCGCATTTGTTTAACCGAAAAACGTTTGAGCCACCGATTTACAACCCTCGTCTCAACTTTTTTAGATATATTACCCTTCTTTCCAAGTTTTTTTAGGTAAAACATCTACAAGTTTTATACATACGGTCCTGTTGTCCAGTTGCATACCTACTTTTCCATACAAAAACTATATACATCAGTTTTATTCCCCGGATAAAATTTATCTGACTTTTGTTAAATCAGTCCTAAAGCTAACAGCGGAGGAAGCGTGTATTCTTCAACTCTCTTTAATATATACAAAAACTGACACAGATGTTAATCTAGGTTTATAACCTCTCAGCTGTCGATGGATCGGCTAGTGGTTGGTTACAATAGAAATCCAATTGTGTTTCATAACAAGACAGTTGAAGTTTTATAATGTCATTATGACAGAAAACAAATGTAATAATGTAATGTAATGTAATGTAATGTAATGTAATGTTTTTCGGGTAACCACTGAAAATCAGCGCTGTGCTGTGGGTCCCTCATAGCACAGCATCATGCTGAGTGGAAGCCTTCTTGTCACAGTCATGACGTGCAGCTTCCGACTATTTCTGTTTTGAGCTCGTGATTATAATGTGGTTCTATTTTGTTTTATTTTTCTGATAATTCTTATCGTTTTGTATGCACGTGTTTCTGTGACAAATAAACCTATTTTTCTTTCTTTCATTCTTTCTTATTATTGTCCATGGAATAATCATACCATAGACAATAATGGCATCATTATAAAATATGCCGATAGGTAAAAGAATTTATAGATCGAGCAAAAAATTTAACCTTTTATGGTTAGAGATTCTTGTTGGACTCAATCACCAATTTCTTATTATTTTCTATAGAAGACTTACAGCTAAACAAAACAGTACAAGTCACATCATCTGCCTGCCTTTTCCCAACTATGTTTGGGTCGGCTTTCAGTCTTACGGGATGTAACTGAATATCAGTATTTCACATGGAGCGACTGCCTATTTGACCTCCACAACCCAGTTACTGGGTAATACAATACCCCTTAGTAAGACTGGTTTTCAGACTTCCGGGCTTCTGACGACCCGTAACGACTGTCAAAGATCCATGAATTACAGCCGGGACCAGCGGCTTAACGTGCTTTCCGAGGCACGCAGGGGTCTTGGTATGTAAAGATGGTCACCCATCCACGGACCAACCGCGGCAAGCGTAGCTTAACCTTATCGATCGACCCGTGCGGCTGAGCCACAAGCCCCTCACAAAACAGCATTTATAAGTATCGTATGTTTATGTTTCAGTTAAATTTAAAATGCGTAGTTTTTAGTTTATAACTTACGCAGTTGAATATCTACTAGTAGATGAAAGTATAGTAAAAACATAAATATTGTAGGGTCGCAATTAACATGATACGTTTAATTACCCACGCATAAATTGTATGCAATATTGTCTGTTTACGAGTACCTATATATGGACACATGCCTATGAAATATGAAATGGATTTCGGATGTGGCACTTAAAAAACTGTGCGTGTGTTTTATTCATTGTGCTAAATCAACAGTAAAAACATATAAATATGCTTTAATTTTAATTATTTGAGTGTTTCATAATAATAACCATTCTACTTTTCAAAGGATCTAATAAACTGACAACAATTCCATTATTCATTACATACTTTAATTTTTATTTTAAAATGCTAAATGAGTCTTAATTACTCATAATATTATAGTGCTTTAGACCTAAACAAAATTCCTTAAGTTAAAAAGTCGCTTGTGTGTAAATAAAATAAGTTCCCCGATTGCAATTAGTTATCCGAATTTACAAACCCGGTTTTTTCCTTTGTCGAGTGTCAATAGTCGACCCTTGATTAAAGAAAAAGTCGGTTAACTGAGTACAGGAAAAATCCACCAACCCACTGCGAAGCTTTCCCACCTCCATGACAATAATAGCTATAAATATCGCCAACAAATTCCCGCCAATCGCGACAATGCGCGTTCCATTTGTCGCGAGTCGCGCGGTAAATAATAACGAAGCTGAACTTTATCGAGCTTATTTATTGTCTCATTGTCTCATTATGGGGATAAAATTGCCTATTTACGAGTAATGTGTTTATTATTCTTTATTTATTGTGTTAATGATGATGTTTTCACGCTGCAGCGCTGATTGAGCGTTAAATAGGTGTAATTAATGGACGGTTTGTGATTGTTTTGGTCTGCTTTTTTTTATCAAAACTTCGTTTTGAGTGTTCCGTACCCGAAGAACCCTATAAGCCTCCGCAGTCCATCCATCCGTCCGTCTGTCTGTCAGCGGGCTGTATTTCCTGAACCGTAATAGGTGAACAGTTGAAATTTTCACAGATTGTGTATTTCTATTGCCGTTATATCAAAAATTATTAAAATAAAATAAAGCTAAAAATTAAAGGTCCCCATACAAGAAACGTGTTTCTTTTCTACTAAAGTTATAAATGTAATGTTAAATATTGTACGATGGTACGGGACCCTTCGTGTGCGACTCGCACTTGGCCAATTATTTACTAAGCTTAAAGTTATCTACATTTACCAGTCCATAAATTTTAGCAAAATCTAAATCTAATGTTTATTTACAAAATTATTCCATTCTGATTCCAGTATCTTCCAATGATTCCAGACATTTGACCATGGAAATTAAAGCTATTGGTGTCTACAGTGCAACACAACTTAGATGTAGCATCGGGAAAATTCGTGAAACCGATCACCATCCGAACTGAGTGCGCCTTCAAAATCACCGATTTTTATTACTGCTTTAGGCGAAAATGACCTTTGCGCAAACGCAATAACTTGTAAAGTCATATAACCAAACACTTTCGTAAAATTGAAATGAATGAGTGCAAATTTTCGAATTTATGCTTCATCTGAGTTGTGTTGTACTACTGTACCTAACTATTATCTTCTTGGATGTGGAGTCTGCAAAAAAATTTTACGAAACAAGGTTGTTTCACAACACATCCCTTTTTTATATCATTACACAATATCGGGCATATTAAAGCTATTTTAACGTGTCCGAATTTGGATCACCAATTTGATTCAATAATATTTAATGAGGCATACAATGAGGAAGGCTTTGTATCATTACCATCGAATAACGGTAATGATCCCATGGGTTTTCAACATAACTACATGAAGGTTGTGTCCGAAATTTGTACTATTAAGCCACAAAATTCGCAAGCCCCGCCTGATTTGCCAGTAAATGTGGCAAATTGAAATGCTTTACGGCTCGTTAAAAAGGCCCCTTAACTAGGGTAATGTCATCGTATTGGTAAAATTGTGTCTCATAGATTTGCATACTTTATCCGTTTAGGAAATTAAGGAACGAACGTACTAGAAAGGTACTTACAGGGTTATTTTAAATTGGCTAGCTAAACTCCGCAGACGCGATGGGTATCGATATCTAAACATAATAAAGCGCTAAGCTGGAGGAGATTTCTTTAGAAATAAGCATCACCTTTGTACGTATTTTTCTGTTCCTTTCTTCTTGTTTGTTTATATGTGTGTACATAAACTGTTAAATAAATAAATAAAATAAAAAGATTTGACGTTTTTTTGGGAGGTCAGCAGTCGCTGGTTGGTGTTGTTAGACTGTTGAAGTTGAGAAAAACTGTTCTGTTGCGTGAATCGTTAATGATTTTAACGATTCATTACCATGACGTGATGTCCAAGAAATGAAATGAAGTGAAATTGTTTTTTTTTGTGAATATGATTTTTGCGATCACTTTTACGCGTCTAATAAAAAAAAATAAGTTAGATGGAGTTGACATTTCCTATCTGACTACCCCTGAAAAGAAAAGGCGTAACAAACTCAGGGGCTAAAGTCTCTTTTCAATTCCAGGCATAATCTTGGTCAGATCATGTGAGGACTAAGTATATTAGTGTCTCAAATGGTCTTTTGAGGAGTACAAATCACCTGACTTCAGAGAATATATACTTATAGTTACGATATAAACATTAAGCTCTAAACTAGTAATGTTAGAAACTTCTTCTAAAAATTTTCAGTATATTTTGTCATAAAAACACCTACAGTCCAATGCTAATCAAAACAAACTCCATATACATATATATTTATCTAAGCAATAGTAATGATTGGAGACATTCTAATATCAGTGCGGTCCAGTCTTTGGGGACCGGCCAGACAGTCCGGTCGAAGTTAGCCCAGGGACAATCCGAGGAGATTAGATTAATACGTTTTGCATTGCTTTATATATATCGTGGTCACTCTAAATTAATTTAAAGATATAGTGTTTCTTGAAGAGTAAACAAATACATTTTTGCTCAGTTAGGTATACTTTTGAACATTAAAAAACCGTTGAAGCTTGATGATGATAATTTAGTCGAATAGTTTCGACTAAATTTTTGATATCGACTGTTGAAAACCCTTTTAGAATATTATAACTTTCTTTTTAGCATCAACGGTTTGTATATTAAAATGTGAATGATGTGCAGGAAGATATGGTTATGTGAAGTGGTTTGGTATACAAGATGCAATGATAGCCAAAAAGCAAAATGCTTTTTCCAAATTTTGCTAAAACAGCACACCATCTCCTCAATACTGTCTTGCATAATTTTACGGACAAGGCACACAGCTAAGATTAAAACAATACATAAAACGGTTCACAGTAAACACGATCTCCTCAAAATGCATAGGCCATTACAAAAACAAGTTTATTGTGATTTTGCGTTTAAACAAAAGAGGGTGGCGTTTTTATGCGACACTGTAATGAATTTTCAGGATGCCGAGACATCGAGTCTTTAAATATTCAAGATGTAGGGGGATTTGTATACCTCATTGAATAACATTGCTTCATGCATAATTTTTTGGTTTAAAAATTGTCGCGGGTTTTCGGTACTGTAAGCAAGTTTTCTTTGGTGTTGTTATGTGTTTTGATCTATGTAGGTAGGTATTTAGTATTTACTACAGAGGACCACCTTTACTTCACGTTTAAGGCTCTTTCAAACAGGTGCGACTCGCGACACGAATCGCACGCTACCCGAAGCCACCGCTCGTCACGCGACACGCGACGTCTTTGAGTCGCGTGCGATTTGCGTCGCGTGTAGTGCCTGTTTGCGAAAGCCCTTACGTTTATCTTTTTATTTTAATTTTAGAATAGGTAGGTACCTACTGGGCTTTTGCTTAAGTATGTATTGTGCGGTTTATTTGTGCTGATTAAACCATTTTTATTTAGTTTACGTTTTAAATTTTACGTTTACAATGACCACTTTTTTTAGATAGTTGATAATCACGTCGTATTCATTGGCAGACACGAAGATGGTAATATAAAAATCATGCATTATAGCAAAACCATTTTGCAAACTACAACGATCAAAAAATGGCGTTGAAAATTCCCTCCACATCGCTGTTGACTGGTAATTTACCCAAGAGTCTGGCGGCTTTGCCATAAAAGCTAGCTCTTGGGTCATGGGAAGTGTCAACCAGCCGTTTGGAGATTTCGTTGAACAAACCATGAGCACTCGGACTCCGCGGCCCGAGGGTTTCAACTCCAAACGGCTCGAATATATAATTACCGATAAGGTAAAACTTTCGCCGCTTGAGGTTTTCCGCAGCCGCAGCAGCAGCGCTAGCATAGCAGGCTGAACCAGGAAGACGGGATGGCGCAAGAGTATCGACACACGTTTTGTGAGTAATTTCACAGTCAGTATACAACATGTAGGCGGAAGCAGAAAGTATCATACTGAATATAAGGTCAGGAAAATTAATTATTCTGCCAACTTTAATTTTCCGTATATTCGAATCATAACAGACATTCTTTGATAGCGTGACATGGTTATAACACAGCACAAATTTACTTAACCATCAGTACAAACTCTCTCTCTCTCTCTCGGTAACCATACTTATAACACTTGGAAGACTTCGGATCAATCATCCACAAATACTTAATATATCTACCACCACTCATACCGCTACCGACCAACAGAATTCTCCCTTTATTAGCTAAGCCAACTATAACTAATACAATTTCTTGTCGGATCATATCCGCAGGGAAGGGATCAAAGTTGTCGCTAACACAATTAGGGAGACAGATTAGTTTCGGTCAGAAGACTCGGCAACTACCTGACCGCTTCGCAAATTGACATTAATTTTCAAGATAAATATGTTAAGGGTGGGTTAATTTGTTTGCGATGAGGTTAATAGTTCTTTACATGTTACTCTGAAAGTTGTGAGGTCCAATCGGTTACTTGCTTCTCACAACCTGTATAACAAAAGCTCAGAAAACAAACTAAATTATTTAATTGTATATTTTTTTTTAAACTATCTCGATGGCAACCTCACTTCTAGGTATGTCATAGAAAGACACTACCTAGTAGGGCAAAAAAGTACGGATATTTTGGAGCAGTGATGTCTCTGAATGCAATTCTCTTTACTCCTTAAATACCCAAATGAAAAAAAAAAACAGGAATAAGTTACCTTCTAATCTTTGAAATCCATATTGTCTACTACTTCTGAAACAAAACACGATCTCATTTTCCTTACAAAAAATTAAAACTCAAACCACCAACATTACAAACATTACCCAAAAGGTCACAAAAACAATTTCCAATCGCGATTCAAAATTAAAAGCCCCTTCAGAATAACCCTAAACTTACCCCTGTAAAATATTAAAGAAGTGACATTTTCGTCCCCACATAATTACATTGCATCTGATACCGATACCCACTGCCTATGGTACCTACACAGAGTACGGAATCCCCGCGCCGGCAGCGTCTACAGACGGCAGTAGGCTGTACTTATAAAATTATTGGCATCGAAAGTGCGTTGAGCATACAACTTCTGTCACAGACCACCTTGAGCGCCATACCACACCGGAACGCCATGGCGGTGCAGCCAGGTCACGTCGCCAACAAAATGCTGCTGCGTAACCAAGCGGACGCCAGGTGAGCCACAGCTGTATACATTTCGTTGACAGCGCAACCTGGTGACGTCGCCATGGCGTCCCAGTGAGAAGGCTCTTAAAGCCATCAGTTTCTACAGAGTCAAATTAAGTTAGCTAGAGAAACTCCGTAGACGAGACGGGTATCAATATCTATGCGTGATAAGAAAGAAAAAGTGATTTTCTCAACTCATAGGTCACGCTGACTCCAAAAAAAAATGAATGATCAAATCATTTTATTGAAGTGAAAACTTCTTTAGGCGCGTTGAACACTTTTTGGTAGGAGGAAAACTTACGGGTTCACGACATGCGACGTGCTCCTATGAGTTCAACGACTCAACGCTAGAGGGCGCTGTAACCTAATTACTCTATTTAACACGCTAATGTCTTTGAAATATGTAGATGTTATAACCGCATGCAACTGTTAGTTTTAAGTTCTCACTTCTGTCGGCAGTCCCTATAACTGCCTATTTTTTTTTTGTTTTAAATTTAATTTTTATCTGATTTTTAGTTTTTAATTTTGTATACTTATGTGTAGTGGCGTAGTGCAAGTAGACGGTACCTCGCTTGGTTTGTATGGAAACTGTTGACAATGCCGGCTCTAGCAGCAGCCGTGCCGAGGTGTCTCCGTGCTCTATGGGTAGTAGGTATATTAAGGCCAGACGCTGGACGGTTGAGGTACTCAGAGTTACGAACCAAATTGGATGGCTGTATGAATTTAAAACGACTCGGTTATTTGATATTGGTTTTGAATATCGTTTGCAGTGTATTTGAGATGTGGTCGTGTAGTTTTATTGCTAAGTTGGAAAGTGACTTTTTATGTTGGAAATCATGGAACGAGAGACCGGTCTAGTCAATCGAGAAGATATCGATATGCCAAGTATCCATTTTTTGGGTCTATTAAACGATATTTATATATACAAATAAATAAAATTGAAGTGTCTGTTTATAATGCCAAACTAACAGTTTTTTTGTAAAAGTATATACGATAGGTAGGTACTTAAAAAAGAAACAATTTTTAATTTTTTTTGTCTGTCTGTTTGTTCCGGCTATTCTCCGGAATGGCGGGACCGATTTTGATGCAACTTTCTTTGGCATATAGCTGATATTATAAGGAGAAACTGAGGCTAGCTTTATTTTAGAAAAAGAATTAGCGTTCTACGCAAAAAAAAAAATAAAACCCATGAAATTGTGAACAAAATCCGATTCAAATAGGGAAGTACGCATCCACGCGGGTGAAGCCGCGGACAACAACTAGCAGCAAAATAATTTCTGACTAGGACTAGGTTAAATCATCTTTGATCGTTAATTGCAAGGCCCATTTTCCGTAGTAGATTTATTAAGATCCCTACTTTTGTAAATACTAGGAATATTTCTAACTGAGCAGCTTCTGATTCAATACCATTATCCTGGAAAGAACTAAGAGCTTATCTCCAAATAGATTCTCTCTTTGAAGAGCACACCAAACCCAAAATTAATGCAATTCGATAAAACTTAATTAGCGATATTATAAAACAAAGTTAATTCCATACTAGTCCTCGTTGCTCTCTTGGGACGAGTACCGTCATCTAAGGTAGCCAGTGACTACACGCTTGTTAACTCGTCTCATATATTATGAAGATATGTCAAATGGGTACCGGCGAGTGTAACTACAGGTTGATAGAAAAATGAGATGGATATATTTTGTCAGATGGATATACGAATGGTTTGAAGTTTCGCTACGCTACATTTTGTTTGTGGCCTGTTAGGCAAGAGAGCGTATAAAATATCATAAAGTTCTAACAGGAAAAACTTGAAGCAAAGGTTTTAGAAGTAGCTGTGCCTAAGACCGAAATCTTGCTTTCACAAAATGGTTAATAAAAACAATTCATTGAAACAGGAAAACGTTTCTTAAATACCATCAACTTAAAATTTTATAATTTATTACGAAAAATAAAAATAAACTTTGTAGGTAAGTATATTCAGCCTATAATATTACCACTGCTGGGACAAGGGCCTCATCTCTGTGAGAGATGTGAGCGATAATCCACCACGCGGGCCCAGTGTGAGTTGGCAGATATAACAATACATGTTTTCGCATTTTTAGTTCTAGAACATTCCGGTTTCCTTACGATCTTTTCTTTCACTTACACAAAGTATAGTGCCTGTTTGGGTTCGAACCTACGACCTACAACTCGTACGTCACAGCCGTTACCACTGAGCTACCACTGCACTCTAATAGGTAATCATTTTCAATACCTAACTGAAAATAGACACAAGAACCCAAGTTCCAAATGACAATCAACTAGCGAAAAGAGAAACTGACAACAGATGACAGGCAAAGCAACCAAAAATATGAATCCTCAAAAAGAAACACCATGTATCCGTCTGGTTAGATGGAAGCTAAAATAAAGGCTCGCCGAATGTTGGATGTCGCGACCTTCTGGGATTTGCTCGGCTTACTTATTTAACTTGGAACTGAACTATCTGCTCACTGTGCTCACCCAATATTTGCATGTGGCACATATCAGTTAACTTTATTTATTGTCTCACTAGTTATTTATAAGGTAAGGTATAGGAGTGAATTGAGGTTTTGAAAGGTATTTTTGTTTGGTATAATTTACTTATCTTTCTTTCTGTATTGATATTTACTTATGTAGTTCCCTGATTTAAACTATAGTCCGGCCGTCGAGAGAATGCGTTCTTGACATCTGTCAGTTCGACAATTTCTAGTTGTAATAAGGATCAAATTCGCAAAACACATAATTGTTAGTATTATAGAGGTATGAGGAACAGGGTGTAAAGTTCACTCATCCTCCATAGAAAAGGGAGGATCCTCCGACCAGACGGGTGTTGTGTCTGGTGGGCTACTGCCCGACGGTTGATGTCGGGATGTTGTATATATGCTAGTCGTGCGGTAAACTCTGATTGCGCGATGCAGGATTTTGCATGACGTCAGTGTGACGCGTTCCATTGTGGCGATGTAGATATCCCGCCACATCACTCCCCTCCGGGGACCGGAGGTCGATAGTGGGCAGAGTCGTGATCTTGCGATGTTTGCCAGGGCCAGTTGAGGTTCCAGTGAGTCGGAACCGGGTGCCGCATAGTTCACGGTGAGTCGGAACTGTCTGCGGAGATGCCCCCAGTGAGTCGGGGTGGCGCTGCGTTATGCTCCAGTGCGTCGGATGTGGTACAGCGCAGGGTTGAGGTGGACTGCTGGCGTCGACCAGGAGAGGTTTGAAGGGCTCTGCTTGTTGACCGGCCGAGAGTGCAGTGTGCTGTGCCAAGGTTGCTGATGAGGCTGAGGGTGAAGATCAGGTATGCGCGCGGTTGCTGCATGCTGGTGGTCAGGATACCCGTTGAAGCCGTGGGTGCTGGCTGGCTGGGTGGCTCGCCGCTCGAAAGCTCGAGGAAGTGATGCTGATGGCGTCACGCTGTAGTAGTTGCACGAAGGCTGCGCTAACGTTCATGTTAGGGGTCATCAGTATAGAGGTATGAGGAACAAGGTGTAAAGTTCACTCATCCTCCATAGAAAAGGGAAGATCCTCCGACCAGACGGGTGTTGTGTCTGGTGGGCTACTGCCCGACGGTTGATGTCGGGATGTTGTATATATGCTAGTCGCGCGGTGTATTGCGCGATGCAGGATTTTGCGTGACGTCAGTGTGACGCGTTCCATTGTGGCGATGTAGATATGCCGCTATAGTATAGAACTGACAGGTGTCATGAACACGTTCTCAAGACGGCCGGACTGGAAGTTTAACATGCATGTAGTATCTTTATTAGACGACTTTCTATATCGAGATTTGTAGACTTTAATCTAGAGATTAGTTTGCCAGCCATTGTTTATGACCGAATACTACAATATTGTTTTTTTTTAGTTCATTCAAAACGTTTTGTTCTCATGTGTAAAGAAGAAAAGAAGAAGAGAAAGAAAAACTGTTTATTCGTGTCTCTTATTTGTTCTAATTTAGCAAAAAAATAAAACTTTATACACACATATACGCACTGAATTTGAAGCTATTTATTGGCAACTGTGTATTAGTTCGTGTATTTTATCTTTTATAGGATTCCGTACGTCAGAATGAAAAAACGAAAACCTTATAGGATCACTCGTGTGGCTGTCTGTCTGTCTGTCCATCTGTCACAGCCGATTTGCACTGAATCTACTAGACCAATTAAGTTGAAATTTAGTACACATATAAATTTCTGTAACCCAAACACGAACGTGCAACTTAAATAAATTAATTTTTAATCCATGGTTCACTTTGATGGAAAAATTAGAAAATTTAAAAAGAATCGTTTCGTAACCTGTGCCGTGTGACATATTAAATGAAAAGGCTTAGTATGAGAATTTATATATATATATTTGATAATTTTAAAATAAATAGTTTTAAAGTTATTAAAGAAAATTGACCATTATGCCTTATCTCTGAAACGGCTAAACCTAAATTTTGAAAAGAGAAATACAGAGAATGGTTTTATACTTATAGGATTTATAAGGAGTCTATGGTCTTAAAATAACATCGTAAATCACTCAATATTGTGAGTACAAACATATTTGTAGTTGGAATGCACGTTAACTATAATGTTAAGTTTGTTCTTGAGACAAATTCATCCAAATTACGGAACCCTTCAATGTGCGTGTTCAGACACGCACTTGGCCGGTTTTTTTGTAATGTTCGTCTTGTTTGTGGAGAATTAACAATTTTTCTTTCCATCTTTCTTTTTATATAAACCGACCAAAAGAAGCCGCAAAATCATTCATTAATCTACCGTATAATATCAAAACATTTGTAAAGCAACTCAAATCCCCATACACCTTGAAAAAACCTTGCATCTATTCCATCAAGCCGGCGGTACCTTAGCAAACACACCTTTATTCAGTAAAGATGATTTGTCAAAATAAATTAGGCATAAGACAGAGTCGCCTTGTCAAATATTTATACGGACCCACTGTTGCGAATGTTAATATAAGACCTTGTGTTGTGGGGCACAGGACTGGAGGAGGCTACTTGGATTCGCATGAAGAATTTTCTTTCTTCACTAGTAGGTAGGTACAGCGAAGTTGAAAATGCTAGCTTTACGACCACAGCTTTTAAAACGAAGTGGAAAAATATATATAATGTGTATGAGGAAGTGAGAGAAGGTTTGCCAGATTCACTGAGATATGAATCGTCTATACTGCCGCTGTAAGCGAAAGGAGAGGCAAAACAACGAAAAATAAGCCTTACTAAATGTGCCTTTTTTGTCTAAACATGCTTATTTTTATTTTATTTTACTTTTTTATTTTTCAGTATATTGAGCTCGCAAAAAGGAACAGTGCTTGATGAGTGATATAGACTAGGTACTAATAATTATTACCAGGCCTTGTTTGGATCTTGATGGAAACCACTTTGTACACTTTATATTAGTGTTTATCAGGACACTGTTTTACACTGTTGTACATTAATATGTGTCACAAGGTTATAATTACTTCTAAACTATTTAATTTAGTTAAAGTTCGTAAGAGACGTACTGCACGTTGTTCGTCGTGAAGTATGAAGGGCGTAGCCAACCGTCTGTCAAGTTCATATTTAGTTTGACAACATGTCATAACGTTGACATTATTAAACAGGCCTCTCAAGAATGTTAACCTACACACTAGCTTTTAAACAAATAAGTTGCAGCTTACTTACACATTACATAATTACACATTGTCATTGATGAATTTTATATATACAATGACATGAATATTTACTTTGTAAAATGTTATATTATTTTAATTACTGTGAATGTGAAGACTATGTGGGTCCTTGTTTTTTTTTTTTTCTCTCAGCTTTGATCACAGTTTGCCAGTTTGAGTAAATTATGCGGCCTACCCAAATGTCCTTTCTTTGGTATTGATCGTCGAATCGTTGAGCTCCTTAACTTTTATGTTGAGCTGTACGATTACTGACAGATGCTTGCACTGACTGGACAGGTCCACTCAATCTGTGTGGTTCTTTCCTCAAAAGACCATTACAGACACCAACCTACATGGTCTTTACATGATCTGACCAAGATTATGTCTGGACTTTAAAAGAGACTGTGACCTCTGAGTTTGTTTCGGCCTTTCGTCTCAGAGTAGTCAGATAGGAAACGCCGGCCTCATCTAGTTTAAAAAAAAAAATTTGATGTGTAAAAGTGTTTGTATAAACCTACTTACAGAAATAAAATCATTTATCATTTAAAATCATGTATCAATATCTAAAAGTGCCACAATTGCCACAATTCGTGTGCCGCGTCGTAAGGGTAAGTTCAAATCTCATGTGATTCGGTGGTCGCGATCCATCATCGTCGTGGACGGCTTCCGTAATAATGTACTACTGAATAACCACAAAAGAAGAATATCATTGTTAACATAGATACGTAAATAGACAAACCTACATATGTCTGTGTGTATGTCGACCATTTTCGATTTTGTTAAATACCTAGTACTTGCTGACAGGCCTACACTGCCCTCCCATACCTATTAACACTGTAATTTGAAAACATTGTAAAAGCCAATTATTTTTAAAAGAGTAACCGTGGAGTTTCTTGGCGGCTCTTATCCATAGGGAACGACCAATTGGGACCGTGCACCTAGCTTCTAACGTTTCATAAGTGTAAGAGTAAGACAGATAGGTAAATAGGATCAAACGCATTGATATTGCATTTCGTGACTTGTTATCGTTAACGTGTAGTTTGATTCCTACAAATCAAGCTAAAAACTCAACAAACAAACAAAGACTCACGAATAAATCTCTATTTTTTTTTGGAGCATTAAGAAATCAGAAGAGGTTTGATATCCTTAACTGGAAAAACGAAAGCACCTAGAAATCCAATCCTGAATTCCCAAGTGAGAGAAAATGCTTGTACATTTATGATTGCTGTACCAGACCCATTAAATTAGACACCCTAACCACTTCTATAAAATTATTCATCTAAAATGGCAGTGACTAGATGGATCCGTCCATGGATGGATGCACACTTAGTATTCATCAACTCATTCGAGTGCATGCTTCCGGTTCGCTTGCCTTACCGCGGTTTGGTTCTATAACCGTCATGATGTGGTGTGATGTTTCTTTGACTCTTTTGTTTAGTCACCTTAGTGATAGGATGCATTAGATGAGTGCTTCTTTAATGGTATGCCATTTGGGTGAGTTTTGAATGACACAGATCTCCTCAATAAACTTGACCGCCTTCTCAATAACTGCGTTTGAATCGTTTTCAATCTTCATGTATCAGCGCACCGATTGCTTTTAAAATGGTTACCCATTCGTCAGTGCAGAGAGGTGAGGGCTCTGTTTATGTTATTTTCTATTTTCGACAAACCTACCTTAACTAAACTAAATTACTTAATTAAACTTACCTGACTTCCCATATTTAATATTTATGCTCTGCCCATAGTAAACATCTTCGTTCCACTAACAATCGTCTTCTACGATGTCCTTCTCACCGCTCTGGTTTAATTTACTCTTCCTTCTTAGTCCATGCGGTCTGTCTTCCCTCTGAACATCAGCCGATCTATTCTGTAAACATCACACCGTGAGCACTTAGGTGAAGTGAGCTCAATCCCTAGTAGAGTAAGGTGGGATGACAGTTCACATCACGCTCACTTCAGCTAAATTTTCACGGTGGGATCTTTCCAGAATAGCACCACAGGGCGGTAACCAATCGGTTGTCATTTAAAGCGAAGGCACGTGAGCATATACATAAGAATGGATTCGTTTTCTCCTCTTTTGATCGTTATTTCTCCTGATGAAATTTATTCCATTTATAAGTACATATGTATGTATATATCTATGTATTTATTCTAGTATTTTATAATTATTTTCGTGTTATCTATCCCTTATGTTGCACCTACCATGTTTTCTCTCTGCATCACCCTAAGGTTGACTGGTAGAAAATGCCTCACGCATTAAGTCCGCCTTTGTACGGTATTCTTTTTACCTGGGCATAAAGTTTTAATAAATAAATAAACAGAGCTTGAAGAAAGATTTGTCCAACCGAGGATACTTACATTTTGTAAGAGGAATCCATTCATAAAAGTTGAATACTGTAGTTATTAAGAAACGTAGTCATCAGTAAAGATTCATTACTACCGGACAAATGCTTGAATAAGAATGATTGATTCTAAGCTAATTGATCAACGAGCGAGTAATGCATAAAGATACATACATACATAAACTCACGCCTTCTTCCCATGGGGGTAGGTAGAAATTATAGAACGCCACCTGCTACGATCCTTACATACTCCTTTTGCCTCGTTTACGTTCCTACATCTGGTCATACATGCATGCCGGTTGCGAATACTACGCACCTGACCGTTCTGAAGAACATCACCAATAATATCACTATATATTTTCCTACGGCGTCCCCTCCCGGCGTTTCCACTGACATCTGCCGTACACCTTTTGTTAGTCGACTTCCATTCATCCTCTCAACATGACCAAGCCATCTAAGCATTCCCTTTTCAATTTTGGGCCTACATCTTCTTTTAAACCGCACCGTTGCCTTATCGCATCATTCCTCAGTCTATCATTTATAGTCACTCAACACATGATTCGCAAGGAACGCATTTCCACAGCATTTATTCTACTTTCGTGCTTCTTTTGCCACACCCAACATTCACTTCCATACATAAGCGAAGGCACCAGCACACCATTGTGAACAGCCAGTCGGGCCTTTTTGGACATTAACTGGTTGGTCACAATCGCATGTATAGCACCATTCACTTTATTTCCCGCATTTACTCTGCTTACCACATCTTCATCAATCTTTCCATCCCTTGTAAACAGACTCCCCAAATATACAAACTCACTTACTTGCTCCACACTTTTATTATAAAGGTTGAATTAATTAATAATAGGGAAACTATAACATACAGAATGTACGCTGTTAACCACGCAGTTCTTACTTTATTTTAGCAAATACTCCTCGCACTGCCGGCAGTAAAATAAATTCCAACTTCTAAACTGTTGCACGACGTAAACAAACGTTTAAAGAATACTTTCTGAGCGCTAACAGGGCAGACGTAGTTGAAGAAATTAAGAGTTGAGTCGCGACTCAGCCGGTTCTCGTGGGAAATTCAGCCAATCACGGACGGCGGATTGAAGCATACGCGGTGACCATACGTGGATACTTTTTACTGCTACGGTACGTGATTTATGGGTGGTGAAGAATTTTTCCGAATAGTAGGATTTCTTTGGGATATGGAAGCTTACGATTGGAGTCTGAACCGTTACGTTTTCGCCTTGTCATAGCATGTAACCCTGAGTACATTGTGCAAATAAATAAATTGGTACAAACGCAGTGGTGTTAAAGAAAAGGTGATTGTTTCAATTATGTAAATGTCGGCAATCTTTGTGGGGTAAGAGCTAGTAGCAGCTGGATGAGAGTTGCCGGGGATGGTGTGTTGGATTATTAAGTTCCTTTCAAAATGGTTGAGCTGAATGGTGCTGATCCATGCGTCATGTTCGTGAACAGGCGCCGTCAGGTCTGGTCATCTCTTAGTTGCCACGGTTTATTTTAATTTTTGAATCGGCGTTTTTGACTCTTATCTTTTTGTTGCGGACGCTTTTAACGTGCACGTCTTTCTACATTGTTCTCACATACTTAATTTCAACATAAATAATATAACCAATATTTAGTAACAATATTTTGATTTAAAAGAGTGTCCGTGGAGTTTCTTGCCCGTTCTTCTCCATAGTGATCTACGCTTTGGAATGGGCAACTAGCTTCAACTTTCTGACTATCTGACCGATTCTTTGACAATTCAAATTGCCTGTAATTGGTTTATTTGATATAATTTTTTTGAGTTTGAGATGATAAATGGCGAGCAACTAGTGAGGTCTATGACTAGTAATGGACCGCTATAGACTGATGATGACGATGATAAAGATCTCAACGTAACACTGTGAGTCGTGAGTGTTTGAGTCCATCTACTTAACTGCAGAAAAATATTTTACTGGTTCAGTCAACAGACAATATCTTACATTTCATTGAGTATCTCCGTATAAACACTAACATCTGTAACGAGATTTATCTCCCACGCTTTCCCCAATTTCCTACAGAGAGGTTATGACGTGCGCTTAGTCTTGCAACCTTACTCATACACTTCATGTAACCTTTGTCACATAGGGACAGAGTATCTTTTAGCTTGTGCCGGGTATATAGCAGGTTGGAAACACAATATGCTCGCTTTACTGGTATGAAATGAGCTGCTACTTTCATGTTATTATACTTCCGCGATGCTTGTAAGTTTTGTGTGAACGCATCTGTCTCTACGATTGTTTTAGAGGTGGAAAACTTGTCCGACTTTTTATTTTCTGTATAGCTACTTTGACTTAATATCTATGGCTTAACGCGTCTATAAATTACTTAAATATACCTACTACAGGCCCAAATTCAGCGGTAATTAATTGGATTGGAGATAAAACGTATTTTCATCCAACTTTTACTTGATCACTGCACGCCACATCACGCCTCTATTCCCCGAAGGATTAGGCAGAGGTGTAGCTAACTATAGTACACTCATATTTTGCCAGCAATGTTTAAGTCGCATCAAAGTATAGACGCAATGATTATAATTTCGTTAACAATTCTTGTTCAAAACACAAGAAAACCACAACAGAAGCTTACAATAGTTGCAAAAAAATCTAAGAACATTTTTAGGTCCTTCTCCAATCCATTATCACCATTTATAGTAGGTAAATACGAGTTGTCAAAACATCAATAATCACCGTCAAATTCCCGAGGGTAAGAGGATTCCGAAAAACGCCGCGAAAGCTTTTAAAATTAAAATCCATTCATTGAACGCATTTCTTTGTCATTCCCCTTTTAAAGATAACCAACCACAGATGATCGGAAATTGTTGGAGACGTTCGGGATTCGGATGAAGCGATTTGACGGCTTTTTGAATGATTCCTTTTGAAAAGCCGAAGGGAAATGTGTTTTGTTTGTAAAATGGAAGTCTGTTTGAGTTTGCTTTTATTAATTTTAGGTTTAATGCAAAATAGTGTTTGGTTTTATTGATAAACAGCTCTTAGGCATTTTTTTCACCTATGTTTAAATCAGAAATATGTTCTTGGGATGCTTTAATACACTCTGAAAGAAAACTGAAAAATTTTCTTTGACTATATTCAGGAAGAAAACTCGGCTTCTCTCGTGCGTTGCTGAGAAGCAGTGATGACGAAGCCAGAGGTTAGACTTTAAAAAAATAATATGCATGTCTGTGAAGCAGAAAAATAAAACGGGCAATAATTGAAATAAATGGTGTACGTATTTTTAACCACGCCACATTTTCAACTTGAGAGTCGGTTCAGGCTAAAAACAAACGCCATAAAGATTCGAATTCGAAAAATCTTTGTTCGAATTTCAAATCCCATGCGATTGCCACGTCACAGTCGCCGTGACACTCAGAATTACTGATTGATTATGCATTCGTGTCACACTTGACGGCCGACGGGAAACAATGTAATTCCGATATTTTTGTTTCTGTTGTAGGTACCTATTTTTCGTTTTCTGTATAACTTTTGACGAATTTTTGATATTGGACACAAACATAGATTTGCTATCCTTATGATACTTTTATGAATAAATACTTATAGGTTTTAGGTTTTTTTTTAGGTATTAGGTATTTATCTTTCAGCATTGCTAGATCAGCTAATTCAACACTTTCAACTGGTAGGTACCTAGATAATTTAAGTAGCATTCTCCATGGTGGACACATGATAATGTGTGTGTGTGTGTGAGAAGAAGGATACATCTTCTTTCGGCCAAATTTTTTGGACTTTCTATCGTATCTATTCACCTACTTATTGCCATACATTTTACAAATCAAAAGAAGTTCATTAAAATCCCACTATTTCACAATTAACATCGAATTTCACCACTACATTCGAAACTTCACTACCAAAATTGCCAGTATTTAATCCAAAAACCACTAAAGTCATTAGCGAGTGACCCTTCTCATAATAAAACAAGCTTTCATCTTGACACCCGGGCTGCCCCAAAGACCAGGCTGACCACTTTGCGACCCCTGAGATGAGGAGCGAAGATAACACTAAAATGTCCTGCGACTGTACTGATAATGGTTTAAAGCTGAATGTAACCAAATGTTGCGTAGATATGTCGTGCTGTGGTTTTCGGGTAGTTTATTTGAGATTGATAGTTGAGTCGTCTAGTTTCAAAAGCCACTAAAATAAGTTTTGTTTATTTTTCACCAACTAGTAAAAACTTCTCGTCGTCGATAAATATTATAGACAATAATCATTTTTGTACATCATTCTATTTTTGTTGGCGCTTTAGAGGAATTTAACACTAACTGAATGACCAAACTTGAAGTACTAATAAAACGTTGTCTTATAATAATATAAGGTTGATTTTAGGATAAAATCGTTTTAGGGGGTTTTGAAACTAGATGACTCAGTTGTGAATTCTGTTATTTGCGTTTTAATATTTTTTATTTATAATCTCAGTTAGTTTCAGTCTACACTTTCAGTTAACACCAACACGTGTAGAGATCGACGAAGAACAATTATGATTACGATGATTGAATAATTATTAATTAACGACACAGACAAATGATAACAATACAAACAAACATTAACATTCGACAATTAATTAATACAACAAAAGGAATTATGTACTTGCTAAAAAAACCGTCGTTACATTTTTTTTTTAATGCCGCACATAATGTAGGTAATGAGACTTGAGAGGTTCCTTATGACAGTAGATTCTAATAAAACCACTTATCTTGTTAGAAAATACACATTTACACCATTACACTCACTATGGGTTTTCATACGAGGCAGTAAGCGATGGGATTATAATTTTTTTCCTATTGGTGAATTTAAAGCATCACCAAACTGGCATTATTCTATTAATTGATTGCCTCACTTGCTGTTGCAAAAACGTATTATACCATAAACAACAAACTAGAGAGGCAATTCCCGTATTTTTCAGAAATACTTTCAAATTCTAATATCCGTCTCAATCTGTCAGAAATACCTTTTTTTAAATACATTTTTGATAAGTTTTTGACATTCATTGTCACTGAGCTGAGAGCTCTCTCAGCTCAGTGGCAATAAACATTCAAATCTCTCTAGATTTGAATGTTTTAAATTATGGAAATTGGCCTTCAGATCACGGAAACTAATCGTTGAAATGGTAAGTCCTATGCACATAAATTACAAAATTGTTTAAAATGATTAAAATAGTTGAACCATGATAGTGTAAACAATAATTATGAAACTAGAGCAATAAATCAACGTAATTATAACATAAGAGCTTTTTAAATATTTAGATGTCCTGTCAGGTCAAAAAATTAGGGGTAACTTGTGTAGTGATGTACAAGCCCCACTACTCACTATTATTCAATCTTTAATCGAAGTTATTTTTCTAACAAGCCATGCCGTGATGCCATTCCCATCGGCAAACATTACGAACTTCCATACAAACTCATTTTCGCCATATAAGGATCTCTTGTGCAAAATTACAAGGTTAAGTCAAAAAAGGTTTAGTCTGTGCGTTGACTGTCAGTGCATGAATTAATGAATTTACGATTTTTATTAAGAATATAACGCGAGATCCCCTAAGTTTTTAATATTTACGTTTTTTTTTTATTTAAGTATATAAGACCCCGATATAACCAAATATTTGCCAAGTCGCATACTTTAGCATTGGTAATAATATTCATGATTTAATCAATACACAACACACAGATGAATTTTAAATTTCAATAACTATCCATACTTTTAATCAAAAGAAATTGTATTTAAACAAAAATTAATAAAGACTAAAAAATCTAATTAAAAATGAAAGCATAATAAAAAATACATTGTTTATCGATACTATATAGTTATATCATGTCCATCACTACCACTCGATCCCTATTTTAAAGCATGTGACGTAGGGCTCAGTAGCCCTTCACCCAAATTGAGTGCTACTTTACTGGTTAATAATACGAACGCTGCTTTTATTATTTTACTGTGTTTGATCTGTGCTCTATTAATGCAGAGATTTTTAAAATAACTTGGTAGGCTGGGTTTTATAACATAAGATCACGCCTACACTCCTCGAAAGGTTAGGCAGAGGTAGTACCTACAGTACACCCACATTTCGCCAGTTATGTTTCAGTCCCATGTAACAGGAGAGAGCCTATTGCCATCAACAGGGCATGAATCCAAACTCCGGGGTACTACTGAGAAAGTTCAGATGGAAAAACCCAATAACACTTTGCCCGACCCGGGAATCGAACCCAGTTTCATGCTCAGCAGTAGCGCTTGCGACTACTAGACCAACGAGGCAGTCAAACGATATCAGTTACTGCAAAAACTAAATGATGAAAATCGGTAGGTACATAGAAGCCCTGATCTCGTACCAAACCTAAACTGCACTAAGTGGTGACATGTCCCAGAACCACAATTGAGACGAACTCACGCATACAACAAAGTTATAATATATGCAGAGTAGTCTCGTAGTTTTTTTTTATAACACTTTACAACGCAACAAAATAACATTCAGGTAAGAGAATAGATACCTAAATTGCGTGTAGCCTCTTAAATAGCAAACTGCGTGTGTTTCAAATGTATCGTAGATGTAGAATTAGAAAGTTGTAGGTATCAGATTGGTACCTAATCGAACCGCATTAGAAATAACTACAAACCGACCACCATTGCTGTCGACAGCACTACTAAGACTGTTTGTCCACCGCACCGGGAACGGGACGACAGCGAGAAACGAGTTTATTCGGCCATAGTACTTAAATGTACTGTCGCTACTTTGGCGCCGTCATTTGTTTTCCCACTTACGTCCCGTTCCCGGTGCGGTGGACAAACAGTTTAATCGTACGCTGTACGTCTGCTACACACAGCCTATGTACAGCAGTCCACTGCTGGACATAGGCCTCTCCAATTGCACGTCATTCAGCTCGATTCTCGGCAATTCTCCTCCAGCTGCTACCAGCCACCCTGCGAAGATCGTCGCTTCACCTAGTCTGAGAAACCATCTACCTTACGTTTGCCGATTCGTGGACTTCACTTAAGAATACGTCTACCCCATCGGCCGTTGGTTCTACGGCTAATATGGCCGGCCAATTGACGCTTCAGCTTGCTTATTCTGTAAGCTATGTCGGCAATTTTGGTTCTCTGTCCTGGATCACCTCGTTCCGGATTCTATCCCTCAGAGAGAATCCAAGCATAGCCCGTTCCATAGCTTGCAGAGCGACCTTGAATTTATGGACCAGCCGTAGGTACCGTGAGTGTCCACGTTTCGGCTCCGTAAGTCATAAAAGGAAAGACGCACTGATTGAAGACTTTAGTCTTTAGGCTTTGTGGAATTCGCGACGAGATGACTCGACGAAGCTTCCCAAACACTGCCCAGCGCAGCTGAATTCTTCGGTTCTGTTCTTACCAAACTGCAGATTTTGTCTGAGGTAAACGTATTCTCGAAAAAACTCAAGAACACCGCCATGGACAATCAGTCCCGGACCGAGTTAGTTCCCCAGCAAAAACAAATGCATGTCTGCAGCTGCTTGTTGTTGCTAAACTCAATCAATAGGTACACCTACTTAAACAAATCTAACTGACATATGGAACCCAAAACCAACAAATGTGACACCACACACCACTATCTAAAAATCTCTATCCAAATAGCCAATTAAAATCCAAAAATTCAAGCGACAACTGTTTGTCTTGTTAGCAATATTTTTAATTGAGACAGACCCTACACTCGCTGTCAAACAATAGTTTTGAAAACCATTTTGTGAAGACCTCCGTTGATACCCGACAATTCAATAGTACACTCACGAACGAAAAGAATACGCAATTATCAAATACCTACATTATTTTCTTCTATAGCGGACAGAAGTCAACGTTTCAAACTGACGTTTCGTTCACGCGAAGTTGTTAGAAATAGAAGTATTGTGCTACATACGATGCATGTTAAATTAACGGAATGCTGAATTGTTTGATGCCGAGACTGCATTAAAGGTATGTGCATATTTCGTTGGGTCAAGTTATTGTGGATTTGAATGAGGTCATTGTTTACACGAACAGGGCAAATAATTAAGAATGTTCATTGGTTTTGTCAACACAATCTATGGAACCGGCGCGGTATGATTGCGGTGGGATTCGATTGTTTGATCTCTTTACACATTGCGCTGAAGTTTATTGGTTCTGTCGCAGATTGGTGTTTACCCCTTTATTTTTGACGCAAAGAATTGGAAGGTAAATAACGAGCTATTGTAGTTCTATGCAGTATTTCAATAAATAGCTTTTATTTCTAGAAACTTCTGTTCTATTCGTATAGCAATAGAGTGTATTCAGTTTTATTTTTATTTGACACAGTAACGTAACTTTAGCAAAGTAAGTTTTTCGCCTACACATCTGAAAAACGGTTTTCACGTCGCAATCAAAAGGATCTGTTTTTTTTTTATATAAAAGAAGATCGTGTTTTGGTATTTTTATACGCCAAATATACCTCTCACCACAGCTGCTAAGAACAAATTAAATTAAATGCACGATCGATTGGATTTTTGGTGCCTTACTACTTATAACAATATTGCCACAAAAGTAATTTATAGAAACAAGTTACAAACCCGCCATCCGCAACAATTGGAAGTTACAACAAATATTCCCTTAGCACACACATAAACCTTCCTTCAACCGACGCAATTTCTTTTCCGAAAGGATTCTTCCGGGAGTCCGGGGGACTTATTCATTCTCTTATTAGGCCGTGTTTGTTTTGTCCGGGACATCGCAGGGAGCTTCTGGGGTCATTATACGCGTGTCATGTGATGCGTGAAATTATTTCGTACTTTACACAGTGACGCGGTGCGTGCGCGCCGGTGCTAAGGGGCGGCGGAATAGGGCTGATGGGACACGCGGAGATTTTGCGTGGAAGAAGCAAAAAGTTTTTAATGTATCAATTGAAATCGTCATTATTGGTGATGAAATGTAGGAATGTTTGTTCTCAGTATCCTTTTCGAAATAACTTTTACGTAGTAATTATTATGTAAAGCAAAGATTAAATTTTGTTCATAAGCTGTCTTAGAAATGGGAGACCTAATATATAAAAAAACATATTTTCAGAATTGTTTGCCAGTAAAAAATTACGCATTAAAACTAAATCGCAGTTGTAAAATCACCATCGTATCCATCTATTTCTACTACCCTAGTCCCACTACCGACCCCAGCCGATAACGACTCGGCATAAAATGAAGTTGTAATACAATACATCTGCTACAAAGTCGCGGCACATTGACGAATTGTTCTGCGATACAAATGCCATTAACTATTGTACAATAAGATGTTTATAGCCCTGTCACTAGTGTAGAGTTAATGAGGCGAGTAGAAATGGAATTAGATTTAGTTCAGAGGTTGAATTGTTGATTCAACTGTCAGAAAACATTCGTGGCTTGTATGACAGTTCGAATTTGAAAATAATAGGTAATAATGAGATAATGATTGTGTTTTATTTCAAGCTGATTTCTAGCTATAAGCCCAACACCACCATTGGTAATATCGGTTTGGATGTAATGGAAACTGAAACACTAGCAGCAATGATATAACTTCCGATATAGACTGTGATTGATTCTGTTAGAAAAAGGTCTAAAACCAACATTGTTGTAGTCTGACTTGAAAAAAAAAACTAATCTCATCCTACTAATATTATAAACGCGAAAGTTTGTGAGGATGGATGGTTGTTTCTTACTCTTTCACGCAAAAACTACTGAACGGATTTAGATGAAATTTGGTACACAGATAGTTAATAACCTGGATTAACACATAGGATTCTTTTTATCTCGATATCCCCACGGGATCGAGCCGCGAGGCGCTGCTAGTTTCTAATAGATCTCGTAGCGTATCGTAACATCATGGATGGTCTTTAGATTCAGTAAAGAGAAACTAAGTAACTTATCCTAGTTACTTACACATAGTTTCTTTAAAATAATAATTTGTGGCAGTAAATACCTCACCAGAAAGTAAAACAGACTTTGAACGGAAGAATTTGGTTCAACAAAAGAAACAGATTCAATATAATTCTTCCCTATCTAACACCTTCAGTAAACATGTTTTACTTTTTTTATTCACACTGCCTAAGATGCTTGTCTCATTTCATCTTGAATCTCGTTTGTGGGGCGTAATAAATTAAATTGACAAAGAGGTGTGAAATAAAATCGAAGTTTTTTTTAAACAAGTGACATTCTAAATAAGAGGGGGACTACCTTTGTTATGGGAGCTAAGTGATTTTATTTTAGCGATGCATATAAGAGCTATCTCAGATAAAGCACATAGATAGAGTAGGTATGGAAAGCCTGTCTTGTGAAACTTATTCACTGATATGATCGCCCTGAGACAGCTACAGCTGGTTAGACTGGAAGCCATACAACATAGTTAAGACAAGGCGAGGCCACACTAAATTAAGAATTGCGGTAACCAACTGCTGTCATTATTTTGTAAAAGGAATAGATAAGTACCTAAGTAACACGGGTGGGTTTTAGTCAGTAAAAGTCTGACACGCCCTCCCGCTCCACCCAGAGCTGGAGAAGTCATTTGATGATTACCCATACAAAAAAAAAGTAAGCTTTTGCTGAAACCCTTTAGATAAAAAGAACTTTAACGTGCCGTATAATACCTATGTCATTATACACCTCTGACTTTTCGGATTCATGTGCGTATTGTAAAGGGTGTCTCAGTAATAGTGCATTTTTTTTAATTGGAATTTTTTTTTCATGCAAGTGGCAACTCTGAAATTTGACAGCTGTCACCTATGTTTATTCCGATTATTAAAAATGGAGCGCTTTTCGAAAGAACAACGCGTTATAATTGTGAAAACTCATTACAACGGTGAACGGCATTCGTTACAGGAATATGATAACGGACTTCTTGTGGCCTCAACTGGACGGCATGAATCTGGACAACATGTGGTTTCAGCAGGACGGCGCAACCTGCCACACCGCGCATGAAACAATTGACTTATGGCAGCAACGATTTCCAGAACACATTATCTCATGAAATTCTGTTGTCAACTGGCCACAAAGATCGTGCGATTTAACGCCGTGCGATTTTTTTTCTTTGGGGTTTTGTGAAATCTCGGGTTTATGCGAATAAACCCGAAACAATTCCTGAGCTCAAATCGGAAATCCAACGCGTCATCGGTGAGATACAGCCACATCTCTGTGCAAAAGTCATGGAAAATTTCATGAAAAGAGTAATGGCCTGTCATCGGAGCCGTGGGGGTCATTTGCCGGATATTTTATTCCATACTTAATCGGAACATATCTTCTTTACAATACAATAAAAATATCACAACTCTGTCATAAAATACTTGTTTTTATTTTAAAATGAAAAAGTGCACTCTTACTGAGACACCCTTTAATAAGCAAGTGATATTTTTTTTTTATCTTATCTTAGTTTCAATTAATTATATCACTTGCTTAAAAAACGGTGAAGGAAAACACCGTGAGGAAACCGCCATGCCTGATAGATATTTCTCGACGGCATGTGAAGCCAAGTCAGAGGCTCATGGGCGGCATAAACACTCTGACACCAGGTTAGTCACTAGCCACCCGAAAAAGAAGAAGAAGAGAAGATTACAAGCAACTTTTTTTAAAAACTATAATAATATTATAACTGATATTATGGTTTGTTTTCTCTCCCTATTCACAAACGAATCAAATCTATTAAATCCACGTAAAACTGCATTTATCTTAAGACTCTTTTAACACGATAAAGGAATTCCGAAAAATCTCCAAGAAATGTTGAAGAGGGGAATAAATCTGATAAGTGAGTTTTTTTATGTGAAAGAATTTCAATTTGAACGCGTGTACTCCGCCTGTCGCACGGTATTACACGCAACGAGATATTAATGATTGCCGAGAATACGTGCTTACACCTGAAATCCCTTATTGGGGTACGGCGATTTTCTTGCTTCACCATATTTCTACGTATTATAGAGGTGTTCGTTATTCTTCTAGTGCGATATTATGGGATTTTAAGATGGTAAACTTCGTTGCTAAATAGCATTTATAGAATTCTTGGTTTACATAACACCACGTCTGTAATCCCCGAGCGGTTAAACAGAGGTGCCTTTAGTACAACCACATTTTGCCAATTAATTTTAAGTCCTATGTGATCCTAATAATAAGCATTTGTTTAATGTGACAAAGACCACAATTCTAGTGTCCGTCATCGAGACCCGTGGTAGCGGGTCAAACAAAATTAAAAGAAAAAGACTAATTTGAAAAGAAAACAAAAGACTGTGATGTCCCACGGGTATATTTACAGAAACCATCTCATGCGATATTATAGTTACGTAATTACCTTTAACCTTTGTCAGAGACAAGTGTTGCAAAAAATCTTTTCGTCATTTTCAACGCATCCACCCAGAAACATAGAATATGTTCGGTACGTATTCTCCTAAACTCAACCCATTACATTTTCTACAGCTACACCCCAAATCGCTAAATATCTTAATTTCATCGTACATTGAGCACGTGAAACAACAATAGAACAACTAGAAATTAAATTTATTGCTTGTCAAATATCACTTGTCACTATTGTAGCTCTGTTGTAGTGTGGAGTTAGTGGTAATAGGCACAACACATGCTATGGTACAGCCAAAGGGGTATAAATGTGATAGAATTATGATTGCTCGTTAAAGGGTATTGAAAGAAATTGTTTTATAAATTAGTGGTGTTGTTGCGTTCATATTGTTATGGAAATATAGATTTGGTCCGCAACTGGTGGCGTGGTCCTTATGAACGTTTTCTCTGTGATCAACAGTCGTATTGGTTATTCCAAATTCTAATTACTTTAGCGGTTTTATCGTAATTGGAAATCAACGCTGCAGGCTAAATACCTACAACTTAATCTGGTGTAGGCCCGTTGCGCGAAAGCATGAGCTAAGTAGGTACTTGTTAGAAAAGTCGAAAGAAAGCTGGAGCTATATGAAAATCTTTCTTTGAAGACGTCGGTGTGTGATAGTGATATGAGTTTTCATCAAGACTAACAAAGCGACTTACGCCTTCTAAATCAACAAAATATCGAATATTCCACCACAAACCCTCCAAAAATAAAGGCCATTCTCTTAAAAAACCTTTTAACAAAGCGCTGTCCTTTTCACACCTTTCCATCACGCCGTCCATCACGAAACTTTCACAACAGTTCCTATTCAAAACTGCCACTAAAACGCAATTTGGTATACTTTAAAACTCGTATAGAAGGCGCATGGCTTCCCCTAGAAGTGCTAAGCCGTGTTGAGACTGGGGTATTCCCAGGGACACGACGCTTATCCATCAATATATCTTTTGCATAAGTACCGTGCGTTGGTAGTTTTATGTTGTGTAGCTAGCTTTATACGTGATGTAAGTAGGTATTTTAAGGGATGCAAAGAGGTATATCCTATGGTAGGTACCTATAGATTAGGGTGAAATTTTGTCACGTTTTGTCAAAGGTACAATAAATTCAAAAGAAATATGAAATCCGTTAGAGAAGCTGGTGATCTGTGCGATTCTAGAACAAGACAGTTCTTTCTTTAAAAATACTAGTGTTACCAGTAAAAGAAAGAATGAAACGCGAACAAGTATGAAAGGGTAATAAAATAAGTTTAGTTTTCATACATTTCAGAAGCTGTGTAACTTAAGTGAAACATGCGAGAAACTAACGTTTCTAAAGATAAAACTCAGCACCATTGCAAATCCTCTTGTTTTAAGCACAGAAAGCCGTGAAAATGAGACATTTTCGCTGTTTCATTTCCCATTTCCCGGAAAATTGAGAGCCACGTAGTCGTACATAAAGAAGCAGTTATTACGCTGAAAATCCATAAACACTGAATGTTGACTCACGAAGTATAATTTAAAATTCCATTTCAATCAACTCGCAATTTAAACAAGGTAATTCGTTGGACCATAAATTCGCAATTACGTCACTGGCGAACGACGTTCAAAATTACCTATTTCCAACATTTTTTTCCATCCAACTCCCTGTAGGCATCGAAAACTGGGTAGGTGTGGTCGGACTAAGAGAAATCGCTCCCATTGGTCGCCTGTGAACACACCCACTGCTGTAACAAAAAGGAACATCGGCTATGAACGAGACTAGTCCCTAAACGGTGAGCCTTGAGAATTTCTCTCTCCCTTTCTCAAGTCGTAGTGTTCTGTTTCAGGACGGTGCCCACTGAAACGGAGTTCGCTCCAAAGTCCGACGAGCATTGTACAGCGCCATCTCTGTGAATATGACCAAACTACGTGGACAAAGTTTCAGCAAGATGGCGCCGATAGTCGCGTCGAAAGGTCTTTGGGACGCGGAAAAGTTGTTGACTGTTAAGAAAGAGTGGAAGGTTTTACTTTCAAGTTCTAAAATAGGTACTACAGTTAAATTACTTTTGTTTCAACTGTATTTTGTTTCTTAAACATCCTTGTACGATTTTTATTGGTTTTCAATTTTCTTTTACATAACCTTATACTGTCTTCATTTGCTAAGTGACGTATTACTTAATTCATAAAAAAAGGTTTAACACCTTCTCTTAATTAAATAAAAACTGAGTAGGTATGGAAACATCATACATTTATTTCCATTATTTCAACATATTAAATATTTCTATAAAAAAATTTAAAATCATTTAAAAATATAAAAAGTAGTAGCCCATCGGCATCCTGTTGGTGATGTGATGATAGATAGATCCCAGTACAATGTGGCATGACCATTCTCGAGAACTATAGTAGACACATCATTATTATTATGCGTCAAAAAACACTTATTTTGGTAAGATTTGTAAGTAATCGAGCACTGGTTCCAGGAACGTCGTGAATCGTGAGTCTTGTGAGGCTTCGTTACTGGTAGCAGGTTCGCTCAGAAAAAAATATGTGCAGGTCTTTGTGTTTGCGCGATTTAGAATTTAATACAGAAACAATCAATCCATGCCATTGAGCGTCAGACGAAATAAAAACTTTACTACCCACTTATGAACACTGAAGCTAACATTGAAAAGTAGGTACCCACAGACAATAATTTAAAAGATTTACACGAACTCGATAAATAATAGGAGCAGACATAAAATGCGAAATCGATCTCTTGTAAGTAGCTTATACATTTTTAAGGGCGGCTTAGCGTCCTACGCACTAGGTGCTTATCTGTAATAGGTATCTACCTACTTACCAATTTAAAAATAATTTATTCGTGCTATTAATTAATTAGTATCAATAGCTGTAGAAAAAAAAAGTTTGTAGAAAAATCTAGCTGTGTGTGTTACATTTTTAATTTGGATAAGCTTTTTTCTTTTGTTTAGGTTTTGGAATTCCGTAGCCGATAAGCACCTTGAACTTATATGATTGTAAAGTACATATATGTAGTAGTATCATGTGTGTATATCGGTATACAGGTTTGAAATTACCTATACTCGTTTACCGGCTTTTTTTTTTTTTTTTGTGGATGGGAAATCATCAAATGACTTCTCCCGCTCTGAGCGGAGCGGGAGGGCGTGTCAGACTTTTACTGACTAAAACCCACCCGTGTTCCTTCTGTTGCCTGTGCCGGGGCCACGGTAACTCTTTCGAACATCCCGCAACCCTAGCTGGCATCGGCCCTAGCGGACCCCGTCAATAGTGCTGACATCTCTTTGAGGCGCGCGTGGAACACGACGCGCCGTCGACTCAGGCCTGGTCCTTACCGGACGGCGAGCTACCCATTGCTCACCGTCCGCAAGCCCGGCTGGTTTGTTAATCGTTGTATAGATTGCTGTGTGTGTGTGTGTGTGCAGTTGTGTGACCCATATTTTCTCTAAAAAATCCTGCTACACATAGAACTTAAGAAAGCAACATTCCAGACTAGTTGAGTCAAGATTTCATACCAAATGTTCGAAATAAGGGCTCAAGTTATAATGTTTGTTACACCTGCTACGAAAACGCGCTACGAAAGCGCTACGAGTAAAATAATTTATTTTAAACATTGTTTTAAACCAGTAGCGTAGATATGTTTATTACTACAATTATAATGCAGATAGAAATATCATTGCTGGTCGAAATTATATCGAAAACTGTTTTTTTTTGCTTTTTAAATTAGCCCTTAGTCGGTTTCATAGGTGGCCATAATGATGCCACTTTATGGCTACCTATGAAGACGACTAAGAGATATTTCAATCACCATGCTTGGAGAACGGACGGGTGATCATTGTAGTTATGTTTAGGGTTGTAGATAATCATGCAAGTTATCCTGCAGTCCATTTCCTTGACTTCATTGAAACAGTTCCCCTTTGGTATAGGTAGTAGTCGCCTTTTACATCTTCGACAAGAATCTAATGGCTAATGCATTAAAACATTCGATACCACCACCAAAGTATACTTCATAACTAGATTAATATTCTTTGTGTATATTAATACTCGTATAGTGATGTATGCTCTTGAGCACATGCATTATAATGCAATGTTGCAATGCATTGACAGCGTTTTCCAAGCAGCCAAACTGTGCGGAAAGTGCCACTTTTTCACACTAGTGCTTGTCACTTTTCACTTTCAGTCTTTTTTTTTTAATTTTAACTCCGTCGTCAAGAGTTTTTTATTATTTGAATACTTATAAAATGCACAAATAAACTAATACTTCATTAAACGCGTTACTAATTACTCTAGATTTAGATTTTGATCAATAAATTAATTTTAAATATTCATTAAATATGTTTGGCTGAACGTATATTTTGCTCGTGCCTTTTTACGATACGACGTGGCAGCTATAGATATGCTGAGCGCGCATGTATTTAAAATAAGCCCGCCATTTTACTAATTTCTTGCTTAGTTCGGAGTCAATCTGTGTTAATCTTAATTTTTTTTTTATTTCCTCGCACAATGCATAATAAAACGTTGTATGATACACACGCGTAAGATGATTTCCGACACGTGTCGACTTATATACTCACTCGCTTTGCTCGCTCGTGAATAAAAATGCCACTCGCCGAAAATCACCTACTTTCCGCACTTGTAGCTACTGTTCCGCATGATTTTCACCCTCATCCAACATTTTTACCGAAAAACTTTGCACTAAAGACAAACAGTCCTTAATATAACCGTGCGAAATTGCGTTGTAAGTCACAATATATCGGTAATAGCTAATTAGCCGTAATCCTATAATCGGTCAGGTTAGAAAATTACCCACTCGGGTCCTATTTGCGGTGGCCGCGATTAGGCCCATAAAACTCGGTGCGATCTTGATAAGGGATGCGCGAATCGGCAACGTATACTGTGTGAAGTGCCAGTGTAATAAACATTCGTTTGAATTTATTGTCTAACTGTTGCAGATTAGGTAGGATAGGTAGGTAGTGTTTGTATGCTGTGGTATTTTGTTGTTAGCAATATCGTGGAATGATTTCTATGTGTAGGTAAATCATTTGTTCTACAAAGGTTTACCTAATGCTTTGACAATTTTCAATCTTTGAATGAGCATGGCATGGCGAGATAAACTAATTTGACTAAATAAAAAACCGGCCAAGTGCGTGTCGGACCACGTACTTTCAATGAAGGTTTCGGTAGTTAGGATGAATGTATCCCAAGAACAAATTAACTTTGTAGTTGATAAAATATTCTCCGATAGGTACATCGATATACGTCACGGTCAATTCTACAACTGCAACTGTAAGTTTGTAATCGCAAAAAAAATTTGATAAAACTACAAATTAACCATTTTCGGACTTTTTGTCTTGTGCTGTGAGACCTTACTTCTTGCCAAATTTCATTATTCTAGGTCAACGGGAGTACCTTATAGGTTTCAATTTATTTGCGAGAGTCAAAATATGTCGCATAAATGTCTGTACTTATATGATTATTGCGTTGACTTAGAAGCTTGATTTCTTTAGTAGCTTGATAAGTGCTCCAAGGGACGGTAGACCTACATATTTGATAATTTTAACTTGATACCTCCACGCGTTACTGAGAGCAAGGGTCTTGACAGACAAACAGACGGACGGACAACAAAGTGATCCTATAAGGGTTCCACAGGTACGGATCCCAAAAATAAAAAAAAATAAAACATACTGCAATCAATTATCCGTCGTAGTAATTAGATATTAACAGTCCTAAAGATACGTACTTATATTGGAGATCAGTTGACAAGCTTCCAGACTTCCTTCACCATCGTAATGTGTCGTACTACAAAGTGTCTAAAAGCTCCTATCCTCAATTAAAGTACGAAAATTAAGTAGCATTTCTCCATAAATACATTACTCAGCACTAGAGATCGGAATAGAAAGAATATAGTTTTACCTAAACTTCGAGGGAGTAAGTAACATAGAGTGGATAACCCGGAATTTACGAATTTTTGATTGGACTTTTTATAAAGTTAAAAATGATTGATTTGAAGAATCATATTACATTTTTAGGGTTCCATACTAAAATTGTGTCAAATTCCAAAACATTTGAATTAAGAATGTAAGATAAAAGTAAATTGGCTGGTTTATGTGCATATTTGCTTCGTCATTATCATTATTCCTTGATTTTAGAGGAGGTATTATCCACTCTATGTTACGTACCTACCTATTCCGATCTCTGCTCATCACATTCATATGCCCAACTGTTTATAACTATTCCGGAGTTATTTAGACTCGGCGTAAAATGTTAGACACGTGACGTCCGAGTTGTAAATTTTTCGCTAACTACCTCTCATACCTACCGCATGATTTTTAGTCTAACTTTCGTCTGCTAGGCTCCACCGAGACGTCACTCCACAATTTGTGTTCAGGTTTTCACGTTTATGCATATTCAAATAGTTGGTTTTAGTTTAGGATAACGCTTTATGCAGCTAATGGCAAATCGAGCAGTGTAAGAAGTCTATCAAATCTAATGTTATCACTGTTACCAAATTAATTATGTATGTTGGACTAGGTAAAATATGTTGACAAAAGTTTTTATCCCTCTGGAAAAGACTATCCGCCTTTCCATCGTTCCACATTCCTTTCAAAATAATGTTGATAAAATGATGATGTAAAAAAAATATGTGATAAAATGGCGATGTTGTAAATGGTGATGTTGATGTTGTTGTTGATGATGTTGCTGATGTTGTTGTTGTTGTTGCATCAGGAACACATCAAGAACAGTTAAGTCACAATTAAGTGCGACCCACTCTAAGAAAGTGCTAGTCGTCGGTTTTAATGGTCAACTGTAGGCAATTAGTTCTCATAATGCTCATCGAATAAGGCGGACTGCCAATTTCACAATTTGTTTCAGAAAGAGAGTTTGATTTCAGAATATATAATTATTTTTCTATAAACCATTCTTTGTCAATAGGTCCATTGTCCACTTATGTATCCGTACAATCGAAACGTATACAATGTGTGTACAAGCAACGTCAGTGGGACGCACAAAACAAAGTGCCACAATTAAGTGCTACCCGCTCCGTCGGAGTTCAACAGTTTTTCCCTCGTAATTCTATTACATTATTAACTTACACCGTGTTAAGAAAGTAGGGATGGCGCCGGAGATTCTTCTAGTCGATATTTAAGAATTGTATCGATAGTTTCGGGCACCAAGTTGGTGATATGATATCGAAGTAAGTACTTTAGTGAAAAATGTATGGTGTATTGTAACTAAGTCAGCAATCTTACTTTGATCATATTTAGCTACTAGCTGTGCCCCGCGACTTCGTTCGCGTGGAAGTCGTAAGATACATACACAATATACTATACAAATTTATTTATAAAAAAAACAACCGACTCCAAAAAAAAACCACTACAAAGTGAAAAATAACTTTAATTTTGGAAGTCGGTGTCTTTTATTTTTATAGTATTTTCGTTTTTTGCCACCGACTTTCGATATTAAAGTTATTTTTCACTTTGCAGTGTTTTTCTTTTTTTGGAGTCGGTTGTTCTTTTTTTTATAAATAAGTTTTTATTTTCCACCTTTTAGTTGTGGTACCTACCCCCCAAATTCGTATAACACTGACAGGAAGTTATTATAACATCATCAACTTACACTAAATGGAAAAAAAATACGCATTATTAAAGCTAACTCAAAAACCACTCATCAGAATTAGACCAAATCTATATGCGACCACAGGTTTGTACCCTTTTAAAAAGAAAATTGCAAAAAGGCAAAGTCAGAAGTTTGGAAGGCGTAGTTTTATCAGGTTTGGACGCCGTCGCCAACAAATTATTAAATCAACCACACGACGACAGATCGTTGACGAAATCTGTCTTCTAACAATCAAGGCCACATATAAGCGCAATTTGAAGCATATTACCATTAACATCATTTGTAGCCAGAGTGCATCTCATGACAATTCCAATAAGCCCAAACAAGGCGAGAATACGTTGTTGTATTACGGAGTTCTAGTTCATCATCAGATCAGTTCGATGGTACCATTTTCATCAGAACCATTTGTTTAAATTTGCTTAGCTATCATAATCGAGATGTCTTATCGCCACCCATGAAATACTCATCATTGAGGAGTTCCCGTAGCCATGTGTGGTCGTTTTCGTCAATTCCACTTCAGCAAATGATACTTTCTGAATGCAAATGCTTGACTTGTTGATGCAAATACCAAAATCACTATGTGTTTGACTATAAAATTTGAGGAGGTCCCTCAATTTCTTATGGATCTATCATCAGAACCGGATTTTGATAAAAATGGGACCAAACTGAAAAAATGTCCTTTCAAATAAAAAAGAATTTGCCATAACGCTTTACAGAATACTGAGGTAACAAACATTTAAAAAAAAACACAACCGAATGATTATCAATTCGGTTGTTTATTCCTCCTTTTTTTAAGTCGGTTAAAAATAACAGCCACATTTTAATAAAACTCCCTCGTCCCCGACCCGTCGCATTGCATCTCCTGCCCGCGCTATTACTTCGTTATCGCTAAGTGTTCTTTCTGACTTTTTCTTTTTGCTCAGCTCCTAAGGGTTATAGCGTGATGTTAAATAGTCAATAACTATTCTCGAGAATTGGGCTACCAAATGCATAAATAATTTTTCAAAACCGACTTTTTGTTCTCAATTTCAGGGTTTTAATTTTTTTGTGCGGAACCCTAATTATTTTTCTAAAATAAAAGTAGCCTTTCGTCCGTAATATCACCTATCTGCCAGTGAGAGTCCCGTCAAAATGGGTCCAGCCATTTCGAAGATTAACCGGAACAAACAGATAGTCAGACAGACAAAAATGTTAAAAATTGCTTTTTTGTTATACGAGTAAGTACTGTATATACTTTCTAAGCATTTAGTAAAAAGTTGTTATTTTGACATTACAAACAGACACTTCAATTTTATTTATTTGTATAGTTGTTGCTGGTAAGGTAAGTACATAGGTACTTCAAACTAAACAACACTTACTTAGTTTAATTTTTAGGGTTCCGTACCTGAAGGGTGTTAAACGGAACTCTATTACTAAGCCTCCACTGTTCGTCCGTCTGTCTGTCTGTCAGCGGGCTGTATCATATAAACCGTAATAGGTAGATAGTTGAAACTTTCACTGATTGTATATTTCTATTGCCGCTATAAAAAAAATACAAAAAAAAAAAAACTTAAAAATTAAAGGGGGTCCCTCTTTAATTTTTAATTTTATTTTATTTTTATGAAAATACTAAACGAAGAATATTTTTATCTTCAATTTTAACAATTGCAAAGATAACTTTGTTAACTTTGTTGCAGAAAATCGCCCCTATTTAAAGAAAATACCTTTTGAATCGGCGCTTTTAGTATTTGTTAATTAAATACAGTACGTATATATACGTGGTATAAAAGTTTCAAATTCCTAACTTATTTAGTTGTTGCGACAGAGCTCGTACAGAAATAGTGTAAGACTGACAACTTTTGCGGCCACCTGTTTCTTCATTCTTGAAGATAAAAAAGAAATTAAAATTATATTTGTACTCTACTCGATGAGTTCTAGACAATGACACCCCAAATGTCACGCGGGTAAGACGTCACAAACAGACAGTCCGACAGAGTTACTGTCGCATTTACCTATATTACCTACTTATTTACTTGTATTAAGTATGGAAATGTGAATATTACAAAAAAGGTTTAAAAACACAATAATTATGTTGGCATATAATGAAGGAGCATACGATCCACTTTACAAAAAAATGCAACCCGGTGAAACTCTCCACCTTATCCATGTCAATCCTCCCCCTTCCTCAGGAATACTTTCTTACCAGCGATGAAAATTGTCACTGTACAATTTTCATCGATATCGATTCTCGCCATCCAACCCAGCCACATCCCCACAAAGTGTGCGGCGATCGCACGTCGCGTTCACAAAGATCGCTAGCTGAAAACTTTTAATACTTTAACTTGACTTTCACTCAATTTCGCTTAACGCCTCCGTTGACACGGCTCGATGCCGCGGCGATATCGCCTTATAACTGTTTTACTATGGCGTTATGGTACAAACTTGGTCTGGAGATTTTAGAAGTGCCTTTATTAGGTTAAGGGGAAAGCGCTAAGGTAGCCCGAGAAATTAAAATTTTCTTACGATTTTTGCAACTCATTTGCAGCTCAGTGTCTGAGTGAATGTTGATTAAAGTGTGATCCCGATGAGCATAACAAACATGTATTTACATAATTATAATTAGAATCAGTAATACAAGGTGTAATTTTAATCACTGTTAACCTCTTAAGGGGTCATTGTACTCATCATTATGAACAACTTTTACTACGGGACCAAATCCGAAATCGCGAAAAAAAAATCCGCTTTTCCCTACATTTATGTTCGCATAACTCGACAAAATGAACACCTGAGGGAACACCTGATTTTTTTTTCGCGATTTCGGGTTTGGTCCCATAGTAAAAGTTCTTCATAATGATGAGTACAATGACCTCTTAAGAGGTTAACAGTGATTAAAATTACACCTTTATGACTCCTCTTTTTCTTACTTGGTCATAGGGAGTTGTATGACTTTAATGATTATAATTCTGTAAATACATATTTGTTACGGTCGCGAATCAAATTTTAATCAACATACTGACCTGCAAATTGCAAAAAACGTACGAAAATTTGAATTTCGCGGGCTACCCTGGCGCTTTCGCCTTAAAGGAACTTCGTTTTCAATATTTAATTTTATGAGTTTGTTTTTTGTAGTGCCGGAGTTTGTGACGGCAACTTTTTAACTAAAGTGTTTGGATTTTTTTTTGTTAAATATTTGTCCTCACGAAATAATGTCCTCAAAAATGTCGGGGTCTACTGGGTATCCCGATCAATCTTTACCTTTCAGCAAAAGAATTATACAGAAACAGTTCTGTGACAGAGGAATGCTTAAATCAAAACTTAAATACATATATTATAACTCAAACTTTTTCTTCAAACCACTAAACATACCCAAACGAATCCGAACTAAATAAAATACACAAATAGATGGCTCCCAAAAAAAATTGCAAAAGGAGAAACAAAATAAAACCCCATCACGACACGACAAATTGATGTCATCCATCCCTCTCTTACTAACAGTCGCAACATATCACTCGACGCACGTCCTCGGCATTTTTCCTCTATATATTATTAATACATAAGTACAATCCGATGCACCGTTCTCCCCTTCGGGTGATGTATAGCTCTGTCCTTTTCTATATTGTTGGGTCTAGTTTTCCCAAGCGACCGAACCCCGAGGGTAAAACTCCCTAGGGTCGGTATTGACTCTACTGTAGAAGGAAAGTTATCTGTACACCTATTGTCGACCACCCCCTCTCTCCCCACACCAGTTTTCAGCCCGTTCCACCCTCGACTTTCTTATGCGTTTTACGTTTTATTTTTGAGAATGTTTCTAGGCTCGAACTCGTGTTGTTTTCATAGTCTGCAGTTTGGACTATAAATATTTTCTTATCTGAAGCCAAATAAGTCATTTATATTTGATTTCATAGTTGTTTTATTTCTAATAGTCCCTTGTTATGTTTACTTTGCAATTGCCCTGGAAAGTCGAAAGTTCTCTATGAAATTTATCTCAAAACTCATTACGTAAAGAACCTAAGTGATATCAGGGAAAACTGCATGAAAATAGTAAGAACTTATCCAGTAAATATTGATAAAACTCTAAAATTAAAATACCTTGATCCCATAAATCCAATTTCTATTAGTAACATGACCCGTGCTTAACATAATTTAAGGCTAGGTGCACACCGGACGCTAATTTGGTAATGCGCGACATCGACACGCGACCGACACGCGTTGCGACCGCCACGCGACAGATTGACGCGACAAGACGATTTGTTCAGTTAACTTGTTTATCGTGAGGGACAGACAAATATGCGTAAGAATAAAAATGTCACTCCCGCCCTCTATGTTATTTGATACTCAATCACATTTTCATATTAAGGATTTACAATTGTTACACATTAAAAAGAGTAGAAAATTTACTTTCAATTCTATAGTGTTACAACTTTTTCATTGCAGGAACGCAAATTAGTATTTTTTTTTAAAGTGGAAGAGAGAAGAGAGAGAGTCACTCTGGCTGTCTTTGCTTCAAACTTTGCGAACTGACTTTTATCACGGGCATAAACGTTCCTCGTCCTTATAAATGTGTTCCCAAGTTTAAGTAATGACGACTACAGAGTCGGATGTGTAAAACATTATGATACTATTTCACTGTAGGTATATGGAAAGGTCAGCCTTTCCATAATATGTAGAATTGGACCTAATCAATCACACAAATTGAAAAATAAATCGCAATTACAATATAGAATACAAACCCACACCGTCTGCTCCAAATAAGTCCGTCTTCACACCGATATGGAATGACATCCGGACGGACGCGTGCGACAGACGCGACACGTGCGCCGCACACGACGACAAACGAGCTCGACTAAACGCTCATTTAGATTATTGTAGCGTAATCTACTTATACGATGGTGTGTTCGTAACCTTATGTAGCATTGAGCTCCAATACTTTAAACTGTATTTTGTGTTTTTTCATGGATGGCTGGTATCTGATACGTGAAAAATATACGTATTATTTGTGAAAAATAAGTCGACTTAAAATAAAATATAAATAAATAACACATAACATCACACCTTATTTCCCCGATGGGTTGGGTGGAATTGTATCCATCCAAAGTACACCCACATTCCCCAGTTATAATTTGGTAAAAATAAAAAAAATACTTTGTTGAAAAACCTGTAGGTAGATACATTTTTGGTGTCATGCCTCTAAACTTATTAAGTACCCATTTATTATAACACCCTTTCCAAGCCTAATATTAGATCACCATAATTAATTTAAATGGTACGAAATTGTACCTTCAAAACGGGCAAGCCTATTCTAATGCTAATTCTGGAGTAATACGATCGCCATTCTTTTCTAAGCACAATTAGGGGCAGATATAAACCCATGCATTATCTAGTCAGGGGCAACAAAAGAGAATTATTACCCCTACAAAAATTGTTAGTATAATGTTTCAAGTGGGGTACAAAACGTACCATGTGTGAAATCACAATGGTTCAAAAGTATGTTTTTGTTAGAATCACGTTTGATGATGATAGATGGGTTATGTCCAGTTGTGATCAAGCAGGATAGATCATTTTGATAGTCATCAGTCATATCGTAAATTAAGTGTTTAGTCTGATATTTATTTTTCCTTCTGTGTAAGTCTAGTGTTTTTAACGACTTCTTTTAATGTGTGTTTATATTAATTTATTTAATTTCATTTCATTTTATTTCATATCGTTTAATTGTATTGTTGATGTAATTCTAATGACATGTGTATGTGTAATTTTATTTGTTTTTTTTTTGTTTTTTAATGTAATGTGTTGTATATGATTTTATTTTATTTTTATGGACTATGTCTGAAATAAATGAATTTATTAATATTATTTTTATATTTACGTATCTCGGGACCATCGAGTCCCGGTCCTTTGGAAGGCGTACGAGGAGCCGAAGCCAACTCGCAGAGGCCCCTCAGACAATTTTAAATGAAATGAGGCACCAACCGACGATTATCTCTGTATGCACTATGCAAGTAGGTACACCCAAGGACAATCCTCGGTTGGTGTAGGACTATTGCAGGATATGAAAACAAAAATAATAATTATTATTATATCATAGCGTTCCCACTGCTGGGACACAGGCCTCCTCTCTTCGAGAGGGAGTGGGCTGTAGTCCGCCACGCGTAGGTACCCAGCGCGGGTTGGTTGATAGATGTCACATGTCTTCGAATTTTTGGTTCTAGGACATGCCGGTTTCCTCACGATGTTTTCCTTCACTGTTTTGAGAGCAGTGGTGATGAAATTATTTACACACAGTAAAGTGTCTGGCTGGTTTCGAAACCACGACTCTTAAGTCAGGCTCATTAACACCGGGCCACCACTGCTCCTACCTACCTCCTACTCCTGTCTCAAATTAATTCTTTAAAATTTTAACCACTCCAGAAAATGATTTCAGAGCCAATTGAGAAAATTATTTAACCATTCCTATTAGAGACTAGCTGTGCCCCGCGACTTTGTTCGTGTGGAAGTCGTAAGATACACAATATAAAAAAAAAACATCCATAAAATAACAGCTATATTTTAATAAAACTCCCTCGTCCCCCGACCCGCCGCGTTGCATCGCCCGCCCGCGCAAATTACTTTGCGTTCTTTCTGACTTTTTACTTTTTGCCGGCTTCTAAGGGTCGTAACGTGATGTTAAATAGCCTATAACTATCCTCGAGAATTGGGCTACCAAATTCAAAAAGAATTTTTCAAATCTGACTTTTTGTTCACAAGTTCATGGGTTTTTATTTTGTTTTGCGCGGAACCCTAATTATTTTTTCTAAAATAAAAGTAGCCTAAGTTACTCTCCGTAAAATCAGCTATCTGCCAGTGAAAGCCTCGTCAAAATCAGTCCAGCCGTTTCGGAGATTAGCCGGAACAAACAGACAGATAGACAGACAAAATTTTTAAAAATTGCTTTTTTGTTTTATATACCGTATATACTTTCTTAAGCATTTAGCAAAAAGTTGTTATTTTGACATTACAAACAGACACTTCTATTTTATTTATTTGTATAGGTGATAATTGTAATTTTACCCTTACAATTATTATTTCTATAAGAAAAGTTAAATAATTTGCTCAAGTATATAATTCTATACCTTAGTGCTTCGAGCGACTCGCTACTACGTCACAATTTTGACCAAAAATAAAATGTATTTGTTTGATCACAGCCAAACTGGTCAATAGTCTTTAAATTTCTTTCTTACTACGCGTCTATCACTTGTTTTTATAACAAGTATTTTTTGGTTCTATTATAACCTGAAGTGAAATTAAAAATGAAAACACTTTGTAATTATTTTACGTAATTTAATCTCGCATTTCGTGATAATTTGTTTTATGAACGATTACAATTTACAATGTCTTATTTGATACACAGTTGCGTTAAACAATAATACGTAACTACATAGATAATATATTCACAGAGTTTATCTCACAAAATACAATTCGTTTTGCGTGAATCTAAGCAAAGTGAACCAGAGAAGAGATATTTTATTTTTTTCGTATACATTCATTTCGGCATCAGATTTTCTTTCGTTGTACCTACATTTTATATCCCAAGCTTCGTATTCAATGGATATGTATTGTTTCTAGATATGATTAATATTCGGTAAAATATTTCGATGTCCGAATTCGTAACCTAAGCGCGAAAAATAATTGAAACGCTATCCAAATTTAAGAATCGAAAATTTTACACTTTTAAGTTTTTATTAAAGTTTACATTAAAAATTTACAACGTTACTTACAATAAATATATCACAGATTTTACAAGAACAAAATCGACATACATTTACGGGAAAACGAAAACGGAATCTTTTTACATTTGATATTTTAAAATCGTCCTGAGCAGTTCAACGTTAGCCATCAAATGTATATAAAATCTACACTACGTCCAATCTAGCAACCCAACTATTGAATGTTATTTATTATCAAAATATTTACATAACAATTACAATTATATTTTACAATACCGCCACTTTCCGTACACATCCTAGTTTTCATGAAACTTTAATACCTAGTATTTTGGTATAGTCTGCAACAAAAGTTGATCGTCAAAGAGTCAAAAATATAGATACAGTAATGTGGAAAACTTGGTGACTAGATAACTTTAAAAAATGTTTTATTATAGAATAGAATAGAATACTCTCTATTGTACACCATAAAAATTACAGATATAAAGACTTCTTATCAAGACCTCTGTAACAAAAAACTTACATTCATATTTGAAATTCAAGAGAAAATAAGTATTCTACTTTCTCAAGCAATAATTTCGTAATTGAATTGAGTATTGAGTATTTCGTAATTGAAGCAACACGAAACGGGTTATCACCACTTGCCTTCAACAAACACTGTTTTATCTGAACAGACGACAGTTTTGTACTTAGATATAAATATCTCACAATAAAAACTGACCGTCGTAGACATACGTCAGTGGGGGCTACTTGGAAGCAAGCGGGGCTGTCTGAGCATACTGTTGAGCGCTGCAAGTTGGTAGCGAGAACGGGTTGACACTGAACGGCGATGATACTAGGCCACCCATTCCTGTGGACAAGGAAAATACATGTTATATTTTGTACCTTAAGCTGCATGTTCTAGGAATTAAAAACTAATAAGGGGAAAACTACTCCGTCACACTTATCACTCTACTTATTAAACTTTCCTCTCTATCGTCGACAACTTGGAACTATTTCACAAACCTATTTTAGATTCAGTAAGAACCTTCTGTCTGCCTAATGTTTTATTATTCACGCCGCAATATTTTTGTTCATAGTTTGAAAGATGAACATCGAGCTGAAAATCCTATTTTTGGTTTAGTTCTTTAGACAGACCTTTCTTAGCTATTATATTTTTAATGTTAGAGAAAACTATAGCGCAACCTTAATCATAACTACTACTTGTGTATCACACACTATACAAATGCATCTAACTTTCCAATACAATATTACTTATATAATTTAGTTTCAAAATATTAACCTCAATATTTTTGTCCACGATTGTACCGAATTCAGAGTCTATGATTAGCAAAACATGCATACTGGCAAACAATACATCAAACATCGCTACAGAAAAAATAAGCGAAACAAAACAAAATCGCAATGCAAATAAAAACAAAACTACTAACACTGAACTGCGAGGTGGTGCCAATTGTGATGATGCTCATTGGCTACCCGTGGCGGACTCTGCCTCACAACGGCAAAAGCGCTTCTCAGCTTACTCTCTTTATTCTGAGCCCCTTTCATATCGCTGCCGGTGCATTTTGTATGAATGTTTACCGGACAGTCGGCCAGGCTTTTAGAATTCCCATTTCTTTCACTGTAATGTCCGCTATCTTTCGTGTTATACGCGTTATAGTGACGGTCAGATGATAAGTGTCCATTCATGTTCGCCGGATGGTACGGTCCTAGAGACACTGGACGGGATAAAGAAAACAGGGGTTAACACAAAGCGACGTAAACAAACAGATGCCGTGCGAAGAAAGCGTCGGGAACGTGAACTTAAATCTTGTTTGTATTGTATAACTGGAGATAAGTTGGTAAGAAAATTTAAAATATAAAAAGCTAGATGCACGTGTAGTATTTATTTCGAGGACTTAGTACTTTTGTTTTCAGTCAGTTTAATCATTATTAATTTCTTTCTAATAAAAAAATATTGATCCTACTAAGACTTAATCAGACAAGACATAAATAGGTACTTAAAAATCTAGCGTGGGGATCGAACCCTTTTCAAAAGATAAGCAATAACAAAATTATAATTTTTTAGATAAATATTTTGTTCGTGCCCGTATCTTCAGTCTAGTCAACGTAGTTTTCGTAACCAAATCAATAGAAAATTTTTAAAATACAAATATGTTTTCTCACATAAAAAGTGCACGGCAGTGCCTCCCGCCAAGTTTTAAAAATGTAACGAAGGAAGAAAAGTTTAAAAATAAATATTTCACTCACGAGACGTGGTATTGAAGAGTGAGGTCGGCGGAGCAGGATAGTGTTGTGGATGCGGGTAGGCTGCGGGCGCGGCATGCGGCGTCGACGCGGCAGAACAATACCGCGGCGATACCGAGCCGCCACTGCGCGCGTACTCCTCTAAAAGAAAAAGCCTGGGATCAACACATAATACTGTTAATGTTTGACTACACCTGGAAAAGCACTTGAAGTAAGAGTATTTTATATTTTAGTATGATTACGCCATTAGAGCGTTTTTAATGACATGCGGATATGCTTAAGATTGAGCCGCATGCGTTAGCAGCGGATGCGCATAAGACGTATCATATCGCCTACGCATATCATATAATATAAGGTGGCAAATCCGTATAACACTAAAAACGCTCTTAGATTTCAATGATATTCACAAAGACAAAATTAACCTTTGAGGTCGCATGAGGTCCTGGGGGCCTACTCCGAAGCGTAAATCCAAAATATCGGCCGAATGTTCGGAAGTTCTATTACACCTCAATCTATTTCGTTCGGTCGGTTCGGATCTGACCGAACTTCATTTCGACGTTTGTTCAACGAACTTCATTTGGACGTTTGGTCGGATCCGAAACGATCGAGCGAAATAGAAAAAAGTGTAGTAGAAAACGTCCGAACATTCGGCCGATATTTCGGATTTACGCTTCGGAGTAGACCCCCTGGGTTCGATTCAAGTCGGGCAAAGTGTTATTGGGTTTTTCCATCTGGAATTTCTCAGTGGCAGCCCGGAGTCTGGATTTATGCCCGGTTAATAGCAATAGGCCCCTACTACATAGGACCTCGGCCCCTACTACATGGGTCTTAAACATAACTGGCGAAATGTGGGTGTGCTATAGGTACACCTCTGCCTAACCGTTTGTGGAATACAGGCGTGATGTTATGTGAAATTAACCGTTGTGAGCTCTAAAAACCCCATTACAATGAAGGAATCAGAGGAAAGCAATGCCTTTAAATGTACAAATCACACACATAGTAAGTTTTTTAATCAAAAACCCACCTTCAGTCCACTGCGAGGCCGCAGTATCCTGCACGCTGACAGCCAGTTGTCCTGTGTACGAGTTGAAAGGCATGCTGGCGGGCGGTGACCTCGGCGCGCCCAGTCCTAGTTGGTTGTTGCGAGGCATCGAGTATAGTGCTTCCGCCAAGTCCGCCGCTCGTTTTAGGATTATTTCCTGGGAGATTAAATTAATATTTTTTAAGCTCAATTTTATAGACAGAAGAAGAAGAGAAAATGCACTTATTTTGAAACTTGTTGAAGTGTTTATTGCACGGAAATTGAATACTGATGATAATAATCAAATTAAAGGACAATAGAAAGAAAGTGAAAAGAAGTTAGATAGGAATGCAGTATGAAGTTAAATTTAATATAAATTTAATTCACATACCAGAACCTCCCGCACGAGTTCGTCTTCGTGGATTTCGTACTTTAGTACCCCGCTAGGAGTACATTTTCAAAAAACCCTGATATACGTTATTTTTTATTTTCAGTCTTAAGTATAAATACTGAGTTTCGAATTAATCGGACTACGCGTTAAAATTCTTCCATACAAACTTTGACACCTCCAAAACTCCTTTTAAGGGATAGTTTAGAAAGACAAAAAATTACATCCTTCATAATTTACTTAGGTAAGTATTCGTGCCAAGTTTCAAGTTTATTACCTCAAGGAATAAGATTTTACATAAAAACAAAATCCTCCCTTTTCACCCCTTTAAAGGTCGAACTTACAAAAATCCTTCCGTAACGGATGCTTACAATATAAAAGGCATCCCAAAATTTCAAGTGTGTAGCCTCAGCGGTTTAGGCACTGCGTTGATGAATCAGCCGGGACTAGTAACTATATATCTATATAATATAGATATCTTTTTAGGGCTCAAAAAATATTCGTCTTTCGAATGCATTACATTTAATAAAAAAATCCCACATTACACTTCTACTAAATTTTCTTAAGTACTACCTACACACAAGGGATAAAAACACATTGCGACGAAATAAAACATACCTTCGGTAACTTTTCCGGGTCCCCGGGATGTCTTGGTATAAGTTTCTGTAGTCTCTGGAAGCCGTAATCTATCGTTGGCTCATTCAACGCTGCTATGCGAACAAGAAAAAAACAATATCTATCATTAGTTGGCCCACTAACAAATGAAAGCCTAATTGATGGATTGTATAAGATTTTCCGATGTCCCCCTAATTACTGATTATTTTTGGGGAAAAAATTTGGAACGTAAATAATGAGACCTTTTATTTGATTTGGTTTTATGCGTAGAAGAAGCTAGTTAATTAGGAACTTAAATACTTTTGCCAATTTGTAAAAACCAAACAAATAAAACTGAAAATTCTAAAGCGCAAGCAACACTGTGGCCCTGTTTCTGAATTGTGAGTTTGATGTTAAGTAATTAAAGTAATGCTAGAGTTTGACAAGTTTTCAACTTCGAATTCTCAAATCAAAAACGGGTTGTGTGCTTTATGAATATAGTTGGATCAAAAAAAGAGCCTCACATACTCTTTTTTAACTGACTTCCAAAAAGGGGACGGTTATAAGTTCGACTATATGTATGTTTTATACAATTTATGTTCGCCGATTTCTTCGTCAATTGTGAACCGATTTTGAAAATTATTTTTTGTTTGAAAGGGTATGCTCTCGAGGTGGTCCCATTGTCATCAAGTCAGAACCTGATGAGGAGATCCCATGGAATTCGAGGGAAAAACTCAAATTTTGTAGGCACGCCTATTGCGATTCTTGATCGGACTATATTCGTAGCAGCTACAGAACGCTACGTGCTACAATATTACGTAGCACGTATTCGTAGCTTTCTGTGGTTTCTGTCTAAAAGAAAACACTGTTCTGCCAAAACCAGAATAATAATAAAAAAATAAACGGGAGTAAATTGTTTCATATCCAAGACAGTATACTCACAAACATAAACGAATCTTCCTGGCGCGCCCTTACAGAACTGCTTGCTCTTGTACGATAGCGTAACCTCCACGACACCCGGTATGTGTCGCGGCGGGGTCTGCACTCTTATCGCGTGCGATGTTATTAACTGATAACAGAGAATATTGTATTAACGCTTTGTTCGTAGTGTCATAAATTAAGTGAAGATTAATTGCTGGTCTGAAGAGAATGATTAAAGAACTTGCCTGGGCCCACATGCATGCTGACTGCTGAAGGATATAAATATGGCCAGAAATGGTGACTTTTTATACCCGCCAGGCGACTATTTTTTTCTAATATCAATACCCTTCGGTAGGATAAAGGTCTCTTCTGTTATTGAGAAGATATTTTAAAATAAAGATAAAAACAATTTAACAGTACAGTAAAGTTAAATGACATATTTTTTCAGTAAAATACAACTATTTAAGTCATAACTTTTACGAGATTAATAAACAAACTATTTAGACCAGCGTGTAATCAAACATTTAAAGGATTTTGAGGTACAATCAGGGAAATTCATTGCCAAGCAAATTGACACCGTATGTTAATTTGCCGTGTTATAGCCATTTCATACGATTGTCAAAGAATGACGCTTGTAATTTGAATATACTTACAACTTAAGGTGGCAGTCAATTTTACCTCAAAAAATTTCAATACACAACAACAACTTGTTATAAAACTCACCTCACTCCAAACCAACATGGTTCCGAACACAACTTGTAGTCCGTCGAAGAAGTTGTCCCCTACTATGATCACTGTCGACCCTCCCGAAGTCCAGCCTTCGCTCGGTGATATCGCCTTGATGCATGGTGTGGCTACTGGCAGAGGAGGATATAAACCTGCTGTCAAAAATGCCATTTCAGTAATTCTGAAGAAGTTAAGTCTAACTTACAAACAATTGCCAGTGTCATATTTCGAAAAATTTGGCCGTGATTTGTAGAGAAAATTACGGGATTAGGTACTTATGTGTGAAACATTGTCTCCAAAATTAATCGGAAACAAGCTGCGGCAATAATACGTCCTTCTTGGAATCCACAAATACTTTCGCAAGTCACGACACCAAGGCTTAAAATAGTTCCCCAACTTTCATATAAATAGCATTCAGGGTCGTAAATGGCATCTCCTAAGAAGCCGCAAAAGTAAGGGCTCAATGGTACAACAACTTAAAAGTTGAACGCCACACCACTAAAACTCGCTCCGTCCTACTTGAACGTACACTTTAGACTGTTCTAGAAAAAGGACAATTGTACACCGTAAAAGTCACCGTGTAAGTGTCACTGATACAGGGCATAAAGAGATCGGTAAGGATAATTGAAAATGAATTTTAACGGTGAGTAATAAAGTTGGTTATAGAATACAGTTTCACGGTCGTTATGACGTTGTCAGGTGCCGTGAGTGCAAGGTTTAGGGGGGACACGCGCTGAACAAGGGGGAAACTGAAATCTTGCGAACAACGTTGTAATAAAGACGGGAGAAAGTGAATTTAAGGGGACGAAAGGCGATTACTTCGGTGGTTCTTTTTTAATTTCTCTAATATTATATTCTCCCCATTTAAGATGTTTTAATATTCCGTGAAAAGGTCGCTCGGATGACGGATTTAATATTTCAGATAAAATCAATCTCATCAGTGTTCGTTTGGAGCTCAACCAATTATAAAAGATTTGTTGAAAGAGAACAGAATTATTCTTTAAATAGACTTTCAACTATCATAATATGAGACACAATTATTTTTTTATTGTTACCGATCATTAAAAGAAACAATAACACAGGAAGTCGGAATGTTTTCACGACGCTTACAAATACTTGTGCAAATTTTCTCATTCGCACCGCGTCATCCCTTCGAGTCGGTTTCGCGCCGTCTAGCCACCTTAGAAACTTTGACACTCTCTTAGTGTGGAATAGGCTCATTTTGTTTTTGTTCAGTTACATTAAACCTGTGCCTTTTAACTTGTAAAAACATAGTAAACTTTTAATGGATAAAAAATTGTGAATATTTTATTTTCTATATCTTATTTGTATCGTAAATGTTTTTCGATAGCTAGCAGATCGCCACCTAGCTAACACTTATTATTAAACTACTACTTTACTTACTTTTTGTTTAATACATAATTAAAAGTTTAATCCCCAAAAATAACTGCAGTTTAACACCTAAGGGCGAAATTACACATACCTGTAGCTGGTACAAAACTATGCAAGTAGCTGGCATGCCATTGTGACATTGATCAATTAGAAGTTGTTATGGCATACGGCATGCCAGCTACTTGCATAGTTTTGTACCAGCTACAGGCATGTGTATTTTCGCCGTAACTCTAGCAAAATACTTACATTTTATATAACTTTAGTAGATATAACTTAGGTTTTTTCAAGGTTTGTTTCCTGTAAACTCTGTCTCTTTTCACACAATGAAGGGAAAGCAGAATTAAAATAGCACAAAAATGATTTCAAACGCATGTTCCAAGTTTGTTCCGAGCATAATTCCTCACTAAATTATCCGCATTCGCTTCATGCTCGCTTCAACGCCCCCACCCCTGATACCCCTGGAACACTCAGCTGAAGTTCTTTGCGAAATGTCTACAGTGATTCCTTGAATACAAACGACATCTTAAAACGCTGTATTATGAGTTTTGCACATTGATCGTCAATTGACTGCTGGATTTCACACATATTTACGGTAGGTGTTAAAAAAGATTATGCTTTTACAAGCTGTAGAAATGTTAGACATATCTTTAAGTCAGGCAATTTTTCGTTTGCATTCAAATAATATTTCAAAAAAAAGAACATGACGTATGGAATGAATAGAACTTGGCTCATTAGCCCGCGTTTCGATACACCTGTACAACATATCCCGGAATTAAAACACCACCAAACACCCCAATTGGTATATTATATTGTAACCATACTACATACACTGAATTTATACTTTTTGTGTGTAAAACATTGTTTATTTAATAAATTAGTTATACTGGTTGTGAGAGAAAATTGTGGTCACGTTACAAATCTACGCACGCACACAGTCACACGTTTAGGGGTCTAGCGTAATAGCTACTTCGTCCATTTTGGTTTGTTTTGACCGTACAGCGGTAGTGTGACGTAATTTACGTAGTTTGAATAATCTTTGGGATTAAAATTATCTATGTTAAAAATGCCACAAATCAATTCAGTAAACGATTCTGAACAAACTACTTTCATAAAGTGCTTTAATTCAGTTACACATTGTTTAGAAGTTGTGAAATGATCTTGTCGTGTAAAGCTTGTATCATACACGACGTTGTTTCAGACATGTCTAGTTACCTATTTTGTTTACCCTTTTGATAAGTTTTATATACAACTAGTCCTAACAACTTGTTGTAGGTGTAAATGATAAATGGAAACAAAACAACAACAACATGTAGAATAAATGTTGAATATTTTGGTGTAAACTCGGGGTAACAGCAACACCTCCAGAAATAAACATTCCACAGTTATCTATGGTCATTCATACTCAAACTCATAAGGAATGCTTTATAAGTGAGACACTGTATGTGTTTCAAAATTAATTAAATAATATTGTGAAAAAGATGGTATAATATACCAAAACCGTAAAAAAATGGGTGATAATAAAACAGGCATAATTCCGAGCAAAATGTACACAAAAAATATCTTATATACAAATTTATCAAAATGCAGATTTCAATATCACCCACGAAAAAAATAAAAAATCATAAAGAAATAAACAAAAACGTACAAGTATTGTCTGTGGCGCCATCTGTACCTTCGCTAGGGTCTAGCCGCTTAGCCCTCCGGCCATGCTTGCTGTTGTTGTGGACAAACATATTGTCGGATATCGCTAGGAGAGGACCGTCGACCATCACTTGAGTTGAGATTACCACCTAGAACAAAATGGAGATGTTAGTGAACTGTGTTTAGCTGTCGAAATGTAACGCCAACTTGTAAGTTTAATAAGACGCTTCCATCATAACTGATGAAATGTGGGTATAGTATAAAAATACCTCTGCTTAACCCTTCGGGAAATACAGGTGTTATTTTGTTGTTTTGATTGCAGCGTAAAACTTTAATGATGACGCTACTGTGGCGCTGAAAGAAACTATTTCAATAGAGGCCTTCCTTGCTATTAAAGAAACAAGTAAACCTGAATTCGACTTTTACTAAGCACATCTGGTTACTGCGTTATCACTTTATTTAATTGTCAGTATTATTGTGCCAAAATCTCTACACATCTATTAATAGAAAAAACAAAACCAAAAATACAGTCACCAAAATAAAACGCATGAAGACATACAACGCGTCTACGTTTCACACATCAAAACAAACGCCGCATTCCGACACACACCAGTGCGAAGGGAGCAAAAGGGAGAGTCCCTTGGGAGGTGGAGCCAATGTCTCTGGAGCGACGAAATGGACGAAACTCTTCCAATAGTATGCAAGGAAGTGCATTGTGTGCATGTATGTGTATCATTGTGTATGTGTGACGTGGGTGGTCGATTGATAGACGGCCATTCAATCGATACGTTTTTTTTTTCCGCCGAGTGTACTTTGGGGTGTAGCTTAAAAATTCTGTTGGGTAAACAAGGTATGGCTACCTGCGTGACATTGTATGCAAACGTGTTATGTTAGGTAGCGTTGTAAATAAAAGGTTTAATTGGAGTACAAATACGGAGCATTTTTATACAAGGTTTTAAAAGTTAAGACTTTTTACCAGAATTAATTATAAATTATTTATTCTTCGAATATTACGACTAATATTAGTGCTATTCAATTTACTATCCATCATCAAGCAGATACTGCTTAACATCAAAATCTAAAAATAGACGATGAAAACACATACTGAAACATAACTTTAGAACTCAGTTCTAAAACAGCACCAAGTTTGACACCTAAATCACCTGGAATACAATATTCACGTCGATAAAGCGACTGCATTATTTCGATTCCGACACCCACCTATAAATATGTACCTAGTTATATATTATACCCATATATTCTTACCCTTGAAACGGTGGGGAACGACCACTGAATTATTCAATGACACACAGAAAGCCCAAATATAGACATTACTGTACATACGCACACATTGACAGAAATTGTCAAGTATTTCAATTGCATATAGAAATGAGCAATATGTGTAGAACGGTAAGTTCTATATTTGTTTAAAGTTGCTAAGAGGGCACGTAAGACAAATATGTCTTAGACCAACTGTAGAAGCAAATTTGTACTCATAAGTAGACTGTGTGAATGCACCTTTTGGGTAGTTATGTTAGGGATGCTTCTAATTAGTTATATTATGAGCTACGAGATTTTGTGGGGAAGTTTTAAGTGTGAATAACGACTTTGTAGTTTGAGTTGGTTTAGCGTTAGAACGTACGTCAATGTTAGTTGAAATAATGAGAGATTTTTTTTGTAGAAAACTATAAATTTAGTCCTTATGTTACCCGTTTCGATGTGTTAGTTTGCATGACTTTATTAACCAACCTAATTGTCCCAATCAATCACAAAAAATAAGTCGTTAGTTTACAATTTAAAACCAGCGCAGATAAATTTTGCTCCTACCATCCTTATTTCTTATGTTTGTATTTATTTTACGTTTAACTTCTAATTAATTACACTTGCATTTAACAAAATAAAACAACATAACCAATTAAAAAATACAATAAAAGGGCAAGCTGAGATCGGTAGAAAGTAAATAAATAAACTCGTATAAATAAATTTAATTTCATTCCTCCCCTAAATTGGAGGCGCTTCAAATATTCAAGAGTCGTGAACGCAACCCTTCCTTCAGTTAAGGGCAATACAGACAGTTGTGTGGTGCAAGGGAAGAGAACTATGACAAAGTGCAAGTAAATCAATGTTTTGTTTGTATTGTTCCACTTGCAACTTAAAAAAATAGATAAATGTGATCGGTTTTTTTAACCCCGTATAATTTCCGGATAAATTAAGTTTCATTATTTAATTTCCAGTAGATAACATTGTAACAGTGAAACTTAGTCCGTCGATTTTACATAGTCGAACTATTTTCCACATTTTGACCAGAATAGGATTCGAAAGTTTCACTAACAATTGTAGTTCAATTAAGCTGGCCCATACGTGTTACAGGACTAAATGATCTCAATGCAACTTAACTACCTACTTAAAAATCTTTCGCCAGCATAACTGTTTTGATGATTTTCAGCTTATGACTTGAAGCTTACAGTCAGAGTAATATACGTAAAGACAGACTCGTGTAGAGATCGCGGCAATTTTTCGCCACGTCTGGTAAACATACCACCATTCAGTTGTCGACAGCACGACTAATTACTAGGTGCTCTATGGCCGATTCTTTCAGTTTGACATATATTGTCTATGGTTTTGGGCGCTTCTAGAAATAGGCTACATTATGTCGTAACTTTAAACACAACTTAAAACTATCTGGCTTCCAACACAGAGAGTTATTACATTCACTCAAAAGACTAAAGTAAAAATTATTAATTGTTTCGAATTGACTAAATCGTTTGACAAGTTCAGTATGGTATATTATGTATGGAACATTATCTACCTACATTGATTTTCTTGATAGGTAAGTGGCTTCATCTAGCTTGCCTGTTAAATAACATCATATTAAGAGATTTAATTAATTTAATACATACCTGAAACCTTCTCATATCTCTAGGGTTCCCGGCATTCTTCAAACAATTCTGGTTGCATTTCAGGAAGAACTTCAAGAAAAATCTGCAACAAAACAAAAATTTTAACACTGTGAACATGGAAACTGTTTTGTAAATATTTTTTTTTTATATTAAAAACTGTCACAAGCTTATACTGGAACCGTAAAATATCGACGGGCGTGTGAACAGATAATATGCTGCAAATGAAGCGGACGCATAAATCAAACGTCGACAACATATGAATTATAGACACAACAGTAGTGTTTCCTATTAAAATTGTTGCAGAGATTTTAATACAATTTACAGTAACACGTGTAAATAACTCGACAGTCAAAGGTCACGTGAAATAGATATTACACTTAGTTTGAAAGAACTCTGTCGAAAATGTTAGGAGGAATTTGGAAAATAAGATCAGTGAAACGAAAATGCGCGGGAATACTAATCTAAATTAGCATAACATGTAGCTTAACATCGGTAGTATACGAATGACTTCCGAGAACTTCGGCTGTCTCAAGTTCACCTACAACTTCACCAGCTGTTTCCACTTCGCTACAACGCAGTAATTTGTATCGTGTTCACAAATTTGTATCTTCCGCTCTTCCGTTCAAACTATAGTTTTTGCTTCATTGATAGCCAATGTGTGAACTTTACGGCTCTTTTCTTTTTTGCGCCATAAACGAAAAGTCGTGTGACGATTTAAAAAAATATCAAACGGACGTAAAAGGAAACAAAACGTATGGACAAAGTGCAGACAGCAACTAAAATCCGACTTCATTTCTGGAAATAAAAGAATATACGACCCACGTTGTTTTATTGGCTGTCAAAACGAAACCTCGAAACAGAATCAAACAATTTCCAACGGAAAGTCTATCGGGCCAACTATCGGCATATCGGATTACACACAATAGTCGGACTTTGCCATTTTATTCTGAGTTCTTTGTTGGTACAGTGTGGCCTTTATTTCGTAGTCGTAAGGTCCATGAGAAGTGTTTGTATAAGTTGGTTGGTGCGTAATGTTGAGCGTACGATCAGGCGGGCGATCACGATGAATGCTTTACCAGAAATATTTTACATAGCCTGAGGCACCGGCGATGCCGCCACGCCGAATATTGCTGTGCCAACACATGTGGATTTAGTAGAGTTGTTAGACACCCCTAAATGTACGTTATAAATTATTCCCGTTCATGAATGGTAAGGTTGTGTTTGACTTGCGATACGATTTTTTAATAATCGCTGAGAATTATGATGTAATTTGATTAGGTACAATAGGTACTCGGAAGTCAGGTATATTTCAATACTATTATTCTTTCCTTGGTAATATTCAATACTTACTGTTTTTAGGAAAACACGTCCTAGTATCGTAACCAGACCAAGCTATCGAAACTTATGACGTCTTCCAACAGATTTAACTTTATGATGTTTCAATTTCAGTGACATTACCTACCTATGTTGGAAATTAAATTGGAACTGAAACTACTATGTTACTATTTTTTGACAACTTAACAGTCTGACCTTCTTTGGGTTCCTCGTTCAACCGAGCTTTCACAAGCTAATAAACACCAATGAGCATTTTCTAAACTTTCTTTTTTGTGACTTTAGCAGGCGTAACAGCAGCTCCATACAAATTGTAAAAACGTATCCAGATAGGAACGGCGTTGGTACCGCGCGAACGTATTTGTGGTGCCCGCGGCGCCACACATCTGTTCCCGCATTATTTATGTTAAACACCTTATGTCACAATATTGCGAGTTACGACTTTACGAGTTTACGCCACTGTCAAACGACTTGGCGTGAATGGGGATTTTATTTTAAGAAGTACAAAAGTAAGCCTAGGTTCATACGGGCGTATTTTTATCGCGGCGATTTTTTTTCGCGTACTGGAATCTCAACGCTCTGCTTAGCGCCGAGAATTGAAAATCCAACAGTGTGTTTTCGTGACGCGCTGGGTTGCGCTCTTGACCGATACTTAAACACATGATTGTACTCATGATAACAAACAACTTTTACTATGGGACCAAACCTGAAATCGTGAAAAAAAAAATCAGCTGGTCCCTAAATTTATGCTCGCATAATTCGTCAAAATGTAGGGACCAGCTGATTATTTTTTTTTCACGATTTCAGGTTTGGTCCCATAGTAAAAGTTGTTTGTTGTCATGAGTACAATCATGTGTTTAAGTTCATATACCGATGTGTTTAAGTATCGGTCACTAATTACCAGTCACCCTATATAAGTAAAGTTAAAAATCCAGTGCGCGACAAAAAATCGCCCGTGCGAACCTAGGACAAGTGGTAGGCCTTTTTAGGTTTGTCGCAGATGGTGAAAGAGTTTAGTGTGCAGACAGCTTTCTTTGATGTTAGCTACCTTATACACTTTTATACATGAGATACGGTCAGGCGAGCGACGAGAGACCTTCTGAAATGCCCTTAATTTTATGTTGAACTTCAGTCTGGTTCGTTTTAAGCCTATGCTTGAGCATACAGCATATTTTATATAAAACTATTCTTTTGACAAACTATGAAACTTTTTGACGCTGCTGGGTACTGTTTAATAGATGATCAATGCATTATATTTTACATTGTTTTATTAAAAACATTCGTCATCATCTATATCTCATGTATTTCTTCTGCCAGCTTATAATTCTAGCAAGCATTACTTATATCAAAAATTCAAGTAAACACCCATGGTTTTTCCCCTGCCCCCAATAAGACGTATCGTAAAAGTCCTCCCCTGGTCATCGAAAGCTCGAAGCATTAATATCATTGTAAGGGCCACCTGACAGTAGCGTTATCCTACGGTATCGCTCTCGCGGTGACCGCTAAGCCGAAAAATTATTACCTTTAGGTAAATAGAATGAATGGGTTTACTGATGATAGATTTTGCGGACTTCTAGAGGGTGAATAAAACCACAATTATTTTTGAAGCAACTTATTTATATTTCATAAAAAATCATGTAATGTCTGATTTTGACTCAAAAATGGATCACAAGAAACACTTTTGACATAAAATTATTGAAGTTAGAAATAATAAGACGTACAAAGAGAATATAATATGTTTAAGAGATTAATTAGGTAAGATTTAACTTGGCACAAACTGCTAACGATCGCTTCAGCCGTGAAACCTCAGTGAAAATACCCGCACTTAACTTATAAATGTCTTGTAATGTTTTGTAGTAAGTATACAAGAACTTGAAAATAATAGTAGATTGATAGGTACCTACCTATCAAATAAATATGAGTTAGTGACAGTAATGGCCGAACCCAATAACCTATTTTCAGTAAAAGACAGATCGCTATTGATGGTAGACAGTATAATTCTATCTGTCCTTATGTCAGGCCGGTAAGATTCCATAATCTCTTACCTATAGATTATTAGAGCGCTAAAACCATAGATAGATGGGTTTTTCTAACTCCAGTATGCCAAAGCTGGTGATAACCAGTTACCAGAGTTAGAAACTTACTTAGGGCCAATAACCTATCTATCGATAGGTTATTGGGTTGTCCCGTAAGTAAGCGACGATCGTTGACCTATGGCTCCTACTTTGAACGGATAAGAACAATATTCTGAAACTTGAAATATATAACATATTTACATAAATTTCAAGATTTAAAATATTGTTCTTATCCGTTTTTTCTCTACCTACAAAGATCCGAAATCCGAGTTTTATTAACTTTATAAGTAGAGTCCGCATTTTTTATTCGACTGTAATTAATGGTAATCCGCACTGTTTTATAAACTTCAATGATAAAAATATCACACACTTAATATTTTTCTTTGATAGGCTCCAGTCGTTTATGTACACAAACACATACACCCGACACCTACTTAGATCTCTCACTATTCGATGGAAAAAATCTAGTACGGCATTAAGTCGCGGGAAAGAGCCGAGGCAGTAGGTTGCCCTCTTTCAAGTCAAGTCGGAACACTTGAATACCCCCTCCCCACACCACCGACAAGGCATAGACTATGTATATTTGCATCGGATATTTCTTGGGCAAATATTTGAAAAAAGAACCTAGCACAGTACCTATATAATATCTTGATGCGTAGAACTTTAGATGTTGGTTTACCAATTATGCGTCGATTTTTTTTTTATTTTGGTTAGGGATGAAAGTTTTCAGCACTTTATGTTTGGGTTTGTAAAGTTTTGAAAAGGTATTAGAGTAGTGCGATGTTAACCTTGACGAACTATGCCCAGCATTATTAAACTTTATGATTTGTTTTTTGGTCTCCCTATTATAATAAAGGAAAAAATCTACCCATTCGCATAAATACTTACTCATCTAACCCACACCCAAATATCATAACGTACACAAACTAACATAACCCGAAACACACTCAACACAACGCCAAAGAAAAATTCGCTAAACCGCATTCGAAAATCGAACTACGCAGATCCGACAACAAGCGGTCTCTTATAACTTTTCCCTTTTAACCTTTCGTCCCCCTCCCTTGGCCCCGCGGGCCGCGGCCCGTCGCCAGCTCCCTCGGGAGGCGGTCCCCAGGGCCGGCATTGACTCCCCTGGTGGGCCCCTCCCCTGCCACCACTCAATACCGACACGCCAAGCGGACGCCAAAGATTAAGCAGGTGGAAGTGGTGTTTGTTGTGTCAAATGTACATTTGTGGGTGAAATTGTAGTGAGTTTTGTAGTAATTTTCGAGTGTTGTAAAGTTTGTACTTATTTAAAAATGAAGCAACTTTTCTAGAGGATAATTAGACGAAAATAACTTCAATGCATCGATCAACATCTGAATGTCACCAACTAGCCTACACTTATATCAGAGTTTATCCTATCAATGTAAACACTTTATTTACCTACACCACATACAACAAAAAAGACAAACATATTTAAACCTAGTGTACAATGGGCGGTCTTATCGCACGAGGCGATCTTTAAGGCGCTACACGAACAGTAAGTATGCACAATATTTATATTGCGCAATATGATTGAATCAGTCCTTGCACTCAGCCGATCATTATTTCACGCAATAACATTACAATATTTTCGCGTGACCAAGACTTGCGCAATACTTATACTTCACGATTAAATAAAAATATGGTGCAATAAAAAATATACTCGCTCAAATTTGTTCAATTATTACGCAACCTTTACTATTAACCCTAAATTGTTAAAACATTGCGCAATTCATGATATTGTGTAATATATATATTTGATTGTTTAGAAACTTTGGATTGACTGAAAGAAAGGAGGCATTATTATTATCATTCTCTTGAGAATTCCGGCCGTCATTATGACTGACAGTTCTTGCTAAGCCACAGCTTCTGGCAAACAGAATTTGGAGCGCAAGTTGACCTTGGCAGAAAACTTTAACTTTTCGAAGACACTGAAACAGGTTGTCGTATCTGCACCCATCTAAATAACATCGTCGAGTTAATCTTTGCGTAACATGCGACGGGCCCGTAACAGGCCCAGTTTTCGACTTGTTTTTCCGCGTGCTTCCATAGCAGGCGTTAATATTTCAGTGTGTACCAAATTCAAGGGTTAACTGTTCCCCGTCTACGTTGACGGTGTAAATAGACCGAACAATTGAACGATTTCTATTGTGATTAAATAGGACTGGGTTGGTACATGATTTGTGTATGTTTTGGTATTTCGCATGTGCAGTGTTGTTTACGTAGGGCGTCGAAAATGCTGAACGGTCATAAGCGCCAAACGGTGACATTTAGTCATAACATTTTTAAAACTACTGCAATAACCCGATGTAAAGGTATATCACCGGAGTTATACACAGATATTGTGGCTAGCAATCTTCGAGCAATAAAAGAAAATTCCGTTTTGATATGAATAATACTTACCTATTGGACCTTGGCACTATTGGCTCTTGGCCATATTAGCCCCTGGCTCTATATTTATTTAACTATTTAATTATAATACATCGGTTACACTGCTAAATATCTAGTAGACATTAAAAATATTTTGATAGGTCATTATTTATTATCCTAAACTAGTAGACATTAAATGATATACGATTGTAATGCAAGCAAAATACCCGCAATAAACTACGTTCTTTCTCTATAAAATTGCACTTTAACTGCCAAACGAATATTTTTTTATGTCCCAATTTTTATTTTCCTCCCAATCTCTGACATTGTATTACAAAGAATAACTGCACTCATCGATTTTCATCCATTCGTTTCATCCATTCAGTCGTTCGGGACTTTCACTTCCTACAATGCTTTCTGTACATATCTATATACATATGGAAGGCTGTAAATATAAAGCACTGTAGTAGTTTTTCCAATGTGTCGAGTGAGGAGGGTATCGCGGGCGACGCAGCATCCCGGCGTCGTCATGGCAACGCGATAAAACCTCGCCTTTTCATAGCCCTCCGTAACAGTAAACGTTAGTTTCAGAGAATTTTGCTTCGACGGAAATTGTATGGTTTTTATGTTGAACGCATATTGAGGAAAGAGACTGGTTGAAAAATCATGGTTGCATTTGTTTTTGGTAAAGTGATTTTTGGGCACATGTAAGTTTGTAAACTAGAAGGTTTTATTTAGGGTATTATATCAAATGGGACAAATAAGAGCCGCGCAACTGTATTCCGAACTTTTACGAGAGTCAATCAAAAGATTTCTATGACAAAACTTTTAGACTTCAAATTAAGTGCTTGAAAAGCAAGTAAGCACCGGTGTAGTGCCATGGCTTATTTGACAAATATGACGTTGCATGTGGATGAAAAACAAAAATTAAACACTGTAATAAAATAACTTGGTTGGAACCAAAGTGTGTTCTGAAAGTCAGTAATTATTTCCATAACTATTTTCCTACAACCAAATTAAGTAAATATTCTTCTGCAATTCTTGCATATACTGTAGTTCTCTTTCAAATCTAAAAGCGCTTGCTCTCGGAGTCGAGTAGTTTCCAATTGACAATGTACCTACTGGTAGACGAGGCAATCGCTCGCGGCTTGTAAGCGCCTTTGCCCCCTCCCGTCTGCCAGAATTCTGCTAAAATACTTGTTGTAGCTGCTCAGATGTATCTTGTTAACTTTGATTATAATAATATGTATTTATGTATTGTTAGGTCATGTAGAAAATAGAAAGTAATGGGAATCTGGAACTTACATATACTATGTAGAGAGATGTACAAAGGACTTTTCTAAATTGTCTATGTAGTGTGTGAACTGTGAACGTCTAAGAAGCTACAAATATATATTTTTTTTTGTAGTAGAAATATAATAAGCCAAAAGATCTGGCGCCTTTTGATGCTATTGCAGACAAAACATTGCATATCCACAATAATTATTTGCGGCACATATGTGTTTTCATTCTTATAGATGATCTACCTACCCTAACTAATATTGACATCACTGAAAGTGAAGGAAATATATGTTTAATGGGCATGATCCCACACATTTTGTCTACACTAATTAATATGTAAGAACGCGTCAAGGTTACCGTCTATACATTCATCTACCTCCGACTAAGCGTCATAGCCTCCCTTTAATATTCATAAGCCCTAACTAGTCCGAATGGCCTCACACTTGAAACATACACACTCGTACCTACCTACGTGGCTACATTGGTCTTTCGTGCACAATCAACATACAAAGACATGGGCCAACATTACGGGGCATCACTTCATTGTGGGCACCGGTCTAATTGTAACTACACTCTGGGGCACTATCAGCCGCTCAGCGATCCGCCGGGTAGGCGTGGGCCACTAATCTTCGACCCCTACATACCAATACGCTTCACCAATCCTCTAAAAGAATACAGAACTTGTTTCCATGAAATAAAGTCGAAATTCGGTTGTAGAAAAAAGGTCGTATCTGCAAACGTAGCGAGGGTTAACGCACACTATCAACTCATTAAATTGCATCGCCTTTTTAATGAGTCTGAAAGTGAACAAAGGATATTGAGCGCGATTACATTAAGTACCTAGTTGTAGTGTTAGAGAGGTATGATAGTGTTTTGTAGACTATTTTCACGATGTTTCCCGGTTACTGTTTTGTTGTTAAATGAAAAACTTTGAACGTTGTGAGGTTGTAAGTGGCGGAATTTCGACGAAATGGCTTTTTCATGCCAATAATCGTGTTATATTTGCTTGCAGTACAGACTATTATGCTCCTGTATTGTTTTGCTACACAATTTATTTATACCTATAAATTGTACAAGAGTCGAATCGAGACGGAATCACAGTCAAGTTTGTGTACGACAGGCTTTCACAAGTCGTAAACAATGATGACCTGCACCCTAATTGTGTAACACACTATCAATCCCAATTTGAATGATTTTGAACCAAATTGCTAATCCATTGCTTCATATGTTCGAAAAATTTGTCTGCTCAACAACGTAAATAACGCAATGAATGTTGTTGAAGCAATTGACCCTCTAATTTAGCTTACTGCACATACTGTTCCTTCGCATCACACTAATAGCCGTACATTTTTTTTTTTCTGAATAAAAATGAATAAGATGGCCGGTCAACGGTAGGCTGAAGCAAGAAATTCACCATTTAACCATATTAATCATCCTTCACCCAATAATTTCACCCCCACTGACCCTTCGCCCACAAAATGGTAACCTCATCACAGATAGTTTCTACTACTTACTTATGTATATGTAAATACATGAAACATTATTACATGCCGCCCTCATATTTACCCGGTGAATATGCTATAAAGTGATATCATGTGATCGTTTTCGGCCGGGTAATAGTTATAAATTACCCGGGTAGTTTATAAAAGCCGGTTAACCCGAGGTAAGCGGACAAGGAGTATAATTTATTATTGGGAAATTCGCGGGCGCGTATTTTCATACACTATGCGGATCATGCTGTACGTAATTAAAGTGGCTTTATTAACCTCCTTACTAATAAACGTAATATATCAGGTGAATTGAAACACACCGATTTCTCTCTTTCAGTCGTCAGTAATTTGACTTTCGTGAGAAGAAGACAAAGCGTTGTGTAACTATACAGACGCTATACAAAGTTTATTAGTAAGGAGGTTAGAGTGTAAGGTTTTGGTCTTACGCTAACTAAGTGAACATTCTAGAACGGTAGGTACCAAATACCTAGTTATTATTTATTTATTTAATATATTAAAAACATTGATTACCATCGTACGTTTGTACGTCGTTAATTATCATCTTGGTGTGGTTTAAATGACAAGATAACAAACTCACGCCTTCTTCCCATGGGGGTAGGCAGAAACTATAGAACGCCACCTGCTACGATCCTTACATACTCCTTTTGCCACGTTTACATTCATACATCTGGTCATACACGCACGCCGGTTGCGATTTTTTTATTTAATCACCTCTAAATTATCAATCGAAACATTTAGATTGACTGAATTAATTTTAGATTCCTATTCCATGAAAATAATTCATCACGTTGACTACGGTTGATGGTCGTCAGAAGCCCGAAAGTCTGATAACCAGTCTTACCAAGGGGTATCGTATTACCCAGTAACGGGATTGTGGAGGTCAGATAGGCAGTCGTGTCATGTAAAATAATGGGAAAAGGCTAGGCAACCGACTACAGTTGATATCATCAAACCAATGTAAGCTTGATTACGTCAACTCTAGGTCGCATACCATCATCATTCATCATCATCATTCTCCTGGCCATATCACAAGTAATTTGGGGTCGACGCATCATGTCTTTTTCTTCCATACTTCTCTATTAGCCGTCATCTCGGTAGTCTCTGATCCACATCCATACAAAAAACTTTTGCCTTCGCAATCGCATACCATAATTATCTACCTTTACAACTAAAAGAAAGTACGCAACGTCCATGCATCCTCATCCTCACACATAACAAGTAAGTCATCTAAACTAGTAGATAATATTGAGGCACGGATAGATTTTTGGCAGTCGAATGAGAAATATTCGCGGCTGCAGTGCCGCACTGTATCATATCCGCAAGAGGGACCCACTGAGTTATTGTACCGGCCGTACACTCGCGCGCTAAAGGGTTAATGGCACATAAGATTTTGTGTTGAACGTTTTTATAATGATTGATCAATATTTAATTTTATAATCTTATTTCTTACGTGCTGTGTTAAAATAACAGTAAGTCATTAGTAACAACTCGACCAAACCTACTATAAAGTAGGAATGGTCGAATTGTTACTTTAAAGACTTGATGAGCAACGGCATAAAATTTTGTAACATTGATTTTACAATTCGCATACCTAATCAGCCTATAACGTTCCCACTGCAGGGACAGACCTCCTCTCTCTGAGAGGGAGCGGGCTGTAATCCACCACGCAGGGCCAGTGCGGGTTGGTAGATGTCACATGTTTTTAAATGTTGGTTCTAGGACATACCGGTTCCCTCACGATGTTTTCTTTCACCGCTTTGAGAGTAGTGGTGATGAAATAATTTACACAAAGTAAAGCGCCTGTCTGGGTTCGAACCTACGACCTTCGACGCGTTAGTCGCGGCCGTTACCACTAAGCCACGCACTGCTCTCAACGCAATTCGCAAATGTGACAAACCTTAATCAAACCAAAAGAATGATTACAGATGAATGAAAAGCTTTGAAAATCTAAATAACTTTCATCCTCAACAATTTTTCAGCATTTTATGACATTAGATAGGTACCAATTAACTTTAGACGCTCTGTTTTAATATTATTTAAACACATCTAATACTATTTCACTAAAAAAGAAATATTAAAGAAATATTTCTGGTAATAATGAAATTAACTATTTACTGACAGTTAATTAAATAGGTAATAGAGAATATAGAGACAGAAATTGCCAATCCATTTAATAAAACTAACAAGAAACTGTCATCAATCAAAACTGCGTCAAAGCGTTATGAGAGCGACTGTACCAGATGCTTTACATTCACGGGCCCTACAGGGTATTTATCACCAGAAACTTTTAAGGTAAACATATTTACGTCCCTTTGGTAGAAATATCTGATAAACTGCGATGGCCACGAATAAAGAAAATTTTGTACATCGGAAAATAAGTTAATATAATTTTTTTTTTGGTTTCATTACACTACTATTAAAATAAAAATTAAGGCCCATCATGACTTATCGATCTTCCATATTAAAAACTAGCTACATAATTATTTTAATATAAAAAATATAAGCCCACGTTGTCTTTGGCCGTTTGATTTTTATCGATTTTGTTTTTTTGTGTCATTGTTAAATGTATTACAAAATCTTGTTTTCTATTGTCAATTTTCCAAGCAGCCAGACCCAACTATCTTAACAATAACCGGAACAAAATGTTGTATCAAAACAACGCGAAAGGTATCTACAGAAAACCAGAACATAAACGTTATATCGCCGATCCTACCAAACTGCTCTATCAAAATATAACGACTACGATAAAAACGATGGAAAAGAAACCAAACGTTTCCGACGAATTTCCAAAGATCGTACAATAACGGTGTTCACATCTCTTTCTTACATAAGTGTAAAGTATATGTCTATCTTTTTTTAGCGGGACTTTTCCGTTTTATAGGCAAGTCGATAATATTTTGGACCGCTCCGCGAGATATGAGTGTTAAATATTTTATGATGTCCAGTGCGGACTTCAGAGTTTGAAACCGGCACGATCTTGTAAAGCCTTGTACGTTGTACAACGATACGCCGTCTGCAATTTTACTACACCACTTATCATAATGCGAACATCTATCAAGTTTAACCACAAATTCCGTTATACAGCTTATTTTGTCTTCAGCGAATAGGCAACAAAGTTCGTCCAATACAAGCAATGTTATTGCCTATACTTATTAGCAGTAGAGATTCAATTGTTTTCTAATTTGAATAAAGACGTAATAAAAACCCAAAAACAACTGCCTTCTATCAGCCATTAAATCTATTCATTCGATCTACTTAATTACAACTCAGTTTTTTGTCACGTTTGTCTCTTACAAACTGTCTTGGCGTAATGTCATTAATCTTAGGAGGCTGGCAGCGCAGCAAACGACCTCCCGTTAAGACCCTCCATGGGTTGGGTGCCCCGTAATATGCTTGTACAGCCAGATCACGGAATAACTAAACACCAAAACCGTACAAGCCAAACACAACCTTCCACTAATTGCTATTAGTATCATTAACGCTTGTACAATCCGCCGCCCCTTCCAACATTTGGCCGCGATGCCAAATAGAAAATAAGAAAATAAAGGAATCCAAGCGCGAGAAAAAAGGTAGTACGTAAGATGTATTTTTTCGCAGAGAAGCGTGTCGGTAGCATTGTTAAATATATCGTCCAATCAGTATCTCGGAACGAGGAGGAATTAGCGTTTCGAAGTGAACGACGGAGCGACGAATCCTGGTCTACCCTTTTATGCGGCGCAGCGTAATAAAAAAAAAAGAAATCTTATTTGAATTTGGAAGACGAATTAAAAAGAAAATGAATTTCTGCACTAATTTAAACAGAGAGAGTTTCTAGACGATTTTCGGGGATCGGTCCAGCTTAATTAATGCATTAGAGTTGAAAGTCCCGACGACTCTTCATTTATGCCGGCAAACCATCCATTTTACTTTGTGTTTAACGTTTCATATCCGTAATAAGATTAAATTATAAACTTTTTATAAGTTGGAAAAGGTTTCTTCTATAAGAAATTATATTTCAAGTTATACCTATTATTAAGTAGACTACACGAACACTGTAGGTGTCAGTTCTAAGAGCATTTTATATGTCCCCAAAAACTAATCAGAGATAAGAGGACAACCTCCCCACATTGATCCTAAGCCATCAGAAAGGTTACGAAGGCACTTCATCTTCATTCGAGAATCCCTTTAAGGAATCGTATCAGTTGTAATGAAAGCTAATTCTTTCATTAACTCTCCGTGACAACGGGAAAAAATGTAAGACAAACGAAAACAAATGTAGAAGAACTTTGGATAAGTAAATGTTTATATCTTTAGAATGTTTTTTCGATTCAAAAAAGGTTTTAAGACACTTCTCAAATGATATGGACCACTTTGACAGATTATTAAATAAGATAACTTTTGATATCTGCTTCTTAATCTAATCTATAGTATTTTTAACTCACGAAGCGACATTTTACTTACAGCGTTACTTATGGTAACCATGTATACGAACACGCTGTGAATGAGTGCGTGAAGAGCAGTAGCATCAACACATAACACACACACTTCCGACTTCGCCATTGGCTCGGACGGTACCGAGAGCTCCTGCACTTACACACACAATTACAGCGTGTTTGTACACTTGGTAAACACAAGTAAAGCGCGTCGATTCGTGAAATAAAAATACTGTACTTTTCTTCTTTATGGTCTAGAATCTAGATCTATCTATCTTAGAGAAAAAAGCCTAAAATCAATAACACTCAAAATGACATTTCGGGTTAAAAACAGCCTTGAGGTTGCGACAAGCTGATAATCTACTGTGATCTAGGTACAGTAGGCCGCACGTCAGTGGTAACACTTTGACCTTGACCTGGCCTAGTGTCGTATGGAGTTTTAATAGAATAAGAGGTCAGCTTATACTGCTTTTTGACCACTGACGCGGAGCCGTAAGCTCATCTTTGTCATTATTTTATTTAGTCTTCTTTCTGTGATTCTTGCACGTACATCGAACAACCCTGCATCGTAGGTACATTCCTACTGCAACATATCCGATTTATCAAATATATAAATCGTAACCCGATCTGACAAGGCGTTAATGGATAGCTCAATGCAATTTAATCTACCCCAGTTGGCGTATAACCGAATTTCTTCCTTATACCTACGCACATTTTAGCCGAGAAAAAAATGTTTAGGGTTCTCTATAAGGGATGTTGAGTTGGTTAGCATAGATTTTGGCTTTTTTATGGAGTCAGTGCGTGATTTTCTTATCATAACACATTTGGTAATAGTTTTATCGATTGTAAAAAACAGTGTGAGTACCAGTGCCTATTCCAAGCGAAATACAGATTATGCATCACGCTCAAACCCACGTGATCTTTATATTCGTCGCAATAAGGTTGCTGTTGGGTTGCTGCCATTTACAAGTCAGTCAAAATCAGAGTTACCTTTATTTTCGTTACGTCCAGGTTGATATTGGATTGCTGCAGTCAGAGGACTGTAAATTAAGTGTACTGGAGATAACTGTGAATTAAGTGTATAAGCAAAATATGTAATATCAATAGACAATTCCCATCATCCAGTTGTTTTTGGTGGAAACATAATCTCATCTTATAAATCCTCAATGTAATCATTAATTAGGAAATCATAAATTTCATTAAAACGAAACCAGTATCTACTTAACTATGTATTTTTTTTCCTTCATTACTTCTATAAAAGTCGATGAAAAAAAAAACAGCAAAATTAGATTCTAATCCAACTCGTATCATATCGCGCATCTAGTGTGCAAAAGATGTGTATCTAATATCAGCTGTGCGCCCCCCGACATGTGAAACTAGCAATATAAAGTGAAAATTGAATTTACAACTGACAATTGAAGAAGGCGCTTCCATCAAAGGCGACCCTTGCGACATGTTTGCCGAAATACATTTTAAAAGAGCTCTCTATTCCTATAAAGAAGAATTATTGCGTTATATCGAAAGTGTATGTAACTGTACTTTTACTTCGGAAATCAATATGACACGCAGTTTGTTTTTCAAACGTTATATTATTTATATTTTTGTTAAAATTAAAAACTACATCGACATGCTCCGTAATTTTTGTTTCATAAAGCTACTGGCATAATACACGGTTCAACCGGTAATATTCAAAGTGAATCAATTTTGTTCAACCGTATATTCAAAGCCGAATATTCAAAATCGCAGAAAGGAAAGGTGTGGGCGATATTTAATGATACCTTTAATAACATAATCTAATTTGGTTGATTCATCTAAATTGGAAAGCATTACTGAACCATTATTTAGTTAAAACGTTGACTCTATTATTATAAAGTATTCGTATCCACAAAATCCTTCTACTCATTCTTCAATTAAATCAATAAATTCCCAATAAACACACAATGTACCATCACAATACAAGCAAACAAACACACAAGCAAACCACGCTAATGCAATTTACAAAGCAGCCAATCACGAGAGTCAGCCACATTGTTGTACATTCGCCGTCAAAGAGCCAAAGGAAGCTCAGTGTTCCTTAATAATTAATTGGCGCTTAAACGCGCTGACGTCTTGGAGGCTCTCGGAACCCCTAAGGGGGGCACTAACAGCTCCTATGCATATGCTTGCTATCCGTAAGTGGAGATGGGTTTGCTCATGTTTTGAATTTGTAAATTGTTATACGGAATGAGATTTCTGTTGATAGGTGAGAAGAAAGTTGGGTTTCTATTATGTCTCGAAAATTGTTTTTACTGTAGAATAGATGTAACGAAATTTCAAGTGTTGGTCTAATTTTTTAAACTAGAATTTAAAAGCATGCACATTTATAATCCAACTCCGTTTTAATAAAATGTCAATTGAAAAATGTTCCAAATGGTTCGGAACCAAAACTTCTCCCTCAAATCTGTAAAATCCTAATGACAAAACTCACTATCATCAAGCTAATGGACATAAAACTGTGGTTACGCTGTAACAGGGTCGATTCGGGCCGCAATTAACTAAACATAAAATTGAAAAAGATTGAAGATACTATCAATCAAGTAAAAGGGCATGATTACATACAAATCTAGATAAACAAATGAATGGGCTACTCGTATAAATTGAATATAAGTGATGTTTTGCTTTTTGTGGTTTTTGTGGCAGAAGATTAAATTTTAAACGGTCTATTGACAACGATTACAAATGCTAAAGTATTATACTAAAATTTCAAAGGTTTATCTGAAAGTGTATTGAGAATATGAATAAATGCTAGGTTTCAATCATAACTACCTTGCACTAATCTACAACAAGCTGTTGAATAAAACAGAAGAGTAATCTTGTAAGCTGAATGGTTACCAAATCATGAAATAATGTTGAAGTTATACTGGATATCTCAAAACATAATAGCTGATATTAACTTTAGGTATGATGACAGTAACTTAAAACAATGCCACATCCGAACAGCGAGTGACTTACTACATCAGAGACAGAATAAAAGTAACAATTTGTTTGCTATCTGACCCCAGCTCACGCGATGTCATCATAAAAGCAACAATTAACTTTAGTTTGTTTTACTACCAAGTACTGGGTGTGTTTGTCTTCAAAGGAGATGTCACGCGTGAATTTGTATTTAAATTTAATGATGCTTTTACATTACCGGTTTTATTACCAACACTAATGAACGAATAGAAATAAAACCAAATTTCTAGCGTAAACTCACAGAAAAATGTACTCTTCTCAAAATATAAATTACGAAAGAACGTCTATTATTAGGTAGGCCCAATATTATTTAAGCCTCGCCAATATGGCAGTATTACAGTTGAAATTCTCAACGAGTGGTAGGAAAGAGGGCGGATGATAAAACCCCGTCACTAATTAAATGGGCTCGAGACGTCCTATTCTTAATAGATTTGTCGCTAATTTGAAATAATTCTGTCGAGCTCAACATTATATAAACCATCGAATAAAATTTAATTAGAAATCATATTTGGAAGAATTAAATATTCTCGTTTCGAAGAAAATTATAATTCAAGTCGAAATTATGTTAAACATACATAATATATGTTTATTACATACATTATGTGGTTGTTTTATAAAGGCAGAGGTGGGTGTAGGTTTGGTAGTAAAATAGCTCCATAGATTAGATCCTACATCGGGATCGGACTAGTTGCAATTCATCATTATTATTCCAGACAATTTATCAAGCGGTTGGCTCGCCGCGCCCGACCGGATCGCACATTCTAACGAGATGGTGAATTTTCACCGAATAATTTGCGAACCGACGAATCACGTATTGGAATCGGGTATGAGGTTGGAATTGAGATAGAAGAGCCGAACATTGTGGAATAAAAGTAGCTTCCAGTAAAAGATTTGCGTTGAAAGATAATAGGAATGATCATAATTAATGAGCGATGAAAATAAATTCTACCTAATTTTGTGTAAGTAGAATTTATAAACTACTGCCAAATTAGGTTCGCATGACTTTTCCCGTCGTCACTGGAGCGCCTACAGTCAGAGGGTCGATGCGATTACGGGAGCTTATTACTGCGACTTTATCATATTTCAATTTACGATCACCACCCAGCCTTATCGAGTAGAAAATCGGAGGGCAACCAATACGCAGATATAAATCAGAAATGAGACGTCTCATTACCGAAATAATATGATTTATTGATTTTGGAGTATATTTCACTAATACAGAATTATTCGTTTACCTTGTTTCCTTATAGAAGAAACAGAATCAGTATCAATGTAAATTATTCAAAGTTTAATACGCAGGATAACATTCATAAGCTAAGAAAGTTAGCCGCTAATATTACATAGGAATTTTAAGCTGAACAGTAGCATTAGATAAGTCGGCGGGCAAGAAAATGCTTGGTCGGAGGGAATAAGAAAACGGTCCTAGTTGTTAAGTCTTGCACAGTTTCTGTCGCTATCTCGTGGATAAGAAGCCTAATCACCAGTCGTCGTGTCTGTATCGGGCCGAGCGAAGCGCGCGAGTATTCCCCAGGGTACTCTTTTGGGACCAGTTTTCTTTTTTGGTTTACATTACACTGTAAGTGTGCCGAATTCTTTTGTTGCCGCCTCCGCTTTTTGTACAGATTTGTGTGATTTGTATTGTGTTTACTTGTATAAGTATCGTTTTAACGGAATAAGTAGCGTAATTTGACGTGAAATGTATAAAGCAACAGTGTGGATAAGCTTATCCCTAGGTTCAGAATGGAGACTATCTACTTTTAGGAAACTGGTACTTATATTTATACACTTAAAATAAACTTCTGGTAAGTTTTGCAGAATCTATAGAACAAAACCAGCCACACATAATAAAAAGCACAGTTAAATAAATTCCCCTTTCTCTACGAGCAGAAGAAAGTGCAAAGCTATTAATAAAGGGACTTATGAAGTTATGGAAACTTTCTCAGTGTAACTGCAAACCGAGCCGTTCCGAAGTCGTGCACCAATAAACTTGTAGTTGGTAACTATTTGTAATATAAATTTATAGTTTCACGTTAACACTGGTTTTCCGTTTTCTGCACCCAATAATTCCGTACTTTTTAAAAGACACCAAAAGCAATATACGAAAATAGTTGGCTAGGCTGTTAATAAAAATAAAGAAAGGTCCAATAAAGGTAGTCTTGAAAGATATCTAGATCAAAATCAAAACAAAAAAAATAATAGAGATATCAGATGGAAAAGGAATTTATTTGGCGAGAAGAAAGAGGCGGGCGCGCGGCGCCGCGGCGTGTCTAATGAGATAATATAATAGCCGTGATTCCCTCACACCGGCGTTTACAGACCGAAAATCACTGGGAAGCTGCAGCCGATAGAAACCCGCCTTTTGGTAACGCAATTTTAATTTGGAATTAGAATTTTGCGTTTGGAACTGCGGTGTTTGTGAAAGTTTGTCAACAGCAAATGGAGAATTTAGTAGCATTTTCTGGCGTTTTCTTCATAATATGTATGATATTATATTCAGATGTTTATATACATATATATAAATACAAACAAAATGAGGGCCGAATAGCTACAAGTTCATAAAGAGATCACAAACCATGAACCGGTCATTATTGAAGTAGCCTAAAGAATTGCCGATGACAAACCAGCTAGAAAAGACATTATCATCTTCAGGATCTATGCCCAGGTTAGTGTTAGTGTGTTTCAACCAGTTTTACGAGCCATTAAATCGCTTTATTTCCGAGTTATTTCTGTCTTCCTCCAAGTACATTTATACCCAAAATATGTCTCTATCAAACCGGCAGCACAAGAGGGTCATATCGAATTGGGAATCGATTTTGTCGCACCCGAAATAGGGTGTAAAGATCCCATTGTAATATAGATGTTGGCCATATGTCGAAAGAGACCGGACTTTTGCCCCTTTACTACATTTGTCATTTAAAAAAGATGCTTGATTGTATTGATTGTCAGCCGTTCAAATAATTAAAACACAGGTCTGATTGGATTTTATGAAGGCTTGATAGGTTTTCAGAACCATATTCACTGTCAGTAAAAACATATCAGGATCGAGAATATGATCACTAACTTGCACCCCTGAAAATTTCGTATTTTAAATAAAAAGGCTGTCTACAAGGCCCTTAGTACTTTATGAGTAAACTTGCATTTTATAAAATCCTGAATTAGCTTTTATTTCATCATCAAAATTCAATGACAATTAGATATAGTAACTATTCTAATCGATAGCCAACGCTCTCACGCTCCTACTCAATTAATGACACCCCCAATTGAAAAACCAACTTTTAAAACGTCGCTTAATCCTTTAATAGCTATTCCAGTCACAATATGTTTTACACAACAATCTAGTTTCACGATTAAGCCCCTCATACATGGTTCGCCTTTAAACTCAAGTACGACAAAACATCTTAATCATTACGGTTCATAAAATTCTTAAGTGATTGCGTAGGGGACCGTTTGCGTGGGCATGAATTGATTTGGTAAAGTCCATCTTCTAAAGTACCTGCCCAGTAAACGGTAGTAGAGTACTTATTGGAACAATATTGAGGGGTGTTTTTAAACGATTTTAAGTGTAGTTGATTGTATTTTAATTCATTTGTTTTTTTTTTATGAATATGACTGTTTTGGTGAATAAAAGGATTGAAAAGCTAATTATTTTAACAGATAGCAGGAAACAGAGATAGCAGAATTTATTTTCTTTCATCATTAGCTAAGTTTTTAACATAAAGTTTACGATACAAAGTTTTGAAAAAAAAACCTTTAAACATTTAATCATGAGACTACTTACCTGCTTCGTTATTTTTCAAAATAAGTTTATCTATTCGATGTAGGTAGATAATTCCCCAGAACCCAAGAAGTCGACCCAAAAATATTTTTCTCCACAAAAATTACAAAAAAAAATTGCTTAAAAGTAAAAAAATATATATCGAAAAAATGTCCATAGCTTACAACAGTATCGCATAAGTTAATAGTAGAGCCGGCCGGGCACGCGGGCAGAGATAATGAAATTGTGTACAGAAGCGCAACGAGCCGCGAGCGTGTCTCGGCCAAAAATCCACTTAACAAATTGCTGCTGATTCGTAGGGTTCTGGATTGTTGCCTGCTTTTACCGTTACGTCAATTATTCGCCGTGTTATCGATACAGGAACGGTTTAGAGTGTTGTTTCGAGTTTTGTTTCCGATTGTGTAGGGAAAGTGAAATGGGAAAACGTTTGGTATGACTGATAGAATATTTAGTATCGATTTTATGGATATCTAGGTTTTCCTTAATTTACTGCTTTTCATAGAATTTTCCCAATTAAATGCCTTCCTCCTTTCCTTCGTTTTAGGTAAAGATTGACTTTGCAACAGTGTATTATTAATTAACAATGTCGGTAACCTCGTTTACGAGTAATTGACGTAAGTTAGATGCAAACTACGAAAAACTAATCCATCAATGAAAAAGTACACTAATATAAATTACACTAAACGTCTACAAAAAGTATGCTACTCATAAACTAACTTTTATGATAAAACGTCCATTTGCTAAGTAAAAAGACTATAATGATGACGCATGCATGAAATAATTAAACCATTGGAGAACGTATCATTTCGCTGGCAGCGACAGTGCAAAAAAGTGAAACAGAAAAAAAACAAATTGCAAAAAACACGACTGTAATGAATTCGGTGTTGGGCGTTTCGCACGCAATTGCACAATTTCAATTATCGCATTAGTTCGCGAGTGTACCGTGGGCGAGGCACTGTAGTACATGAATGGCTGATGGATATTGCTGCGTGTACTACTGACTTGTGACAGTGATAGTACTTGATGCTTGACGTTAACTCGTGTAAATTGTATGTAGTTTTAAGTGCACTACACTGTTTTCAAAAAGAAAATTTTGAAACTGAGGCTTGCATTTTTGACTAGGTGTTGTATTTAGTGTTCTATGAAATAAAGCAAAGTGTGAGAGTCATGCTGATCAAAAGCTTTGTTAAGTCCAAAAACAATTTCCCGCTCCACCAATCATAAATGACAATAAATATTCATAGAAAAAATCCTTTTATCTGAAAAATTCCCGTCTAATAATGAACATCACAAACCCGAGTTTAATTTAGATACATCAAACGCTCAAAAAATCACAAGTTTTATTGGTGGTGAGGGAGAATTTCCACGATCAACTTCATGCGCCGAAAACCAAAGGAAAGTTGGCACAAAGGCAACGGTTGATTTTTTTTGTTTCCAAGGTAGAAAAAAATTTGAATCGAGCGAATTACAAAACCGACGCGCAACGTTTGGCTGTCTAGGGTTGGCAAAGAGATATTAGTATAGACCGCATTTTTACTACTATCAATAGATATGTACGTAAAAAGAGGTAGATAATAAAGACACATACTTAGTGTAATTTTATTTGCTGTATAAAAGACAGTATAAATTGGCGTTTATTATAATTTTATAGGTATTAAGTACCTATAACTAGCATTGAGTAAATTTTTGGAAATCAATAATATGTTAGGCTCAAAAACCACTCGGTAAAAAATAGGGTTCATATGCCTGGCACTTACAAAAGGATAAAATAATAAAATTAAAAAAAAATGTATTTTTACTACCCTCTTATAAAATAATCTTGAAACAGGTAGAACATATCGACAACCCTAAATTTCAAATATCGAACGACGTACCGAACGCGAGATCTCTATTGAATTCCCGAAAAAGGCCGGAAAAAAATAGAACGCCCCGCGACCCCTCGTATCAATAGTGGTCGTAGCTCTATTGAAATTTTCGGATATTTGTCAGCCTGATTAGCTGCCGCTCCTCCCGACACTGTTCTACATCAGAAGGCTGAATGGCTCAGCGTGAGACCGATGTGAGCGCAATTTTGTGCAGGCTTTTGTTTTTATCGAGTTGTTTGTGGCCCTGATTGATGGCTGCCGAAATTTTGTGGGTCTACCTCTACCTTTAGTTTATAGATTGCCAAAAATGGTTCGAGTAAAATTAGAATTTTATTTAATTGGCCGTATTGCTGTATGATTAGGGTGATTACTCTCACACAATAGATTGCATTTTTGGGTGCACCAACGAATTCATTAAAAATATATATATATATATAAATTTTATTCCACATTGTATTCATTAGATCACATTTCTATTTCGAGCACACTTCATTCTGCCTAGCAAAACTTTATCAACCACATTTCACATGCCAGCGAAATTGCAAAACAAAATCCACACATCAACAGGGCCGCCCAAAGAACTTTCAATAAAATTTTCCCGAACAAAAACTCTGCAATAGATATCTGGCAGCAACGATCGCAATGAAAATACAATGCAAACTGAGAGCCTCAAAAGTTTCTGTATCGTGAAAATGCATTTGCCTCGGGAAACTTTCGAGATTGCCGTCATTGCAGGCTTGATTAATCGCCGCGAATTGTGGAATACGAAATTTTTAACAAATGCTATTCTATTGTTTTTGAGTTCGGGATTCGTTGTTGTTTTAGTTTCGAGTTTTTGTTGATTAATTGAGTACCCTGTGATTAGAATGTTTGTGAGGTTCGTAATGTGACATTAGAGCTGTCAAGGAGATTTTGGATTTGTAATTTGGGAAATAACTTTGAAATTAGATATTTGTACCATAAAATGACTAATTAATATCAGTTTAAAGGAGTATAATTGTAAAGTTGTTATAAGTATTTATAAGTTATTATTCACTCACCGGTCGATGATAACTGGATCTGAGGGCGTTTCGTTTCTGTTACCACAACTCTTCTTATCACAACACCGACTGTAAACAAATAATAATATCAGAAGAAGAATTTATGATTATTTTCAACTGCACTACAAATAATATTTTCACAAAGAAATAGATACCTACATCCAAAATGTATCTTTAATAAGCATAATATTTTGGTATGACAAAAAAAAACATCAGAAAGTACAATAAATTCTCAATATCGGGACACATTAGGGCGATCCCCTCTACCTTTAGCAGAGCACTCTTAAAGGGATACCTATTCGTTTTGGGGATGGAAATCAATATATTACTAGTACACGTACCGAAGGGTTTAGAGGTGCATCATGTCGCTCATAACACGGCGATTTTTAATGGTAAGAATATTTTGGTAAAATATATATTTAAAAATCAGGTAGGTATGCCTAATTTTATTTTGTTCTAGCTTATGTATCACAAAAAGTTTCACAAAGCTTCACACTAATAAACATTATGTAACTAAGGCATGAATTTATTTAAAGCAAACAATCATTAACGTTTCTTTGGAATATATCTTAGAGCAATTTCTAGAGAAAATAACATACTCGTAGGAATGGTAATTTCTAAGGATACGCTCCAAAACACAAACTTCGTTCCTAACTTCGTACTTAAATCTTCGTGATAAAATGTTAGTATGTATATTAAATTAGTATACATATAGTCACAGCAGATTCATCATTCTAGTTTAAAAACCGTTATCAAACGCCGTATCCACGCTAAACAAACAATACGCTGCACGCGCCCTTCCGAGGGCTCCTTGACGCAAAGGGCAAAGACATTGAAAGGACAGACTCCCTAGAGACTCCTCCCCTGAAGACGAGCAACAGGGACAGACATACCCAGCGAAACGAGACAACAACACACAGTCTAAGGTGGAATAAAATTTTAATTGCTCACACTGACGCGGTAGCGTATAGCCACACACCCATACATTGATATAATGGCGAGACACAGTACGTTTACGAGCGGAAAAACCACCCCAAACAAATGGTTAAATTAATAAGAACGCTCATTTCTTTGTTCGCCGAGCCGTAATTAGGAAGTTACAAGAAGCGTCTGTGTGTAACTATTGTTGCTTGTTTACACTTGTAATGCTTGCACACTGTTTTATTTCGATTAGTCCAATTATTTTATTGTACTTACTCAATTAAAACTGAGTTTTAATAAACGTTTATTTGAAGTATTTCAATGTAAAACATTATAGAAGAAGATGTAAAAGTATTCTTCAGGATTGTCCGTAACGTTATAAGAATAAACCCGCCTTTTTAAGGCACGTCAACCACACATTATGAGCAATTGTAAAAGTATTGACACCAGTCGTATCATGAATGGCCACAAAAGCCTGCCGTTTGGAGAAACATGACCGTGCAATAATATTTTGGGAGTCAATATTTATGACAAATGACTATCGCTACCATTTTCTACGAAATAGAAGTGTGTGTAACTTTTTTGTGATTATGTCATTTCAAATATGGAATTCGAATGTGGCTCTATGGTGTCGGCCATTTTAGATGACAGTTATAAAGGTTTTGTAATAAGGCTTAATACTCCGTACTTTTTAGAGGCAAATTAAAACTCATTTGTAATGGTTCTCATTTTTGCAGTGGCTACCAAAATAAAATGAATAGGTACCTGCACATAACTTCGTGTGTTAGTAACACCCTGCACATTTCTGGATTCTTGTCTTGACCTTCATAGACGATAGGCTGAAACAAAGACAAATATTAATATTCCTATTTTCTTCTTACGTACCCTACAACTGTACATTAATTAAAGTAAGTACCAATTTAATGTAGTTATAAGTAGTTTGAATTACTTATGAGTCAGAAATTCTCACTGAACTAAATTATAAATTAGGGACACAAGATAATAAATGATATAATTTAATTAAAAATCGTGGAACAGATAAGATAAAATGGGCCGTCTTCATCAAGCTATTACTTTTGCTAATTCATGCACCCTCGCGTGCATAATTATTGCATTTTATTATCTAAACCAAAAACTTATTTGCATAATTCCCGCATTGAATTCACGAAACTGATAACGTTTTAAAAATCGATGGAAACGCCTACTTTATTACTCATATTATAAAAAGATAGCAGAAGAAAGAAAACTACATAGAAATAAATAAAGTTTCAACTTACAGAACATAACATAACATCACGCCTGTAATCTCCAAAGGGTCAGGCAGAGATGTACTTACCTATAGTACTCCCACATTATGCCAGTTATGTTTAAATAACATGTGACAGGGGGCGAGACTACCAACCGGGCACAAATCCAGACTCCGGGCTGCTACTGAGTAATTCTAGATGGAAAAACCCAATATCACTTTGCCCGACCCGGGAATCGAACTCAGGACCTCATGCTCAACTCAGCAGCGCTTGCAACCACTAGACCAACGAGGCAGTCAAGTTTCAACTTCTCTTTCTATAATATTCTTTTCATCACACTTGCTCGTAAGGTGGCTCTTATTAAACCGCTTTTAGGTATTAAACACACGTGCTTTTTTCTTTATATTACCGCACTAGTGCGGTAATGTGCGCCACAGATTTACGGAGATGTGCGCTTTTTTAATCTCATCAAAAAGACTATGCCTTTTTATGCCTACCGTATACACAAATAAAATATGATAAATTAACTTAATATTACATCAAATTATATTTAAAAAAAAAACATTTTTCGTGTTCTACATCCAAATAACATACAAAATATTCAGTTTTTATGCTTTTATAACCTATTAGACTGTTCGACGGTTTCGTGCCTTTGCCTCTCTTTCAAATTGCGAAGACATCGCGAGAAAAGGAATTCATGGTCCATATTTTATAAATTTTTTACATAGGTAATTAGTTTATGAAACTTTATTTATGTTTTGCCTCGCAAGTGTGTTGAATAATGTCGTATGAAACGCGTGTGCATTGATCGTTACATACTTGGCTCCCTTATCGCACTCGCCTGCGGCTCGTGCGAATAATACCGCCTCGAGTATAATGACCAACATAGACCACTTGTATCATAATGATTGATGAAAGTATTTTAAGCCAAAAACTACAGCAGTAAAAGATTTTCTGGTCTTAATTATTTTCACCTGTTAACCTTCAAGCCTAACACGTGTATAGCGTGTTCACCTATTAATATCGAATTACTTGTAACCCCAAAGGGGCTTGTGGATAAGTAATAACACCCGCACGAATCGATCGCTACGCTTGCCGCGGTTGCTCCGTGGATGGGTGACCATCTTTACATACCAAGACCCCTCCTTGCCTCGGAAAGCACGTTAAACCGTTGGTCACGGCTGTCATTCGTGGATCTTTGACAGTCGTTACGGGACGTCAGAAGCTCGAAAGCCTGAAAACCAGTCTTACCAAGGAGTATCGTATTACCCAGTAACTGGGTTGTGGAGGTCAGATAGGCAGACGCTCCATGTAAAATACTGGTATTCAGCTGTATCCGGTATCACTGGAAGCCGACCTTAACATACTTGGGAAAAGGCTAGGCAGGTGATGATGATGTAACCCCAAAAGCCCTCTGTGGGTATAAAAATGTTGTTAATCTTTGTAATAAATTTATAATTTTCATGGGAATTGCATTTTCGATCAATTTGCACTTGACTTTTGTTTAGTACCTACCTACCTTCATTTTAATTAATTTGTGTATATCTGATGCCAATCATATCTTTTTAAACAATATCACAGATTATTTAAAAAGATATTGCCAAGTTTAAAAACATTTTTTTTTTGCTTAATATTCCTTTTGTGTCCTATTACAGAACATACACTTTTTCACAATTTCCCCATCTCATTCAATGTTCAAACAAAAAAGCCAAAAAAAACTCATTCCCTAAACATCACACATGTTTCTTTACAAAAATATCGCATACCTATTGTTTTAAAAAATATTGCCAATTTTAAAAACGATTTATTGTGCATACTAATCCTTAGTATAATCACAAAAAAAAAACTTTTGACATAATTTCCTCATTACCGTGTTCAAAACAAACATGAAAAAAAAACTGTGTTTCCATATAAATCACACATGTAGTATCTACAACAATTTGCGCAACTATTACTTACACATCCAACATTAGGCTGAGCTCCCTAAATCCGAAATAGTTTTTTTCATCCCTGACAAAATATTTAATTGAATATAAAACAGGGGTATTATCGTCTTTTGTACCATGGATTTATAAGGACTTTGCTTTGTATATTGTAATAGGTATCTAAGGGTCATACAAAAGTATTTAGGAACACCAAAATAGCTTTGGGGTCGTATTTTCTGCATTTGGCTTAAGTATAAGCACGTAAGGGGATGGAATCAGGTGTTGTTGTAAAGCAAATAGATTTTATATAACGTTGTTGTGCAGTTGATGTTATCAATAGTCGTAATGACTGGATGATACAAATAAATGCTTATAGAGGATTGAAAAAAAACATTTATTGAAAAAATTGTATGGTGTCCCTGTAAAAGTAATTGAATAGAGTCCCTCAGGGGTCTGTTCTCTCTGCAACTCTTTTGGTATTGTTGGGTACGCAGATGACAGTACAGTTTCAGAGAGATACTTGTCCACCGCAAAAACTAGCGGGGCCGAAGTTCGTTCCTTGAGAGACGCCATGGTAGAGCGGACAGGTTTGACCTTAAGCCTTGTCTCCCAATGGGATGATGATAATCTGGTCTCTTTTAACGCCACCAAAACACAGGCGTGTCTTTTTACCGCTAAAAGGACTCGTTTCGATTAAACTCCTACTTTTCGGGGTACATCTGTTCCTGTAACTGATTGGCTGGAGCTCCTAGACATGGAGTTGACATCATATCTCAACTTCGGTGCCATCATCGAGTACAAAGCCCAAACTGCAGCCAAGAAACTGGGCATCTTAAATAGGGTGAAGCGATACTTTACGCCTGGACAGCTTTTAACTCTTTACAAAGCGCAAGTCCGATCCTGCATGGAGTATTGCAGCCACCTTTGGGATGGCTCAGCTAAATACCAACTTGCCGCGCTTGACTCGGTGGAACGCAGAGCTAAGAGGCTCATTGGCGACGTAAGACTGGTGGATGCGAAGCTCATCGCCGCAAGGTTGCCTGCTTGTCGGTCTTCTACAGATTGTACTTCGGTGAGTGTGCTCGAGAACTCCACGACCTCATTCCGCCGGCCCCCTTCTGCTATCGGACATCTAGACGCACTGCAGGTTACCATTCTTACCTAGTTGCTATTCCACCAATTCGCACTAAGCGTTTCCAAATATCTTTTGTGATGCGCACGGCAAAGGAGTGGAACTCTCTGCCTGCGTCTGTTTCCGAACGCATACAACCCCGATCTCTTCAAAGTGAGAGTGAACATGCTTCTTCTGGGTAAGCTCGCTCCATCGTCGACTTTGTCTCTGTCATCTCTGACGTAGACTAGAGTCAAGAGCAAACCTATCTCAAAAAAAAAAAAATTGGCAGTAATAGATACAACAATATGAAGCAGTAGATACAGGGTGACATAGGAATACAGGGTGCAGGGCGCGCGTTTTGGGAGACTGTCTTATGTAATTTTTGACGTTCAAAAAATGCTGATTCTGAGCCTAGTTTGAATAATTGACTTTTGATTTTGATTTTGACAGGGGCATCGGCGCGCAAACTGTAACCATGAATTCAGCACATGATTCCCTCCATCATGATTACCTCCTAGCGTAGAAATTTTTCGTAGGGTATAAAATAAATCTGCTGTTTCATAGAAAAGTGCAATACTTACGCCTACGAACAGCAATTTATTTAACCTCTCAAACGTCGTAAGAACATAACAAAAACATAGTATGTATACTCTCGAAACGACAATAAATATAAACGTGAAAACCGTTGAGCGCTCACATGCAAACGGCGTCTAGTAGGCGGACGTTTGACGGGTTAATTACCAACGAAACATTTCTACGCTAGGGGGTTCAGAATCATGTGCTGAATCCGTAGTAACAAGTTGCGCGTCGATGTCCCTGCCACCCTGTATATGAAAATGTTCTGCTTCGTCTGTCTGTCAAAGTCTCTCTCTAAAGCTCAATGTGTCATATTCATGCCTGTCTTGTTGTTGTTTCTAACAAAAACAAAATGCCTAACGATGTTAAACATTACGCCCATGGATACAAACTGAAAAGGTCAAACCTTATCAGATACGTTACCAACTTACAAAAGTACAAACAGTTGTTACTCCCATTTCTTTGGTAAGAATAAAAACACTAGGAACAGATAGTGGTGTGAACTAACATTTTTCAAGTTCATTCGTTGAAATGAGACGATCCCCCAGGATGTCTGGGGTCGACGCCGTACTGGGCATAGTCCGTCGCATGGGATTCAATCTCTGGGGAATTAGTTGGGACATAAAAAAAATGGACACTTAGTTATGCTAGTGTGGCTTCATATTAGGCTAATTAAAGAGATGTGCGAAGTGTTCGTATTGAATTTACTTTTTGGGTTCGTGTTATTAATTTAATAGGTTTTAATTTCGATACATATTCTGTTCTCCAATAGACACGGTAAATGGTTTTTGGGCATATTTTCGTCATCGAAAAATACTTATTTCAGTAAACTTAGAAATTCGCTCTAAAACTAAGATATTTCACGTCGAAATTGGCTTACTCCACTATCTAAACTTAATGGAATATAACAGATTGAAACAAAGGAGGTAATCGTCCAAAATGTCACGTAACATTATCTTAATAAGTCCATACAAATCGAGTGGCACGCAAAAGAGTCGTTCACAAAAATGGCAATGAAAAGATGTTCGGGTAATAGTGAGTTGCGGTCGATTTAATTGTATTAAAACGTTAGGCTGTGGGCACACGGGCAATCAGCTAATGCCGTACGGTGCATGCGAACGGGACACGCAACTCTTGTTTTGGTAAGACACAAAAATAAGACTCAAACGTCCGTGTGCAAATTATGTCAAAGCACTCTATGAAATATGGCGCGCGGAGTTCTATATAATATACACAGGAGTTCTAGGAATCTGCGGACTAGAAAAACGTTATTAATTTTGCGCTTCGTTTGAATTTCTAATGGACATGGCCTACAATAAACTGCGAATAAGCTTTTTTTGTATCCAAAACTGTGAAGCCCATAAAACTAACAACTACCGGATTATTTGTGTTCCCATACTAAATCACTATCATATCAATATCTAAAACATCAATCTGCCGACCCTCTGTTTGGATATAGTCTTAAGATACTTGCTCATAGTTCGCCGAATGAGATTCGGCTAAATCCCATAGAACGTCCATGGCTTGAATGGAGAGGCGTGCGCTGCGCACGTGGCCTCATGATTATGTTTATTTAACGATGTTCAAACAACATATTAATTTGCTTTCCTTTTGTTGAGAAAATGACTTTCGGAAGCTGGCTTACGAAGAATTTAGGACCAGTTTTATTGGTATATGTCAAACGTATATGTCGAGTCAAGTCGGTATATGTCGAGCGATGATGTGGTAGACGATGGAGACACTTGTCTAGAAGTAATCTATTCACCCTCGACTTAAAGACCCCCAGGTAACAGCAAAGTATCTGGAAATACAGACTCCGACAGAGAATTCCATTCCTAAGTTGAACGCATAAGAGTGCCTAGGTTTACGTAAACTGAAGTTATTTATTCGATAATGCTAATTAATACGATATTTTACATTACAAAGAGATTACCTATAGATGCTTAGCTTTGTCAAATCAACAAAGTACTTAGAGTTTATCTGGGAATCTGATAAACTGGACATTAGAACTGTACACATATTTACATACTTTTTAATATACTACTGCCATTTAGAGAAAAAATACTGTAAAATCTAAGTACGTAAATAAATTATTGTACTGAAATGCACCAGCAGTAATAATAAAAATATCTACAGCAACTATTCTGGCAAGGCTGCCAGGCTTCTTTGCCTCGTGAGTAAATCATAGCGCTTGTTGTCTTTTATTACTACCGTTTTCAGAAGCAATTCTACATGAAGAATAATTTATAAACTGAAGGACTTTTCTTTTGTTAACTGTCTACTATGACATTGATTTGTAGTCAAGCTGAATAAATTTTATTACAACTGTTAAAAACGAAATTGACACTTAGTGGCAGTGGGTTTAGGCCTCATACTAAAGTCAGACCGAAACATCGAGACACACAATTTCCCGTATTCTCAAACGCAACCAATTTTTAAGTTGCTTTAAATCTCACACTGTATGTCATTGTAACATACAGTCAAGGAATGAAAATGTAAACCACCAAAATGTTAAATTTGACTTGCACCAATGTACGAATTGCCGACATTTTGAATGAAAATGACAGTTCGAAAAGGTGACATGCGCCTGCTCTGTGGATAAGAATTGTGTTTGAAAATTGCTTAACAATTTCACTTTTTGACCATAACTACATACTTAGGTATTGCAGAGACATCGACATAAAGACTTAAGTCTTGAAGTTAATTGGCTTTTGAGAATTCGAGAGTATATCTTTAAGGATAGCCCAAAGAAACGATGGACGGACTGTGTGAAAGATGATGTGACTAGAAAGGGGGTGACTGCCGAGATGAGGAAGAAAAAGATACATTGCGCCGACCCCAAATAAATTGGCATAAGGGTAAGATAATGATGATCTTTAATATTCTATTATAATTTATCCTATTATAATTTTATGTTAAGAGCATTTACCACGTACGGCATTTCATACAAACTTTCAAGTCCTTGTTTTTCGAAATGAATGAAACGATTTTAATGAAACTTCATACGCATAAGCAAGATACATAAGTCTAAAAAGTTAGTTAAGAACATTTTCGAAATGTCTTATTTAAAAAAAAGATAATTGGAGCTCTCTGTTTCTATGGAAAATTTAAAATCGGTCGAATTTAGCTGTAATACTATTTTTCGAAAATGTTTTTAACTAACTTTTTAGACCTATCCTGCTTAGGCGTATGAAGTTTCATTGAAATCAGTTCATTCATTTCGAAAAACAAGGAATTTAAAGTTTGTATGAAATGCCGTAGGTACGTCGTAAACGCTCTTAACTGTATCCTAAATAACAGCAAAACCAAACCCTATTTTACCCAACTTAAGTTACTGGCACATAAGATTGTTCAACTTAATTACTAAATCGACAACTTGTAGTTGAAATTTTCCTTAAAACTTCGCTACAAATAACGCAATAATATACCAACCAAATAAATTATATTCTATCACAACCACAAGCGCGATAGTGTTGTTTTATGAGCAAATAACAAATAAAAACTGTGCTGCTGTGGACTTGAGACGTACTTCTTGTACTCGGCGTACTTGGCGCACTTGCATCGCAGTGTCGCGTGATTTACATGAGCGACAATGCATGCAGACTGGGAAATTTTGCTGTGCTGGCAACAATTTTGTTTTGTGTTACTTACGAATATGTAGGGAGTAGATGTATAAGGGTTAACAGGTCACTTAATGATAAAATGGTATAAGGCGAAAGTAGAAAACGTCACGTACAAATTGTCGATTTCAGAAATTAAGCTGACATTAGTTTTTCAGTCAAGTAGGTACTTAAGTCCCTCCGTGATAAAATAATACCTATATGGCGAAAATGCTCATATTGTTTTTGGCTGCGATGTGAAAGTGCGCAAAAGTTCTAGCGTTAAGGGGGAAGCGCTAAGGTATCCCGCGAAATTCAAATTTTCTTACGATTTTTGCAATTTGCAGCTCAGTGTCTGGGTATACGTTGAATAAAGCATGATTCGCGACCGTAACAAATATGTATTTACAGAATTATAATCATTAGAATCAGTAATACAACTCGTTAGGTTAGTATAATCCTCAAATGTCAAGATTTCAGGAAATAGTCATTCAATAGAATTACTTGGTCTTAGAAAGTTGTATCGATGACTTCAACGATTATAATTCAGTAAATACATATTTGTTACGGTCGCGAATCATATTTTAATCAACATACAACCTATTACTGACCTGCGTATTACAAAAAGCGTAAGAAAATTTGAATTTCACGGGCTACCCTGGCGCTTTCGCTTTAAATGTCTATCTAAGGGTGCTTACATGAAGAAGCAGATTTCCGAAACAGACAAACCCATGTGGGTCGGTACCGATCAGTACAGGGTTAATAAGGTAGTCGGCACCGACAAGTTTAAACCTGTTTTTTTGTAGGTAAGCACATAAAGTACACATGGGAATATTATACCTTCACCGATCGTTACCGACCCGCACAGATTCGCCTGTAGCGGAAACCTGTTCCTGTATGTAAGCACCCTTGGTATAGATACAACACGTACTACATACATAAGACAAGGCCCTGCATAGTCATAATTCTAAGCAACCCCTTCGAAAGGGAAGGTATGAAGATGTGGTGCAATTTTAATTAGCTTTCTTAATTTATGGTAGCTTTTGTTGACTTCAATCCAACTTTGCACCATCTTGAGTACATAGATTTTGTATACACTATGATATACGTCACACTAAAAAATAAACGTTACATTTTGCTTAAGGCAATGCTCGAACGTGCTGAAAAAAACAGCTTCTGTTTGAACAAAAAGAAATCGTTATGTATAATTTTGATAGTTGATTTTATTTACATATTTTACTTTGCTCTGATATAAAAAAAATTCTCACATGAAAATAATTTTCACCAAAGAAACAGCCATAAAAAGAGTTCAACGAATTGAGAGCTTCCTCCTTTTTTCGAAGACGGTTAAAAATGCCCTCAACAACTACTTACCAAACAACATTGCAACCTGTATACCACATACGATTCCGTAATTCTTAGTTAACAACGTTCGGCCTAAGTTAATTATGTTCTCAACATAAATCTTTAGTAATTGGCCTCTGGTTACACAATACTAAGAGAGGACGTGTTGAAATTATATATGTGAGGTGGTGAAGTTTCATGAGGTTGTACCTACTTAATATTGTTATTTGTAGTGTTTATAATTGCTGTTGATTGTTGGTGGATGTTTGGATATTTTTGTGGGATTAATTTTCTATAGCAAACAAACCCAGTGTTCTGGCAAGTAAATTCATTTATCTAGCCATATACTCAATTGAATATTATGTAACAAGTTAGTAACATCGTGGAATATTAATTCCAAGAAGTTACTATTTTTTTTATTAAATTTCAGCTACAGTCGATGAATTAGTTTATTAATTTCCCAGACATTATGTAGATCAGACTTTTTCACAATCTGACATTTTGTACCCGTAACAACTGTATTTATAGCCTGTGACTTTAATGGCACAAACTTTATTTTTATTGATAACAGGAGACACACATCGTATAACGTCCAGTAGAGCGAAGTCACTAATTCTAAATTCAAATCTTTATTGTATATCTCATGTGTGTACAAGATCTTAATAATAGTTACACAGTTCACATAAGACCCTGTCGGGCACAACAATTTAATACAAATTGAAAAGTAGCATGCTTTAAATCACTAATTAGTTAAATATAAAAAAGAAGAGTTAGTTAAGTTTTTCTCAAGTTATAGTTCTTATAATATAAACTTTATTTTATTTCCTTTAAAATAAAGCTAAAAACATAAAGGTATGTGATGGCAAGCCAAAATTATCTCGCTTTATATTTTGAAAAACTTTAACACTCATTAACTCAAAACAGGGTTTTACGACTTAAGGACTTTTCGCTCTACGGGGACGATATTTGTTTGCAATTTAACTACTTACGAGCACCATAATTAGAGATTCAATTTTCTTCTATCATCTGGTACATTCACAACCATACAATTCCCACGTAACAAAATCCCTACAAACGGATTAACACCTACCAGCACCCACCAGCTGATCTAACCCTTACGTCGATCAAAATCTTTCAACATGACACTCCTATTCACTGTCAAATTCTAAACTAAACTAAAATAAAATAAAATTGTAACACGAGATAAAGATAATGATTGTGCTCAAACGCAATGCAATTTACTTGACCAAGGGGCGTGTGGATTAGGGGTCTAATCGGACGGCGGCGATGACAATCAGCCGGGCGGATGCCACGTGGATGACACGTGTCTGTATAAGGCACTTTTGGTACCACCATTATGGGAGGAACTAGACATGTATCATGATGTTTATGCTTATGAAAAGTTGGGCTAAGATTTTGACCTGTGGTGCCATTCTGTAAAGATCCCACCGTGAAAATTTAGGTGAAGTGAGCGTGATGTGAACTGTCATTCCACCTTACTTTACTGGGAATTGAGCTCACTTCACACTCACTTCACCTAAGTGCTCACGATGTGATGTTTACAGAATAGATCGGCTGGTGGCTTGTTTTGTCACGAACTTTTAAAAACGGGTCATACACGTATCTGAATGTCGTTATGATTTATCACTGAGAGATATCGATCCGTATGACTTTGCAGCTAAGTGTAGGGCCGCCTTAAGGGACTTTCAGAGAGAAACAATTGAAGATCTTACCTGTTTTGTCACCGAATCGATGAGTCGAACGAATATGTCTTGTTCTTGTCGGATACCTGTGAAACATGAAAGAAAATAAATATCACATCTAAGTAGAAGGTTTTATTTATTTTTGAGAATCCTTACCTTGAGTTTACATACTGTAGAATTGTATGATATCATTAATTTCGTGGAATGGGTTAAGGAAAAGCGTAGCAAGTTTTTGCTTCACACTTTAAATGAAGACAAAACCTTCATCAGACAAAAACATTAGAAATAATTGCATTACTAACATACACCCCCAGTATGTTCTCTAACATGTTGTGTTTGTATTAAGATCGTTCTAATTCTCGCTCCTATAAAACAGTAACATTTACACATAGTAGCAATAAAGATCGTAGCAAGCTACAGGCTACGAGCGTAGCACGACGTAGCGGCAGACATTGCACAATTTGTTAACCTCCTACAATTGCCTCTACGCTTGGTTCTCTCCTTTTAGAGTTCCGTGCCCGAAACTGTTTGAATTAACGTAAGTTTTATTTCGAAGAATTTACGTTGTTATTAGATATAAGAAAATACGATGCACGGTTGCTTATGGAACAAAAATAGTGGTTAGTTTTGGGAATTACAAATCTCGCTGTATTTTTAATAAGTTTTATATAAGTGGACACTACAAAAATGTGTTTTAAAGTCTTTTAAATTTTGACAAAGTGGTTTAACGCCCGTTGTCACTAACACCAGCCGACACCTAAATAAAAGCGCGCTGTAGGATTTTGACTTTTGGCGCAGGGCTGAGAGTTGAAAATCCAACAGTGCGCTTTTATTTAGGCATTCATTTATGTGTCGCCTAGTGTTAGTGAAAACAGACATTGGTAAAGAGAGAGAAGACAATTTGGTTGATTTTTAATTCCTGTTTTAAACAAGAATTACATTTAAAATCAAACATTATTCAACTAGCTAAATTTAAACATTAATTTTAAAATTAACAACCCTAGCTTTTCTAAGCTCAACACCGGCGCATTTGCCTAACTCAGCAAGCTTCAATAACATAGTCCAAGAGCTTCAATGCAGTCATCATTCATAGTCCAAGAGCTCCCTATTCTGTGCCAATTTTCCATTATCCCTGGTCTAGCGGCAAGACAGCAAATATTTACAATGCCAGCCATCGCGTATAGTCTGTGTTGTCACCGACGTCTGTTGAATATGAGATTGAGGTTTACATTTGATTTATGCCTTCTTGCTACGGAATAAGGGGTATGATTGCTTGTTTAAATGTTTTTGTAGGATATTTAAAAAGGTGTGTTTATAAATTTAAATACCTTTTGCTAGTATTTTTTAACAAACCTAAGTTTATTTTTATAGGTACAGAATAGATGTAAACGTTTTGTATTTTTAAGCTGTTTATTAATATTTTTATTGGGCAAGTATACACTTATGGGTCGAAAATAAAAATGTGTATTTTGTAAATAGGTACAGTACATATCATAAAGGACGTACCTACATTTGTATACTCATGTTTTTAATTTATATCCAATAGTGAGAAATTATGTCCCAAAAGTAGGTATATTTATATCACTAAGAGAAATCTTAACATATTCCGAAGTAGCATGCGCCATCTTAAGCCTCGGTCACACACAGCGATTAATCGCTGCGAATGCCTACTCACCGCGAGTATTCGCTGTATGTGACAGGCTATTCGCTGCGAATAGATTCAGTCACCGCGAGCTGAATTCGCCGCGATTTGAATTGAGCATGTTCAATTTTGCTCTCGGCGAATGCGCATTCGCCGCGAGTATTCGCTGTGTGTGACAGGGTACTCGCTGCGAATAGCCATTCCGCTCAGCGCGCCGCTCTAGACTAGACTAGACACGTCTGCGCTACAGGTCGTTTCGTCGCTGCATAGAAACGAGTATATAAAGATGGGTCAACCAAAAAAAGATTCGAGCAGACGACATTTTGAATTTGCGCACCAACACACTGTCGAAATTCTCGTGCAGAACTCGCTGTGTGACAGGCAGGCAGCGAATTGTCGCTGCGATCATTATTTGCAGCGAATGCACTCGCAGCGAGTATTCGCTGTGTGTCACTGAGGCTTTAGAGGCATTGAATAGCTATTGACGACAATAGCATACATGACAGCACGATAATGCAAGTCAAGTCGGGCAATATTTGCTCAACTCCCGACTACCGGGCGATAATGCTCTGCACATCACTGTGTTGACGATTGAGACGATCTGTCCATACAATTATGTCCGTGACATCCGTGTCCGTTATGTACATACAGGCTGCATATTTTAAGTGTAGCTATGTTTGATCGTGGTACATTACGTATGTCTGAATATAATTCTCTCTTCTTAATTTTATTAAAAACGTGCCGTAAAATTTGACAAAAAAAGTTGTCTAAAAATCTTATATATATATTTTTGAAGATCTTTTGTTCAGATAATTAACTCAGAACCAGATATTGATATCCATGTGTGTCATTTACAATATGAATTCCACGACTCTAAAATTAATTCTGAATTTCTGAGATAGGAAGCAAGTTACTAAAGTTTACCCTAAGCATAAAAAGGGAAGATTTGTCCATCTATATCTTGAAACTCGTCATGGAGTAACCCCAAAACTGGGCTGATAGTCACTTACCATTTGCATAAAGTAATTGAAGTCTGTACTGGATGCCGTTGTTCGTCTTCTGCCCTTCAACTTCCTGTAACAAAATGATAAGGTTAATGAAGTAGTGTGATGTAAGTATAGAAATGTTTGAGCTGGTGTACAGTGTTGTTTTATAAGTGCGCTTTTTAGTGTCTAACTAGCTGTTGCCCGAGGGTTCGCCCGCGTGGATGTCAATACTTCCGTATTTGAATCGGATTTTGTTCACAATTTCATGGGTTTTAATTTTGTTGCGCGGAACCCTAATTATTTTTCTAAAATAAAAGTAACCTAAGTTACTCCTTATGACATCAGCTAACTGACAGTTAAAGTCTCGTCAAAATCGGTCCAGCCGTTTCAGTGATTAGCCGGAACAAACAGACAGACAGAAAATTTTTTAAAAATTGCTTTTTCGTTATAAATACGTATATTGTATATACTGTCATATGCATTTAGTAAAAAGCTGTTAGTTTGACATTACAAACAGACACTTCAATTTTATTTATTTGTAAAGATGTATAGATGAGTAGATATGGGCGTCAAACTATTATTTGATTTTAATTTTGTTTTGATTATTTTGTACTTAATCTGACTTTAATGTTATTTATTGAATTAATACTTGTATTTCCGGTAAATCTATATTAAGTCTTTCCGGTTGAATTTATATAACTTTTATATAGATTTTACTTCCTTTTGATTTGTTTAAAATAATGTGGTTTCCAGTTGAATTTATATAAAGTTTCTATTCATAAATTTCTTTTTCATTTATTTAAAATATTGTGCGTTTCCGGTTGACTTTATTTTAAGTTTCTATGTTTGTTTTAAGGATTTATCACACATCCGCTTGAATTATTTAAAATGTTAGTAATTTCCTCTAACAAGAGCAAACGTGCTCGGAGGAAGGAAGTATTCCAGTAAGATGCTGGTAGGGGTTTTGGCCATACTTCCGGGATTGTCCTGATAGCCGTGAAATACCTCTCCACTCCTCAGGATATTTTGCCATCTTGTCGCTACGTCACTATGTGCTTGCGACCGTTTCCCGGGCCCATTATTGAGTGTGCAAGTCACCCCTTGCCATTTTATCCGTGTATTGTATGTATGAAACATTTGTCAGACAGGGGCCATAGTCCTTCCATAGTTTTACGTAACCAGTCCACTGTAGCCACCCAAATCCATAGTCCAATATCTTTGTTTTCATATCCTGCAATAGTCCTACACCAAGCGGGGGTTTTCCTTGGGTGCACCTTGCATAGTGCGTACAGGGATAATCGTCGGTTGGTGCCTCATTTTCATTGAAAGCGTCTAACGGGGCTCCGCGAGTTGGCTTCGGCCCATGTCTTCCAAAGGTCCGGCGTCCAGAGATATGTCAAGGATATAATGATACCAAACTATACTGATTTCATTCAGCGATTTTTAATATACCAAATAATTATCTGGCACATATTAGTAAGTATCTAAGCTATTACTAAATATGTCTACAAGAAAAAAATAGGTAGTGTAAATATGTTAGTGATAATATTTGTCAACTTGTGGAAAATAAAATGAACGACCATTTACCACTTGAAAAATTAATTAGATTTAAAAAAAAATCCACGGAGTTTCTTGCCCGTTCTTCTCCACGAACCAACAACGCTTTGACAATTCAAAAGTTCCTGAAAATGGTTTAATTGAAATAAATGCTTTGAGTTTACTAATTAGAAAGAGAATCAATCAACTCATAAACTTACTCATTGAAAAAACTAAAACTTACTAAATGATGCCTACCAATCACCCAATACAAAAGTTACTAAAGCACGTAAAAAGAGGGTTGTCACATTTTGCACCTCTCGCTCACACGGGATCAAATGTTTAATAATGTTAAATGAAAAGATGCAATTTTGAAAAATTTTATCAATGGGCGGTCTACAAAATAATATTAATTTAATAGGTAATTATTAAAAACACATTTATACTGTGGCATTTATTAACATCATCTCAAAAACATATCATAATACTTAATTACCTAAGTTTATTAGGCAACACAATAGAAATGTGTTTTTGATAACTACCTATTAAATTAATATTATTTTGTAGACCGCCCATTGATTACATTTTTCAAAAATGCATTTTTTCATTTAAATTTTTTTTAAATTTGGTTCTGTGGGAGCGAGAGAGGTGCACAATGTGACAACGCTCTTAACAGTTACATATAAAGTGCGGCCACACATTCAGTAAAAACGCGAACATGACTGTTTACTATGTGAATAATTAATACGACGCCAACAAACAAGACGTGTGAACGCGCCAACGCCCTCTGGCGACAGACAGTGTAACCTATATTATTACAGGGCACATATTTTTGTTTTTCACTTGTTTTCGCCCAGAATTAAAAATATTGGGGGTTTGTTGTATGAAGTTTTGAAGATACGAGTCTAATGGATGCTTCAGTATCTTCCAAAAATCTTAAATTCCAGGCAACGCACAGTGCAAACTGCTGGGTCTAGAAGCATGGCAGAAGAATTCCTTTTGTAACGAAGGTGAGCACTAAGGAAGGATTATTAGAAATTCATTCCCTAAAGGCGTTAAGAGCGTTCACATACCGCGCGGGCTGGCAACGTCGCATTTCTAGAGGTTTTTCTTTATTAATTAAATTTAAATCAAAGTACAATTCGTTTTCGTTGTATTTTGTAATTATTTTTAACAATTATTACTCTACAGTAAATACAAATATTTTATCACAATACTGAAAATATAAAATAATGGACAATATGTAATTTTTTATGAGTAAATGCCAAGGTATCTGTCAAATAATAGCATGTAGTACATACTTAGAAATACCAACGATACTAGATCGTTGGTATTCAAAGTAGGTACTATTTTTTTTCAAGTTAGTACTTGGCCAAAACAAATAGTACCTACTTTGATTTAAATTTAATAAAATAATCACGAAAAACGTCTAGAAATACAACGTTGCCAGCCCGCGCGGAATGAACGCTTTTAAATAGGAGATGACAGTTTATATGGAGGTTCGTCATTTTAGCCGATGGGAAATCCCATCGGGCAAACGGCTTGTAGGTAACTTAGTGTAATAATTTTAGTGTTCCACATGGTGATCAAAGTTTTTGTGCAGTCTAGTCCAAAGTTAAGAAACTTGTTTATCTGTTGAATACAAGCACTTCAGATTCTTTAGGAAAAAAAAATGTAATTGAATAAATTTCCATGTCAAAGGAGACATTTCATAAGAGTGATAAAAAAATCGAAAAAAGAACTAACTTGTGAAGTAATACCCGGTTGGTGTAATTGCTGTATGGTCTACAGCGACAGTATTTAAATAAATAAATCATTGTTTCATTAAAAAGTCCATAGAATCAAATCAAAACGTGCTAATTTTTTTTTTTTATTTATTTATTTATCTCAACCAACAGTGGATCATATAATTTAAACTACCTACATTACAAAAATGATTAATTATTAAAAAAAAAAAAAAAAAAATCTATGATCAAATTCAAGGATTACTTAAAAATTTTAAATGAAATTATACATTAATATTAGAATTGATAACAGCTAAATCAAATTAAATTAAAATAATATTTTAACATTAGTCCGTACGTGAACCATGCAGCAGTGGTTCACGTACTGACAGTCGAATCGTTCAGCAAAAGCGTTCAGGATCCTATTGCGGCTGGCCCGTACCCTACGCACCAGGGATGTGCACCGCTTGCGCATGACTGCGTGGAAACAATCCACACGCGCCTCGGCAAACATCCCCGACGCGCTACAGAAGCGAGGCAGCCCCAAGAGCACCCTGAACGCGTTGTTGTATTGGACACGTAGAGCACTGTACTGTTTCTGCGTGTAATCCATCCACAGACTGCAAGTATAAAAGGACGTACAAAATGCCCTAAATAGGGCTATTTTGACGCCCCTCGAACACCGAGCAAATCTGCGGGCTATCATATTCGCACGAACAGACAGCGCTCTACGTTCCCTTTCAATGTCTGCATCGTCTTCCAAGCCAGAGGTTAATAAATGTCCAAGATACTTAAACGTATCAACTCTTTTAAGTGGGCATCCATTGAGCTTAATTGCCGGTAAGTAATCCGGACACCCCCCCCTGGCCCGAAAGACCATGCACTCGCTCTTGTTTGTGTTATACAACAAACCATGTTCTTCAGCATACTTCTCACAGATGCCAATCAGCCTTGACACACCACAGACAGAGGCGCTCAGCAGCACCATGTCGTCAGCGTAACTGATATTGTTTAGGCACACACCTCCAATATGGCAACCGACATGCGTGCTGCTGAGCCTCTCTATCAGCGCATTAACATACAGGTTGAAGAGCTTCGGTGAGGTTAGCCCCCCTTGCCTCACGCCGCACTCCAGCCTGTATGGGGTCGAGTAAGCCCCCGACCATCGAACAACATTGACCTGATTGTTGTACCAGTATTGAAAGATACGGATCAGTTCGTCTGGCACTAACGCTTGCTGCAGTTTTTGCCACAGCAGATCATAGCAAACCAAGTCAAATGCCTTCGACAAGTCGAGGAAGCAAGCAAAGACAGGTGTACTTCTATCAGTGTAGTACTTGACAGTCTGCTTTAAACACAATATAGCTGTTTCTGTAGAGAGACCTGCTTTGAAGCCAAACTGGTTATCATGTAAATTCAGGTATTTATCCAGCTGAGTGTTAAGCAAACCGTCAAGCACTTTCGAGATCACAGTGGCCAATGAAATGGGCCTATAGTTATTCTTATCGCTAACATCACCAGTTTTATTCTTAATAACTGGCACCACCACAGTTCTCATCATCCGCTCAGGCAGATACGAATGTCCTATACACAAGGAAAAGAACATCGCTAAGACTCTGGGCAGATGATGACCAGCATGCTTAAGGTGTTCAATACTTAAATCATCGTAGCCTGGAGACTTGCCCCTCGACATCGACATAATGACATGTCTTACCTCCTTTGCCGTAAACCGGACACTGAACTCCTGACCACTACAACCAGCATTGCCTATAAACTGTGCTAATGAAGTAGAAACACACTTCACACAGGAAGATCTACAAAAAGTACAAAACTCTCAAAACTCAAAAGTTAAGTTTTAACACATACCACCAGCACGCATGCGTATTATGTAAATAAAGCATTGTGCACACAATAGAAATCATGTCGAAGCGATCCTGATTGATGAACTCGAGTGAATCGCGATTCGTATCTCGTCTCGAACGTTTCTTGATAAACTAACAATATGACGCCGTATTGAAAGGGGCTAACTAAGTTGAAAGTTATTTGGATACGCTGTGTAATCGGCTCAGTTTTGTTGCGTGTTATTTTGTTGTAAATTAAGTACCTGTCTATTTTGTTTAGTAGGTACTGTCTCGAACAAAAGGTGGATTGCACTTTGACTGTTACTTACAGTTCCTAGTAGTATAGAACAAACACCAAGTTATAATACAACGGTAACTTAATAATCAAGAAAAAAAACAAAAACAAATAGTTCGAACAACAACGTGTAAAAATCAGGGAAGGTCCACCTCTTCTAAGAGCTGAATCAGGAGCTAAACCACCACCTCTTAAAGCAGTATTATTGTAATATTACTTCAGTGTGGGAAAGAGATGGAGCTAGACGCCCTGTATAGCTCCATCTCTTTCTCACATTGAAGTAATATTAAAATAATACTGCTTTAAGAGGTGGTAGTTGGCCCCCTGGTGGATGTTTTGGAGCTTTTGTATGGTCAAACGCACATAAATAGTAATAATTTAATTGCCAAAAGCGCGCTTACTGTTACGTAAGAAATTCGCTGTCAACGTCAAACATTTATACTATACATCGCATTAAAAGTACTTTACACTACCTAAGTATCGCGTCTTTACCTGTTCAAAAAAAAATTAGGTTATTCTCTTACCTGATCTTTCTCAATGAATCCAATGAAAGCGGTACGTTCGATTTCGACCGGCTGTCCCGCTCGGTCATACAGGGCGACCACGAAATGAAAGAAGTTGCTCTTGCGCAGGTTGCTGGGCGGCTGCTTCTCGAAGTGCGCACGACCCACGCCAACGCTGCTGTAGGGAGCAAGAAAACATGTTAAAAAACAGTGATACTGAACATACTTATAGTAATAACTTCGCATTTAACAATAAAATACATCATATCTACCTACATTTTTTTTATAGTATCTGTCTTGACCGAGTCATTAACCTATATTTATATTTAATCGATTATTTAGATACACGCACAAATGAACGCACACTTTGAAGAAATTAAAACACAAAACGTACAATTTAGCATCTCATTTAAGGAAACCACATAACTTAGTTCCACAAACAAATACGTAGTAATTTACCATGAAACTAAGCCCAAAAAATCCAGAACTCACACTGAGGTCATAAATTGTCATATTTCTTTCACAGTTACTTTATTTTCAAACGGCAATTTGTCAATAGACACACTGCCACTAAAACTGTTTAGCGCGCTTTTGTGACAAACCACAGACTATAGGTACAAAAACTACAGATAAACAAAAGGAACAGATTATAATCCTTTTATAAATTGATTTATTGCTTTTACCGTTACTCGGAATGAAGATGACGTTTTGAAATGGAACTGTTATTATTTTTTTTATTTTTACTGTTAACCCTTCCTTTCTCATGTACTGATGACTTGATTTTCTTATAAATGGAGTTATTAAACAGTGATATTATGTATTTATGTCAAAAGAATTTTGTCCAATGATATCAAAGAATGGGCTCGAGAACTATTACAACGTTTCAAAAGTCAAATCAATATTCAAATTTCAAATACATTTATTTAAAAAAAAAAATATAAATCCTATAATTTTGATATTTTAAGAATTTTGTCCATTAATGGTATCGTTAAATGGGTTGGAGAACTACGACTACTGAAATGTTTCTAAAGTTTCTGTCAAAAATTGCTTCAATTTCAATATTTTTATTGGCTTAATTCTTTAAGCCAACAAAAATTAATAATTAATTAACTTATTTACTTATTTTTTTTTTTTTAATAAAATAATTTAAAACGACTGCACTTGTGTTCTAAACACAGACGAAATTAAGAGCGGTTTATCATTCTCTGTTACTAGGAAGTAGGATCTTACCAAAACTAATGTAAGATTACATTACATTCGGAAGCAATTCTAAAATATCGATAACACTAATGAAGTGACGATGTACGAATAGCACCACACACATCGATATCGACATGTGTGGCTGTTCGAATTTCGTGGTAAAACACAAGCTGCAATATACCATCACCCTCAGTCTTTACACAAGGTAATAAGGTCTGTTTTGTAATTTGAACTATCAGTAACTGTGTTTGTCAATGGGCTCAATAAATGCATCGATAGAGCAACATTTCAAATGTGTGCAGTTCATCAAATCTTCGGTCTCATTTCTCATTGTTGTTTCCCGTAAATGTGCTTGTGTTTAGTGATGTTCTACTGATGTGTCGAGTGTAAAAAGTTGTAACTTTGGTTTGAGGATTGTTTAAGGCAGAAAAATAAATAGAAGGTAAGGTCAAAAGCGAGATTGATTAAGAGGGTTGTCACATTTTGTCACCTCTCTCTCTCACACGGGACCAAATTTTGAAGAATGTTAAATGAAAAGATGCTTTTTTGAAAATGTAATCAATGGGCGAAACTTAATAGGTAGTTATTAATAATTACCTACTAAATTAATATTATTTAGTAGGGCGCCCATTGATTACATTTTTCTAAAAAGTATATTTTCATTTAACATTCTTAAAAATTTTGTTCCGTGTGAGCGAGAGAGGTAACAACATGTGACAGCCCTCTTAATAAGGTGTTACGTTTAAAGTGATGTAGTAAGTAACTATTACTTACTAGCACTCTCCTTCATAGGCACTATCGGAAGCTTAGTTTCGGAGTTTTATTGCTCCATGGCACCTCATGCAATTTTTGTCTTAGAAATAAAAACAGCAACAACAGCCTATTGGTTAAAGACTCTCTTAAGACAAAGCAAAGTTTGACTGCCCTATATAAATTGACTAGCAACCCGCCCCTGTTTTTAAGACTTGATAAAACTGTGAGTTTCATTGTTATACGAGTAGGTAAGTTTAATAATAATTTATTAACTGTAATGTACCTTCTGGAATAAACTCCCTAAATTATGGTGGATGGAAACCGCACCAAAATCTGTTGCGTAGTTTAGAAGAGCAACGCGGTCACACAGACAGACACGAAATAAAATGCACAGATACGGAATCAGCATCATCTTTCTTATACTTATTATCGTAAAAACTGACAGCAACGTCTTTCCTCTCAAACATTTCGTCCTCCAAACCTCGATACTTCAGTAGCAACACTAGAGCACATTACCCACCAGGACCGTATTACGCTATGGTTGCCCATTCATCTCTCCCCGCTGCAGAATTTGCGTAAACAAATTGGTTTCGCGATTGCCATTTTATACTCTCGCACGCGACACTCCATTGTTTTATTTATCGTTACCAGTTTCGGCGGCGCGTTTGCGATTAGGTTGTAGTGCTTTTTCCGCTTACAGATCGCGCGCGTTTTGTCAATCTTTGGCGATTTTTTTACGCTGTGTCCTATTTATTATTCTTTTTTTTTCGGATTTGTGCGCTGTTTTTTTTTTGTTTTTTATTTGTTTGGGTATGCAGAGGAAAAGTAGTGACTGTTTGCTTATTTCCAGATTTTACTTGTTTCTATGATTTATGTAGTGCATTCAGTGTTTCCGGTTAAGGTCTTTTGTATCAATCTGAAACTTTGAACATGATTAACATCTGTAAATCATGTTCATTTTGTTTGTTTGTTTTCCAAAACATAGGTACACATACTTCAGTCCTATTAAAATCTACTAATCACTCAAACGAATTACCTCCTTTTATAAAACACAAAACAATTACAATTTGCGTGCACAGCCACTCTTAGACGGATCATTACCTAGTAATGTAATTTATTAAAAACGCTACTATGGGCGCGGCCTAATGATTTACTGTGGCCCTTACAAATGGTTCTGTCATCGCCGACGGCTAGCTATCTGTCAACATTTGTCATCCCAAGATCCGCTGATTGCTTACAATTAGTTTAATTAGAGAGTTATTGAAAAAATTACTTTGTTGATTAGGTAGCCTCGCCTACTATTTTATTTTTATTTAGAAAGGCTTGACTGTTAAACATTTTTGAAACTAGAGAAATTACTGTTAGGTAGGTATTTTTACACTATGTAGGTACTTAAATATTTTAGCTGTCAGTAATGTCAATCCCTAGCATCAGCCGATGTATTCCGTAAAAATCTCACCGAGTCACTTAGGTGAAGTGACCATGAAGTAAGCTGTCAATAGTGTCAATCCTTAGGCCCGGACTCCACCAAAGCGGAGATGTGCGGAGATGTCCGAAGCGGTGACGAGAAGGGATGTTTTTCAGTTAGCGTGTATCCACCGAAGCTGTGCGGAGATGAGTACTGGCTAGACTGGAGCGGAGATGTATGCCGGCTAGAGCGGCTGGCGGGTTGTGCGACGCGGTGGGAACTAGCGGTGCCGCACACTGCACGCTGCTCCGCTTACATCTCTTCTCATCTCCGTTGGGCGCCGTCGCCAGCTTGCGAGGCACAGCTCACATCTTCGCTTCTTACCGCCACCCAGCTCAATCCCTGTGAGGCACATCTCCACTTCGACCGCGCCATACAAATATGATACATCTCCGCTCAGTGGTATCCAATGAAGCTGAGTGAAGACGAGAGGTGTGAATTATAACGAAATTCTATTGGTTGTTTAAAACACATCTCCTCTCCCCTCTTCTCGTCTCCACTTCGGTGGAGTCCGGGCTAATAGCATCAGGTAGAAAGACTCACTTCACCTACGCTTTCACGATGAAATTTCTACAGCATAGACCGGAGGCCAATGAAACAAAAACCATACGAAATATCTTTTCTTTTTAGTTTAAGGAAAAGCCAAAGTTTTATTTGTATCAAAGTTTATAGTAATTATCGTAACGCAGTTAATCTAACCACTACTTATTCCAATAAACACACAACAGATAAACAAATATAAACATTCAACAATTGAAGTAAACATTTTAAGAACGGAACTCAGTTAGCTAAAACACGACAGATGGGAGGAGGGTGCTCTATGATTCTGTGCAAACACAATACCTCCCTAATTCGGAGTTGGTACATCAATACGTCACATTATACACAGCGCCAAATGTTTATTGTTGCGCAAGTTCATTATTATCATAAAATGTATGGGTTTGTGTTATTATAAGTTTGAATATACATATAATGAAATAGAATTAAGAATTTACAGGGTGTACAATGACCAAGTGGTAAATGATAAATGATTTTATTTCTGTAAGTAGGTTTATACAAACACTTTTACATGTCAAACATTTTTTTTTTCTTATACTAGATGAGGCCGGCGTTTCCTATCTGACTACTCTGAGAAGAAAGGCCGAAACAAACTCAGAGGTCACAGTCACTTTTAAAGTCACATAATCTTGGTCAGATCATGTGAAGACCATGTAGGTTGGCTGAAATGGTCTTTTGAGGAAAGAACCACACAGATTGAGTGGACCTGTCCAGTCAGTGCAAGCATCTGTCAGTAATCGTACAGCTCAACATAAAAGTTAAGGAGCTCAACGATTCGACGAACAATACCAAAGAAAGGACATTTGGGTAGGCCGCATAATTTACTCAAACTGGTCATTTTACACTCTATATATTCTTAATACCATTTCATTATATAATTAATTGTAGGTAGGTATGTACCTACCTACAATTAAAAGTAACATTGAGGAGAAAAAAAATATATTTTAATTTTCCCACATATTACCTATATATGTGTGTGCACTCGGCTTCATCGGCTTGTTCGATTAGGTATACAAAACACTTTCACAAATAAGTCAAACTCGAAGCATTTATTTCAAATAAACCAATTACAGGCACTTTGAATTGTCAAGGGGTCGGTCAGTTAGAAAGATGAAGCTAGTTGCCTGGCAAGAAACTCCACGGACACTCTTTTATACATCAAAATAAGGTTATATTGTAAGTTACAGTTGACCCCCCTTTTCCACAACACATGGAATTAAAACTCACGAGTCTTAGTGCCATGTATTGTGGAAAAGTGGATGTGCCATTAATAAGTAGACACTTGTTGTAGGTAATACATCCAATAATACTTAGAATGGTCATCTCTAAGTATATTGAATTATTTGACGACAAACTATTTCTTTTTACTCATTTGTATTGAAAACTTCATAAGCCACCATCATCTACTGAGATAATAAACGCATCTGTACCCTATTAATTATCGCGGTACAGTCGCAAGCAAAATTCTGTAGCCGGTAGCGTTCCCCACCGCATCGCACCATGCTATGATTTATAGCGCCCTTTGCTTTTATGAATACACACTTGTTACCGCATGCTTCATTATGGGCTGTGCGAAATTTGTACGCCCCTGATTGGATACCGCGTGATAATAGAGTCATTGTACGTATCGGCTGGTGGTAAGGGCAGGTGATTTTTGGTGTACCCAATCTTTATTAGTTTAAAAATCGAAATGGTGAACTACCGGTCTATTCTGTAAAAATCTTACCGTGAAAACTAAGGTGACGTGAGCTTGAAGTCAGCTGTCAATAGTGTCAATCCCTAACGTCAGACGATGTATTCTGAAAAAATTCACCGTGAAAACTAAGGTGACGTGAGCTTGAAGTCAGCTGTCAATAGTGTCAATCCCTAGCGTCAGACGATGTATTCTGAAAAAATTCACCGTGAAAACTAAGGTGACGTGAGCTTGAAGTCAGCTGTCAATAATGTCAAACCCTAGCGTCAGACGATGTATACTGAAAAAATTCACCGTGAAAACTAAGGTGACGTGAGCTTGAAGTCAGCTGTCAACGTCAGCCGATGTATTCTGAAAAATTTTACCGTGAAAACTAAGGTGACGTGAGCTTGAAGTAAGCTGTCAATAGTGTCAATCCCTAGCGTCAGACGATTTATTCTGAAAAAATTCACCGTGAAAACTAAGGTGACGTGAGCTTGAAGTCAGCTGTCAATAGTGTCAATCCCTAGCGTCAGACGATTTATTCTGAAAAAATTCACCGTGAAAACTAAGGTGACGTGAGCTTGAAGTCAGCTGTCAATAGTGTCAATCCCTAGCGTCAGCCAATGTATTCTCAAAAACTTCACCGTGAAAACAAAGGTGACGTGAGCCTGAAGTCAGCTGTCAATAGCGTCAATCGCTAGCGTCAGCCGATGTATTCTGAAAAATTTCACTGTGAAAACTATGGTGACATGAGCTTGAAGTGAGCTGTTAATAGTGTCAATCGCTAGCGTCAGCCGATGTATTCTGAAAAATTTCACCGTGAAAACAAAGGTGACGTGAGCTTGAAGTCAGCTGTCAATAGTGTCAATCCCTAGCGTCAGACGATGTATACTGAAAAAATTCACCGTGAAAACTAAGGTGACGTGAGCTTGAAGTCAGCTGTCAATAGTGTCAATCCCTAGCGTCAGCCAATGTATTCTCAAAAATTTCACCGTGAAAACAAAGGTGACGTGAGCCTGAAGTCAGCTGTCAATAGTGTCAATCGCTAGCGTCAGCTGATGTATTCTGAAAAATTTCACTGTGAAAACTAAGGTGACATGAGCTTGAAGTGAGCTGTTAATAGTGTCAATCGCTAGCGTCAGCCGATGTATTCTGAAAAATTTCACCGTGAAAACAAAGGTGACGTGGGCTTAAAGTAAGGTGTCAATCGCTAGCGTCAGCCGATGTATTCTGAAAAATTTCACCGTAAAAACTACGGTGACGTGAGCTTGAAGTAAGCTGTTAAGGGGGAAGCGCTACGGTAGCCCGCGATATTCAAATTTTCTTACGATTTTTGCAATTTGCAGATCAGTTTCTGGGTGTATGTTGATTAAAATATGATTCACGACCGTAACAAATATGTATTTACAGAATTATAATCATTACAATCAGTAATGCGACTCCTAAAGTCAGTATAATCTTAATCATGAAATGTTAAGATTTCATGAAATAGTCATGCTATATAATTACTTGGTCTTAGAGAGTTGTATTGATGACTTTAATGATTACAATTCTGCAAATAAATATTTGTTACGGTCGCGAATCAACGTACAACTTAATACTGACCTGCAAATTGCAAAATCGTAAGAAAATTTGAATTTCGCGGGCTACCCTGGCGCTTTCACCTTAATAGTGTCAATCGCTAGCGTCAGCCGATGTATGCTGAAAAATTTCACCGTGAAAACTACGGTGACATGAGCCTGAAGTGAGCTGTTAATAGTATCAATCGCTAGCGTCAGCCGATGTATTCTGAAAAATCTCACCGTGAAAACTTAGGTGAAGTGAGCTTGAAGTCAGCTGTCAATAGTCTCAATCCTTAGCGTCAGCCGATGTATTCTGAAAAATCTCACCGTTAAAACTTAGGTGAAGTGAGCTTGAAGTGAGCTGCCAAAAGTGTCAATTCTAGCGTCAGCCGATCTATTCTGAAAATCTCACCGTGAACTTAGGTGAAGTTACCTGTCAGTAGTATCAATCTCTAGCATTAGGTGGACAGCTCACTTCAAACTCACATCACCTAAGTTTTCACGATGAGATTTTTACAGAATAGACCGTCTGTTACGACACTGGGCCTTGGTCAGCGGAAGTGATACTTCCAGGGAGCTTTGACTGTAGGTACACAATAGGTCTAGGGTGGGTTAGGTTTGTCAATTATTATTTCTTCTCCCAGGCTTATTTGGCTACAGGCTACCTTTGGAAATCAGTGCACTTTTAGCCGACGTTCGCAAAATATAGCGGCGATTTTTTTTCGCGCACTTTGTTTTCGACGCTCTGCTCAGCGCCGAAAGTTGAAAATCCAACAGTATTTTTTTGACGCGCTATGATGCATTCTGTTGGAATCTCAATGCTCGGCTCAACACCGAGAGTAGAAAATCCAGTGCGCGATAAAATCCCGCCGCGATATTTTTACGTCCGAGCAAACGTCGGCTTAGAACTAAACCCCACCTCTCTTCTTTAAAAACACTAGTTATTGGAATTACAAAAATAATCATGATGTATCCAAAGCTAGTGAGTATGTTTTAAAAGGGATGCCTATTTGTCACAATATTATCTATTGCACACTATTCATACAACAAAAATTACTTTAAATTTTCACTCACAGTCTTAAACTAACTTGATCTCAATTACCTTGCATTGCAAATAATATTTACTGATGACTGCTGATAACTATAATCAAAGTCAAATTAATTATTATTAAAAACAAACTTTAGGATCAGAATCCACAAAGCTAAATACATCCAGTTGTTCTTTTCCCGCTCACAGACAAACATATTGATTGACAGCAACCCCCAAAAAGCCGCATTAGGAACCGAACTTAATCCCTTACAGTTATTAAATGTCAAATAGGGTATTCGTTTTGCTTTGAGTTCGAAGAGTGTTAATACAATTTCGGTGGCAATAATATGTTTAGTGCGATGCTCTTTTCGGCCACTAAATGGTTTAACGGAGTATCAAACGAGGGTACCTAGTTTGTTTGGTTGCCACCAACATTTTTCTTTTTGAATTCACTTTATTTTATTTCAATCTGGTTAATTCGTTCAGTTGAAATCTTTTGACTGTTTAGAAAAAACGTGTCTGTTTCCTTCTTTCCATAATCAGTTCCAATATTTTTGACAAACTCAATAGCACACCCTGCTGAACAAGAACATTATCTAAAGAACATTATCTTTCGCAAACATCATAAAATCATAAGCTATGATTTCACTCTTAACTGTAAACCAATAACTTATTTCCAAAAGAACAAAATTCTTTAGGCTTATTTAAATAAATAATAATAAATAAATAAAAAAATTATTGCAGACCATGTGATCCATAAAAAACACAATTTAAAAAAAAAGTTAATAAGTAGGTACAAAATGAAATACTCTCTTTCTTCTCTCGCACATTATAAATATCTACAAACATTTACATTTACGATGTTATTTCCAACCACCGCTTGTAGGTCTTGGTTGCATACATCCTATCAACAAGGTCCTTATCTACACTATAGTCTTAGCAGAAAGCATACAATTCCCAGCATTTAAGAGCGGCCAACCCGTCATACTTTCATACAAACGCTCGTACGTAATTATGGCATTATATCACTTCTTTCTTGGAATTTATTTTACCTGAAATTTTGCCCTTCATAATGTACTCATCAATTGTAAAAGTGAAGAAAACATCTTCATAGAAACCTCGCACATGTAATGGAGATTCTAAATGACAGACATTTATTTCACAAATTTGTAAAGCTTACTCAAAAACACGTATTTCCTGGAACTAGTTTTATGAAATTTCCGCACACTATTTTTCCTTCAATGTTATCGCGTTCTCATTTGCGCTGGATGAAACAGCAAGCTTTTCCTATGTTCGCGTTGACGATAGACGGACCGGGAAGGGCCCTCTTAACCTCTGATGGCTGTAACGAATCTGTTGTTTCTCTTGTACTTTATCTCCGTTTTAACCTTCACCTAGCATTGGCTGTCTCTCATATAATAATTAATACATTTTAACATTTTAAAAAGAATAACGGTTGAGTTTCTTGCCCATTCTACTAGAATCAATTCTATTTTTCTTGTTAATCATTGACGTTCAAAAGTACCATTTATATGCCTATATGAAATAACCGATTTGACTTTGACTTTGAATTCTTTATTGGCATAAAAAATGTGTGAAAAAAAAGTGAAGGCTCCTGCGCTAGGTCACCTGTGTTACAGGAGCCAGTGTCTCCTCCCATGTTGGCAAGAACTATAAGTTACTTATAGGAATGGATCGAAAGCCAAGCAGCAAGATGGCAATACAGTTAACTGCCGAGTGAGTGCTCAGGGTGTGACAGACGTAATTTGAATATTCCCACTCGATATAACTATGATATTATATTTTACCCCTAAGCAAACGCTACCTAATAAATATGATAAGGATATGCAACATTTCATAACACTTACTTGGTATTATCAACTAGCGAGGTCGGTGTCATCCAGGCTCGGGTGAGGGGTTCCTCCTTCAAAGAGGTGACGGGTCCACGCGGCTGAGCGTGGATGCCCCCCGCCGCCTCCTGGTGATGCAGGCCGAACATCAGCCCGCCTGCAAACATAGAACTGTTAGAAAGAGCAGAGCAACAGATGGTTTTAATGACAGTGGCACTAACTTAAGGCACGTATAAATTTAATCGAACCCCAAATAACCCCATTTTGATTTCCTAAAAAATTAATGGACACTCTAATATAATAAATACCTACGGCTGTTTTTATGAGCCTCAAACAATTGTCCTGGAAATCTAAATAGCCAAGTAACTGCGAGCAACTTTGAGAAAAGGCCTGAAAGATACAAAGAGCTCATTTATTAAAAAGAGAATCATCATCATTAGAAGGTAAATAAGTTTTTAGAGATCAATAAAAAATTTTTTCCTAATTACGGGTTTATAATTTGTCCTGCCAATGAAGGGGCTCGTAATAACAGCCGCACGGGTCGATCGATCAGGTTTGCCGTGGTTGGTCCGTGGCTGGGTGACCATCCTTACATACCAAGTCCACTCCATGCCTCAGGAAAGCACGTTAAGCCGTTGGTCCCGGTTGTCATTCTTCAATCTTTAATATAGTCTTATATAGTCTTTAGTATATAGTGTAGTATAAGGGTGCCGTTTTTTCGTTCAGACCTACGGGACCCTAAAAACGGATCCCAATAAAACTAATTGGTGATCCTTGGTCTACACTTTACCTTCTGTCCCTCCCCTCCCGCTTGGCCTCCCCTAAATCATTCCAGGCATTTGCCTACTTGCCTACTTACTTCATCACATTATACTCATGCAGTATGATGAGCAATATTACTTATAGTAATTAACTAAACGAAACATTGTAGGTATGTTTTATCATTGCTTAGTTTACAATAAATAGTCCCTTTATAAGAATTAATTTAGAGAAGATGTTTCTTGATTTTAGTTGCGATTTCATTAACTATGAAAAAAAGAAATAAATGTCTTAGAAATCTGGCCACTGAAAAAGTGTTATTTATGTAAGAAATGACTTACATTTTATGTTCAAGAAGATTGAGTTGACAATTTCACAACCAAACCATAAACTTTTAATACAATGCAACTCGTAAATAAGTCCTGTAAACTCCTTAAAATTATGCAACTTGCTTTAATAAATTATTTAAATAGTATTTTTTCTCATATACAGGGATTATGTGATTAGATTTTCCCCATAATTCCTTCCATTACAAGGTAATCAAAAAGAAAAGTACTATTATATATTTATAGATTTTTTGTAGGGCTAACTTATTTACCACTTTTTTTAACGTGATTACGCCAATAATATTTTTTAGTTGACAGTGATTTTATTATTAGTCAAATTCATAGATTTCGGATAATTTATACTAATAAAACTTTTAAGAAAGTTTTTTTTAAACAAAATGGCGAATCGTTAAAACTGACTTTAACTTCAAATCATTGAGAATAAAAAACACAAAAAAAGAAAAAAAATATATTAGAGAGTTCAGGTCTATCAATTAAACTATAATAAAATTACTTCTCTCGCTAACACGCCACTGAATTACTCGGAAAATTAATTACTACGCCGGCTACGACGGCTACGTTCATTTGTTATGCTACGCCGTAGACATTCTCGTAGACTTGAGTACCTATATCACACAGAATTTAGAAATTACTATGATTTACTTTAATTTAATGGTTACCATATATTTTTTACATTATATAATTATAAGATAGGAAAGTTTTTGGCTTGAATTGCTTTTGTAAGTTTTTTTTTTTGCGAAAAGAACGTGTATCGTGATGCATCAAATCACAGTAAAATGATACGGTATTTTTTTTAAGCACGCTCCAACTAACAGTTTTAAGCAATGAGCCACTATAGAAATTCATTTAGTCACATCATTTTAGAAAATTGTTAGTTATATCAAAGTTTTCGTCTTTTTCGTACATACCTGAAGATCGTGGGGCTCCCGAAGGGTACAGCTTTCGCCCCCATCCCACGGGGTCTAGTTCCAGCGGCGGCCACGGTGAACCCGTGTACCCGCCCGCCGCGTTCAACTCGTCCGACCGAATCTCGAATCACGACACGCACCCGATTACGCGCCCGAGAGCGCACGAACAGCCCCGGAAAATCACGAAGACGCCCGAAAATTGCGGTCTAAATTCAAATTTTATTTTTCTAGCACTGGCTTTTATTCTTTTAATTATTATTCTGTATTTTAAAGTAAAAAATATTGGTTATTATGATTAAAAAATAAAAGTTTCTAAGTCAGAAAGTTTATTTTAACAAAACGGTCTACGGTGAATATAATTTCAATTTAAAATCACAGGAAACCCTCAGAAAAAGAACACAACAATAATTCGTTGACAAAATTACGTTTATCAAAAAATTCTCAACTTCGTACTATCTGTTGTATAACTATCCGGTAGGCAGCTCTGTGTTATCGTATGTGCGTTCTGGGATCGAGTCCCGGTTGTGCGGGCGATCCCGTTGTGAATTTGCGGAACACTAACAAGCGTCGCGGGAGCGCGGCGCCGAGTGCCCGGGCTTGGTGGAGCCCCCGTCCGTCCCCGCGGACTGGGGGAGGCGCCCAGGGGACACGCCCTCGCCCAAGAGCGGGACGGATACACCGACACAGGTGGCGCCACTTGCACACCTCTATTTCCTTCAAAACCGAAAACATACTTGATGAATTACGCCAAAATGATATCTAAAAATCATGCTTGATTTTTTAGCTGAACATATCAACGCACACGAGTGGATTTATAGACGCGTATTATGATAATGGAGAACCGTTCCGAGGTTTCCCTCAGAGACCGTAGCACGTTCGCGCGAGTAAGGGATAGCGGGATGGATGAGACGACAAACATCTCGCCGGACGAGGCCAGCCGAGCTAAGGGACGGCCCACGCCACGAGTATTACTTATTAAACCCAAGTTAGATTGACGATGATGAAATTTCAGTGGGAATTGACTTTAACTGCGACCGAGATGAGGTTTTGTCGCCTCATTAATTATATGTAAAGTGTTCTGTATGTTTGTCGTGAACAAATCGGAGTTGCTAATGCTGTCGTTAAAATAACGTTTCGGGTCGTTGACTCGACATACGCTGCTGATTTATATTTGAGAACTAAAATAAATTCTAAATTTTGGAGGGCATGGTGCCTAGAGGATTATGTTCGTATGTATAATATTGCGAGAATATTCCCTTATGACCGTTCATTGTAACGTTATATTAGAAAGATCATGTTCACGAGAGAACGTCTGCACGCTAGTATCAAAATGTTGACGATCAAATGACGGTAATGACTGACTTTAGCCGACACTAAGTTATCATCGAGGCGGACACCATTAACTGCAGTAAGTATGGCCCTGGTTGGTTGCTGCTGTACCTAAGCCTGCCTCAAAATATAGATTTTGGTATTCGACAATTTTCAGAAATTTGTACCTAATTGCTGATTTCATTTATGGTTCGTAACAAAAATCAGTACATTATTACTTTATAACATTAAATTCTTGCATGAACAATAGGAGCTTACCCTCATCCTCATCGACTGTCATAAAATTCAAATGCGTGAATTGCAAAACCGTGGTTACAAATGTCGGTGTTAATTCAACAGGGAATTGCCTATGTAGCTAACTGGGATTAATAAATATCTACCTACCTATGTTGTTATTGGATCATAGTAGATTATAAAAAAATAAAAAAAGATTGTCAAAAGAACAAAAAAAAAACGTCGTATAGGATGTATCTACCAGGATGAATCAAGAAGTTCTTGGAATTAATATTAAAAAATGCAAAAAATTAAACAAAAATATTTTATTTTTCCACATAATCTCGCTCCAATGCATCAATCTCGCATTTAGAATAAGGCGTTTCTAACTCTCATTCCTTGCGACAAAAGATATTTTTTCTTGACACAGCAAAGGGGTGGAACTCTCTGCCTGCGTCTGTGTTTCCGAACGCAAACAACCCCGATCTCTTCAAAGTGACAGTGAACAGGCTTCTTCTGGGTAAGCTCGCTCCATCGTCGACTTTGTCTCTGTCATCTCTGACCTAGACTAGAGTCAAGAGCAAACCTATCTCAAATAAAAAAAAATAAAATTAAAAAAAAAAAACTCTCGAAAAACTCCTCTACGGCAGTCATAACCGCGTCACCATTGTGAAATCTAGTTCCACGAATTTCGTCTTTTAATTTTGGGAATAAGTGAAAATCACTTGGGGAATATGGTGGGTGGTAAAGGAGATTGAAGCCAGCACAGCGGATTGCGTTGAGCGCAACTTCCGATCGATGAGCAGGAGCGTTATCTGGAAGAAACAACATGCCCAACGACAGTTTTCCACGACCTTTTTCTTTAATAGTTTCACGCACTTTCGAAATTAATTTTGCTTATTAGGGTCCAGTAATCGTTTGGCCTATTGACATGTAATCAATAAACAGGATTGCTTTACTATCTCAGAACACTGAGGCCATAACTTTGTCAGCGGTAGGAGCAACTCGAAATTTCTTAATGGATGGAGAGGATGGTCGTTTCCAAGACATGCTTTGTCGCTTAGTTTCAGGGTCTAAATGGTGGAACCACGTTTCATCCATGGTGACAAGGCGACAGCAAAAATTATCTGGATCTCGTTGGAACATTTCGAGATTACGCTTCGAAATTTCCAAACGTTGCATTTTGTTTTCGTCGATTAACATTCGGGGCACCCATCTTGCCGACACTTTTCTGAACACCAGTGTATCAATTAAAATGGATTGAATGCTACCAAATGATATCATTAGGAACTCAGCTAAATGTTCTTTAGTTATTCTTCTGTCTTCCAAAACCAGATTCTCAATTTTTTTACATTTTCTTCCGTAACGGAGGTTGAATGCCGCCCAGAACGCGGATCATCTTTACAACTTGATCTACCTCTTTTAAATTCAGCCACCCAGTACGCAACCGTAGAATAGGGTATAACATCATCCCCTAATGTCTGCTGAATGTCGGAAAAAAATTCTTTCATAGACATTTCTTTCAGGCTGAGATACTTTATCACCGCACGTAACTCACTTTTATCCATAATTTTGCGTTTTGGCAACTCGTTGCACAAAAAAAATTATTACGTGCGATCGCACTGACAAAAACAAGTGACAGTTTGCATAAATATTGTGTGATTGACACTCTTTAATTCGAATATCGAACTTTCCCCAAAAAGGTTTTATATATGTATAAGCACTTCTGAGAACTTTTTCATTCGCCCTGTTATATACATCCTACACGACGTCTTTTTGTGGAGGAGAAATGTTCGATTATTTTGTCTCACCTAATGCTAATCTCTTGGAACGATATCAAGATTATAGTAGACTATCCTTTTGTTCATAAAGCCCCATTCACATGATGCAAGTTTCTTTTTTGTGCCATACAATAAAATTGCGCGAACCAAAGGCTTGCATCGTCTAAACACTGTCCAGATGGCACAATTTTTATTGTCGCTTCAACTTACGGTATGCCACAGGCAATTAAATAGCACCTGCTTTTAAAAATTAAAAAAGTTAAAATAATGAGAAACGATGAAAAGAAAAAAGATTGCCTTCTGTCTTTTCAAATAACAAATTAGCTACAACCATTTATAGCTACAGAATACGTTCTACCGATTAAGCATTAACCAGTCGTATACCGGGAATTACAGAAATAATAAAAAAGCCATTGTGTCTCGCGTAGATCTATGTTCCGGCTACGAAGGCTTAATCTAATCATGAAAAAGCATTTCAGAAGATTATTTTTAATTTTTAAAAGAATGTGTTGGTTACGAAATATGTATTAGATATTGAAATAGATCCTCATATTCCGAAAAAGGGCGTATAAACATAGAACGCGATACAAAGTAAAGTCACGAGGGATTGCCATAATCAGCACGCTACAAATAGCTGGCGAGTTCAGTCGTACCAACGATCGATTTGTCTAGTAGAGTCATTGGCGCTAATGTACTCTGTTTACCTGTATACTTAGGATGCAGATGAATCCTGAACCAGGAATAGCCGGTAGGACAGGGCTAGACAGGTGAGTGAAAGTTCGAGAGTTCGCACACCGAGATAATGACGTGAACCTTCTATTATAAGCATGTTCAGTATAGGTTAGAAGAGCCGACAACAATCTATCTACAACATGCCCTGGAATTAACGCACAACCTCTTAACGGGTCATTGTACTGATCATTATGCACAACTTTTATTATGGGACCAAACATGAAATCTCGAAAAAAAAACATCTGTTCCCTACATTTATTGTTCGCATAACTCGTCAAAATGTAGGGAACAGCAGATTTTTTTTCGCGATTTCAGGTTTGGTCTCATAGTAAAAGTGGTTTATAATGATGAGTACAATGACCCCTTAAAAGGTTGTGCGTTAATTCCGGGACATGATGATCTAGCTATACAAAAAACACAAAAAATAATGAAATAGCCTGATAACAAACGTCTGCAGTGAAAACAACATATTATAAATTAAAGTCGCTTTCCAGTACCTACTGTCGTCTGTGTGACCGCGTTGTTCTTAAAAACTACGCAACGGTTTTAGATGCGGTTTTCACCATCATTTAGAGAATTTATTCCGGAAAGTTGATGTGCTTATGATTAGTATTTAACTTACTCAAGTTTAATAAAGACCTTTATCTATGACAATTTATAATTTAATTAATTATCTTTACATACCCTCCGTGCCTCGGAAAACACGTTAAGCTGTTGATCCCGGCTGTCATACGGGGATCTTCGAAAGTCGTTACGATTCGTCAGAAGCCCGAAAGCCTGACAACCAGTCTTCTTACCAAGGGGTATCGTATTACCCAGTAACTGGGTTGTAGAGGTCAGATAGGCAGTCGCTCCTTGTAAAATACTTGTACTCAGCTGCATCCGGTTAGACTGAAGCTGACCTCACTATAGCTAGGAAAAGGCTACGCAGATGATGAATAGGTACCTAGGAGAGTCATGTTAAGAGGCATTATCCATGATATGTGAAGTAAGAATGTGTATGGTAATACAAGCAAACAAAACAAACAAAGCAAACCTAAAACTGTTGCAAGGTTATTTGCGATTATGATTTCCTTTTGATTGAGATTTAAATCTATACAAATACCTAAATAAACTTGAAGTGTCTGTTCGTAATGTCAAAACAACAGCTTTTTACTTAATGCATAAGAAAATATACGGTACTTATAACAAAAATTTTTTTTTTAAGTTTTTATCTGTCTGTCTGTTTGGTCCGGCTAATCTCCTAAGCGGTTGGACCGATTTTGACGGGACTTTCACTGATAGATAACTGATGTTATAAGAAATAACTTAGGCTGCTTTTATTTTAGAAAAAGAATTAGGGTTCCGCGCAAAACATTTAAAACCCATGAAATTGTGAACAAAATCCGATTCAAATATGGACATTCAAATATGGAGTATTAAGATCCACGCGGGTGAAGCCGCGGGCAACAGCTAGTAGAAAATAAAGACAAGACAGTGTGCTGCGCCGACCCATTAGGTATCTGAATTATGGAAGGCTCGTCCGATAGTTTCATGGCTAAAATCTGCGCAAGGAACGGGAGTCTGTAAATTGGTGAGAATCGATTCGATACAAAAATAGACTGAATCTGCTGATTATTGGACGATAGTTCAGGTAGGGTTATGCCTGTGCGTATCAGAAGTAAGCCGACGTTGCAAGAATCTTCATAACCTACTATATTTAATTTTGAAATTCTCTATAAATATTCAACCATTGAACACTTTCAGAGGCTTTAATGCTCCATATTTTCTATCTGACAGCTTTATTTAGATAACCAATATAAAGGGTGTCTCAGTAAGAGTGCACTTTTTAAAATTGGAATTTTTTTTTTCATGCAAGTGGCAACTCTGAAATTTGACAACTGACACCTCTGTTTATTCCGATTATTAAAAATGGAGCACTTTTCGAAAGAACAACGCGTTATAATTGTGAAAACTCATTACAACGGTGAACGGCGTTCGTTACAGGAATATAACGGACTTCTTGTGGCCTCAACTGGACGGCATGAATCTGGACAACATGTGGTTTCAGCAGGACGGCGCAACCTGCCACACCGCGCATGAAACAATCGACTTATTGCAGCAAGGATTTCCAGAACACATTATCTCACGAAATTCTGATGTCAACTGGCCACCAAGATCATGCGATTTAACTCCGTGCGATTTTTTTCTTTGGAGTTTTGTGAAATCTCGGGTTTATGCGAATAAACTCGAAACAATTCCTGAGCTCAAATCGGAAATCCAACGCGTCATCGGTGAGATACAGCCACATCTCTGTGCAAAAGTCATGGAAAATTTCATGAAAAGAGTAATGGTCTGTCATCGGAGCCGTGGGGGTCATTTGCCAGATATTTTATTCCATACTTAATCGGAACATGTCTTCTTTACAATACAATAAAAATATCACAACTCTGTCATAAAATACTTGTTTTTATTTTAAAATGAAAAAGTGCACTCTTACTGAGACACCCTTTACCATCATACATCGGGTTAGGTATAAGTAATTGATAGATATCCATTTTCCACGTGCTTATTATTAGATACGTGATAGGAGACCAAAGAAACGATGGATAGATTGTATGAGAGATGACGGCTAATAGAGATGTATTGAAGAAGAAGAGATGCTGCAAATGAATTGGGATATAGACAGGTATGTTGTTGTCCAAGAATTTTACCTCGTGAAGTGAAGACTACAGTTAAGCCCTTGTACACACAAGTTTTTCTTGACGTGACAAACTACAGTTTATTCGCCGTGTGTAGGCACGGTCATCAGTGTTGTATGGATTACTATAGAAGCTTGTTGACAGACACGTTTTTTCTACAGCGCGGTTGATACGCCATACCGTAAAGAAACCGTGCCGTACCGTACAAAGGGTCTTAAGATGTTTTGATTTTCCACAGTGACGTGCCGATCTATTGGTGAGATTTCTACACAATATATCTGCTGCTAATTGAGAGCAGTGGTGGCCCAGTGGTAACGGCCCCGACTTACAAGTTGTAGGTCGTGAGTTCGAACCCAGGCAGACACTTTGTTTACTTAATTTTAGCACTGCTCTTAAAACGGTAAAGGAAAATATCGTGAGGAAACCGGCATGGGCTAGAACCAAAAATTCGAAGACTTGTGACATCCACCAATCCGCACTGGGCCCGTGTGGTAGATTACTACCCATTCCCTGTCGAAGAGAGGAGGCCTGTGTGAGGAACATTATAGACTGATGATGATGATGAGTCAAGACTCAAGCATTACCTACTTACTCAAAACTCGTAAAAAGCCATCTGATTGGTGGAAACTAGTTTTAAGTAATGTCTGTGTCTTGAGTAAGGTTTTATAATACCCTACCTACCTACGGCCTTTAGGCAGACAGACTTTGATGACTGGTGACCTTGGTGACTGGTGACCTTGGTGACTCGTGACCTTAGTGACTGCTGACCTTGGTGACTGGCTAGGATTTTATCACATAATAAAAAAGAAGAAATTCTATTTAGTCCGTCAGTCAGATATCTAATAAAAAATATTAGACACGTATGTTTTGCTTTATCATATTAATAAAACATCACTAGGATAAAACGCATTAAAGTTGGGGAGTGGGGGCTAACAAATTTTCAAATGACATAAAACTACTACGATAACAGATAGAAAAGAACCTAATTAAAATTGGCGGATTTTTTTTTTTAATTTAACTGTATTGCTCTATTGCAATAGCTCCATTTAGCCAGCCAGTAGGTACTTTCAACACGTTTTGTTGATTTTTTGTGCATAATTCGTATATTACAATACGTGCTTGTTCCAAATTCAAAATTTTTTTATTCACTCAGTGACTAAAAGAAAGTTTTATTCATCATTACCGATGATTCAAATGCTCTTTTTCGAGTGGCAATGGTGAAAAAAGTTTTTAGTTATCATCCCTATTCTTAAGCCATTCGTGTCGTTACAAGAATAGTACATACGTAAAGTCTTAAGCAAAATAGCAAAGTGAGTTGACATTATTACCATAACTACTCTTTAGGTAAGTAAGTAAAAATACCCAAGTTAGGTATACATAAAATGACTAATATCTAAGTTCAACAACAAGGCACAAACAAGTTGGCATTCGTCTCCTGGGCCTGAGTGCTTTGGGAGGCCTCAGAGGGTCCGCCCTACTTGCCACGCCCACCTCAAGCCACGCCCACCCAGTGCCTAGAGACTTGACTGTTACGTGAAATATCGATGCTTGTTTTAACTTAAGATGTCTGATGTATTTCACTTAAGTATACAGAGATGATCTTTAAATAAGATACTTAATGTACTTTGGTATAAGATACGTAATGCTGATTGTTTTTGATCGGTATAATTAGGATATTTCTTAGGAAAACGATTGTCTTTTCAAGTAGTGGAGCTCGTTGCGTACAGCCACAAGTCCATTGATATTTATGGTGAATCGCAGCGTGTATGTTTGAAGGGTAGGGACCGTAGATATTACAGTAATGTGAAGACATTTCAATTGAGTCTCTAACGGCTGAATCCAATAACACATCTATCACCAGTTTTGGCATACTGGAGATAGAAAAACCTATCTATCTATGGTTTTAACGTCCCAATAATCTATAAGAGATTGTTGAATCTTACCGGCTTGACATAAGGCCAGCACGCGTAGCATGACCACCGAAACGGGTTTTGTCGACGGAAGAATAGAGAAAATGACAGATTATAGTAAGATTTCCAACGTAGATTATACTAAGCATGGTGATGTGTCATTTTGTCTATTCTTCCGTCGACAAAACCCGTTTCTATAGTGATCATGCTACGCGTGCAGATAGAATTTTACTGTCTAGCATCAACAGAGATCTGTCTTTTACTGAAAATAGGTTATTAGGTTAGGCCGTAAAAGTGGCATCACATCAATACAAGGATATTTCAGAATGCGGCTAAGAACGATACTAAAATGTCGAAACGAAATATGTAAGTATGTTACACTACGATGTGTTCAGCCTGTTATTTGTAGAACCGTACCCCCCCCCCCCCCCCCTACCCTAACTAGCTTGTGGAGGTCAGATAGGCAGTCGCTCCATGTAACATAATGGTGTTCAGCTGCATCTGGTTAAACTGGAAGCTGGCCCCAACATGGTTGGGAAAAGGCTAGGCAGATTGGTTTGTAGTACCGTATGGTGTTACCCAGTTTGTGGAGGTCAGATAGGCAGTCGCTCCATGTAAAATAATGGTGTTCAGCTGCATCTGGTTAGACTGGAAGCTGGCCCCGACATGGTGGGGAAAAGGCTAGGCAGATTGGTTTGTAGTACCGTATGGTGTTACCCAGTTTGTGGAGGTCAGATAGGCAGTCGCTCCATGTAAAATAATGGTGTTCAGCTGCATCTGGTTAGACTGGAAGCTGGCCCCGACATGGTTGGGGAAAAGGCTAGGCAGATTGGTTTGTAGTACCGTACAGGTACGTAAAGTACGGGTTAATTTGTAGAATTTACAAAGAACTCTCATAAAAACCCGACTTAAGGAATGGATCTCAATAATAACATTTATGATACGAATGATACCAATAAATATAAACTAAATTATAAACGCAATTTCTAACCCGTCCAAGCCCTCAGTCTCATTTGGCATACTAAGTCAATTTCCTGAACATCCTTTATTGGAACAATAGGATCTAGATCCAGGCATTATAATCAGGTTACTATTGTGCTACTAACTGGAGCGACGTCAGTTGGGAAATACGAATTAACATAGTGCAGTCGAAGTAGTGAATGTTAATTGATTATATTGAATGAATGACGATGTTGTACGTGGTTATAGAGATTTAGCGTAAGTAGGAAACTTGCCTATGAAAGTAGAGCTTTCAAATAAATAAAAGCTATTTTAATTGTATTTAAATTGACAAAATTTCTGCTGTGGCTAAACTGCACTTATATCAAAATAACTTTTTTTTTTCATAAAAAAAATACATTCAAATTATATTGTTAAATAGATAAAGAAAAAGTGTATAAAAATGTTTACTTGGGATACTTATTGACATTAAAAATACAACTCAACTAATTTAAAAGAAGGTTAGTTTCACCAAAAAAGGCATTAAATCCTACCACAATGAAATATTCACGAATCCTGCACAAAATTCATGAAAAAAAAATCCAAAACAGTAGTCACGTTACACTTTCTAAATAAGCTGACAAGACTTTCTCCTTCATTTTAATTCGAAAACTTAAGTCAGCTTTAAATTACACTTTTTGCTGGCCTTATAACCCCCTCGACGCGGATCCCGGGATTAGGGGCTACCAACGGGTACTTTTTCTGCCAGTGTCAAGAAACATCGTCCTGCCTTTACAAGCACCCTAGGGGGTACTTTCAGACCCTTAACGTTTACGACTACCCGATTGCTTTTCTATGAAGGGCCTCCAGGAAATGTCCGCGACAAAAACGGACAGATGCCAACAGCGGATGTTGATACCAATTGATTAGTTTGCAAACAGTGTGAATTTTTGATGGTCTGCGGTGAGTCGAGTGGCTTTTTTTTGGTAGTTCACACTTAATACGTGGTTTGTGGGCAAAAAAGCTGGCCACTTAGCTCAACAAGTTAAGGAAATGACAGTTTTTATTCAAATCATAAGACGTTAGGCGACAAATTGTCACTAACGAGATAGAAAGTTTACAACAAAATTGCGAAATCTGTTAAGCGATAATGTCTCCTGGTCTTCTTTGTTAAATCTAGTTATTCTTAATCCCGTTGCTTTTATTTAAACACAGCAAAAAGTACAATTTAAAGTCATGCAAATACAAAGGTAACATTTTTCACACATGATTTACAAAATGCTTATCATTATCTCTCAAAAGCTAGCAACCAGCCCACAAAATTAAATATATTATTTTAAAAAAAAGTTACATCATGCTGTGAAACAAATTCCACAAACATTTTGACACAATACTTCGTTGTAGCACTCTGAATGCGTCTTCAGTGATGTCTTTGACAAAACAAATACGCCATAAAAGGGTATTAATGTACCCCATGTCCACAGTAAAAGGGGTAGCCGTCTGTCACACCGGTACTACTGTTTTGTTTGTACCGTAAAACTTTGCCGACTTTTTTCGCGAAACTTAACTTGACTTTGATATCATGCTGTGACATTTATGCGAAAATCCGACAGCGAACCTGTACATAAGTTGACAACTCTATGAAATGATAATTACGTTTGTCTCTTAGGTTAAGTTTGTCGATCGGTTCGTATTTTGTCGTTATAACTACTAAAAAGTCCAGATATATGTAAGTACAGGCTAGTAGTCTGTAGGTACTTGTGTCTGAAAGAAGATTCACAATAATTTTTTTCCTAAATACACTTTATGGGAAAATTACAAAAAAAGTACGTAAATAACTACAAAGCACAGCAAAAAATAAAAATGACCAACTATGGAATCCATTTTATTTTTATGAAACTGACAGTACAGCAGCTCTAAAAAGCAAATACTAAAATTATAACAGTCAGTTGAATAGACCCGTGAGTTAAAAAAAATAAGCAGGGTCTACACGCAAAAAGAGCACGAATGCGAACTATGAAACATGTCAGAAACTGCCAGCGAAAATGGATTCAAAAAGGTGGAAAGTTAAGGGTTAAATGCAATTATCCTTCACCCGATTATTTGACTTTATAACACCTAAATAAGATGATCAGCAGGATAGAGTAGGTAAATAATACTTAAAAACCTGCTTGAAAAAATCGAGTTGAAAAGTTTGATGAGGATAAAATCAAACCTGAGCTCAAAAGAAATCAAGAAATCGCACAAAATGTATTGCATTTTTCAAGCTCTTTCTTTCCGTCAAAGACATTAAAACATATTAACAATATTTTTGCTTTCAGTCGATTTCTCAGATCTAGCACCGACAGCAGTAGGTATCTCAATTCTTTTCCGAACTAGTTGAAAATCAATCAATCAAAGTAACTATTATATATGACATATCCTTCAACTTAATTAATACAAATCATATTCTCTTCGATATCTAAATAATTTCAAACAACAAACGAACAAAAAAACTAGCACCTTCGTGCCAAAAAAGACCCGAAGCATCCATTTCCTCTCACAAAATATGCATACTCCGTGTATCCGCATTGCCTTAATGGTGCGGCTGTAATTTCCATGATATTTCCATGGCGTTTCCGTGGTGTATTTTCCCACAGAACCGTGTTATCATATTTGAGGAGCGGCGTCATGATAAAACACGGTAACTCGTCATAATGTGTTTAGCGTTCGCTCTTCTGGTAAGCGTCAAAGAATATATATTGGTAATGTTTCTAGACGAGACATTTCGAAATTCGATAAATTTGTTTTAATCTGATTGCGAAAATATAATATAGTATATTATTTTTTTAATATAATATAATATAATATATTATATTATATTTTATATTATAGGATGGGTGACCATCTTTACATACCGAGACTCCTCCGTGCCTCGGAAAGCACGTTAAGCCGTTGGTCCCGGCTGTCATTCGTGGATCTTTGACAGTCGTTACGGGTCGTCAGAAGCCCGAAAGTCTGACAACCAGTCTTACCAAGGGGTATCGTATTACCCAGTAACTGGGTTGTGGAGGTCAGATAGGCAGTCGCTCCATGTAAAATACTGGTATTCAGCTGCATCCGGTTAGACTGGAAGCCGACCCCAATATAGTTGGGAAAAGGCTAGGCAGATGATGATATTAATGATACCTAAATAAAAAATCAAGTATCTTGACTTAGCACACGAGTTTGTCGACATGTGGGACGTGGACTCTGCAATCATTGTACCGATAATCGTTACGGTTAATGGCCTAATAGCGGAGAGCCTCGACCAACACCTTAGGAGGCTCTCATTGCGCGGCTGGGTCAAGGGCTTGATCCAGAAAGCAGTACTCCTGGACACGGCACGCATAGTGAGAAGGTTCCTCTCTCTAGAGCCCTGACCACCGGCACCTGTTCCTGATGCCGATGGGCCACTATTTTTTATATTTTTAAATGTTTTTTTTTTGTTTTTATAAAAGTATTTAAAAATGTAAATACTTATAATATATACAGGAAATGAAATAAAGAGAATAAATAAAATAGTAAACAAATAAAAATTGTATATTTGCACCTTCAAGTAAAAGATATGTTTTACAATGAAAATAGGCCTTAAGGGGGAAGCGCTAAGGTAGCCCGCGAAATTCAAATTTTCTTACGATTTTTGCGATTTGCAGCTCAGTGTCTGGGTGTATGTTGATCAAAGTATGATTCGCGACCGTAACAAATATGTACTTATAAAATTATAATATTAGAATTAGTAATACAATTTCTTAAGTTAGTATAATCCTGAAATGTTAAGATTTCATAAAAAAAAGTCATTCAATAGACTTACTTGGTCTTACAGAGTTGTATTGATGACTTTAATGATTATAATTCTGTAAACTCATATTTGTTACGGTCGCGAATCATATTTCAATCAACATACAACCTAAAACTGATCTGCAAATTGCAAAAAACGTAAGAAAATTTGAATTTCGCGGGCTACCCTGGCGCTTTCACCTTAAGGTAAGTACAGTTGCATGTTAGAGTTGCAGCCAATACCTAAGCTAACGCGCCCACTCTCGATTATCAATATAGCAGATGTTATTGTGCCTTGTTTGTGGAATAATTTAAAACGAATGAGAAAAACATCTTGCAGCAGACAGCATAGGTGATTAGTGAGGTATGTGTGTACTCTAATTACAATAGTAATTTTTGTAATATCAAGATGAGTTTAAATTATAATCAGTTGGTATTTAGATTATTTTATACTAAGCACAAGAATTAGTAGTAAATAACCATTTACTTGTTACCAATCAAACTGCTGGGTACCATCCGCACTTGGTTGATATCCCGACCAGTCCTACTCAGCGCTTTTCCTCCACTCTCTCTCTCCGTCAATCCTTCCACATATAACCCGTCTGCCTTCAAAGCAATAGTGAACAGTTACTTCTGGGCACGCTCGTTCCATCGTAGAGCTCATCCATCGCTTCCCATCAGGCGAGATCGACGTCATGAGGAGGCCAATTTCGCAATGAAAAAAAAGATCTTTAACTTTATACTCCACAATGCATTATTTTTTTTATTTTAACATCATGCTATGCAGCTTCACTCTACAACTTTACTTCTGAGTAAAGCTTAGCTTAGCTTTTGGCAGTTTTGGCGGTTCCATGTTTTCTTATTTTTCTACTATCTCAAATCATTTCACTGATAATTTACTTCTAATAACATATGTCCTGTGAACTATATCCAGATTAGCAAGGCATGGACGAGATCATATAGGTAAGTACCAAAATTATTTCTAAATTATTTTTGAAGAATTACCATAAACTGTCGAGATGGCTCTGTGGTTAATACCTCGCCTCACATGCACGAAGTTGTGGGTTCAAATCCGGGCAAGTATTAATGTGACTTTTTCAATTCATATGTACTTTCTAAGTTTATCTTGAACATCACTGGCATCGGTGACGGAAGACATACTTATAGTTAATATAAGTTTGAAATCGCCAACCCGTCTTGAGCAAGCGTGGTGATCAAAGCTCATGCCTTCTCTGTATGAGAAGAGGCCTTTGCCTGCAGTGGAACAGTAACAGGCTGGTATTATTATCATAAACGCTTTCTTTAAAATGGTAGGCATTATTCTAAACAATTTTAACCTCAGCGTCATCAAAGTATCAGCTCTGTCATTACCCTCATCTCTGCATTCATATTTCGGGAAGCTTTACTTATTCAATATTTTCAAATTGGCTGCACACCGTTCTTATAATGGAGGCGAAAAAATGCGGAAACCGAACCAAATGGATTCGTCAACTGATTATTTATTTAACGTCACGAAATATTAGCCTCGGTTTCGGTTTAGATTATTTTTGTCAAGAATACTTATCTGCTTAGCTCCGTCTTACTTGTTTATTTAAGAGTTTGCGAAACAGAGAAACTTTTAAAAAGACTTTATTTCATGAAAGTTTTTCATTTTTTTTAAATGGACAGTGACGGTTGACGAGTAGTAAGACAACTTTGAATTTGAACCAAAAATATTATCATTATTTTAACACCCATTACTAGGGACTTGTGGCTAGATAATAAGGGGTCGATGAAAGGTTAAGCTACGCTTACCGAGGTCGGTCCGTGGATGGGTGACCATCCATTACATATCTCGATCCCTCCATGCCTCGGAATGCACGTTAAACCATTGGTCCCGGCTTTCATTTGTAGATCTTCGACAGTCGTTACGGGTAGTCTAAAGTCCGAAAAGTCTGACAATGACAACCAGTCTTACCAGGGGTATCATATTACTAGTAACTGGTTTGTGGAGGTCAGATAGGCAGTCGCACCATGTAAAATACTGATATTCCGCTGCATCTGGTTAGTCTGGAAGTCCCCCACATAGTTCGGAAAGGTTAGGCAGATTATGATGACTTATCAAGTTGTTAATGTTTATGATTTTCCGTATCATCATAAGTAAAGTCAAAGTTAAGTCAAGTTTTAGTCTTATCCATAGATATAAGATAGAAGGTCTTACTGCAGTTAGAATGTCAAAACACCCAAAATAATACGCTAGAACTGTCTGCACACAGTTAGATACTTACCGATGTAAGTACTAAATTACAGCATAAACGGATTTAAGAACCTGACAGTTGAATAATCAAATAATTCTTCCAAACAACATTAATTAATTCTTAACCAACAAACAAGTAAAAAAAAAAAAAGATTTACAAAAATCTAAAATTTTATATTCGAAAACACCGAGCCCTCATCAAAAAGCACTAACAAAGTAACAAGTGGTCCAAGTGGATTCCTCCTAAATTCGCCATATGAGCCTCATGTCAGTGCCGCCATTTATCATCTGAGATGTGACAACTGAATTTATTTATATAAAAAAACAAACAATAGGACGCGTTAGGGCTAGTGGCGCCCCTGATAACTGGTGCTCGGGCTTGTAGCTTTTTTATGTAGAGTGTTTAAACTTATAGAGGGCAAAACAACCACATCAACAACAACATTGCGAAACATCTCAGCGTAACAATACTTAAGTGAAGTGAGCTGTCATTCCATCACTTGATGCTAGGGATTGACACTTCTCACTTCAAGCTCACTTCACCTGAGTTTTTACGATGAGATTTTTTGATTATTGTTTTGAACATGCAAAAATAAAGTTCATTTACATAAGATGACTTTCAGTCATAAACATAGGTACTTAGGCAGTTTGCGGTTTACAATATATCAGGATTTTGTTTTTAATAAGATAAAAACTGAAACCTTTTGCTTTTCCTAATAAGAGTAACTTAACGTTTTCTTTTCTAATCATCCTTTATCTATTAAGAAAGCGTTATTTTTTTATTAATAATCAAACCAAAATCAAAATATTTTATTTCACATAAACTTACATGGACACTTATGAAACGTCAGAAGCTAGGTGCACGATTCCAATTGGCCGTTTCCTATGTAGAAGAGCCGGCAAGAAACTCTACATTTACTCTTTTAAAAAGATTGGCTTTTACAATGTTTCCAAATTGCAGTGTAAGAACAATAACATTTAGTTTTGTTTTTCAATTGCCAAGCGTTACTTTATTAAATTGCTTGCCAAACTGATGGCATACTAAAACAACTCCTAATAAAAACGTACACAACACAAAACTTGCCACATCTAAACGTTCCAACGACTACAATTGCACTACCATCAAAATCCAAGGGGTACGTATACCAATGATTTAGGGGTGCGACACAATACAGAGATAGCAATTTGATATTCAGGCCACATTTTTAATAAGCACCGCTTGCTTTTCGTGCCTGTAATGCCCCGTTGAGCCCCACTATTAAATAGCTTTTTGTTGAGCCATTAGCCACTTGAGTGACCTTCTACTATGGTCAGTTTTTTGTATGTTTGTGAAATGGGGAAATTTTGACTTGAAGAATTATTGTTGGTTTTTGTTTTTTGGTAATCGAATCGATTCAGGATATCTAGTCCGCGATTATGTTGTAAATGAACGGGTGTGTCTTTTGAAATCTTATCCAAATAATATTATCATAAGTAACGTTTAATGGACGCTAGTTCATTGTCTATATTACATTATTTATCTTCTGACTGACTTATTTATTTATTTTAATTCCTATACACCATTTCATCAAAACGTTTGAAGGTATAGGAACTTTAAAATGATTATGTGACAGTAGGTACTAGCTAGAATTTCCCTTGAAATTGATATCTGACTAGGAAGAAAAAATATTTGAGACTCGGAAAGTTATAACACAGACTAAATATGGTAATATCCATCCCAAATACTTTTTCTTTTTATTCTGATAAAATATAAAAAAAACAGATACAATTTAAATACAAGATACACTAACATAGAAACATGAAAATAAATTAAAAAAACAGTTTATAGAAAAAAAAGTGTGTGTGTCAGCTCTGACGCACGACTGGAATTTACTCCCTGAAAGGTGCGCAAAGTATCTAACGTTGCGCAGAAAAACTTAACGCTTGTATTAATTTCACTCCTCATAAAATTTCCATACCGGGGGCCTTATATGAAAATCGATTCTTAAGGAGTAAACTTCAAGAACATAGTCCTTTATGAATAGAGGACCTAGTTCATAATGTCTTTTTAGCTATGCAGGCTTACGATGTACTGTTCCTAATTTTTTCACTACATCCAATTGGATAACAGAAAGGATCTCAAACTTATTTATCGATAACGCTCGATTCGGAACCGATAATCTCTATTATTCGTCCATTTGGCACTCATATTTTTTCCAACAAAAGGACATAGACCAACCCAACCACTCTACTATCCTTTAAAAAGTCGCATATGTGCAACATTATGATTCATTATGATGTTTTTATTGAGTGCGCGAGGCGTCGGCATAACGAAGTATTGTGACGCATCTGTTCATTTTGATTTCTAGTGGCTTTTTTATGTTCTTTGACAAGTACGGGCAGAGCCGGTTGCAATGCTTGTATGTTTGAAAGTTTGATTTTGAAAAGGAATATAATAATTCTTTCCTTGTTAAAAAAAAACTTTAATAAAAATGTTCCTTTTTCAATGTGTATCGGACAAAGCGATTCCCAGCTTATTATTGCCTATTAAAGAAATCAAAGTTTAACACTTTATCCCGTTTTTTTTTGTTGTACTTAAATTTACTTTGAATCAATTTTTTATACACAGGTACATTAATAAAGAAGGTTTTTATACATGTTCATGAAAACAGACATAATTGCATCAACACATCATTATTATGAGACAAAAAATAACAGAAAGTAATTGATAAATTATAATCTACGCTAAAGCAATTAAAAGAAATAATTACCTACCAACATAAATGACATTAGGTACTTACATTTCCAAAAAAAAAAGAAAAACATCGGTTTCTTATTACAGAAAGGCCCTCTCAATTAACTTACCGTACTTAATTAAAATTAAAAGCAAGAAACAAATTACGGTGCCCAAAGCCTCTAATGCACAGTTCAGTCGAACTGAACTTAGACAATACAACTTAGAACCAACTTAACCGAACTTAGTAGAACAGCGTATCACTTAATTAGTATTTCGGTAGTGACGGTCTCTCTAACTTGTTTAACTTAGCAGACCTAATTAGCGGCGCTTGTACTGTGCTGCCTGTTTGTAGATGTCTACTTAGAACTTGAGATGTAAGTAACTAAGTATTTGTAGTGCGTAGGTACCATCGCGGACATTTGCGGCGACCCACTTTTCTCCCTTATTTCTAAGGTAATAAGATTGAAAATTTGTTCCCTGCAAATGTCCACCATGCATTGAATGCATTAGTGTTAAGACTTAATTGATCAGAAAGAGGTAATAAAATTGTAAACAGAGAAGCAAATCAAGAATTTTAAGTCCCTTTATTTAATCAAACTGTAGTTATTCAAATATGTTTAATCGAACGTTTAAATATGTAAGTACCTAGTGAATAATTTGTTGTCATAATAACAAACATGATTTAAACAAACAAAACATAACATCACGCCTGTAACCTCCGAAGGGTTAGGTAGAGGTGTGCCTACCTGTACACCCACTTTTCGCCAGTTATGTTTAAGTCACATAATAGGGGGTGAACCTATTGTCATCAATCGGGCAAAAAACCAGACTCCGGGCTGCTACTAAGAAATTCCAGATGGAAGAATCAATTAATTTAAAATAGCATTAAAATATCTTCTGCGAGTGACCCGTCCCGCAGCAGCACCTTGAGCAGGCATCCCTGCGATGTATTCTCGTTGTCCCCGAACTGTTGCACCCGCTGACGCCTTTAGGCGTCAGCAGGTTCAACCCCGTCACGGTATTTTAGTCATTTTATTAAATTATCGCTGTCCACGTTAAACAGGGACACGGCCAACTAATAATGATTTTACTTTTTTTAATTCATTAATAATTTAATGTAATAAAATTACTATAAATACCGTGACGGGGACACGGTTAACGGGGACATGAACGGGAATACCCCATCCCCGCTAGCAACCTGCTGACTAGCACATATTTTTACCGAACCATGAACCATCTAGCTGTTGTCTACAAAATCGAAGAACTGAGACGATTTAATTACTGGCATTCTCTTAATTAAATCACCAAGAACAATTCATATCAATTTGATAGCTTCATTTCACGTCCAATTTACGTCGGTTACCTTGCCAAGTGCGTAGTATTAGATATGCAGGCATAATATCCGGTTTGGCTACACACATCGAGTTGAGGTCTCACTAATTAAATAGAAGTCTCAAGACAATTCTCGAGGAACGGATTTCTGAGGGTTGAACCATACGAGGTGAAAATTTGAGAATTAAGGTGGTCCCTAGTTTCGCATTAGGTGAATTTAAATTTTCGTGATTTGAATTTGAGTAGGCTTTTTATAGAATCCGGAACGATGTGATTCGGCAGAGAACGAAAGTTGTCGAGATAGCTCACAGAATAAGCAAGCTGAAGTGGGAGCCGTAGAACCGATGACCGTTAGCGTAGACATGTTCTTGAGTGGAGATCACGAATCGGCAAACGTAAGGTAGGACGCCCTCAGGCTAGGTGGAGCGACGATCTTCGTAGGGTAGCTGGTAGCAGCTGGATGAGTGTTGCCGAGAATCGAGTTGAATGGCGTGCATTGGGAGGCCTATGTCTAGCAGTGGACTGCTGTTAAGCTAATAATGATGATAATGAGGTTTTTTATGGTTAATTAAAAGTTAGTCTTCCGTCTTTCAGGTTCACTGCCTTGATTGTAATAGGAATAAGACACGTTTGTGTGATCCGAGAACGCTTGCATTGTAAGCCCATTTGCTACGTTGTTTTCATGCGTAAGAGGTATCCGATTGAGGCAAAAGTGAATTAAATATATACCTACCTACTCGAATATAAACTGGTACCTAAAGGATGCCTTTAGTTTTATTACACAACGTTTAGTTTTTTTTATCATTCCCAATATGCTAAACAAGGGAGATCACACATCATCATCTGCCTAGCCTTTTCCTATATAATTATATTGGGGTCGGCTACCAGTCAAACCAGATGCATCTGAAAACCAGTATTTACATGGAGCGACTGCCTATCTGACCTCCATAACCCAGTTACTGGGTAATACAATACCCCTTGGTAAGACTGGTTGTCAGACTTTCGGGCTTCTGACGACCTGTATCGACTGTCAAAAATCCACGAATGACAGCCTGGACCAACGGCTTAACGTGATTTCTGAGGCACAGAGGTGTCTTGATATGTAAAGATGGTCACCCATCCACGGACCAACCGTGGCTAGCGTAACGTAACCAGATAGATCGACCCGTGCGGCTGTTATTACTTAGTCATAAGCTCCTCTAGCCCCTCAGGGACATCACACATCATGAGATAATATTTTTAAATAAATTGTCTTTTTCCATGTCTTTCGTGTAAAATGTAAACTTTACTCAACTTTTACCAATTTCAATAATAGTTTCTTAATAAACTAAGATCCGTTCAAATATCACCCCCTGTATCACCCTTGATCCGTCAAGTCTAAACTAACGGAAGTTATAATTTATGAAGCAAGTTCCGGAGCCTTGGGCCGGAGTCTAGAGGTAATGAAACATCCGATGTATTATGCACAGCGTCTACGATCGCCTTAAAACTACGGCTAAGATTTTAGAGCGAGGAAGTTTAGTAGACAACGAGATTTTAAGGTGAAGAGCTGTTTATATACAAGGTGTAACATAAATAACGCTCAACCTCTTAAGGGGTCATTGTACTCATCACTATGAACAGCTTTTACTATGGGACCAAAAGTGAAATCGTGAAAAAAATATCCTTAAAAATAAAAATATAGATGTTTCCTACATTGTGGCGAGTCATGCGAACATAAATGTAGGGAACAGTTGATTTTTTTTCGCGACAGAAATCGCGAAAAAAATCACCACACCAACACCAGAAAGTGTGGTCCTATAGTAAAATATTCTGCGCATAATAATAAAATTATTATTTTAATATTATTTTGTTGCGATGTTTGTTGTCACGTATATTGACGCTAGCGCTATCTATTGGTATTTACGAGAGCTACGTTCGCGACGCCCGACAGTGGGTGAGAATTGAAAGCGGCTTGGCTTGGCTTTGTAACCGATTTATTCCAAAGGGGACCGATAGATAGCAGTATCAGCACGATAGCAACTATAAACGCTGCTATTATTAAATCTTAAAAATGCATTAATGGCGAAACTGACTTTAGATAAAAAAGGTTTCATTGAGAATAAAGTATCTCTTAGATCGTAACTGCTGCAGCTGTAAGGTACTGACCGTTAGACAACTTTTTATTCTACTTACTATTACTAAGAAGCACTCGGAACTTTCTAACGACCCCAAAACAATCTCGAGTAAGAGAAGAACCACCGATGTTTGCACAACATCGGTGGTCGACATCGAATAGATATCTATAACTTCAGTCTGGCGAATAATTTTTACGGTTTCCTGGGTCCATATTTAATAACAATATGAACAAGCAGCTGTTGATTTATCCTCTTTCTAGGGCAGAGTGCAAGAAAAAAGTTTATTCATGGCTTCAAGGCATTGATTAAAGTGCAACTGAGCGTTTATTAAAACCCCTAAGGTAACAATTCTTTTTTTATTTGAAAGAACATACTTCCAGATTGGTCCCATTTTTATTAAAATCCTGTTCTGATGATAGGATCCATGAGGAATTGAGGGAACTCCTCAAATATTTATTTATTTAGGGACAACAAACAGCAGTTTAGTAATAAGTAAACATAGCCTAGAACTTAATAATTGAGGTAACAAATTATATATACAAGGTGTAACATAATTAACGCACAACCTCTTGATAAGTATTTCACGGGGGGCGATAAGATATCTTGATTAAGATAGTTAAGCGACTATGACGAAGCCAATTTAAATAATTGGTTCTGTTGAAAATAATACCATGAAACTATTCTGATGATGGAGCCGGAAAGTAGGCACCGGAACTACGTAATAAAACAATGTATCCTAGCCGTGTGGGGGCTTATTGGAATTGTCATGAGGTGCACTTTTGCTATAAATGTTAATGTAAGTACCTATGTTTTATAATACCTATATCCACTACTTAAAAAAACCACATGAGTAAACTTCCAATAATGTAAAATTTAAGATATCTGACATTATTTTCATACAAAGAAGTGTTAATTTTAGCACGGTAGAAGTTACTAGATTACAAATCCTTGCAGAAAAATACATTTTTGATGTGCAAAAAACGGGACTAGCACAAAACAAAAAGAAAATAAACTATAGAGGCATGAGGAACAGGGTGTAAAGTTCACTCATCCTCCATAGAAAAGGGAGGATCCTCGGACCAGACGGCTGTTGTGTCTGGTGGGCTACTGCCCGACGGTTGATGTCGGGATGTTGTATATAATAATATGCTAGTCGCGCGGTAAACTCTGATTGCGCGATGCAGGATTTTGCGTGACGTCAGTGTGACGCGTTCCACTGTGGCGATGCCGCCACATCACTCCCCTCCGGAGACCTGAGGTCGATAGTGGGCTGAGTCGTGTATCTTGCGATGCTTGCCAGGGCCAGTTGAGGTTCCAGTGAGTCGGAACTGTCTGCGGAGATGCCCCCAGTGAGTCGGGGTGGCGCTGCGTTATGCTCCAGTGCGTCGGATGTGGTACAGCGCCGGGTTGAGGCTGACTGCTGGCGTCGACCAGGAGAGGTTTGAAGGGCTCTGCTTGTTTGACTGGCCGAGAGTGCAGTGTGCTGTGCCAAGGTTGCTGATGAGGCTGAGGGTGATGACCAGGTATGCACGGTCGCTGCATGCTGGTGGTCAGGATACCCGTTGAAGCCGTGGGTGCTGGCTGGCTGTGTGACTCGCTGCTCGAAAGCTCGAGTAAGTGATGCTGATGACGTCACGCTGTAGTAGTTGCACGAAGGCTGCGCTGACGTTCATGTTCGGGGTCACCAGTATAGAGGCATGAGGAACAGGGTGTAAAGTTCACTCATCCTCCATAGAAAAGGGAGGATCCTCGGACCAGACGGGTGTTGTGTCTGGTGGGCTACTGCCCGATGGTTGATGTCGGGATGTTGTATATAATAATATGCTAGTCGCGCGGTAAACTCTGATTGCGCGATGCAGGATTTTGCGTGACGTCAGTGTGACGCGTTCCACTGTAGCGATGCCGCCACAAAACTAATCATATAAACATCAGAATATGGATAGATTATAGCTTTACATAATTGGAAGTACACTCATGTGGTATTTGTAAGTAGTGGATAGACGTTTTGTAACATTGAAAAGGAATTCAATGCCACACTCCAAACAAATTATGACACAAACCGTAACTATAGAGCCCTTAAGGGGGAAGCGCCAGGGTAGCCCGCGAAATTCAAATTTTCTCACGTATTTTGCAATTTGCAGGTCAATATCAGGTTGTATGTTAATTAAAATATGATTCGCGACCGTCGCAAATATGTATTTACAGAATTATCATCATTAACAACAACTCTCTAAGACCAAGTAATTCCATTGAATGACTATTTCATGAAATCTTAACATTTCAGGAGTATACAACTTAAGGAATTGTATTACTGATTGTAATGATTATAATTCTGTAAATACATATTTGTTACGGTCGCGAATCATACTTTAATCAACATACACCCAGATATTGAGCTGCAAATTGCAAAAATCGTAAGAAAATTTGAATTTCGCGGGCTACCTTAGCGCTTCCCCCTTAACCGCCCGAATTTGAGCCGTAAATGTTATCGTTATTTGTGACGTGTTTACCAATTGTTATAATGGTGCAACACGTATTTTGCAAAACCGGAGATTTGACAGCTGAAAAGGCATTGGTTATCGTTAAAGTTAGTATGTGCATCTCACTCTAAATGTCTGTTATTAAGTTGACGGACCTAGGGCAGTAATTAAATTTAACGCCTAATTAAGACAGATTAACGCTTGGTGAAACACTCGCTACTCTTAATGTCCCGTTAACAGAAGATCAAACTAACTAACATGATATAGTGAATCTAGTTTCATCATATCACGTTAGTTAGTTTGATCTTAAAATTGTGAACTTAGTGCTTATTTCCACAAGTTTAGGTATTATGATGAAAGATACCTACAAAAAAAATCCATTCGTGAATAACAGATAGCGCTGTACAGTTTCACCATGTTTGAATCGCGGTGCTAAGATCCTCTGCGAATGAACGAACCTACGCTAAAAAAACCCATAGGTATCGCTTCTCGGCCTTTTGGCTAAGATTAAAGTGTAGTATCTGTTCTTTTCAGCTTAATATCTGAAAGTTCCGTCACTGATGGATATTAAACTGATTTTTTTAAGCTGCCGGGATGTACGGGGCTCGCTCCACTCCCGTCACGGGTCGGCCCTGCATTGCAAAGCCGCCGAGATCGGCCCACATAAATCCTATAACCAACCATATAACTACCCTCAGGTCGACTCAATATTCTTGTCTAGAAATAGAATGTTAGCAAGTCTGACTTTAATGTCTAATAAAAGCCATCTTTGGTTATCTTCATGACCGTTAGAGGTATCTTCAGGGCGCGTCCGATCCATATTAGACCTTATCCATTGCTTACCATCAAGAGAGCGGTCACAAGCAGACTAATACAATATCGGGGCTATTGGGAAGAGTTGCACTACTACAGCCTTTTCACAGTTAATTTATCTCTGACAACTGCAACCTTAAACCGACGAGAATAAGGGTGAAACTACACATGCCTGTAGCTTGTACAAAACCAAGCAAGTAGCTTGCATGCCATTGTGACATTCACCAATCAGAAGCTATTTACATTGGCATGCAAGCTACATGTGTATTTTCGCCCTAAAGATTACTGCGATTTTGACTGCCTGTTCAATGACAGTGACCCAACTGAAACCTTATTGCAAAGATATTAAAGATCACTGTGATATTGACTGTGACGCAAAATCGGAGGTGAACTGCGCAAGGACTGTATATAGTGATAGGGACAGCTTGAAACTTAACAGTGATTTAAAATTTAGCAGAGTTGTCTACTGAAAAGTAAAGGAAAAAACCAAGTGTTTATGCTCATTAAAAATTTTAAACCAAAAAATAACCACTGAAATATACTTTCAACACTACATGGACAAGTTCAATAAAACGTGTAAAAAAACAGCTATATTGTAAAGAGTTTGGCCACTATGAAATTATGCACAAAAATCAGGAATACAAAACAGACAATTCTATGGATATTTAGACTTAGCATTACACAATGGCTTAAGGCTAGAGGTATCATATCCCCAGATGTGTAAGTAGAAATCATTGTATATATTCCGGGGGTTTGGCCACATTTGCCTCCGTTAGAAACTATACCGATCAAATATCCTTGATGTGTGATCGGTCCGCCAGAATCCCCCTGAAACAAAACGAACTCATATTAACCCTACTTGTAAAAACTTCTTTAGAGGCCGAAAGCCTGACAACCAGTCTAACCAAGGGTAAGGGGGAGGGGGGTAAGGGGGTATCATGTTACCCAGTAACAGGATTGTGGAGGTCAGATATACATTCGGTCCATGTAAAATACTAGACCTCAGCTGCATTCGGTTAGACTAGGAGCCGACCCTAACATAGTTGGGAAAAGGCTAGGCTATGATTGTAAAAAAGACATTTAAGTTTTTGTTCTAGAGTGGCGATCGCATAGGTACCGAAAGGCGGCCGACATTGACTAGCCCGCATCCAGGGGGTCCTAAACGGTGGTACCTATCATGGTATCTTTATTTTGTGAATGTGAGTTTGGTGGCTTAGTTTAAAAAATTAAATCGCTAAGTGTTACTTACCTCACAACTGTCCTTTCCCCAATCTCCTGCGCAAAACTGATTAGATGTTACAGTTCTCTTGCCGTAGATATCAATGCATCTTGTCCTTGTTATGAAAGGGACACACACCATTCGGAGATGCCGAGACGGTCTTGACTGAAAAGACATCAATTGCATTCTAAAAGCCATAAATCATTGTGAAACAAAGGTTTCGGAACATTGTTTCAGCAAATAATTCTTGCACATGGGGTGCAACACACATGTTCGGCTCGCCAAGACTCGACACAGTCGGGCGGCTTTTTGCAGTACATAATTACATATATTCGATATCGTCGCCGTGCAGTGAAAACCTCGTGACTGAAATTTACGTTTTTTACAGGGGATGATAAAAATTGTCTGAGAAATGGCCGTCATCGACGTATCCCGAGGTACTCTTCATCATCAATAGAAGGCATTACAACCATCTTATAACTGTGCACATCTGTTCTAGATATCCATAACAGGGTTTTCTACCCAACAAATAAATAAACAGAAAACTAATGAATTGTTTCTTAACGAGGTTTTCACTGCACGGCGCGGGCGTCGATATGTAGGTACATAGATGTAATATGGTCGGGGAAAAGGCGCTCGGCTTAGCTCGACTTGTGCCGGACCAACCGGAACATGATTAAGCGATGGTAGATGCCGAATACCTACTGCCGAATCGTAACCGTAAGTGCCGACTCAATATGTGTATAGCATAAAACAATAAAATAAAATAATACTTTTTCCGTTAATCCGAATCCTGTAACCAAGCACATAGCGTCGTCCTTAATTTCGATGCCATGACTGGGTCTCAGCATCGGTATAGGTAGCACCACCCGCGAAAAGTTTACAGGGAACTCCAACTGCGAGTATGAGGAGGAATTAATTAAGGGTAAGGTCACCTTGACACTTACAGGCAATATTTACTGTAACAGCAAGAAATCTACTGGCTTGCATCCGCGAATACTGAGAGGAATTGGCATGCTGTTCTGTGCGTACCCACGGAAAAAAAGTACCTATAACTTACTGTGATTTCACCCTACTTATTTCTCTAAAAGGTTTCATTGAAATATATGAAAATCTCTTAAGGCGAAAGCGCCAGGTAGCCCGGGAAATCCAAAATTTGCAAGTCAGTATTAGGTTGTACGTTGATCAATATATGATTTGCAAACGTAAAAATTATGTATTTATAGAATTATAATAATTAAAGTCATCAATACAACTCTTTAAGATCAGGTAATTCTACTGAATGACTATTTCATGAAATCTTAACAATTAGGATTATACACACTTATGGAGTTGTATTTCTGACTTTGGTGATTATAATTCTATAAATGCATATTTATTACGGTCGCGAATGATACTTCAATCAACATACCACTTTAACATTGACTTTCAAATTGCAAAAAACATAAGAAAATTTGTATTTCGCGGGCTACCTGGCGCTTCCCCCTTAAGGAGTCAGTTTACTCATAATTAAAAACAACCTTTACTGTGGGACCAACGATGAAATCGTGAAAAAAAATTCAGCTGTTCCCTACAGTTTATCGAGCTAGATTGTTTTTTCGCAATTTTAGGGTTGGTCCCATAGTAACTGTCGTTCATAATGATGACTACAATGACCTCATAAGAGGTCACACAACACAACTCATCTTGATACAGATGACTGCAGCGATTACGTAAGTAGGTATTTGTAATGAGAGATTAAGCTCTGATGGTCTGCGCTCATATCTGCTCTAAGCTTTATCCCTGCGAGCCATAAGCTCTTTAATTTGTAGCGTTGTCCATGTTGCAGGGTTGTCTTACTTTGACACGTCGGATAGAAGCATGCTGATCATACTAGTCAAGAAAAGTAGCGTCAAAGCAATCCACCTTACCCTCGATGTCATCGTTCTTATTAATATTACTAGCTGTGCCCCACGACTTCGTTCACGCAGAAGTTGTAAGACACACAATATACTAAAATAACAGCCACATTTTAAGAAAACTCCTTCGTCCCCCGACACGTCGCGTTGAATCGCCCGCTAGCGCTATTACTTCGTTTTCTTTCTGATTTTTTTCTTTTTGCTCAGCTCCTAAGGATCGTAGCGTAATGTTAAATAGCCTATAACTACCCTCGAGGATAGGGCTACCAAATGCAAAAAGAATTTTTCAAATCCGACGTTTTGTTCACAATTTCATGGGTTTTAATTTTTTTCCGCGGAAGGCTAATTATTTTTCTAAAATAAAAGTAGCCAAGTCACTCCCCGTAGCATCAGCTATCTGCCAGTGAAAGTCCCGTCAAAATCGGTCCAGCCGTTTCGGAGATTAGCCGGAACAAACAGACAGAGAGACAAAAAATTTAAAAATTGCTTTTTTGTTATAAGTACCGTATATACTTTCTTATGCATTTAGCAAAAAGTTGTTATTTTGATATTACAAACAGACACTTCAATTTTATTTATTTGTATAGATGTATTAGTTCGCCACTTGATTACTTAGTTTTGGTCCCGTGTGAGCGAAAGAGGTGACAAAAGGCGACAGCCCTCTTATTAAGAAGTATAACAACGGACAGCAAACCTTGATACTGGTTGACAGATGGGAAGGTTGAGCGTCATATAATCGTAACTTTTTAGGGTTACTTAACAAACGCCGTCTGTTTGTCTGTCACAAGGCTATATGTATTACCTCAATAGCTAGCCAGTTGTAGCAAAGTAACATATGATAATTAATACAAATAATACCAGAATATTATTGTCACACTGTTTGATGTTTTTCCTTCACCAATGTCAGAATTTTTTTAATTTTTTTATTTGAGATAGGTTTGCTCTTGACTCTAGTCTAGGTAAGAGATGACAGAGACAAAGTCGACGATGGAGCGAGCTTACCCAGAAGAAGCCTGTTCACTCTCACTTTGAAGAGATATACATATAAACAGATAATAAGATATATAAATATTCAAGATAAACTCAGAAAGTACATATGAATTGAAAAAGTCATATTGGTACTTGCCCGGATTTGAACACACGAGATAACAAAACATGTACATGGGTACCTATATACGTACACACGCCAAAAGAGTTAAGTAACCACTCATGCACACTACCAAAACTATATTGCTACTGTACTTACGTACTGTTACCAATGACAGCCACGCACACGTTGCATTCATAGAGTGAGTGCGCTAACGTCTTCTAAATGATAGTATAACAATATTTCGCCACAAAGGACAGTTGCTCTCGTGGCGCAACAGGTAAGCATTCGGCCTATAGTGACAAGGGATTTGAGTTCGAGCTACGAGTTTACTAAAATATTATTTTTGACATTTTGTAATTTTGAGTTAATATACTAACTGAATAAAGCGTTATTCTAACCGATTTGAGAATCGACCACAAGTTTCTCGCCTACTTATAATTATTTGCCAGTTTGGAAGCTAACTATAATAATTGTGAACTTATGTATGAGTCAGTCTGCATTAGCAACTACACTTATACGCACTTTTACGAAGTTTGTGATTGTGATAAAGTGATTAACTTACACCATGCATTATTTAACAATATTCCAAAAAGCTCAGATTAATGATTTGCATGAGCAAAACACTTCTGTTAGTGAAATCGTAAGGCGTCTAATGATATCGATGAGTAAAAATATAATTTATTTATTTTATTTACTTATAGTGATCCATATTTTTGTTAGTATATTTACGAAATTATGTTAGTAACCAAGATTCAAAAACATACCACGATTATAGTATTATAACTAAAATTAAATAACAACAGTGCATTATCTTAATTTTATTTATGTGAATAAATAAAGTCGTCTTTAACTTCTTTAAAATGTTTAAGAACATCAATATAATTCATTTCAAGAACTAAAGTTCTAATATTTTCTTAATTTTTTTTGGAGAGAAAAACCGTTCGTTTGTGGGTGCATCGTCACGCTGAGACAGGCGAAATAAACCGTCGCCTGCCTGGACCGACACCATTGGCTTACACAAATGCTTAGCCTCGGCACCGTGCGATTGTTGCCATCCATTTGCTAAGACCAGCATAACAGCAGCAGCATACAACGTCACTATGCAAACTGTACGGAACTGAATAAACGAAATACTTAATACTATTACATCTCCAAAACTTTCACAGCATAATTAGCCAAAATAAAATAAGTCGACGGTACTGGAGCATGAGTGATGTTATTGTTACTGGATCAGGTTAAATTTTTATCTATGTGACATGTTTATTCACTCCGCCCATTGTTTATTGAATAATTGTATAAAAATATGTAATGGTATATTCTAAATATATTGTTGCATTTATAATAAAACATGTTAACTTGTGAAGTTCTTCAATTTTTTAAACAAAGATATTTATTAAAAATGGTTTAATGTATTTAAGCTATTTTAAATAAATAAAACCATTTCTTAACAAAAATTATTCTATTTGCATTAGCTTAAAATTTTAAATCACAAAACGAATTTCCAATTCAGAGATTCGAACTCACATAGCAATATTTAGAAGTATATAGCTTATTCATTGGGCTACGAACGCTTTAATTTCCGATGTGAAATTATGTTATACTTACTATCATTTAGAGGACGTTAGCGCACACATTCTACGAATGCGATGTGTGCGTGGCTGTCGTTGTGAGTAGTACGTAGCGATATAGTTTTGTAGTGTGCGTGAGTGTTTACATAACTCTTTTGGTGTGTGTACATACAATAAAGTAACATTTGTTTTTGAAAATGTTCACTGGTGAGCTACTACGAATCTGAAGATATCTTATGTTTTTTTGCTTGTTGTGCCTGATACACAGTCAGATATCCGTCTGACTGTATCAGCCACAGGACAGTATTGGACAGACAACATAGTCTCAGTATTGGGTCCCGTTGTCACCCTTTGAGTACGGACCCATAAAAAGAGAGTAAGTACTGATATTATTGCAAAACAAATTACCTTTAACACGGCAAAGTCATGGGTATGCGTTTTTCTGCTGTAAAATTGATGTATATAACAACTCAAAATTTTTCTCCAGACTTCATTACTAGTTCTTTTTTGTGGTCCATTTTTCCTTAGTTTTTGGTACCATAACATATTAGATCGACCGGTGCCCGCAACGACTCTGTAGTATTTTTTCACGGCCCTAAGCAACAATCCAAGGTTTAACACTAAAATTAAAATTAAATAAAAACTAAAAAACCTGCCAAGAGCCGAACTCGCGCACTAAAAGGTTCTGTTCTACCAGAGTTCATCTCGTTTACATTATACTCTGTAGTAGGAATACGCCGTGATTTAAGCCTTAGTTAGTTAGCCTTAGCGTTTTCTATGAGAAATTCCCTAAGCCCTATCCTTACCATATTATTTTCTGTACAAAACTTTAACATCAACCAAAGCTATACCAAACAATCGCTGCTAAGTGCAGTGATTATGAAAATCCCCTATGACCGATAATATTTCTACCGTTTTATACAAAGACCCTTCTGAGACTCGGAAAGCACGTTAAACCGTTGATCCCGGCTGTCATTCGTGGATCTTTGACAGTCGTTACGGGTCGTCAGAAGCCTGAAAGTCTGATAACCAGTCTTAACAAGCTACAGATAGTGCAATTCACGAAGACGCGCCCCACCAATTTTTGGTTGAGGGGATCGCGGGGTGCGGGGAGTTTGCTCCGACTGCTCCGAGCGGCAGTCGCGAACCGTCAGCGGTTCGATGCACACGAATACTACACTCTATGCTGCGAAAATCCAGACCCGTCACGAAAGTTGCTCTACTTTATATATTTTTAAAATGTCGAAAAAATCTCAGCGTGTTGTTCTTAAAAGCTAGGTATGTAAAGAAGTTTGTAGTTACAAAAATACATGAAATTAGCTAACGAAAGTAATTTAATTTTAGTAATAGTGGATTTCATTTCATCTTTACAAATAAGTAAAACTATGTAATGTTTTTTTTTAATTTTAGGCAAGAGAAATTATTTCTAAAGTTTACGATTTTATGAAAAAAGAAGCAAGTAAAAATTATGCAGAAAAACTCACTGATGCGCGATGGAGAACCGCACAGGCTGTTGGAGTATCTGAAAGCACAGTGACTAGAATTCTACGCGAAAGAAAGGAATATACTAATATAATGAAGCAAACTACAGTACCTGCTATGGAATCGAATATAACTATGGAGACGGATGCGATAGTTCCTATAGCCCCAAGTGCGGAGAGTACAACAGAGCCGACTACGGAAGCGGATATTGAGTCTGAAAATGAAGCGAGTACGTCGCATTCGAATTTAGTATACAGAAGTGCTTCTATTTTTACATCACCTATGAAGAAGAGAAGGGTAAGACCACGAAAAATTAATTTAGACGAATTTGATATTGGTGTAGTCCGAAGAACTATCCAAAACTATCATATAGAACATCGTCAATTTCCAACATTATCACGACTTAATATTGTTTTGAAAGACCGTATACAATTTGATGGATGTATAACAACCCTAAGAACATTGTTACTTAAACTTGGTTATAAATGGAGAAAAACTGAGAATAACAGGAAGGTGCTAACCGAAAAACATGATATTCAAATGCTAAGATTGAAATATTTAAAACAGGTAAAGTCTTTTCGCAATGCAGGTGTCTACCTGCATTGCGAAAAGATAGGTCTCTATAGTCTACACAGATGAATCATATATTCATACCAACCACGTGCAAAAAAAGTCTTGGGCCGAAAAAAGTTGTAAAACAGCAATAAAACAAAACTTAACAAAAGGACTGCGCATAATTATAGTACATGGCGGAAGTGCAGAGGGTTTCGTACCAAATGCGTTGTTGACATACAGAGCAGAGATCAAATCCGGAGACTACTACGATAACATGAACACAGAAAATTACTTTAAAGTGGCTAAAGGAGAAACTTATACCAAATCTCCCAAATGATGCCGTGATAGTCTTGGATAATGCAGCCTATCACAATACTAGTTCGGAAAAAATACCAACATCCAACTCCAACAAATTAGACATGCAGACTTGGCTGAATGCAAAAAATATCTATTTTGAACCAAGCTACAAAAACCTGAACTTTATGACCTTATATTAAAAAACAAAGAAAACTTCCGCAAGTACAAAGTTGACGAATTATTGAAAGAACATGGATTCACAGTGCTTCGGCTGCCACCTTATCATCCAGATTTAAACCCAATCGAAAACATTTGGGGTATTGTAAAAAACGATGTTGCTAGTCGCAATATCAATCAAAATTACACTTCGATTATGCCCATTTTAAATGAAGCATTTGATCGAGTAAATAAAGATGTCTGGTTCAATACTTGTCAGCACGTGGAAAAAATAGAAGACGAATACATGAGACATTGTGATCTTGATTTTTGTTTTGTTGTTGTTGTTTGTGTTTTATTGTTGTTTTGTTGTTGTTGTTTGTTGTTTGTTTTTCGGTGATACATCAGACTCTGAATCAGATATTTCTGAAACGAGTGATTGACGATTTTCATTTCTCAATAAAGTTCAATAAAACTATTTCCGTATTTCATTAATATCTATAATTACCTCCCATTATAAAAATAGTAATATTATCGATATTAACTAATAAACACATAAAATATCCACACCTAAAAATAAAATAAACATAACCCTTTCCTTGCGGTCGGGTAAAAAATATAAAATTGAAGTAGAGCATCTTTCACTTTGACCATGACGCTCTGTCCTGATTAGTCTATTCATTGTAGTGTGCGTGTACACTCATAGGTAATTAGTGTGTACCGACAACACTCAAACATTGACGGAAGCTTGCACACATATACTATAAACGGTTAGGAGGAATAGTGGGGCGCGTCTTCGTGGATTGCACTATCTGTAGGCAGATGACAAAACATCATCGCCTGCCTAGTCTTTTCCCAACTGCATATTATTATATTATTGTAATAACTTACGCTATTTGGAAGCAATGAGCAGCCGATAGAACATGTTGGCGAGTTATGATTGATCCACCACAAATTAACTTCCAGAAGTCACCATAGCTGTCGCATTTTATTATTAAAATCTAAAAAAAAAAATATTTAAGTATTAAAGCTTTATACACAAGTTAAAAACATACAGAGGCACACTTAATACCTGAGGCATTTTCAACCAGTCAACACTGAGGTGATGCAGAGACAAAACATGGCAGGTGTAACTTATAAAATAGATAGCTCTGGTATAAAACGCACACAATGCAGGCGCCTATATTACACATAATTTGGGGGATTATATCGATGATAAAAAAGCTTGGCTCAATTCTAGTCCAACTCCACAACCACAACTACAACTAGCAGATTAACATTTGAAAATATTCTTGGAGCTGCTGAAGATTGTAAGACTATCTTTGCATTGTTTATACTCAATCTCCTTTGTATTATATAATTATATTGCACATGTGTCAGTACTATGTACTATTAGAGCTACCATTTAACTGGGTAATGTCTTGCATTGACTTGAATGTGCTCTGGCGGCTGAGAGTAAGTCATGCTCACTCAAATGTCTCGCTGATGGTGGCGCATGTGTTGGATCATTCGGCTCCCTTCAAAATGGTTGAGCTAAATGGTGCTGATCCATGCGTCATGTTCGTGAACGTGCGCCGTCACTTGGGACTGGTCATCTCTTCGCTGCCACGGCTTATTTTAATTGTTTTATTTATGAATTGTTTTTTTTTTCTATTTACTACTCTGGACGCTTTTAACGTGTAAATACGTCTTTTTACATCGCTCTCACATTTAATTATACATTCTACATAAAGATGTAACTAAGATTTTTGTTACAATATAATTTAAAAGAGTGTCCATGGAGTTTCTTGCCCGTTCTTCTCCATGCGTATCTACTACGCTTTGGAATGGGCAATTAGCTTCAACTTTCTGACTGACCTACTCCTTGACAATTCAAAAATGCCTGTAAATGGTTTAGGTAATTGAAATAAATGCTTTGAGTTTGAGTTTGCTCCAAAATACCCTATTATAAAACACTACACAAATAAATACATAGTTATGTACACAAAATAAACTTTGTCAAGAGAAATAACGGTCCAAAAGAAAACGAAGGAGAAAACGAATCCAGCAAATCAGCGCTGGGAGCCAACTTCTTACGAATGTGTTCACGTACCTTCACTTTAAAATATATAATTTCAGGTACACTTAACTTTGTGGAATTTATTTCACAAATGCTCTCAAATGCCGGCTATGAGGTAATATTCATATTTCTTACCTGGTACGGTACTTCTTCAATATCCACCGCTCTTCCACCTAATATTCTACGCGGACACATGTCGTGCATTGGAGGATACTGGCTATTCTCCTCTACCACCTCCTATGAAAAGTATACACAATAAGATTAATTTCACATAATATTTGTGAAAAATTTGCTTTATATTATTAAGACAATAATGCCGATAGTCGTGACGGCCAATGGCATAATAGCCAAGAGTCTCGACCAACCCCTGAGGAGGCTCTCGTTAGGCAGCTGAATCAAGGGCTTGATCCAGAAAGCGGTACTTCTGAACACGGCGCGTATCGTTAGGAGGAACCCTGACCACCGGTAGCTTAGCTTGGACCCAGTTCTCGATACCGGTGGGCTATTATTTATTTAAATTATAAAGGTTTTTTTTTAAATTAAAACATGTATGTCTTTAAATTAACTAAAGGAGATAATAATATAATTAAATTGAGATAGAGTTATTGTGATATTTACTCGAAAATCAAATTGATCGTTTGTTGAATTAAGATTCGCATTTACTGATTTCTTATAGAACAGTACCATGAATAAAATTGAAACTGATACCACTGTTACTTGTAACGCTAGCATTTATTAGAATTTCATTGTACAATTCATTTAAACTAACGTTGTTTGTAATTTTTACTGAGATTATAACCCCTCCGATGAAGAAATTTGAAAGCATCAGAAATGTTGAAGTGTGTGTGTGTGTTGTTGTTGAAATGTGTCATCTTCATGGAATTAGTATGTACTGTCTCGGTGATCTTCTAAAGGTTGTCTCAGTAAGAGTGCACTTTTTCATTTTAAAATAAAAACAAGTATTTTATGACAGAGTTGTGATATTTTTATTGTATTGTAAAGAAGACATGTTCCGATTAAGTATGGAATAAAATATCCGGCAAATGACCCCCACGGCTCCGATGATAGGCCATTACTTTTTTCATGAAATTTTCCATGACTTTTGCACAGAGATGTGGCTGTATCTCACCGATGACGCGTTGGATTTCCGATTTGAGCTCAGGAATTGTTTCGGGTTTATTCGCATAAACCCGAGATTTCACAATACCCTAAAAAAAAAAATCGCACGGCGTGAAATCGCACGATCTTGGTGGCCAGTTGACATCAGAATTTCGTGAGATAATGTGTTCTAGAAATCGTTGCTGCAATAAGTCGATTGTTTCATGCGCGGTGTGACAGGTTACGCCGTCCTGCTGAAACCACATGTTGTCCAGATTCATGCCGTCCAGTTGAGGCCACAAGAAGTCCGTTATCATATTCCTGTAACGAATGCCGTTCACCGTTGTAATGAGTTTTCACAATAATTGTGAAAATTATATTATAAAATTGTCACGTTATAATTATTATAACGCGTTGTTCTTTCGAAAAGCGCTCCATTTTTAATAATCGGAATAAACTGACGTGACGGCTGTCAAATTTCAGAGTTGCCACTTGCATTAAAAAAAAATATTCCAATTTTAAAAAGTGCACTCTTACTGAGACACCCTATATAAATATTATTTTGAAATCATAAATTAAAGTCGCTTTTCGTGTATGTGTGATCACGTCGTTCTTTTAAACTACGCAACTCATTTTAATGCGGTTTTAATTTTGAGAATTTATTCCGGAAGTTTTATATGTACCTACCATACTATTCATAAACTTATATATTTCGTCTATTTTGTAAAAAAAACAGTGCAAAGCAGGGCCTTGTCGCTCATTAATAAAGAAATGTTCAGAAATTCGTCTTAGATTTACTTTTTCAATTTTGTAAGTCGTCTTCTGTCAATTTCAGAACGAATAAATTTATTCAGTTCGACGACTATTACAATTTGACTGATCATGACATATTTATTTTACATACTACTCACGTATATTTACGTTTTCTCACGAAAATTCTATGAAAATCTATAAATAATAAATCCTACAACGCATTGAATTGTCACAAAAAACAATGTTGAAATGACTATTTCTATATGTAGAATAACTACATTATATGTGATGATTAACCTTTTATTTCAGCCGAATAGATGTCGTGATTTACCCAATTATCTAAAAAATACGACACTGCGTATTCACGGGGGTAGACCTGTGGCTCTTGGTGAAATACCTTATCAGGTTATATGAGTTTTCTTTAAATTTTATATCATTAACCATATCAGCACAAAATGTCAACTTCTGAACACGTTCAAGTACTTCGTAGCATAACTGCGCGAGAAAAGGCTGTTGCGAAAAATAATAGGTACCACCGCCCGCACCGTTAATTTAGTTAAAGTTTAAATTTCAATATGTAGATAAAAACAAACATAGAAGAACAAAAAGGACACTTAGGTGTCAAAGTGTTCCTCCATATCGCTGTCATCAGGAAATATTCCCAGAAGACTGGCAGCTTTGCCATGTTGAATGGCAATGCTAGTTCGTTGGCCAAAGAACGAGCCAAGGTCACGTGAAGTATTGATCAGTCGGCGAGTAATCCCCTTGAAAAGGAGACGCGCACTCGGGCCCCATGACCCGAGCGTTTTGACCCCAAACGGTTAAAACCTGCCTAGTGTAAATAGATAGTTAGTTGTGTAATAATATATTTTTTTAATTTATTATACCTAATTACTCTTTCTTCCAAAGGTAGGTTTCAAAAAGAGACTTATCAGTGATCCAAAAAGGTTTTACACGTTTTGTGGAGGTGCTATCATTGGTGAAGCTAAAATATTGTCTGCTGCACATTGCTTTGTCAGTGAAACTCCTAACACTATTTGTCCTGGGTAAATGGTTTTTTTTTATTATTACTCTTAAGGCGAAAGCGCCAGGGTAGCCCGCGAAATTCTTTTTTTTTTTGCAATTTTCAAGGTCAGCATTTGTTTGTATTATATGATCAAAATATGATTCGCAACAGCAACAAATAAGTATGTAGATATTTGCAGAATTCTAATAATTCTCAATATAATTAGAATAATGACTCATTAAAAATTATCTATTTATTTAATTTTCTGCGCTCGGTGTAGCTAAAATACTTACCTACATTATGAGTAGAGGGCATTTAATTTAATTTTTCAATTCCAAAGGCGAGGGCAGACCTCAGCGACACCGGTTCTTGTGGTTCTGATTCGACTGGTTTTTGTGTAAGTTTTCGTGATGAAAACGCTTCCGTAGGTGGTGACATTGCCGCCGCCTGCTGCTGCGGTCGAGAGGCGACTGCAGACGGCATTTACGGCATACCAGTAGTGCTGTCAGTGGCAGTCACTAACAGAGCGACTAAACGTATTTTTTTGTTTGACAAATAACTTTCGCGAAACTAAAGAAAAGAAGAGCCAATGTCGTCGAAGTTGTGACGTCGCGTTCGGAATTAAAACCGCAGCGGCTCTGTCACTTGCGATTATTGTCAGCCGCAACGCCACCGCACCGCTACCGTCTGCGGTCTGCCGTCGCCTTCGGAAGTGTTAGATGTGTACCTTTAACAAACATGCGCTGCAACTTTGAGCTGCAAGCTTTCATAGAAAAATGTTCTGACCACTTTTATATTTCCAGATATAAGTCGTTTCCAGAAAGTTTAAATGACACGTATGCAGTTGCAGCAACTGTAAGGAATTTAGTTTATTTTGAAGAAGAAAACTATGAGCAATGGAGAACGTTGCGGAATCTTACGTATCCTCATTATTACAGATTCCCTGAACATGATTTAGCTTTGTTGGTAAGCTGTTCTTAATGAGATAAATATGTGATGGTAAGAGGTTAGTCAAAAAGTGGAAAAATTAAATTGTGCACTTTGATAAGCGAAAAAATACTTTTGACGCAGAAATAGCTACACGTTTACTTAATAAGTATTGAACAAAACGTAACATGACATCAGACCCGTATATGCGTAGATACTGTAAAGGTCGTCTGCCAAAGGGAACCATGCATCATGCAGGCTGGTAGAAAAATTATTCTGATTGGATTCGATCACTCAAGCGAATTTAGAATCAGTTTAAAGAAAAATGACTCCATCTCCAAGACTATTTAATCTGTACGTCAATCATCTGATAGGTGAGCCCAGCAACAGCCATGTCAGATGTCATATAGATAACGATTGGGTCAATAGCATCAGTTACGCCGACGACATGGTGTTGCTGAGTCCATCTGTAGGGGGGCTAAGGAAGCTGTTGAGTATCTGCGAGGCCTACGCTGAGGGTCACGGCTTTAAGTATCAAACAACGATAGAAAGAGTGAGTATATGCTCATCAGAGGTCAAAATAGGTAACCTGAGCATATACCACCATTATATCTCAACGGGGTATCTTTGAGTCGGATCTCTCAGTTTAGGTACCATGTGAATGTGTGTGTGTGTGTGTGTGAGAGAGAGAGAGAGTAATGTGTGTGTGTGAGAGAGAGAGTAATGTGTGTGTGTGTGGTATGTGGGGGCATGTGGTGACCGAAAACCTACATGATGATGCAGATATAGAGAGAGAGCGGAGAGCATTATCAGTGCGGGCTAACAGGTTGGTACATACGTTTGCGAGGTGTCCAGTACAAGTAAAGGTAACTTTGTTCAGAGCCTACTGTCAATGTTTTTACACCAGCGCCCTATAGACCAACTACACGCAGCGAGCCTACAATGCTCTTAGAGTACAGTACAACAACGCCTTTAGGATTCTGGAGCGACTTGCTCGATTTTGTAGTGCCTCGGGTATGTTTGCCGACGAGAGGGTGGATGACTTATACGCTATAATGCGCAAAAAGTCAGCCTCACTAATTCGTCGAGTTCGAGGGAGTGGCAACGGAATCCTAAGGATGATTGTAGACAGACCAGTATCGGCAGCTGTGGGGAGGCTCATCAGGCTGCATGTTGCCTGATGAATTTTTGTATCTTAATTGTATTTATTTATTTTGATTTAATTTTTAATTTCTCTTAGTTACTTAGTTCAATTTAATTTGAATTAATTTTCAATTATTTATTTCAATTTTAAGTATTTTCAATGACCGATTTATTTCAATTTCATTTTAATTTATTTGCTATTTAAGACAATTAATGTAATACTAACAGATTACGGACAATATTTTGTCTGAATTAAATTTTTTTTTTTTTAAAGATTGTAGAAAAGGCGATTATTTAATTGTAAGGCGGATATGTTTCAGTCGCTCAAAAGTGAACAAGTCTTCTTGAAAATACATTAAGTAGATAAAAATGCTGCAGAGTCTAACAGTACCTAAATTAGACACACACACGGGCACAGGTTGTTTTAGGTTACATTGAATCAGATCGAGTTTTTTACCATCAACTGGACACACGGCTCCAAACTCCGGGCTGGTACTGAGCAGAAAAGTCCATTAACATTTTGCCTAAATATAAGACCCCACGCAGCATGCACAGTTTGCCTACTGCACCATCAAGGCAGACGAGGTTATTCCGTATTTGTTGCCCTTCGGGTACAAAGGCGTGATGATTTGTAAAATAAAATTTTATATAAGAATAAAACTCGTTTACATATCCTTAGCATATTTTTTAAACGACTGGCCAAGACGGAGGTTAATGTTTTTCGAGAGTATGTAAATGAGATGTCGTTAGATTCGTCTTAATTGTGGGAATGACATCGGCTAAATAATATTTATATAATGCATCTGCAAATACAAAAAAGGGAGTAGAAGGTTTTTTTTTAAAATAAATTACAACATTATTGGTATCAAATAAAAGCTAGAAATGAGTCAATTCCAAATATAATAAAAAGCTTGAGCAATAAATTAAGAAGCTTTAAATAAAGCAAAATGTTTAAAAAAAAAAACAAAAAACCCGACTGCAAAAACACATGACTGAAAACAGAAAACAAGCATAATACCTAACCTATAGAATTTTGGTTTCGCAGGCAATAGACAAACAAAAGTTGTTTTTCTCTTTTCAGTTAGGTATGTGTTTTTGCAGTCGGGTTTTTTGTTTTTTTTTTAATTATTTGCTTTATTCGTTCAAAATTTCCTTTTTCACAGTTTGTGATGGAACCTTTCAAATTCAATCATCTTGTGAAACCCATTAAAATTGCAAATAAGTTTGTGGATTATGAAGGTATTGGCTTGGTGTCAGGATACGGGGAGATTTCAAATTTGGTAAGTTGTACGATGAGGCCTGGAATGCCGTAGGAGTTGAGCAGCAGCTCTTTGTGTCCGCACATAAATCTTCCGGAATAAATTCTCTAAAGTTTAGGTGATGTTCTTCAGAAAGGTTAGGTGCGTAGTACTCGCAACCGGCGTGCGTGTATGACCAGATGTATGAACTGAACGAAGCAAAAAGAGTACGTAAGGATCGTAGCAGGTGGCGTTTTGTTGTTTCAGCCTACCTCCTCGGGAAAACGGCGTGAGTTTATGAGTTTATGTATGTATAGTGTAAACTGCATCAAAATCCATTGTGAACTAAGCGGACAAAGAAACAGACACGAAAAGCGACTTTTTAATATTTTAATTTTATGCAGCATGTATCAGAAAGGTATGGTCATATTTAAGCGACACAAACCACAAACAGACCATCAAACTGAACCACTTTTTCCATGGGATCAAATCGAAATCGCGAAAAAATTACCATACAAAACTTCAATACCTACTGGACCCAAATGTACTTATGGGGACGGCTGGTTACTTTTTCGCGATTACGATGTTGGTCCCATGGAGAAAGTTGTTCAGTTTGATGGTCTGGACCACACCCTTAAATATGGCCAAACCTTTCTGATACATGCTGTATAGATAATTATGTTTCAGGTAAGTTCCGACAGCTTGTTACAAGCACAGCTGTTACTTTTTCCTTTTAATTTCTGCTCTGAACTTCATCCATCGATAGATATGACACGTTCGATATGCACATCACTAGTCGGAGCTGAAATTGGAAGGGTAAAAAAACCACATGAATTACACTCCCGGACACCTGAACCGAGCCACCCTGCATATTTTTGTTCATATATTTTTAAATAATCTATATATATATATATAAATCAGCTGCTCCCTACATGTATGTTCGCATAACTCGTCAAAATGTAGGGAACAGCTGACTTTTTTTTCGCGATTTCAGGTTTGGTCCCATAGTAAAAGTTGTTCATAATGATGAGTTAAGAGGTTGTGTGTTATTTATGTTACATCTTGTATATATAATTACTTGTCCCAACTGATTCAGCATCGCAGAGCCTAAACCGCTAGGGCTACAAACTTGAAATTTTGGCAATTGATGCCTTTTATATTGTAAACAACCACTAAGGAAGGATTTTTGGAAATTTGATCTTTAAAGGGGTGAAAAAGGGGAATTTTCTTTGTATGAAAAATCTTATTCCTTGAGTTAATAAACTTGAAACTTGGCACGAATTCTTATTTTAAAAAAAATTATAAACTTCATAATTTACTTAAATTATGAAGTTTGTCATTTTTTTTCTAAACTACCCCTCAAAGGGGTAGTTTAGAAAAAGGGGTAGGCCTCAAGGGGGGGGGGGGGGTTTAGGGGGTGTCAAAGTTTGTATGGAAGAATTTTAATGCGTGGTCCGATTATCTCGAAACTCAGTATTTATACTTAAAATCGAAAATAAAGAATAACATGTATCAAGGCTTTTGAAAATCTACCCCTAACGGGCTGGTACTAAAGTACGAAATCCATGCGGACGAAGTCGCACGGAAGTGCTGGAGGTAGAATAAAGAAAACAAATTGGTTTTGAAGCCAGTCACTCACTATCAATTCCATTTGCCATTGTTCCAAATTTGAAATCGGAATTAAACACTAAAAAAAACAGTTTAAATGCAATAAGTCGTCTTTTCGCGTTTCACAGGGGCAAAATTAGCGTGGAATTTTTGAAGAAACCAATGGTTTACATGGAGAAAACGCTTGTTTAGTAACTTGTGTTACCTCCAGGAGCATTTATGACGGCCGTCATGAAGTTCAGCATGCAATTAATTAATATCAATATGACGCGCTGTGGAATGTTCTCCCGTGATTCCAAAATGGCAGTTTTCAGCTCCTGCAAAGTTTCTGGAGCTGGTTGGGTAGTTCGAACACACCTCTTCAACTCATCCCATAAGTGCTCTATTGGATTCATATCAGAGCTTCTCGCTGGCCATTCTATTACTGCGATACTTACGTAATGCAGGTATTCTCGATCAATTCAAACAGTGTGCGCCCTTGCATTATCACGCATAAAAATGAAACCCTGGCCCACAAACTCAGCATATGGCATAACATAAGCCTCTAGGCATTGACGAACGTATCTGTCGCTATTTAATGATGGCAACCCTGGTCCCGTCATAACCTCAAGGCCAGTTATTCCTTCGGTGGAAATTCGGCCTCAGACTATCTATGACCCACCGCCATAACTCACCTTCTTTTCAATGCAACATTGCTGAAAACGTTCTCCCTGTCTTCCGTAGACTTTCCTACGTCCATCATTGCCAAACAGCATAATCTTGGTTTCATCCATAAAAAGAACCTGGCTCCATTGACGTTGTGTCCAATGCAAAGGCTCGCGTAAAAACTGTAGGCGCACCATTCTGTGAGCTCGTGTCAGTCTGGGCCCATTGGCTGGCTTATGAGGTTTCAGGCCACGTTCTTCGAGTCTCTTTCTAACAGTTCAAGCGCAAACAGTCAATCCATGAAATTCTTGAAGCTGTTCTTGGACCTGTATTTAGGTCAGGTGACGATTACGCAGGCTGGAGATAAAGATAAACCGATCTTGTCGTGCTTTAGTGACTCGGTTTCGTGGCTCGCCTGGACAGCGCACAAAGCTGCCAGTCTCCAGGTATCGATGGTAAATTCTTTGAACCGCAGAATGATTTACTTGAAGTTTTACACTTACGTTTTGCTGACTAAGCCCAAACTGAAGAAGTGCCACAGTTTGCGCGGCTAGTTCAGGTAAAATATCCATAATTTGAACGTCAGAATGGATTAAAAAATAATAAAAAAAAACAATTTCGATACTCTTTTTATGCAAAACAAAACAAATAACAACATACCTCTTGACTAATAGCTGATCTAATCGAAACTTGTTGCTTCTTTAACAGTGACCAAACTTCGATATTCTTCTCTTTTTAAAATTCATTAATTCAAAGCAACAACGGTGATACCAAAATGATGGCCAGTATCTCAACTCCAAATCTGCATAAAAACTTTTTCTAGCCCTAAAACATAAAAATGCAAAGTGGTTCGATTTAGGAGTCCGGGAGTGTAGTGCATCATGGCTATTTCGAACCTAGACATCAATAGTGATAACTAGCCATAGGACACTTCCCGTTTCTGTGTTATTACTTTGACTCTTGACTGTACTAACCCGAAAAAACGGTTTACCAATGGGAAATAGAAAATATAAGTAACCAAATTCACCCGTTTCACAATTTTTCGATAATTTATAATCTAACAGAAATAATACCGATAGATTATAAACTAACGGTTCTCATAATCTTACGGTGACAGAATAATACGGCAAATTGTCGTAGAATGACAATTTGCTTAACAATTAATTTCCCTGACTGTACTGTTATTGGAAGTGTTTAAACTGAAACTATTTTCCTTAAATTCGTTTCCTTTTTACTCAGGCCCCCCGCCACATTAGCCCTGGGTCAAAACCGCTGGAAGTTGTAGGGGTCTTTGCCCAGCTGAGAGAGGATGCAGGCTGACAGTAAACGGTGTTATTTTTCAATAGTTTTAAATTAACATTTACCTATGTTTGTTTGTTTTACAGGGTGACTCCGGTGGGCCGTTAGTCTACACACATGTCGATTATCTGGAAAGCAAGAATCACAGAACTTTAATTGGTATAGCTAGTGGAACTTACGAGGGCCGCAATTCAATCTTTGTAAGAGTGTCCTCATACCGAGCGTATATAGCAAGAAACCACTGCGAAGAAGACACTAGTATTTACTATTTTGTTCTCAATACCCTTATTATATTACAAAATTATATTGTTAGGTAGTTTTGATTTTTTATACATGCTGATTTATTTGTGTTGGCAGAGCCAACCGGGTAACTAACACAGTTTAGACTAGAAGTCAGCCAGTTAACTTTATTTGTGTTGACAGAGCCAACCGGGCAACTAAAACAGTTTAGACTAGAAGTCAGCCAGTTAACTTTATTTGTGTTGACAGAGCCAACCGGGCAACTAAAACAGTTTAGACTAGAAGTCAGACAGTTAACTTTATTTGTGTTGTCAGAGCTAACCGGGCAACTAAAACAGTTTAGACTAGAAGTCAGACAGTTAACTTTATTTGTGTTGTCAGAGCTAACCGGGCAACTAACACAGTTTTAACTTTATTTGTGTTGTCAGAGCCAACCGGTCAACTAACAAAGTTTAGACTAGAAGTCAGACAGTTAACTTTATTTGTGTTGGCAGAGCTAACCGGGCAACTAACACAGTTTAGAGTGGAAGTCAGGCAGTTAACTTTATTTGTGTTGTCAGAGCCAACCGGGCAGCTAACAAAGTTTAGACTAGAAGTCAGACAGTTAACTTTATTTGTGTTGGCAGAGCTAACCGGGCAACTAACACAGTTTAGAGTGGAAGTCAGGCAGTTAACTTTATTTGTGTTGTCAGAGCCAACCGGGCAGCTAACAAAGTTTAGACTAGAAGTCAGACAGTTAACTTTATTTGTGTTGGCAGAGCCAACCGGGCAATTAACACAGTTTAGAATAGAAGTTAGGCTGTTAACCGAAAGCCAGTTTTGGTTGCATTTACCCTCAAAAATTTTATTTTATTTACAGACTAGTGACCCGCCCCGGCTTGGCCCGGGTGCATTTTATATGTGGTGTTATATTTGTTAAAAAAACACTTTATCTATCTTAAATATTAGGTTTAATTTATTTTAAAACTTCAAAGCATACCACATTTTTTAATTCATTACTTAAGTTTTTCTCAGGCTTTAAAATAAATTTATTCTCTGCGTTTCCTGGCCAACATGTAACTGTCCATGAGTAAAGCAATCTTCCTTTGAGTCAAGTCCGATATATTAATTTGTATGTTTGGCCTTGGAATTTGTTGATGGTGATAGTGAATATTGTTTTGTAATAATTGTAAAGGTAAATTTGAATCTGGAATGCGGGGAATATGAGCCAGCTAACCTTTTTTTTTTTTTTTTTTTTTTTGTGGATGGGAAATCATCAAATGACCTCCCGCTCTGGGCGGAGCGGGAGGGCGTGTCAGACTTTTACTGACTAAAACCCACCCGTGTTCCTTCTGTTGCCTGTGCCGGGGCCACGGTAACTCTTTCGAACATCCCGCAACCCTAGCTGGCATCGGCCCTAGCGGACCCCGTCAATAGTGCTGACATCTCTTTGAGGCGCGCGTGGAACACGACGCGCCGTCGACTCGGGCCTGGTCCTTACCAGACGGCGAGCTACCCATTGCTCGCCGTCCGCAAGCCCGCGCCTACGGTGGCCGGGAATCGGCTGCCAATTCCCGACGCCCAGGGCGTCTCCTGCGGCGACTAGGGGCGTGAGGGTGCAAAGCTTGCCTCTCCCTCACGCGTCCCGCCTCCTCCTTCACGAGCATTACTGCTTCGCAGAAGGAGGTAATGGTTTCCCATGCACTCTCGCTCCGTACCATGGCCTGGACCAGGGCCGGACGCGAGAGATCGCCGCCGCCGATCGCTTCCGCGAGGACACGGCGGTGCTCCGCCCAAGCCGGGCAGACCTCCACCGTATGCTCCACCGTGTCCTCCGGGCGATCCACACAGTGGTGACACCCGGGCGTTTCCTCCCGCCTTATCCGGAACCGGTACCTCCCGAAGCACCCGTGTCCGGTGAGGACCTGCGTCAGGCGGAAGGTGAGGACGCCGTGGCGCCTCTCCAGCCACTCCTCAAAGAGCGGACTTATCGCCGCAATTGTGGCGTGCCCAGCGCTGGGTTGCGACAATCGCACTCTCCATGCCGCCATGAGATCCTGCCGGAGCTCTGTCCGCCGTGCCACGATTTCTCGCGGCAACAGAGTTACGCCCCGGCGTCCTGCCTCCTCGCGCCACTCCCACATGTGCGCGAGGACTTTTGCCTCCAGATCCCATGGCGGTAATCCGGCAAGGAGGTTCGCCGCCTCCCCGGAGACCGTGCGGTATCCCCGGGCTAACCGGATGGCCATGACCCTCTGGGACGCGTTCAATCGACGTACCGGTCGTCGCCTCACGGAACGCGCCCACACCGGAGCTCCGTAAAGGGCCATGGACCGCACGACCCCCGCGTAGAGCCTCCGGCAGGAGGCGTTTGGACCCCCCAGATTGGGCAGGAGCCGCCCCAAGGCAGCCCCGGCCCGCTCCAGTCTGGGAGCCAAACGTCGGAAATGCTCCACGAAATTCCACCGGCTGTCGAGGACGAGTCCCAGGTACTTCATCGTCGACTCGACACCGATGAGAACCCCTCCTACCGTTATTTGGGAACCCGATGGTGGCGCGTTCCGAGGACCATGAAAACACATGGACTCGGACTTGTGCAAGGCCACCTCGAGTCCCAATTGCCGGATCCTCTCTAGAGCCAGCTAACCTGCCGCTCGTCCTGTTAATAATACACTCTTGATCACATTCATTCGTAGCGATGTTAGTCAAGTTCCACTGCACAGATTAGGCGGATTTAGGTTTCGCAATAAAATTATTGGAACACCGACTTTATTTTTTAGGGAATGAGGGGAAACTCCTGAAGGGTAGGGAATTAAGGAATTCCTGTGGATATTGCACAACGTCCACTGTCTCTAATACGGTATCAACGGATTTATATTTTATATTTTTTGATCACCGGATAAGTATTCTTTCTAATATTTGATCATTGATCATATGATCAACAGAAGAATTTCTTGGTGAAACTATCTCTCGCACACCCACGTGTAATCGTTTTGACAAAGATTCTCAACTGCTGGGTAATCAAATCATTCGGACTTGAGACAGATTTTCCTAACTCCTTTATGTTGATAAGGCCATGTTGTTCAGGAATATTGCCATCGCGCTACTTATAGTTGTAATAGAAGACTTGAGAAATGCGTATCACAACCTTCTCAGTGGGCTCTCATGTTTATTCTTAAGAGGCCTATCATAAAATGGCGTTCTGACAGATTAGGTGTATTTAAGCACAAATCGCTACATAATGCGATGCGTCGGGCATTGCATTATGTACCAATTTGGCAGTTGTAATATTTTACATTTATTTTGAGTCTTATATTTTTATTTGTTTAAAATATAAAATGTTAATTTCTTATTTACTAACGTTTATTCTAGTATAAATTTTACGTAATAATATTAATGTAGTAAGGAGAAATTAACAGTTAATTCTGAGTATTTTTAGCAGTTTCATGGTTTTGAATGGAATTTTTTTTATAGATATTGCATACATATTTCAAAATTCTGGGGCCGCTATGAACTAAACCACTATTTAAGAGATGTTATTTATTCATTTTTCATTTCATTTGCTAACGACAGTAGTTCAATCCATGAGCTCGAAAAAATGCCGTCGCGCATTTTATGAAAAACTTGTTTACGAATTTTGGTTTTTTATAAATAGACTAGCTTTTGCCCGCGGCTTCGCCCGCGTGTATGTTGGAGTATATCAAATCAGTACCTACCCTACGTGTTAATCCAGGTTCTAAAACATCTGTATGCCAAATTTCCTTTATATTCAATCAACCGTTTTTTGCGCCAATCCGGAACATATGTACATCCCGACAAACAACAAACGGACAAAAATTCTAAAAACTATACTGTGCGCAACAGACTCGTTCAATCACTTCTTTTTAAATATATGCCATTGCACAGTTCTGACTTCGTTACTATTTTTAACCGACTTCAAAAAAAGGAGGAGGTTATCAATTCGGTTGTATGTTTTTTTTAATGTTTGTTACCGTTACTCCGTCATTTATAAACCAATTTTAAAATATATTTTTTATTTGAAAGGATTGGACTTCCAGATTGGTCCCATTTTTATCCAAATCTAGTTCTGATGATAGAATCCATGAGGAATTGAGGGAACTCCTCAAATATTATTTATAAATAGATATGAAAAAATTGCGAACAACGAGACCGCTATAAACTATACTAACAACTATTCTCCACCACTCATCAAAGTTTCCGAAGTCATTCAGCTTCTCAGAATAAGAACGCCATAATTGGCCATTTAACGCAAAAATCACGGTCGAAATGTAATAGGCCTCTTAAAGTGATTGATTGTACAGAGCTACATAAATAAAAGAGACGCCTTTAAGCAGGCTTTAAGTATATCTTCACGTGTTGCTCTAGGCACTAGGCGCGTGTGACTCTTTACGGAGCCGACTCACTGATCCGGATCATTGAAGTGATTCAAAAGATTGGTTCAGTAGCAACGTTTCAAAGGCATCATTTGGATCTGAAACATTACTTTGCTCTGTGCTCTTTCCGCGCGACGCGTCGCTTGCGAGGCGACTGAGCAGTGAGCGAGAGAGGGAGACTGAGACACACTGAGTTACTTTACTACTGACTCTCGAGTCGCGAATGAGTGGACGACATATTACAATCTATACAAGTCGGAAAGAGATATCAAATGAGCTGTGTATCACTCATACTCTCACACTTTTTTGTTGTCGTTATCCATGCACATAAAAATGACCACTAAGGCGCTTACATATCAAATACTATAAGGTCGTTTTTTGCATAAAATGTTTGCACTAACAACTACAAAGACGATGATACAAATGATCCAAATGAAACATATCAGTGTTTCGGATCATTTTAGTGAGCCAGATGCAAATGTTCCAATCGCAAAAATGATACACTTTGCCCACGCCTACTAGGCACCACAGAAAGAGTTTGATGAATTTACCGACAAACACGAAGGTGACGCCTCCGATAATTTTATCTGAACTTCTTACAGCCTCTGTATGAGAGAGGTGGCTCATCGTACAAACAAACCAAATTCTGTTAAATGATAAATAATTTTATTTCTGTAAGTAGGTTTATACAAACACTTTTACATTACACGTCAAACACTTTTTTTTAAACTAGATGAGGCCGGCGTTTCCTATCTGACTACTCTGAGAATAAAGGCCGAAACAAACTCAGAAGTCACAGTCTCTTTTAAAGTCCAGACATAATCTTGGTCAGATCATGTGAAGACCATGTAGGTTGGTGTCTGAAATGGTCTTTTGAGGAAAGAACCACACAGATTGAGTGGACATGTCTAGTCAGTGCACGCATCTGTCTGTAAACGTACAGCTCAACTTAAAAGTTAAGGAGCTCAACGATTCGACGAACAATACCAAAGAAAGGACATTTGGGTAGGCCGCATAATTTACTCAAACTGCCAGACTATGATTAAAACTGAGAGAGAAAAAACTGTTGTGTGCAGTGCGTGCGTTGCGGCCAGTGCGGACCAGTATATATACATATATAAGTCAGAGAGTGGACGTTCACCAGTGTTGTATAGTCCGGCCGTCGAATGCGTTCCTGACACCTGTCAGTAGGACAATTTCTAGTAACTATAAGGATCAAATTCGTAAAACACAAATTCGTTAGTATGAAACTGACAGGTGTCAAGAACACATTCGACGGCCATACTGTATTTTTTATAAATCATTATCGGTTACGAGCGTTGATCTATGGCCATGAGTAAAGTTTTGAGTATGAACGTGGACAGGTTTAAGAGTGCCTGAAGACCTAAGAAGAGATGGATGGATTGTACAGTGAGCCTCAAAAAGATTTATACATTGACAATAATTCATTTGATTGTCTACAATTTTGTGTTCTATAATACTGTATCAATGTGTAGTTACAATTAAGTACCCAATGTGTATTATGTTTTGTGGTTACTCAATGAAACAATAATATAGAACCAAGATTGTACACAATGTATACGTCTTTTTGAGGCTGACTGTACAAAAGATGATAAGGCTAAAAATGGGTAGGTATAAATGCTGAGACAGCGGCAGATGTTAAAAGAAGTTAAAGGTGCAGCAATCCCAATCAATCTGCCTAGCCTTTCCCCAACTACCTATGGGGTCGAACTGGATGCAGCTAAATACCAGTATTTTACATGGTGCGACTGCCTATCTGACTTCCACAACCCAGTTAATGGGTAACGCGATACCCCTTGGTAAGACTGGTTATTAGACTTTCGGCCTTCTGACGACTGTCAAAGATTCAAGGATGACAGCCGGGACCAACGGCTTAACGTGCTTTCCAAGACACGAAGGGGTCTCGGTATATAAAGATGGTCACCCATCCACGGACCGACCGCGGCAAGTGTAGCTTAACCTGATCGATCGATCCGTGCGGCTGTTATTACTTAGCCACGAGCCCCTCTAGGTGCAGCAACCCCAAAATCTATTATTTTGGTATTGATAAGGAAGGAATAAAAAATAAAGGAAAAATGAACAAGATCTGAGGGTCAATTCTCGTAATTTTAAGAACATTCCTACAACCTGCCTTTAAAGTTTCCCGATTAAATACTTTTTATCGAGAAAACTCAGTATTCTCTTTGAAAACCTACTAAAAACCCTAAACATCAAAAACCATTGTGTCAATACTACTTAGTCTGTGATTGTGTCTACCGAAATCGACCGAATTCTACTGTCATGTCATTTTTGGTGAATTTTTAAAATCAAGCTCACTCCTAAAGTCACTACCCTAAATTCTAAATTGTTTGTATTTATTTAATGTTTTTAAAGTGTTTGTTATGCATAACTTTATGTTCAAAAGTATGTCTTTCACATGCAAGTATCACATTATTATCAAATGATACAATTTTTTTTTTACATTTATTAAAGGTAGTATAGTACTATTTAATACTGACTACCATTATTATTATTTTTTATTATAGCTATCCCTCCCAGTGCTGAGTATAGACCTTCCTTCAGTAACATTTAATAATAAAAGTAATGTAAAAGCTGGTAATTCTTTACCAAAGTACGAGAAATATTATGACCAGTGGAACCCTCGTGTGGTCAACGGCTGGCCAGCAAAATTAGGGGAGGTCCCTTATCAGGTAGGTATAGACTTTCTTATTCAATTAAAATATGCATAATTATACTATTAACTAATTAAAATATTGCCCAAAATCTCGCATTTAGGTTCTCTCAGGGCACGGCAACGGGAAAGCACCTTTATACAGAATTCCTTCGCATATTTTCTTTTTGTCTAATTGCCAATTTTCACGATTTGCGCATGCCAGCTGAAGGGTCAGATAAAACTTAAATAAACGAAGGAGTCGCTCTAGAAAGGAGTGCCAACAAGCATATGCCCCACTGCTAGCTGAACAAAGTAACTTAGTTAGAGTAACTTGGCGAAAGCGCCAAGATAGCCGACGAAATTCTATTTTTTTTTTGTTTCAGTTTTTGCAATTTTCATGTCAGTATCCCACAACCGTAACTAATATGTATTTACAGATTTATAATCATTAGAATCGTCATTACAACTCATTTTCTCTCTCTCTCTCTCTCTTCATTTTCCCGGTCGCGGATCATATTTTGACCAACATACAACGTGACACTGACCTGCAAATTGCAAAAACATAAGTAAATTTGAAATTCATGGGTTACCGCTTATGCTTTATTGATTTAAAATATTGAATCCTGAGCGAAGTCACACTATACGGTGCGCTCCAGTGCGTGGTTTCACACCGCAATGATTTAATCGCATTGGGTAGCACACCAGCGGGAGATGCGTCGCAAACTTGAGCTGAATGACGTTGTGGCCTGCGTCTCATTTTGCCTCCAGTACTCATGGCACAGTATGCACTCGGGGTTCAGCTTGGACCCAGCCAGCAGCGCCTTATCGTGCGTGTACCTCATTGTGATACTCAGTGCGGGTATCACGGTGCGAGTATCTCGCTTACAGCTGTGGTTCAATTCATGATCGATGGTAAGAACGAATGTGCCATCGCCTCTTTGCAAGGAGCAGGGGCGAAGCGTTCATACAACCCGATTTCTATCGACTTCCCTTCAGAACAACCACTTTTCTTAATGTCTGCTATTGCAAAATAATACGGTACACCTGTGTGTGTAACTGTGTATCACATGACATTACATAATTATATTTAATACCAGTTTAATACATCATAAGATTAAAAACCTACAGTTTTTTGTCTGAGTTTATGAGAACTGAACAATTTTTTCTTCGACTTCCCTCTAATGATAATTGTAGCTGCGCCACTGGCAAGGAGACATCAGAGAGGGAGAGAGAGCGTTCTTCTCATCCCATTAGCCTCGGAAGGTTAGACGGACACCTAAGGGTGCTAAAATGACAAGGGTCTAGTAACCATACAATAAATTGATGTCCACTGATTAAATTTTTAATTATGTGTTTACAGGTAGCACTGAAGGCGTTAGTAAATCGTGCTAGACGCGAATACCAAACTTTTTGTGGAGCAACTATCATTGGTCAAAGTAAACTGCTTTCTGCTGCCCACTGCTTTGAAGAAAAAGTATTGAGCAACTGCAATAAGTTTTTGCATCCTGGGTAGGAATAGTCAATTAAATTTTAAAAAAACGTTTTTAGTTACGAAACAGCGATTAAAAATGTAATAATAATCTCTGGTTATTCGGTCTGGTTTTTTTCTATCTCACGAAGGCTGGTTTGTCTTATTTGTGTTTATCTGATAATGTAAGTACGTAGGTTCACATTGTTTCTGTGTGCGTAACCTCCGGGTGCGCTCAGTATTGGGCGAGCCGTCTTTACACGCAGACATTGTTCACGTACACGCCTTTGTGACGTAGAAAAAGTGCTTAATATTCCTGTTGATTCAACACGTAAATATTTTTAAATATAGAAAATCCAGCAAAAGCGCCCTTCGCCAAAAGTACGCGGTTGCTGGTAATCTATATAACACTGCAAGATATAGTCCGGATGGCCCTGATGGACAGTGGAGGACAATGAAAAGTGTCCAGTTCCCAAAAAAATACCGTTTCCCTCGTGACGATATAGCAGTCATAGTAAGTATCACACCTCCTGTCGAGAAAATATTATATTAATTCCTCAAAAAAATCACACTTTTATCATGTCCGTCTGTTCGTATGACACACAGCCGTGTGAGACGATTACTTCGCACTTTGTCGATGAAAATTGGAAAGAAGGTGTACTCTGTGCACCGCTAAATAAAATTAAAAATAAAATTATGAATAAAACAATCGTTGAGTCCCGTAATTAAAAAAGTAATTAAAAAACTAAATCGTCTTCAAAAATAAATTAACTCAAAATTATGAAATATCTTTAATTTTGGAAGTCGGTGCCTTGGGATCTGTAGTTTAGTTTTTGCCATTGACTGCCGAAATTAAAGCTATTTTATAAAGTTGAGTTAATTTCTATAAAACGTCGATTTCTTTTTAATTACTTTTTATTTCGTAATTTTTAGTTTTAAGTAAAATCTGGAATATTTGTTCTTAATAATAATAAGTAGATAATAGTTTGTAAATAGCGTGTAATGTAACTCGCGTTACATTACACGAAAAATTACATTACATTGCACGTTTACACTTGTCTTTTTTTTTTTTTGTGGATGGGAAATCATCAAATGACTTCTCCCGCTATGGGTGGAGCGGGAGGGCGTGTCAGACTTTTACTGACTAAAACTCACCCATGTTCCTTCTGTTGGCTATGCCGGGGCCACGGTAACTCTTTCGAACATCCCGCAACCCTGGCTGATGTTTACACAAGTCTGGACCCGGCTTGAGACCTCATAGTAGGTAATGTTCGTGAATACGGGACACGCTCGCATGATTCGCTCGCGTCGATTGTGACAACTCACTTGTATGGAGATGTTCAAACTGGCGCAAAAAGTTACGCAATCATTAAATTAAACAATGCGCGTAGTCGCGTCTCGCGTCCCGCGCGGGATTTTTGTATTTTGCTTATTTAATTACGGGTATATTTTCTTTTCAGATATTAAGTTCTAGTTTCAATTATAATCCATATATTAACGTTATTCCCATGGCAATTAAAGATAAAGATTATGCTGGAAAATGTTTGGTCTCGGGCTATGGAAGAATAGGGGAAGGAGAGGGACGACACGTAAGAGCCCTTTCATTTTTATAAAGAAAGAAAAGAAAGAAAGAAAACAATAAACTTCTATTGTTTCTCGCTCAGTGTCCTTCAACACCATGACACCACTCCCCCACTCACTGTCCCTTTAGTGAGTGTGTAAGAGCTTCTTAGGTTAGTTGATATTTTCGGAAACCGATTAATACCTAAACGTTCCTTGTGGTTTATTTTCTTCAAAATATGAATATGTGAGTTTATGTATGTATAAATATTTAAGTCAAATATTAACATTAACAGAAATAATTTTTCTTTTTTATAGCGCAATTTAACTTTTCAAAACGGTGCTTAATATTATGGCGGCTCGAGTGTTGTCATACTTTTTTTCCGTCAAATTTGCTTTTTTTCAGTGTTTTCTGCACAAACTTCATTTATTTGTATACATTCGGTAGTCGGTGGAATATTCGGCATACAGTCGATAGTCTTAATTAACAAAGTTTTTAAATATAAAGGATGATAATATTCAAATTAAGTTATATTTAGATTAAGTACTTTGACAGTCTTATACATATTAGAGTCTTTGGTCAACTGGACCCACTTGAAATGGACCCGCGGGATCACTCAACCCAATCACATTTTGAATAGGTCGACTAGACCCACTGCCCAGTATTATAATTAGTACAGTCACGGAGTACAGCTGAATCTTCTAGTTTTATTTTTATCGATACCAAGATTATTCAATTAGGTATTTACACTTACGCACCACACTTATTCACTAACACTAAAACTAAATATTTTTTTACTGTAATAATACCTAAATTAAGTGCACGAGCACCGTTAATTTCAAGGTCAAGCAAATGGGCCTTTTTACGAGTCTAGCGAAGCGCTTTTGTGCGTATTCTTCAGCTAATAACAAGTAAGTTTTAGATTTTAGATTTTGATTGAGACTGACCGTGACGCAATTGCCCCGCTGCACAAAGGGGTATTTGGTTCTAAAATATGGCCAAAAATATTTTTTTAACTTTTCTCAGCAAAATTGATATCAAAGTCAATTGACATTAAATAAAACGCAAAATAATACAGATTTATACATTTTAATAAAAGCTGTAAAATATGTAATACAAAATCTTTTTTGATCACTATTACTATAATCATTATTTTCCGAATACCAGAGGGCGGCGAAGCAGTTCAATAGTTTCAGTACAAAACGGTCGAGTTTTTTTTCTTGACAATGGGCGTATGCAGGAAAGATAAGGATCCGAGCTTAAAAGTAATCTGTTGATTACGTCTTTATTGCAATCTTCCCGTGAAAATTTGCGTGCAAATCCTAGCCGATAGGACCGAAAATGTTTGTTTCGGGCTTCTGCTGCTACTGCTGCTTCCTCGGAAAAAATAAAGACAAAGCCGAGAACACGTATGGTCCAAAAGATCTTGTAACTTCACCTCTGCACATGTTGACGTAACACGTTCAATCTTCGGATAGCATTGTTTTTTAGCCTTTTGTATCTCTGTGTAACAGAGAAAGCGGGCCTTGTCTGCTGTACTAATGATATTGTACTGTCTTCTTGTAAAATTTCCTTCTACAAACACAGATAAAGCGTCTGTAGGCGAGAGCTTTTTATTTTTAAGGCTTTCTGCTTGAGTGACAGTTTTTCGAAACTTTAATGCCCCTTGTCGGCGATTTTGTGATGTCCGTCAAAATATTCGAAGCGACCACGTTTCCTGAAGCCCATAAGCTCATTTGCGTTGCATAAGTTAATTGGCTGGCAGCAAGCTGTTTTCGTATCACCATTGTTTTCCTTCGTTTAGATCTTTCACTCGATTCAGCGAAAGATTTTGACGGTCAACCACGAGTACTCCTATTGTTATCACCACTAGTCTCAGGTAAAGATGACGTCACCACCGGTACTGTAATGGTCCCCTGCAACCAAACTCCATTCTTTGCCTCAAACGCGTCTCTTTTTCTGTGGGCTGCAGTCCATTTCTGTATGAACTCCGATTTAAAATGAGATAGTTTATGTTTTAAAACACTTCTTTCACATTTAGTTATTTCAAATGTATAATCTTCTAAATATGTAGTCAACTTTTTTGTCAATTTGCTTATAATTGCACTGTAGTATAATGTCGTACAATTTTTTCCTTGTGAATATTTTATTTGATGCATCTGGAACAAAATGAATGTTATTTTAAAGTATAGTAATTAATCGGTTTGCTATTAAAACTGGTGGGTATACTTGACGAAAAAAATCATTTAAAAAATAAACGCTTAGTTTCCGCAACATCTTTGTTCATAATTAACTTTCCAGAATATCTCTGATTACGATTCTATTACTTTTTCTAATGGGACTAGCCCGGAAATATAAGAAAGTTACTCATTTATTCAGCTAGTTCGTTATTTATTTTAAAATTTTTACTGTTTCTAATTTAAGCCATGAAAAAGATTCAAAAGATATAAACCTTAGTAAAACAATGTATAAAATAAGCTACATACCTGCATCACCAGGATCCATCACCAATACTTGTCAATAACACTTAATTATTTTGTTATATCACTTCGTAAAGCCCGATTTTTTTAGGCGCCGAGAACAGCACGCGCAACTTAGACAATAGCTATGTTCCGACTGCCGCTACTGGTCAATCGTAAACTCTGGCGCATTAAGATGGCCGCCATAACGTGCACCATGTATTATACTATTCTACGAAATAATAATATTGTTATAATAGCAAAGTTCAAAAAACTGATTTTTGGCCATGTTTTAGAATCAAATAACCGTATGTGCGCTGGTGACCATTTCCGATTTACAACGTTCAAAACCAATAACCTGAAATATGGTGTTACTTTTGTTTGCGATACATTACAAAAACAAAGTTCAATAGATCATAATGCTTGTTTTACTCTTTTCAGTTAAGTACGTATTTTTGCAGTCGGGTTTTTGTTTTTTTTTTTATAATTTTCTTTTTTTTCAAACTTTTTGTCTTGTATTTGCAGATGTAATATACATAAATATTATATAGCCTATGTCACTTCTATAATTAAGACGAATCTAACGACACCTCATTTTTCAAAAAAAAAAAAAAAAAATCAATCAAGCCGTTTAGGCTTCAGAGCGTGCTAAAGAAATAGACATAATACATACATACTCTCGAAAAACATTCGCTCCTTCTGAATCAGTCGGGTAAAAACACAAATCACTTTGCTAATATTGAATTTAATAGGTAATCAGCTTCATTTAATATTTTACACTTGTATGTACACGTACACCACAGTAATCATCGACCTCACATGTCGACGGTCCAGCCGGCAGCCGATATTGCGTTCCTGCGGTAATTTCAGCGGAAGGTGTCATTCTGACCACCGGAAATCATCAATTCAATAATCATTACAGATAATAGTCAAAACGGTATGTGTTGACGCCTAATGTTACATTCATAGCAACAAGCTTCGTTCCTATGGACACGCAGTAAATAGTTAGGAGTTAACTTTTTTTTTGTTTTTATAAGGTACCCCACATTACATTTTTTATTATATTCATTTTGTACAACGTTGATCGCTCCACTAAATTATTGTTAAAAAACCCATTCTGTGTCGAAATACAAGTACAAAAATATCCGGGGGTTTCATTTATGTTCAATTCGAGACAGTATGCTAACAGTAAGTCAAAGCAGTGTTTGTTAGAACACTTGATATTATCAACACGTTGACTGTCCGTGCATTACATGTAATGCATTAGTCATAGGCAACTGAACCGCGTTTCCTGGGCTGGGCGTGTGAGCTAGAACTATGATTTTTTAGGGACGTATGAAATAAAGCAGTTTCTAAAAAAACCCATTAGACGTACTACGAAATTATCCAAAATAGACGGGACAGTCAACATGTTAAATTACAACATGTGCACAGGAAGTCAATGCAATGTCCATGCCCATCAGTGTAATTCGTATCCGGAAGAGCACGCTAACATTTAATATTTTCTTGTAGACTCGAAGTCGGATACTTTTACTGGCGCATTTAACCCTAATTCCAAATACGATGTGCAGTCGTCTACACGCCAAGCCAATGCATCATTTTATTTGTACCTCTTCCATGATCTCGGACGTTGGAAAGGTTAGTGGTACCTACCCATAATTATATTAATACAAAGAGGATACTATAGAGACTAGAGAGGCTATCAGAAGGAATGTCATAGATAAACTGTGATCCCATGTTTCAGTAGCACCATCTACTATAGCAATATTAAATAATAGCAAAGTTTGACACAGCAACAGCAACCTTATTGCAACGAGAATAAAGATCACTGTGATTTTGACAGAAATGTACAAAATCAGAGGTATAAAATAATTAAGTACAGTCCGCGAGGCCTAAGTTGAGCTTTGCATTTTTGTGAGTAGGTACACATGGTGTAGGTGTGACGTCGGCCTAGAGCTTTGCTCGGTTTAAACCGGTTTACACAATCGGCCTGACCAACTCCGCCGCGCACCTTCCACACTTCACCTCTTGTACTGGTAGCAGCGTGACGTGTTTAATTCTTAATATTGTTTTATATTCGATTTATTAGTGAAATGGCTGCCAACACAAATAAACGAAGAATACGAAAACTTTTAAATAGCCAAGTAAAAGAAACTTTGTGTAATTTAAATAGTTATTTTAAAGACATGAACGATAAAGACATGTCCAGCGTCACTACATCAGCCCAATTGGTAGTGACATCGACGGGAATTCCGCTGTACACTGTCAAAAGAGTTTTAATGGAAAATAAACGGCTTTTGGAAGACGGAAGCAAATCTAAATCTCCGAAAAAGACCAGATGCAGGAAAAATATCACTATCATTGTCGATTTTCATAAAGCAGTAATCCGAAAAACTATTCACAACTTTCACATTACTGATAAAGAGGTGCCAACTATAAAGCAAATACATGAAAAGTTGAAGACAGAAATAAACTATCCAGGTTCAATTTGGTTAATGCGTAAAGAAGTGTCTCTATTAGGATTTAAATGGAAAAGGAAAGAAGATAATAAAAAAAAATTCTAATGGAAAAACATGAGATACGTTATCTACGAATAATTTTTTTTATTAAAATTTCCGAATATCGCATTCAGGGCCAGCCAGGCGTTTATACCGACGAAACATATATAGACACGACTCACACTTCTTCGAAATCTTATTCAGATGGCAGCACTTCTGGTTTAAAGAAACCAATTTCTAAAGGAAATCGTTTAATAATAGTTCATGCCGAAGGAGAGGATGGTTTCATACCAAATGCACTGCTGATGTTCAAAGCAAATCAAAAAAGTGGCGATTACCATAACAATATGAATGCAGAAAAATACACGAAATGGTTACAAATGCAATTAATTGCAAATTTAAAGCCCAATAACGTTGTGGTGGTAGACAATGCATCTTACCACAATCACTTCGATAGAAAATCCCGCTCCCAACTCAGTCATAAACACGATACGATTGACTGGCTCCAGTATTGCAATATCGATCACTCTACATCGATTTTTAAACCACAACTCTATCAATTGATACTGCAAAACAAACAAAGATTTATTAAATATAAAGTTGACACTTTACTTAGAGAACATGGTCACAGCGTCCTTCGTCTACCACCCTATCACCCGGATTTTAACACAATTGAAAATATACGGGCAATGATAAAAGGATACGTGTCGAAAAAACGTGTCAATGAATATGGATACAATAATGAGATTAGCGAAAGAAAAAGTTAACACTATCACTGTACAAGTATGGAAAAATGTATGTGACCACGCAATAAAAGAAGAAAAAAAGTTTTATGGTCATGACGCCGTTCTTGATAATATAACGGAACGTTTCATTATTAACACAAACGACACATCAGACGAGAGTGATAATGAAGACGAGAGTGATGATGAAAATGATGAAGATGCAATGTCCGGTGTAGAAGAATTTTTATATTTTTTTCTATATTTGAATTTTATTTATTGATCTCGGACTTCTCAGTCACAGTTATTTATGTACAGATACTCATCAGTCATACATATCATATAGCTGGCCTTTATTTTAACAATTTTTGCTTATTTAGTTTTATTTTATTTTTAAACTAGAATACCTCTCCCACTTATGTTTTGTACCTACCTAAAACATAATAAAATTTATTTTTAAAAGTTGTTTGTCTGACTCTACTTCTGGTAATCACTCGCACAAATGCAAAGCTTAGCTTAGGCCTCGCTGACTGTGCTTAGCCAGAGTTCGCACGAGCGCTCTTTTTAACGCGACGTTAATTGCCGCGCACTGGATTTTCTGCGCTCCGCGCTCGGCTTAGCAGCGTGTGTTGAAAATCAACGCACTAGGGATGCACTCTGTTGGATTCTCAACGTTCGGTTCGCCGCCGAGAGTTGAAATCTTCCTCGTTAATAAAAGCGCACAATTTCATAAATGTTTGCCAATAGTGACCCCTATTCGCATATAGGGGTCATTATTGGCAAACATTTATGAAATTGTCACAAATTGTATTGAGATACTAGATGGCGGCGTTCGTTCCGCTGTTGGACACGTCCGAAAAGATCCTAGTACCGTTGGACGGCGGCCTGTCGAGAGTTTCAATTTGTCGAAGCCCTCGTGATGACGTCGTTAGACGACGACCTGTCTAAAAACTGTTAGCGTATAGTGATAATCGGTAACCTGCACATAACAATCGGTGTAGAGTGTGGGCCAACCCCGCATCCTAACCGAAAGCAACAGATGCGCGACTCGTTCGTTCATATGAATAACGATGTACAAACGTGACTTGATAGATCGCGCACTGTCATATTCATATAACTCAAAATGAACATTCCCGCGAATATGCGATTGCTGCGTTCATATGTCCCTTTTTGTTCGGAAACCCGGAAGGCCCTCTGTCGGCGCGACCACATGTTAGGATTCGTCGAACAAAATGAACGATGGTCGGGCGAATATCGCTTCGGTTAAGACACGGCCTAAGTCAGTTTCAGCCTTTTCCACACTGACAAATCTGCGTGTGTTTGTGTTTGCAGGGAGATTCCGGTGGGCCTCTAGTGTGTGCGGGGACAGGCGATCCTAATGAAAAAGACGCTAGGGGAGTGTTAGTTGGAGTTGTCAGCGGAAACCTTAGACATCGGGGCTCGTTCTTTACTAGGGTCTCAAGTTACCGGAAATTCATCGCCGGCGTAAACTCAGTTTCTATGACCATGTATAAGTATAACATGCAATCATGTACAGCTATAATAGTGACTTTAATATACAAAACGTTTGTACCATTTTGATATTTTTTTATTTTCTTCTGTGTTACTCTTCCTTCTTTTCGTATTAATGGTACAGTCACGCACGAGCATAAATACCTAGCGCTGACTCAAAATACAAAAGCGTTTTTCTCGTGTATTTAGTTTTATAGCTTTTTTTATTATTGCTTAATTAATGGGCCTGCTCTAGCTTCGTACTCGAGAAAAGATCTACATATTTCACAATAGTCTGGTTTCGGAAATCTATACATATTTATAATTACTTGTCCTGACTGATTCATCAGTGCAGAGCCTTTTTTTTTTTTTTTTTGTGGATGGGAAATCATCAAATGACTTCTCCCGCTCTGGGCGGAGCGGGAGGGCGTGTCAGACTTTTACTGACTAAAACCCACCCGTGTTCCTTCTGTTGCCTGTGCCGGGGCCACGGTAACTCTTTCGAACATCCCGCAACAGAGCCTAAAGTTAGGTTAGAACTGTGGCCGAGCGAGTGAAACGAGCCTGCGAGCGGTGCCGCGGCAGCGGCCAGCGAGCACTACATCCAAGTTGGTCGCAGTTCCTTGGCTATTTAGTATTTTTAGGACCCTAAAATAGACATTATTCGAGTAGGAATAGATGCACAACAAAAACAAAGTGACAACAACGCCTCTACCGATGGATAATCGTAACTAATTTACGATATGATCACTAATGTTTGGCCACATCATGAAGTAGTCGTGCATTTAACTGTTCATATCGTCAAACGTTGGGTACTCAATGATCTGGCCAGACCACATAATGTGACCAGCTATTTTATGAAATACAATAATTTCATGTAATGATAGAACACTTCATGAAATGATCAATTCTAAGATCTGGACACGACATAGAATTATGTTCATATTACATTCTATACATTGTTCACAACACCATGCTTTTGCATCTTGCGTAAGTGTCGTGAGTGCACCAACAGAAATAGCGAAAAAAAAATCTGCTGCTCCCTGAGATAAACATCGGCTGGTGCATATATTTGTGCTCTTATATGTATCTCGACAAAATGTAGCTGATTATTTTTTCCCGATATCCGTTATGGTCCCTTAATAAAACTAGTCCAAAGTTAATAATGACCTCCCAAGAGGTTTTCAGTTATTTCAATTGCATCTTGTATTTTTTGTCGAACCTAGTAAGTGCATTCTTTGTGCTTACTAAAGTGCAAATCCGTATGTTATCTGCACCTGCTTACTTCGCACATATTCGCACACAGACGTATTATACTAAATTGTATCTGCACCGGCTTACTTCGCACATATTCACACATAGACATATTATACTAGATTGTATCTGCAGTGGCTTACTTCGCAAATTTTCACACACAGACATGTTATGCTAAATTGTATCTGCAGCGGCATACTTCGCACATATTCACACACTCACAGATATATTATACTAAATTGTATGTGCAGTGGCTTACTTCGCACATATTCAAACAGACATATTATAATAATTGTATCTGCAGCGGCTTACTTCGCACATATTCAGACACATACATATTATACTAAATTGTATCTGCAGCGGCTTACTTCGCACATATTCACACACATACATATTATACTAAATTGTATCTGCAGCGGCTTACTTCGCACATATTCACACACTCACAGACATATTATACTAAATTGTATCTGCAGCGGCTTACTTCGCACATATTCACACACAGACATTTTATACTAAATTGTATCTGCAGCGGCATACTGCGCACATATTCACACACTCACAGACATATAAACACAACGGACACAAACACACACACACGTTCTGTGTTAATCGTATTGTTAAAACTGTTTTACAAAAAAACTTCTAAAAAAACACTATAAAGTGAAACATTAATTTCGGAAGTAGGAGTCATTGGATCTGTATTTTAGTTTTTTGCCGCTGACTTCCGAAATTAAAGTTATTTTTCACTTTGTTGTGTGTTTTTTTTATAAAAAGTTTTCATTTTTCACCTTTTAGTGGGCCGGTTTGTAATTTATCTAACTTACAATAGACTTATGTCAAGTGCTCATCACCAAAAAAAAGAAAAATATATATATATATAAAGAAATATTGCTTTTCCTGGGGACGTTAATGTTGAGGAGTTCTCCTGTTTGTCGCTGTGCGCTAACCTGCAATGCTATTCTCTAAGGATACAGCCTTGTGGTGCAGCGCTGCCGCAGCGGTGAAACTCAGTTTAGTATTCACCAAGCTGCGTAAAGCTACACTAGCGCTCAAGGCTGTGACGGCTGTGAGTTAAAACTACCCAACAGCGGACAAATTGACAGTAATGACAGTTCTTCTTACATTTTGGTATTCCTTTAGAAAAAACAGCGACGAAGACGCTTACGACCTAGCCCACAGCCTCGCTTCTAACTGTCAAATCCAAAAGCTACAATATTATAACTGTAGGTACTTAAATTTTTCGATTCTTTTAAATACTTATTTGAAAAGTTAGCAGCTCGGTTAATTATAAAGCTACATCTATTAGAAGAAGCTAGGAAAAGTGATGGTTTGAAGAAAGCTCGACAGGCAAAACAAATAAGAAAATTTAAAACAATGTCCCGTGATAAAGAGTTTATCCATATTTACAGGCTTTCTGAGGATTTAATTAGAAGATGACGTAACTCCATATAATACCTATGTGTCCGCGGGTTCGTTCCAGTGGTTTAACCAAGAGGAAAATAACATTCACATTCACATTTCACTAGGGTATATATTTTATCCTCTTCGTCACAAAACTATGATACATGCAGCAATCGCTGATACTAAGTTTTCAAACTAGAATTCAAGTGGGTTTCGAACCTTTTTTTGTTGGACTAAGGTCGGGTTGTTGAGAGTGAAGTACAAAGTCACAGATTACAAGTGAAGTGTTTTGTTTTGTTTACATTCATCTCCGCGTCGCGTTGCTCAAAATAGGCAAAGGAATCGTCATGCAGCCTTAAAATGTAATAATAAATTGCAATAAACTGTTACAATTATGAAATTTGTTTATCGTTTTACTCTATTCAAAATACTTAAAGATATACCTCTATTATATATTTTAAAGCCATAAAACTCTCAGTCGAGATTGATCGATTATGACCTAAAGGATTTGTTTCAAGTCCTTAATTCTTCTACGAAACAGCGACGGGAGACTACAGCCTAGGGTTCGTCGACGACCACAACCACGCTAGTGAATACGGTTTGAGTCAGCGCTACACGCTCGGTCGAACTCAAGGCTGTCTCGAAGACGAGCTCGTCGCAGCTTATTGTATTTTAGAGAATAGCACTGCTGGGTTAGGAAACAGGATACTTTTTAGTAGTACGTACCCGTGGGATAATTTCTGAACTCCACGCGGGCGAAGCCGCGCGCAAAAGCTAATGATAAATAAAACAACAAAAATACTGAAACGCTACACAAGAATAGTTTTAATAAAAACAATAATACAAAAGATAAACACGACATTGTTGATAGGTACGTTACAGCCGGTATCTGTTACCCATTTGCTGAATAAACCGACCCGCATATGCAGGTTTGGGAGGCCCAAGTTGATGATTGATGTCACGGCAACCAACACTCCTTGACGTAAATCCGCCTCCGCCGGATCACCAGTTTCGTAACATACTACGCCACCGCCTTCAGTTTCCTTAAATAAGTACCTAATATTTATTGAGGGTCAAATTAAATTAGCTAGCGAAACTTTGCAGACGTGATGGGTATATATAAACATGATAAAACAAAAAAGAAATAAATTTGATGATGTTTTTTTGGGGTTATCAACCGCCAGTCACTTAACATTTAAAAATGGTTATTTTTTTTGTATAAACTTGACAGGCGTGATGGGTATCGATATCACAATACGATAAAACAGATTTTATCAACTCATACGTCAAGAAACAATACTACCAGCGGTCATTGACCCCAAAAAAAAAATCAAATCTTTTATATTTTTATTTTGTCGAGTTTAGATATCGATACCCACCACGTCTGCGAAGTTTCGCTAGCTTATTTGATTTGACCCTGTATACAGCGTGTAAAAAACTCATTACATAGGCCGTTATCTACGCATTCAGTACATCAAACTAAGTAACACTGAACAAAAGTTATTGCTGGGAAAAGACTAACTTTTGGTGTAAAAAAATCGCTGTTTACAGTAGCGCGCAATTTAAAACACGCAAAACATTGTGCTTGTGGGTCCATGCAACGTATTTAAAGTTAAGTTACACCAAACTTGTTTCGTGAAAAAAGTAAAAAAAAAAAGTTGTTACTTTGACTATAATACCTCCGTAACCAAAAGGTTCCCATGTATAGTACAGTACAAAAACATGATCACAATGACGGGAAGTACAAGTGACTCTCGGCTTCATTAAGCGTCTTTTTACGAACGTTATTAAAAAACAGCCAGGCTGAAGGAGTGGGCTGGCCACGTCGCACGAATGCACCCGGGGCCGGAGAGATGGGCAAAGATCGTCACTCACTGGACGCCTGAGGGACGACATCACCGTCGAGGTAGACCGTGACGAAGGTAGTGTGACGATCTAATCATGTTCACGGGGCCAACATGGTCAGAGGTCACACAACATAGAGAAGTATGGAAGGAAAAACGGGAGGCTTTGCCCAGCAGTGAGACATAATATTTTTTTCCAATCTGTTCACCTACTGACATTCAGCATCTTTTGTGTTGTTAGTTTTAGTCATTCTTGGTATGCGGACACAACATAGAATCTTAACGGAGACAACGTTAGGGTTGACAACAGTATGCCGCCTATGAAAGACGACTTCTTGTAATGTTCCTCCAATCAGCACGCATATGAAAATTGGAGTAAAAGTAGGTATCCACCAATCCACAGTGGGCCCGCATGGTTGATTACGGCCAGCCGATCTATTCTGTAAACATTCGGTGAAGTGAGTTCGAAGTGAGCGGTCAATCCCTAGTAGAGTAAGGTGGGATGACAGTTCACATCACGCTCACTTCACCTCAATTTTCACGGTGGGATCTTTACAGAATAGCACCACTGTTCCTTGTCACAGAGAGGAGGCCTGTGTCCCACAAGTGGGAACGTTTTAGGGTGATTATGCTTAGGTATAGTCGCCTTGTACCTAATTGATTTACTAATTTTGACAAAAACTTCCAGTAAATTGAAATTTGTCTCATTGGACTTGAAATCAAAAATAGACTTTCCAGTATTATGAAGTGCGTGATATTCAATCTTACAGCGTTTGTCTACCGCCACCGTCAAGGGACGTCAACGAGAAATGAGATTATTCGAACTGAACGTGACGTCCCGTTGACGAACGTGCAGTGGACACGCGGCAATAGTAAATGTATGTATCGCTACTTCGGCGTCATCATCTCGGTCTCTTTGACGTCCCGTTGACGGACCGGTGGACAATCAGCCTTAGGGTAAGTCGACAATACTATAGGGACAGAACGTAGTACGTGAGACGTAACGTTCCGTAGTTTCTGCAGTCATTCTGCAGTTTCTAAATAAAATAGATACATACAGAATAAACATATTTGATCCGGTTGTCGTATCCAGAGCACATGAAAAGTCTGCAACTGCGATACAATATACCCTCGCATTTTGTTCTTTGCAGCATCTCAACCTCTTTGATGTATAAGTACTTAACTCGTGACCAGCTCTGAAATACATTACTATTTTTGATTAGTTCGAAATGTACGTTTCAAGCTTTTATTTAAAAATCGTAGCTTACATGAACGGGTAGGTATGAAATTGCGTTTGAGAATTCGGCTAACTTATTGAGCTGATGAGAGCTAAGATCTCTGCAGAATTTAGAGCAACTATTACTTTCGAAACTAATACTAATTCAGCTTATTACGACTATAAAACTAGATCTCACCCTAGTAGCTTTAACGGCTACAGTAGTGCAAACTCCATCGAAGTCAAAGTCACGTGTTGCATAAGGTATTTTGTTGACGTACGTGTTGAAATCCCACGGTTGAGTCATTCTCTGAAAATATTTTTTTGAGTAAATATTTAAATGTATAGTTGACCTCGTAATTGCTCTGCAGAACTGTCGTGAAACGACCAATTGGAACCGTTCACCTAACTTCTGACGTTTCAAAAAGGCCTACGCACACCGGGACGGAATGGCAGAGTACTTTGCCACCGGTCAGCGCACACTAGCCGCTTAGATACTGTAGCATTCCGGCGGCCTAGCAAGACATCTCGTGGCATGCCGCGTCACGTCTTGTCTTCTCAAAATAAATACGTATGAAGTGGGTAGCGGCGCGGGCGCAAATGTGGTGTGCATGTACTTTCGCTTGTACTGCCCCACCCCGCGGCATGTCACGGCGTCCTTTGGCGTGCCGTTGCATCCCGCCGCGGGAGCCCTAAGCGCGCTCTCCAATGCCGTGTCAAGAAATCCCTTACGATGCCACGGAATCAATTTACAACATTAGCATTTATGTCGTATTCCTACTAGATATGTTTGAAAGTCCTTTGGTAAAAAATTTAAATCCTCTGCCATTCCGTCCCGGTGTGCGTAGGCCTTAAGTGCCCATGTAGGTTTATGTGAATTTTTTTTTTTTTTTTTTAGTTGATTTGAATACTTTAGATTTATGCATGTGACATCACAAAGTTTATGACTCGTCCCCCCGCTCATCACACGATGTCACACTTTGCTGACCGCCTCCCTCCATAATTTATGGATGGCCCCTAAAATTATAAAGAAATACTCTCACCGCAACAGCAAGGTTAAAAGCGGGAAATCTATAGTATTTCTGCGAGTACACATGGTCCACGGATCGCCATTGCTCATAGTGCTTATCTTCCGTTTCTTGTACAACTGTCTTAAGGATGCCGGCCACGAACTTAACAGTCTCGTATTTGCGTTTTGGACTGAAATAAGAAAAATTGCAAATATATTTGGAACGAAGTTCCTTATCCCACGTTATGCTCTGCACACTTGGCGAATGAGAGCTACGACGAAAAAAGTGTCACATTTTGAACGTCACGACACCTTTTTTTTCATTTAGTTAGTCTCAAACGTTGTTAATTTATTTCATTGTGCCTGTTATTTAAACATACAGCGAATGGAACTTCGTTCCAATCGGGTGTCCTGTTCGACATTTTTAGATATTTACGAGGGCAATAAAAGATCATTGAGAAGTAATTAGGAGTGATGGTAGGTACTAAGCGTTCGTCCGGCCAACTCCGAGTAGTCAGCTTCGCTACCAACCTACTGACTTATCACGATCTGTCTAGCCTTTTCCCAACTATAAGTACCTATAATATTAAGGTCAGCTTCTAGTCTAACAGGATGTTAGCAACCTGCTAATTGGCTGATATTTTTCCTATAGCTGGTGCAGACACGAAAAGAAGACGGTGTCGTACAGTAAATATCATTCAGAGCTCATATTATTCGTAAAAATGTAAAAAAGAATGCCCAAAAGGCCAACCCCTAACCGCTTTCTAGTGGCTGAGGAAGAAGCGGTCAGACGAACTTCTCAACACCACTTCGTCTGAACTTTCTACTAAAAACTTAAAACATTTTCAGCTTACTTTTTTTTATTAGTAAAGAAGCAGTTCGCTGAAGTCAGAACCCTCGTTTCCGTGATGATGCTTCCAGCGCAGAAGGCACGATATATTGAATTATTAGCATCGTTCAATGTAAAGATGAATACCTTAACACAAAGAAAATATAAAAAATTCACCATCTGCCTAGTCGTTTCCCAACAGTGTTGGGGCGGCTTCCAGTCTAACCAAGATGCAGCCGATTAGAAGTATTTTACATGGAGCGGCTGCCTACCTGTCCTCTAAAACCCACATAAGGCCGAACGCAATAGGTATGTTCGGTAAAAGACAGATCGCGATTGATGGTAGACAGTATAATTCTATCTGTCCTTATGTCAAGTCGGTAAGATTCCATAATCTCTAATAGATTATTGGAACGATAAAACTATAGATAGATTGGTTTTTCTGTCTAAAGTATGCCAAAACTGGTAATAGATAGGTTATTGTGTAGGGGAATCTAATCGTGTTGTTGATGGCGTATACAACGTTTATCTGGATGTACGACATTAAATGAAAACGAGCACAGTACTAATCCATCGAAACATTTTAAAACACGAAGATTAGTAGTTAATGAAAAATTAAAAAAATTCAGTTCTCAAACAAAATAAATAGCAGAATCAACTGTACTAAAAGTAAACACGCTTTATCTACGAAAAGTCACCGACCAACGGTGCGGTGCGGGGCGTGTCAGCGGCTGGCGGTGCGGGACGCAGGTAGGTAAGCGCAGGCACTTTAGTCGGAGAACCACATGTTTTGCACAGGTTCTTGACCTTACAATTTTTACCTACTATTATTGCAGACTCGGATCGACATCATGTTAAAAAATAAGAAAATGAAAAATAGTTTCCTGTGGCTAAAGTATTCATTGGATTTGACTGATTTCTTGTATACGGGTAAAGAACATGATTCTCTTTACGTACTTTAAAGGAATTTTAATCGTCCTGTTCCAACTTGTATAGTCGGTTGACAGACTTATAACATAAAAATTAAAAAAAAATGTATTTTGATATGTTCCCCTTTTTTCAGGACCAAATTCCTAGCCCCGAGAGCAAGCTATTATTATGTATGTCAAAGACCAAAATTCTTACATTATGTGGCCATTCTCCTTCTTGCGCTTGGCCACCAAAATTCATGGGCAATCTACTTTGTCGGCTCTGCAAGACCTGTTGAAGTAACGTTGTAAGCATTAAGCGTTTCAAATATTTTTGAACGCTACGGCCTGCTGGCCACGTTATTAGTGCCATACACTATCGTCATACTTAAAGACTCCTCTGCAAACAGGCGCGACACGCGACGTGACACAAAGGCACCGCGTGTCGTGCGACAAGCGATGCGAGTTGCGCCTGTTTGAAGGAGACTTAATTCGTTAGTTCAAGACGTCCAATAATACTGATATATTGATACTTACCTTTACATGAGTTCGAGTTGCATTTTCGAAACTTTGAACTATGTAATAACATAATATTAGAATGATTATGAAAAAAGACCTACAGAAAATCACCTTTGAAGATTTTTAGCGACCGTTCGCGTCAAAGAAAATTAAAATATTAATTGATTCATGTGAGACGCATTAGAGAGTAATACTAATCAAAGAAAAATTACATCGAAAATAATCATGACATTGTCGCCCATGACATTTCTGACAGAACTGAAGTATACTCTTTGACACAGCTCTTTGAGGACCGTAATCACAGAATACATATACTCCTAGCGGAGACCGTAGTAGTTCATTCCCATTATAAATAGTTACTACTCTTTGGTTCATTCTCTATCTACGTTGAGGACTGACATGATCTGACAAGGGATAACAAGAGCAATATCTATGACGAAAATGAGGACGAAGTTTAATTGAACTTCTTGATTATAAAATTCAAATTCATAAAATATAGAACAATTTACGCACAAGTGGAATCCTGGTAGAAATATGCGTAACTTGTAGGTTACCTGGTTATTAGATAATTAGGTAACCCAGCAAATTATACTCGAACACAATGTTCGACGTAAGTAACGAGGTCAAACTATGTATTTACCAGACTCAAGCGATTCAACAAAAACTCATTATTTTATTAATTGGTTTATTAGTTTTACTATTAATAATAAAAATTAAAAAATAGTCATTTGAACAATAGTTTTGGAACCTTTGCTTAAAACATTTTGTTTTTTATTGTTAATGCTTTTACAGACATTAATCTTATAATAATTCACAACCTTTAAACACTATCTATCAAAACACGCATTATCTGTAGGTAAAATAAGGGTGGAAATAAACCTACGCCCTGCAGCGGCGTTTAGAAGACTTAAGGGCTCCCACACAAAACTGCGAATTCGCATCGTCCGTAAAACTTTTGCGCAAAACTGTGCTCTTTGCCGAACGTAACACACATGCGAGCTCACAGATTTTTGCGATACGATGCGAACTCGCAGTTTTATGTGGGAGCCCTAAACCAGCCAACCTCATTTCAACAGAAATACGTCCACTGCCGGACATAGTACTCAAGCGTCACCGCATCGACTGGTTCTGTGCTTCTCGCATGCACCAGTTTCAGCAACAGCAGCGTCGGAAGGCATGAAGGTGGACCGACTGGTGTGCCAACAATGACAATAAAATCTTATCACAAAATAAATAACTAAAATATCACATTAATCAAATCACTGACGCTCCTTATTCTTCTTTCGCGTTTTTCAATTCATTTTCTTGTTCTATCCCCCAAAGTTTCGTCCCGTCACCAGTTCTATTAGCCCTGATTTTTATCATATCATTTGACGCCATCTTCAGGTCATAAGCCCATCCAATCCAAGCAAAGAAATCTATGAATTTGGTCGTTACATTAAGACTATTGTTCCCAAGCTCGGCTGCACGATAATCCCATGGAAATACATGGTGATAGTTATGGAAACCTTCACCACCGGTCGCGATGGAAACTGCTACGTTCTGGGCAGGCAGAATTCTCTTGTCATACGGCTTGTATCCCCAGATATGCGCTGCGCTGTTGACCAGGAAGGTAACGTTGAGGTTCAGTATGTAACGAAGCATGGTGATGTGCCAAGCATTGGTCCAGGTTTCTCCCCAGCAGTAGACAGGGATGAGAGTTGGTAATCCGAAGCACACTGCCCCGATGAAGGGTATTGCGTACCTATAAAGAAAAGCAATTTATTAAACATCGCATTTGAAGATGCTGCTTAGGAGAATGCAAACCAACAGGCCTGGAGCTAGACCACTACCTCATAAAGCAGTATTATTGTAATCTTACTTGAGTGTGTGAAAGAGATGGAGCTAGACGTCCTGTATAGCTTCACCTCTTTCTCACACTGAAGTAACATTAAAATAATACTACTTTAAGAGGTGGTGGTTGGCCCCCTGCACTTCAATTGCGTAACACATTTTTAATCACAATCCGAACGATTTTGAAGGAAATTCCTAATCCATTACTTCATAATTATGTTTGAAAAATTTGTTTGTTCAACAACGTAAATAATGCAATGAATGTTGTTGAGCTGTCACAATGAAAGGCATTTATTTCCATTGTAAGTGTGTTGCGCAATTACCCCGCTGGTGGCCTAGATAGTCCACTTGATGTAAAGTGGTTTCTGCCGCCTTTGCGCACCACAACGCTAATGTTGCTGACCATACACGCAGTGACGCTACTTGCTGGCAAAATAATTTATGGAGGTGGAAGTTCGTAGTCCTTTTCTGAATTAATTTTTACTCGCAAGGACGTCTACTAGAAGCTACCACTTGATTTACAAAGAAGTTAGTATAAAAGATATGTCTTGGCTTTCTATACAGGGTGACTAGTTGACGTATTCCTTCCAGGACGTGATAGTGTGACCCATTTTCAACAATTGAGCACCTCAAGCCGAGGTGAAAATTCATGGGTTTCGAGAAAACCCAGTTTTCATGTATTTTTGAAAATTTCCCAGTATTCGTTACTAAATATCAATTTTCTCTAAACTCTCAAATTGAATGACCTTCACTGTCGTGAGTGTATTGGGTGCCTAATTTAATATACCTAATATACCCTAGGTACCCAATACTTTAACAAACCTGTCGATATAACCAAATTTTCTAAAACATGAAACTATTAAAAGTTAAAGGAAGAAGTTTATTAACAACCATTTTCTAAAATCATCTACCTACGTACAGTCACGAGCACTAATATGTATACGCTTAGAGAAATTCAAAAGCGATTTTCTCGTGGAATTACGATAGCAACCTAGAGATGTCTACCTATTTCATAATTCTATGTGTTCCAAAACACTATATTCGTAACAACATAAAATTACAATCAATACAGTAGAAGAAAATCAGTTTTAGAAAAATCTAATAATACTGTGTACATGAACTTTTTGGGGAAGGTCGGGCAAAGTTAATTGTAGATGGCGTGATCATAGCTAGGTCCCCACGGCCTATAACAAGTTTGACATTTCGTTCATTCATGAGTTTACTTTTATTTCGCTATTTCGTTATTTTCAGTGATTTCAATATTTTAAATCAAGTAAATGATATGGAAAGTGTCAGAATTTAAAACCATAAATAATCCTCAAAGTCACTTTCTTCAAAATGTTTCTACTCTGTTTTTTATTTATAAAACATCTCTACGAATAGCTTTAAGCCACCATCTTTTAATTTTAGGGTCTCTCGGGAAATGGTGGACTCCAATTTCGGAGTATTTAGTAACACAACAACGCATCATTTTCGCAAAAATAAAATAAAACCACCTCACGCCTTGTATTATTGGCTTGTGTTGGGACCTAGCTACGACAGCGCCATTTTGACAGTTGCCTTCCCCATTAGACTATCACACAATTTTTAAATATTTCAACCATTTGCAATTCGACCATTGCCAACATTATCGACCGTTTCATCGGTACTTCTAAATAACTTTAACTTTCGTACCTTGTTAGATAGCTGATTAAATGAAGATGTCTTCCCCGTATTTGTACGCTTAATGTCATTATAAAATTTTGAGACAACTATGTCAAAGTTCCTGTACGTAGATGATTTTTTAAAATACTTGATAAACTTCTTCCATTAACTTTTAACTTTTTGATGTTTTAGAAAATTTGGTTACATCGAAAGGTCTCTCAAAGCATTAGGTACCCAATGGAATATCAGGGAAGGCCATTAAATTTGAGAGTTTAGGAAAAAGTGATATTTAGTGACGAATTCTGGAAAATTTCCAAAAATACATAAGAATTGGGTTTTCTGGAATCCTTCCATCGGTGCTTAATTTTTGCAAATGGGTCAAACTACCACGTCCTGGAAGGAATACGTCAAATTACAAGTAACAAGAGGATCAAAACGCGCTTAAATCCCGAATCAACTTACTTCTTTTGAAATCTCAGCACTGGATTGTCTAAAATATCAGACATGTCAAGTTCTCTTCCACGTTTCTTGACTTCAGGATGTTTTCTTACGAGCAGCCATCCGACGTGGGAATAGAAAAAACCTCGAGTTGCATTATGAGGATCTGCATCCGTGTCACTGTACTTATGGTGGAGACGGTGGTCTCTCACCCAATCAATGGCAGAGTTTTGAAAAGCAATAGAGTTCATTATCATAAGAAGAATTTGTAAGGGTAGCTTCGCTTTGTATGTTTTGTGGGCCCAGAGCCGGTGAGCGCCAGCCGTGACTCCTATTTCAGCGCACACGAATAGGATGTAACCTGAAAAATATAAGATTTTTTATTTTCAAGGCAGTGTTTAGAAAAAAATGCATTTTTAAAAATCTCATTACATGTTGAACATTTGATGGTGGCACATTTATTTCGCACTTTACAATTTAAATTAGTTATTTAGAGTGACGTTTTTTAATACTTTGTAATTTCAAATCGAATTCAGAAGTTAATTAAGTACAAACACGTGCCATTTAACATGGCAATGCAATGCAGTCTTCTAGGCACGACTCCGGATGACAGTTCGACACCTAAAATAAATATCCTTGTATTTTTGTATAGTTAATTAGTCATTTAATTCAGTACCTAGTGGACATAGTTATTTGTATAATAATTGCATGTAAGCAGAAATTACTATACAGAAATTATTATACAAATAACTATTTCCACTAGGTACTTAATTAAATGACTAAGTAACTATACAAAAACACAAGGATATTTATTTTAGGCGTCGAACTGTCATCCGGAAATGTTATTATATATAAATAAATTCCATTGTTTAGCCAATTAATTAGGTACATAATATGTACACTTTTTAATCACGGATAAACTAATCTTAATTTGGCATAGTATCTAGATAGTCAAAAGTATCTAGATTTTTTTACACGACTGCCCCAAAAAAGGTGTGTAAAGTTTTCAGGGTTCATGTATGTTTGTGAGTTTCTTTATTCCACCATAACTATTAAACGCCTGAACAGATTTGGAAGTATGGGGTAAGAATCCTTACTTCCTCCCGAGTGACACTTGCTATATTTATTTTAATTCAATATGGCGGCAGTATGGTTTCATTCTCAATTTATGTGAATAAATATTTTTTCTTCAACTATCACAATATGAGTAATGGCCTTGATGAGCACATTACAAAACAAAAAAATAAAACTTGTCACTAAAATGTATAAAGTTAAAATAAATAATTTAAAAAATTAAAAACACGACTGCCCTGCCAAAATCCGAACTAAAAAGTAAAAACAAATTGTATTAGTTAATCTTTCTTTATATACAAAGCAAAAGGTCACTCATTTACTCTCTGACTAAACAGAAAAAATTTTCATTGCAGTCGGGAGACTTCTTAGAATAAACCCCTCTTAAAAAAGACTGTAATGATAATTTTATTCATCTATTTTTGGCACGGTAGTCTTGTTTTTTTTTCTTGTATTAATCAGAATACCTATTTCTACTTACTGAATAATATTGTAGCCCATTTGGCCGAAGTAAAGCACAGATAGAGTCCGTATAGACCGGCTATATGCCAGTACCCAAATGTGATAAGGTTAGGGTACACTATATGGAACTTCCTAGGCGATGCTTGAGGCACCAGTAAAGTCACCGGTTGTTCTTCCTCACTCAAAATGGTAGTCGTTTCGACGCCTTCCGCCATGTTTCACTACTGCAAGAAAAAACATGGCAGAGTTATTTTAGGTCGCAGAGCTATTTATGGAAATACCTTGATTATCTTAATGTGTCCCTAATCTCTTTATTAATTTAGTCAGCGTCTGTCTGTCTATTCACATAATCAAGCACTAACTGCTATCTGTTGCCCGTGTTATTTGAATCGGATTTTGTTCACAATTTCACGGGTTTTAATTTTATTGCGCAAAACCCTAATGCTTTTTCTAAAATAAAAGAAGCCTAATTTACTCCTTATACCTAACATCAGCTATCTTTTAGTGAATGTCCCGTCAAAATTGTTCCAGCCGTTTCGGAGATTAGCCGGAACAAACAGACAGACAGACAGTCAAAAATTTTAAAAATAGGTTTTTTTAGTAAGTACCGTATATAGTTTCATATGCATTTAGTATATAGCTGTTATTTTGAAATTACAAATAGACACTTCAATTTTATATAAGTATTTATATGAACAGATATAGATAGATAAAAAGCATGGTACAAAATATTTGCAGGTTGAGGTTTAATATTTTGCAACACACTTGCTCGAAAACTGGCTTTTATTGCACCGCTTTTAGGTTTACAATGCAGTCTATTGAACAGCCTTGGCTTTTACGTTGCATTCTCGATCTAGAGCTGAAAAGTACGTCACAGATAACTATTTACTAGTCAAAAATATCCGATTTTTTTAATCTCAACAAATATTCACTCCATGTAAAAAAAAGTGGATATAATAAACAGCTTAATTAAATAAAATATGATAAACAAACGTCATATTTAAAAAAAAATTGTTTTCGTCAATAAATGAACATTTAGTGTTCTATATACAAAAATTTAATTATAGTCTGTTCGAAAAGTAGCTGATGAAACTTTAATACAAATAAAGATGAGATACAATTAAAGTTTCTATTGTTACCAAACTGAATCAGTTTGCGTAACGGTTGAGGGGAATACTTTTATGAAACATCGAATTTTATTTATTTCTCCTTTGCAAGTGTGTTGAAAATCGTCGTCATTGCACACAAGACTTGCATTAATATGCACTATTAAGCCTTACCTACCTTAAAAGGGATTACTTATCTCGTAAAATAGCTTTTAAATAATCAGTAACAGTCACCATGTATGGTATTTGTAAGGGGGCGCTGAGAGCTTAATTAACGCGTATATCTATGACCTCTTAAAAATTATCAAAAAATCGATGCATAAATTAAATGCTCGACGGGCGCGACACGACTGTGCGACGCGATTCTGAAGGAACAATTTCCATGAAGTTTCACAGAAATTGTTCGTCTAGAGTCGCGTGTGTCGCTCTTGGCGGCGTCCTCATCTCCAATTTGTCAAACAAGAAACAGAAAGTTGGGAAAATGAGTCAAAGATTATTTTAATTTTACAAAGTGGACGTTTTTTATTATTATTTACGATAAGTAATTATATAAGGTAAGATAACAGCTTCACCCACTTCCGCACGGGCAACTCTCGGTATAGAGCCGACGCCGAGCATAGAGAATCCAACAGAGCGCATCTCACCGCGTCACGAAAACACACCGTTGGATTTTCAACTCTCGGGCGAAGCAGAGCTTAGAACTTAAAGCGCGCGAAAAAAAATCGCCTTGATAAAAAATCGTCCGTGCGAACCTGGGCTTACGCCTTATTACGGACGTCAAGGATGGTAACGGGAATATTCTCGGAACGTAGAGGATTCAAAAGAATTTAAAATTAAGATACTTTTAAAGTAGTACCTAGTTAATTATGATGCTTTGCTGAGCTTTAAGAGATCCTATGAGAATTTATGAGAAATTTCTTGGAAATATTCTCGAGAATGTTCTCGCTCAGGAGAATTTACTGAGAATTTAAGCTGTTTAGTAGATTATTTTGACGTAAAGTTCGTTAATCGTTGAGATACACTCAAAATTATTACTATAAAAACTTATTTACAAAAAAAAAAAACGACTTCCAAAAATAACACTATAAAGTGAAAAATGACTTTGATTTCGGAAGACGGTTTCTTTGGTTTTGTATTTGCGATCACTAGTCGTCATATAAAACCCATATTTTATTATATTATTAAAGAGAAAATTTACTACCAGTCGTAAGAAATGGCTATAATAAAACACGGCAAATTTACGTCGGGTGTCACTTTGCTTAATAATTAATTTCCCCGGCTGTACATATTAAGGTAAGTACTTAAGAAAATATGCTTTAAGTATTAACTTATTACGAAGTAATATCCTACCTACCTCACTTAAAAATTACAAATCAAAAAAATTAAAAATGACTAATCAAAATGACAAAATAGTTACGTCCTTTGTGCGCACTCCACTTATTCTGGAATCTGAAACACGTCATGTTTACGCAAACACTGGCATATTTTTGTAATGTGTAGGTATAGGTACTTACTTATGCATGTATGTTTACACATTATATTTAAGAATAATTTATTATTCTATGCCCGTTTTCACCGACATCCCCTATTCTACCACCTACGTATGGGACCTTTAGCTTAAAAGCTCCCCCAAACTAGCCCCTAAATTAAATTCCGTTTCACCATCATTTTTACCACTTAACTAGAGGACACATAACTAAGTGACATTTTGTTTTCGATAGTAGTGACTGATTCGTCTTTGAACTTATCGATACTTTGAAACAAGATAGTTTTTTAATGAAACTATCTAAAGTATACACTTACATGGATCAATTATTAATCAATCATGTTTTTATAGTAATAATAAATATTATTTTATTCATATTTTTTATTATTTCATATTTATTGACTTATTTACTTCGTGTTTATATTACAAAACCTCGTGTGTTATCTGTGGTCTTACTTATATTTGACACTTCTTTCTTTTGTGACGTATTGACGTGAAATTTGATTTTGTTGTAACGGTGCGTTGCGTGTTATTTTACCAATTATTTCCCGGCATTTTTGACTAAATAGATCTAGACTTTAAATAATTATTCCTTTGCTATTTATACTATCGTTACGGTGTATTATAATGGCAGAAAATTGGAAGCGTAGTCAAAATTTCACAATGGATGAGAAATACAAGCTAGTGAAATTGGTGTAGTGTGTGCAGACACTCTTTTCGACTGCAAGTAGCCACACTTATCTCTCCCATGTCTGCCACAGCCAACAAATGATTACCCGTAGCATAAAACCTCAATGCTATTAATAACTGATTTATTGGAGATATATAATTATTTCTGAAATAAAATAAGAAATGCTTTACTTACATACATACATAAACTCACGCCTTCTTCCCATGGGGGTAGGCAGAAACTACAGAACACCACCTGCTACGATCCTTACATACTCCTTTTGCCTCGATTACGTTCATACATCTGGTCATACACGCACGCCGGTTGCGAGTACTATGCACCTGACCTTTCTGAAGAACATCACCAATAAGATCACTATATGTCTTCCTAGGGCGTCCCCTCCTGGCGTTTCCACTCACATCTGCCGTGTAAATACCTTTTGTTAGTCAACGTTCATTCATCGTCTCAACATGACCAAATCATCTAAGCAAACTCTTTTCAATTTTTGTCACTACATCTTCATTTAAACCGCACCGTTGCTTTATCACATCATTCCTCAGCCTATCATTCATAGTCGACACCACACATGCTTCGCAAGGAATGCATTTCCACAGCATTTATTCTACTTTCATGCTTCTTTTGCCACACCCAACATTTACTTCCATACATAAGCGTAGGCACCAGCACACCAGTGTGAACAGCCAGTCGGGCCTTTTTGGACATTAACTGGTTGGTCACAATCGCATGTATGGCACCATTCACTTTATTTCCCGAACTCACTCTACTTTCCACGTCTTCATCAATCTTTCCATCCCTTGTAAACAGACTCCCCAAATATACAAACTCACTTACTTGATTCATACTTTCATCATTTATTTTCACATCACACATCGATATGTCCTCGTTTCTTTCAAGCACCATTACCTTCGTCTTATTCACATTTATATTCATCCCTTTCATCTTATATGCTTCAACCATGATAGTCGCCATGTCTTGCAACTGTTCTGCTGACGATGCAAGTAGAACTTGATCATCTGCGTAGAGAAGGCATTTGACAAACAGCTCATTCATCCTCAATCCACACTCACTCTCTTTAAAATTTGTCAGACGACTATCCACGTACAAGTTGAAAAGCCACGGTGACGCTACACAACCCAGTAACACCCCTCTAGATGCCCAACCAGTCCATGTATGCCCCATTTATCCTAACACAAGCACTGGAATCCTTGTATAAAGATTTCATTGCCCGTACCAAGCGCTAGTCCACACCGTACATGGATAGTGTTGACCAGAATTCCTCCCTCCACACACTGTCATAGGCCTTCTCCAAGTCAACGAAAGCACAGTAGACTTTCTTGTGCTTTACCAGATGTTTTTCGGCTATGTACCTTAGGGAGAAGATTGATACATACAGCCCATTACGTCTCTAAATCCTGCCTGCACATCCCATATTTTCTCCTCTGTCACTCTTATTACTCTATTTATTAAAACCTTCGCATACAGTTTGCCAATAACACTCAAAAGACTAATGCCGCGGTAGTTTTAACACTCCTGCTGAGAGCCTTTTCCCTTATATAGTGGTACGATTACAGCCTTGCACCAATCATCCGGCACACGGCCATATCTCCAACACATATTAAAGATCCGGCACAACAGACTTGCTACCACCCCGTCACCGCCCACATGCGCTTTACTTACATAATATTAATTATGAGAATACAACGTATCGTCACAGTATCGTCGACTAAACATAAAAAAGCCACGTTTATAGGTAATTTTTTTTTATGTTATTTCATGGGCTAAGTACTTAGAAAATCTTTATGTTAAGTACTCACTTCGTACCAAGAAATTCTAAGGCGTCTTCAATATTTTCCAATAAATACAACATTGAAGATTTACTTAACCTATTGCAGCATAACTCTGCATGTCAAAACTTTTTGGTTCTTTATAATCAACCTTTTTTTCGTTTATATTTGAGCCTGGTCAATTTTTATCTTTTTATTTCGTGATTCGAATTTCAAACTGTCATTCGATGGGAACGCTTGATTGACAATTTGCTGTCGTTTGTGATTTTATTGAAGAAAAACGAATTTTTACGTCCCAAAAATTACAATTAGTGGAAAATATTTATCGTAAAAGTGTTCGCACACTATATCCCTGCCGAATACCATAGGGCAAAGCAATTTTAAGTATGGTATATTAAGTACGAGTCTAACCATTCATCTTTATTTTTCCTGGTACGTTTCTATTTGATTAATGCAGTTGGTAACTCCAATGATTTAGCAGGGAAGTCCTTATAGATTCAACCTGTGCTTATGGTCAGACTCTATGCATCTATTTAGCTGAAAATCAGGCTCGACAGGCGTCGAATCTTTCTTCCTTTGTTGAGGTTAAGGCGGGATTGTCAGACTCAAAGCGTTAATTTAGCTGAAAGTCGGACTCAACTCGCGTCTTACCTTTCATTCATTGTTGAGTTTTAGTGTTAACATCGCTATTAATCCTACTATTACTTTACCCCTTATTTACCCGAGCGTATGAGCTCGCTTATTTTTTTGGCTGTGTTACTAGTAATATCACTAGGACCACTTAGTCCTACGGACTTTCTTCGACTTCTGTCGACATGTTTCGACTGAAGTCTCTTTCGACAGAAGTTTGTGTTGACTGACGTCGCCTTTTTTTGACTGATGTCGCCTTTTTTGACTGATGTCGCCTTTTTTGACATGTCGCCCTTTTTGACTGATGTCGCCCTTTTTGACTGATGTCGCTTTTTTTTGACTGATGTCACTTTTGTTGACTGATGTCACTTTTGTTGACTGATGTCACTTTTGTTGACTGATGTCACTATTGTTGACTGATGTCACTTTTGCCTTTTGTTGACTAATGTCACTTTTGTCTTTTTTTGACTGATGTTACATCATCTTTGGCTGATGTCGTATCGTCTTTGACTGATTTTGCATCGTCTTTGACTGAGGATATTTTCTTTCACCAAGGTTGTTTCATGTATATTATTTTTTTCAGGGTTCCTTTCATATTTAGGTTAGTTAGATACATATAGTTTTAATTAGTCTCTAAGGTTTTTAGTCTCTGTCCTTAGGATTGTTAGTTTTTAGTCTTTTGCTTTTAAGTCTCTAGGTTACTCAGATTTAGTGGACACATCTGGAGCTCGCGCTGATAACGTCTAAGTTGAAGGATCTTTCGATTTTAATCTGTATCTCCTGCACTCCAATGTCGTCTATTATATGTATTTTAATTACCTTCTAGGTTTTAGATTGCGTCATGTAAGTTAATTAATTTTCTCGTTCTATCGTTTATTTTATAGGGTTGTCATTTGTTTTAGGGTTGCCACATTTCGGTTGTATATATTTTTTTCTTTTTTTTGTTGGAAAGGGGGTAATGCAGCATAACTCTGCATGTCAAAACTTTTTGGTTCTTTATAATCAACCTTTTTTTCGTTTGTATTTGAGCCTGGTCGATTTTTATCTTTTTATTTCGTGATTCGGATTTCAAACTGTCATTCGATGGGAACGCTTGATTGACAATTTGCTGTCGTTTGTGATTTTATTGAAGAAAAACGAATTTTTACGTCCCAAAAATTACAATTAGTGGAAAATATTTATCGTAAAAGTGTTCGCACACTATATCCCTGCCGAATACCATAGGGCAAAGCAATTTAAGTATGGTATATTAAGTACGAGTCTAACCATTCATCTTTATTTTTCCTGGTACGTATCTTTTAACAGTTTTCCTCAATCGGAAGTTCAGTCTGATCACGCTGGTCTAACCCTAATTCATTTTGTCTTAGGATTGAACAGTTTTGAACAGGCCGCCTTTCGGCCTCCAGGTTTTGGCCTAAAATTACGCTGGACGTCCTTGGCCAACGTCGAGAGTTGGACCGCATTTTGACCGCTGAAGGTCTCGCAAACAACGCCAGTTCCTGAATAAAGAACTGCGACAACCTACAGTCTACGTCACCTCGCCGGACGCAATTACTTATGCCACGGGTTTTTTTTATGATATTTTACGTTCTAATTTAATAGTGTAGATAGTAATCCTCTGCAGATTTTTTTAATTCATTAACTACTTAATTTTATTTTCAAATATGTAAAATGCGAGATACCTTGGTTCTCTAATTTTTTTCATAACGATATGTTTTGGTAGCGTTACTTATTAGTGATTGCAATCGACTAGATAGTACGTTTATTTTCTCGTTCGTTATTCGCGTACCTATTGGACCAAAGTTCTCTATTTTATTCCCTTCACACAAGTCAACCTGCAACTTTTTGATACAATAATATTCATTTTTTTTTACCTTTTAATGTTTTTTTTCTATTTTTATTTTAAAAACAAAATTAAAAGTATGAATTCTGTAAAAGCGAACTAAAATATTTGGGTTACATTCTTAATGAAAAGGGTCTTCAAACTGATCCTAGCAAGCTTGATGCTATTAGAGATTATCCTACCCCTACCACCGCTAAATCATTGCGCGGTTTCATTGGAATGTGCTCCTATTATAGACGATTTGTCGACGGTTTTTCTTCTATAATAGCACCTCTCACTGCCCTTATAGGTAAGAGGAAAGGCCACCGTCTTTTATTTATTTTTTTTCGCTACACTATGTATATCTCCGAAAAAAGTCAGTTTCATCAAAACTTTCGAAGTGCATACGTAGTTTGGTTGTTTCCGATATATTTTTGATCTACGGTTGTTATTTACGTCGAACATAGTAGAAACAGTTTCTAAATTTACAACAAATTCATATAAATCGCTATCCATCTTCCTTGCTTGAGATGTCACTTACGTATGTGCCGGTTTATGAGCCCACATTTCGCCCACCTAAATTTAGGGGACCTTTTAACGTATAACTGACCCCTTACTGTTGGTGAAAAAGAAACCGCCTTTTAATAGCCCCCTAACCGTTCTTATGGGATCCCCTAAACTTAGGGGATGTCGGTGAAAACGGGCATAATTGCACAATTACTTATACAATTTATTACACGAATAGGAAATTGCTAAAAATAAGCAGGAATGGGGGCCGCAGACTGAAGTGAAAACTTAAACGTGAAACTATGCATAGCATGTCGTATGTCGGTGACGTGAACCTGTAAGATTTCCTCCTACCAACATAGCATGTCGTCAAAAAAATAAATTATGAAGCAAAATTGACATCAACCTTGAAACCCTCGTTTTAATCCAAAGGCAAAGTCCCGATTGTCTCATATGAGCACAGCAAAAACAGCTTAGGGTGTCAGATTGTTGATTTTATACTTTCGGTTTCATTTAAAATAAAACACTAAAAAATATAATAATACTTAAACTATTAATACTTAAACTATTAATAATAAGTAGGTGTAAGAGGCGAGTAGAGCAATACACTCAGAATCGAACCTTCCAGTGCGATGAAAGGTGGGCTTATAGGACTTGGGAGCGACCGAACCAAGGTGTGGCTGACACGAGCCTGCCGGATGATGATGCCATGTGCTCTTTCTGGCGCAGTATCTGGTCGGTGCCTGTCAGTCACACCGAAGGCGATTGGGCTCGGAAAGTCGAGCGAGCCTGCGATCCAATAGCAGAAATGGGGGCTATTATCATCTACCCCCAAGATGTAGCCCGTGCAGTCCGTCCATTACCTAACTGGAAGTCTCCAGGGCCGGACGGGCTGCACAACTTCTGGATCAAATGGCTTATAAGGTCGCACGCTCGCTTGGCGGTTCAGTACTAGGCTGCTTTGGAGTCTGGTTCACTACCCCAGTTCCTAACAACAGGAATTACCCACCTGCTCCATAAATCAGGTAGCACCGCGGAACCCAAAAATTATAGGCCGATCACGTGTTTACCGACGGTCTATAAAGTTCTTACATCCATTTTGAGAGCCAAAATAGACACAAACTTCATCATGTCTGCCTCTCAAAATGGATGTAGGAATGGGTCTCGCGGCACTAAGGAGCTACTCTTCATTGATATGGTCATTAACCAACAGGTTCGTCGTTCCCGAAAGGATCTGTCGACATGTTGGATAGATTATAAGAAGGCCTATAACTCGGTGCCACATACGTGTCTCATGAGGGTGCTAGAGTTGTATAAAGTAGATGCAACTCTGCGCACCTTCCTGATGTCGTGTATGTGGCAATGGAGGACGGTCCTTCGCTATCCAGGATGTCGAAATATCTAGAGGAATAGCGAGCCGATAAGGATCGAGCGAGGCATATTTCAGGGTGATAGTTTGAGTCCGCTTTGGTTCTGCTTAGCCTTGAATCTTCTTAGCACACTGCTGGAGGATTCAGGTCTAAGCTATCGGCTGAGGAGAGGCGGTAAGGTTATATCTCATCTCCTCAACATGGATGACCTAAAACTCTTTGCCCCCAACAATTTGCAACTGATGGAGCTACTGAATGTAACTGAAAATTTCAGTAGCACCATCAGGATGGAATTTGGAGGGGACAAATGTGCGGTCATGCATGTAAAGCGAGGAGAGATTGTGGAATCCGTGGGAAACCAACTCACGGATTCCATAAACCTTAGAACCCTCTCCGCAGCCGAAACCTATTACGTATTTGGGTATGTCGAAAGCGTTGGGCATTAATGGTGCTGACATGAAGCAATCGTTGAAGGAGCGCTTCTTTGGATAGTCTTCTACCAGGCGGAACTAAGGTGCGCGCCTTTAACGGTTGGGTCATGCCGGTTTTGATATACTCTTTCGGCATACTCAAATGGACTCAGACTGAACTCGACACCCTATCCCGCGAAAGTGTGGAGGTCGAGGCTTTTTTAATGTTAAGACTCTCCACAATCGCGAGATATGCAGTTTCAGGGAATATTTCCTTGAAGCCGACGTGGGGATGCATCGAGATGTGGTCGCAGTGGACAAGGGCCTCACCCCGCTCTCCTTGGCTAAAGAGAACTGGCGCAAGCCTGTAGTGCTTGACACTAACGATCGCCTGGAGGTATGGCAGAGTAAGGAGCTCCACGGACGCTTTTTCCGGGCCCTACATGAACCCGATGTAGATTTCCTAGCGTCCGTAGCCTGGCTGCGTTTTGGTGACCTCTTTGGGGAAACCGAAGGTTTTGTCTGTGCAATTATGGACGAAGTTATCATGACGAACAATTACCGGAGATTTATTGTGAAGGACGGCACGGTTGACATCTGTCGGGCATGCCACCGTCCGGGAGAATCAATCCGACACATCATCTCCGGGTGTTCTCGTCTAGCTAACAAAGAGTACTTGCATAGACACAACCTTGTAGCCAGGATTATCCATCAGCAACTTGCTCTGAAATACAGTCTTGTGGAATCGGAAGTGCCATACTACATGTATGTGCCCAACCCAGTTCTGGAAAATGGACATATCACATTGTACTGGGATCGATCCATCATCACTGACAGGTATTGTTGCCAATAAGCCTGATATAGTGGTGGTGGATCGAATAGAGCGGCGCGCAATGATTATTGACATAACTGTCCCGCATGAAAGATAAACAAATCAAGTATCTTGACTTGTTGTCGACATGTGGGATGTGGACTCAGCGATCATTGTGCCGATAGTCGTATCAGCCAATGGCTTAATTGCCAAGAGCCTCGACCAACACCTAAGGAGGCTCTCATTAGGCAGCTGGATTATGGGCTTGATTCAAAAAGCGGTACTTCTGGACACGGGTCGCATTGTTAGGAGGTTCCTCTCTCTGGAGCCCTGACCGCCGGGTAGCTTGGACCCTGTTCCCGATGCCGGTGGGCTACTATTTTTTATATTTTTAAATGTTTTTATACTTTTATATTCTAATATAATTTATATGTATTTAATGAAATAAAGGAAATAACAATAATCAGCCGTAATACCTGCTTTCACTTGATCCTGCGGGAATTTCAAAAAATTGTTTACCTGAAAATCAGTGACCAAAAATGTAAGCTAACTTTTTTTTGTACCTATTTGTACCTATTCCTAATTACTTAATCGAAAGGACGCAACTAGAACCATGAACAAAATCAAAATCAAAAGTCATTTATTCAAACTAGGCTGAGAATCAGCACTTTTCGAATGTCAAAAATTACATAAGACTGTCCCCCAAAACGCCCGCCCTTCTCCACTTCCTAGTGCTTTAGCTGGGAAGAAGAAGTGGCGCAACAAACTCCCCAGCAGCACAGCTGTCTGTTTAGTTAGAAAAACTTGATTCTATACAATAGGATGCAAAATTATTTATATTACGCAACACAAAAACATTAAATACAATGATTTGCCTTGTGTTAGCTAGCACACGCCAATATGCCAATAAAAAACATCGAAATTATACTCAAGCAGAAATAAAAATTAAAAACTAAAGACGTAAAAGAACTTTATAGCTAAATAAAAGCCTCCAGGCATAAAAGGCATGCCCGCTTACATATAGCTATACAAGATGTAACATAAATAACGCACAACCTCTTAAGGGGTCGTTGTACTCATCATTACGCACAACTTTTACTATGGGACCAAACCTGAAATCGCGAAAAAAATCAGCTGTTCCCTACATTTATGTTCGCATCACATCTGATATATTTTCACTATTTCACGTTTGGTCTCATGGTAAAAGTTGTGCATAGTGATGAGTACAATAACCCCTTAAGGGGTTGTGCGTTATTTATGTTACACCTTGACTTTGTCTCGGTCATCTCTGACCTAGACTAGTCAAGAACAAACAAAAAAAAAGTTTAAAAAAAAATATAGCTGTAACTCGAAGTCACAAATGATAAATAAACTACTTAAGACCATCGAAGTTAAATAAATAATCAGTTAATAACTAAAACAATAAAAAAAACCATGCTCAGCAAGACGATCAGTCACCACAAGCAGCACCCGTTCACGAGCATAACGCAAAGATCAGCCATTACCCCCCTCGCCTTATTTGAGGGAAGTAGGCCCGACCCGACGCCGACGCTACCGTAAAACAACAACAAATTATTTAAAAGAGTTTTTTTATATTTTTAAAACTACGTCCCATAATAATGCAGAGCCCTGCATGTCTTTTTTTTTTTTTTTTTTGTGGATGGGAAATCATCAAATGACTTCTCCCGCTCTGGGCGGAGCGGGAGGGCGTGTCAGACTTTTACTGACTAAAACCCACCCGTGTTCCTTCTGTTGCCTGTGCCGGGGCCACGGTAACTCTTTCGAACATCCCGCAACCCTAGCTGGCATCGGCCCTAGCGGACCCCGTCAATAGTGCTGACATCTCTTTGAGGCGCGCGTGGAACACGACGCGCCGTCGACTCGGGCCAGGTCCTTACCAGACGGCGAGCTACCCATTGCTCGCCGTCCGCAAGCCCGCGCCTACGGTGGCCGGGAATCGGCTGCCAATTCCCGACGCCCAGGGCGTCTCCTGCGGCGACTAGGGGCGTGAGGGTGCAAAGCTTGCCTCTCCCTCACGCGTCCCGCCTCCTCCTTCACGAGCATTACTGCTTCGCAGAAGGAGGTAATGGCTTCCCATGCACTCTCGCTCCGTACCATGGCCTGGACCAGGGCCGGACGCGAGAGATCGCCGCCGCCGATCGCTTCCGCGAGGACACGGCGGTGCTCCGCCCAAGCCGGGCAGACCTCCACCGTATGCTCCACCGTGTCCTCCGGGCGATCCACACAGTGGTGACACCCGGGCGTTTCCTCCCGCCTTATCCGGAACAGGTACCTCCCGAAGCACCCGTGTCCGGTGAGGACCTGCGTCAGGCGGAAGGTCTGAAGGCCCTGCATGTCTGCCTCTTCGATTTTCTTCGTTTTCAGAAGGATTCTAAACAGCAGCCCCAGAGGCAGACATAACACATGATTTAGTACCTTTTTTTACATTTTGGAAGTGAAATGTAACTGAATAACGCAGCGCCATACAACATTAATTGACCGGACCAAATTGATTCATACTGATCTGAAATTTCACCCCTATCGATATGAAATATGAAAAAATCATCACTACATAGTATAAAACAAAGTCGCTTCCCGCTGTCTGTCTGTCCCTATGTATGCTTAGATCTTTAAAACTCCGCAACGGATTTTGATGCGGTTTTTTTCAATAGATAGAGTGATTCAAGAGAAAGGTTTATGTGTATAATACATGCAAAATATAGTAGAGAAAGACTGATAATTTTAGAGGTTTCTAATGTAATGTCGTAAATAAGCACATTTTTTTGCGCTTACATTGCAAACGCTGGCTGAACCCTACGAGATATATCAAAATAATGTACTACAGTATTGTACACATTATAAAGGTATTTTTTTTTTCTCTTTATTTATTATTGGGGACTTTTATACAGGTGTACATGACAGTCCCATCGGACCTTATAATTATGTAAAACGTAACAACACAAACTTAATTAAAGTATGAGCAGCTCTAGAATTAGGTGAGGACAAAATATGATGGAACATGCTAACATCGTACATATTTATCTCAAGCTCTCTAAGTAGATCCTCTCTTGCAGACTGAAATCTGACACATTCCGTCAATAAATGTATCACATCCTCCAGTGTGCCACACACATCACAATTAGGTGAATCAATCTTTTTCATTAAAAATCCAAAATTATTGAGCGGCATGTGTCCAGATCTCAGTCTGTGAGCTGTAACAATAATTTTCCTGCTAAGCCTAGTATAACAAAACCACGGTACATGAGGAGGCTCTGAAACTAGAGATCTATACCAAATTCCTTTTTCTTTTGATCTTTGATTAAAATATTAATTCCAAACTTCATGACATTTAATTTTGTACCTAGGCAATATTTCTATATAATTAGTTCCAATGTTTTTTTCTCTGCCCCCAACAATACCCAACTTTCCTAAACGGTCAGCCTCCTCATTACCCTTTATACCTATATGTGAGGGAACCCACTGCAACTTTAGATCTATATCTCTTTTAGTTAGGTTTTGTATTCTAGAAAGAATTTCATAAGCTATCGGTGCACCTCTGTAACCAGAGGCGCATCGAGCTATATGTTGTAGTGCACTTTTGCTATCTACACAAATTAATATCTTTCTATTATGTTCAATGGATATAATATAAGTAAGCGCTTCTGAAATAGCAAAAAGCTCCAAAGACATAATTGACACATAATTATTTATTTTAAAGCAAGTATTATCATTATCCGAATTCATAGGATCATAGTAAGCAGCGCCATTACCAGTAGCGCTCTTAGACCCATCAGTGTAAATTTTATAATAATCTTGATATTTATCCGATAGTTCTCTCAAAGTTTCTGCTTTAATTAAATTCACATCATACGTCTTCTTAGGTTTTTTAATTGAGTCCAAGTTAATCTTAATTATATTTTGAATGTTAAGCCTAGTTACCCATACCTCTAATGAGAACATATCTAAAATCGGAGATGACCTTATACTTTCCCCCCTAACTTCCTCAAAGACACTAACAAGTAGCGGGGGCTTTTTATTTGCCCAATATCTGGTATGTCTAAGAGCGCTTAACTCTGATAGCTGCTTTATTACTACGTTATCAGATATAGAATATGACTTTAAGCAGTATTTAAATGCTAACCATCTTCTCCTAACGTGCAGTGGAGGAACACAGAGCTCGCACTCCATAACGTGTATCGGTGTGCTTCTTATAAAACTCTCTATTACTCTTAAAGCCTGATTTTGGATTTTTTATAATTTGTAAATATTTGTTTTAGCACTATTGTCATATAAGAAGCACCCGTAGTCCAGCCTACTTCTAATTAAAGCTATATATAGCCTACGAAGATGAATCTGGTGGACACCCCAAGAGGGATTCGTAAGAATTTTAAGTAAATTGAGAAGCCTCTGAATTTTTTCGACTATTTCGTTGATTTGTTTACCCCAGCGTAGTGTCCTATCCAGCCAAACACCCAAATATTTATAATTACATATACTGTCAAGTTCACTATTATTTATAAGAAGCTGTACTTGCTGTTGCCTAAATCCCCTACTAAAAACACAATACTTCTATTTATTTACAGATAGTTCTAATCCTAATTCATCCAATAAAACTGTAAAAGTATTTAAAGCAATTTGGATTTTGTTCCGACCCTCTGTGATATCCTTACAAGTAAAATACAATACGAAGTCATCTGCGTACTGGCACGAATACACTTCAACAATATCTCGACAAAATTTATAAGTGGCTATATTAAAAAGTAACGGAGAGATGGGATGGGATGGGGGGGGTGGGATGGGATGGGATGGGATGGGATGGGATCTTGGGCTAAGCCATTTCGTGCATATCTAACCATATCGATTGCGGATTCATCAGCAACTTTAAGGTGCCGTTCACTAAGAAAGTTCCATAAATATCGGCAAATATTTTTACCAACACCCAAGCCATGAAGAACCCGCAATAACTTGTCTATTAATATATTATTATATGCACTTTTTATATCAAGAAAACAAGCTATAGTAGAGAAATTCTTTGAGAAGCCTATCTGAATTTGAGTAACTAAACGTGTAAGACAATCATAGCTGGATTGTCCTCTCCTAAAACCGACTGTATTTGGAGACAAAATTCGATTTTTCTCCACATACCATTCGAGTCTCTTAGTAATCATAGCATGAAATATTTTGCACGTACACGACATCAACGAAATTGGTCTTGGTTTGCTGTTAGTATTTGAGCCAGCATCCGACTTTGGTATGGGGATAACTCTAATATCACCCCACTGCGATGGAAAATTGCCGGAATTCAGTATAATATTATAGATTTTGAGTAAGTACAATTTACCAAGAGGTGGTAAATGTAAAATCATGGAATACGTAATCTTGTCTTCCCCTGGAGCAGTATCCTTTTTCTTTAAACAATTATTTAGCTCCTGCAACGTGAACTCAGATTCGAGTAATACATGTCTAGATGTAAAGATAGGTCTTTGTGAAACGACATAGTCTGGTGCAAGGTCACACAATATTTCTCTCTTTAACTCCTGAGAACACTGAATATAAGATTTTCTGTAACCCTGTACCCACCGCAATCGACGCCACATGTCTGAAGCTGAGACTTTGTAGTCAATATTTTCACACAGTTTCCTATAATCATTTGATCTCGCTTTTTGAATAGCCTGTTTAGCCTTCAAAGTTTTTCTTTCAAGTGATGCAAGATTCCTTGGAGGTGGATTGCGTCTGAATGTTTTAAGTGCCAGTCGACGCTCAGCAACTAATTTAGATAAATCTGGACCCCAATACCCCTTGGGCTTGAATTTATTATCTGACAAATTACAAAATTTAATAAGAGGAATATTTTCATCGGCTGCTCTATTTATTTGACTAGTGAAATAATCATACAAAACCTGTACATCACCACCACCACCGTCCACACGAGAAAGGGAAAAACAATCGAGAAGACAATTTCTGTAACCAGTCCAGTTGGCCAATTTGTAGTTACGTTTTTTAGGGAAGTAAACATTCTCGCAGTAATTTACTTTCGTTTTTATACGACCAATTCGTGTGATGAGCGTTAAGATCTCCCGCTATTAAACAATTATTTGGAAACAAAGAAAAAATTCTATCCCAATCGGATAGTGTGCTATGAACGGAACTAGGACAATAAATTAAAATTATATATTTAACATAGCCACAATTATCAAGTTTAATACACAATAGCTCAATGCCCAGATTACTTGAATTTACCTGTAATTGCTTATATTTAATGAATTATGAGCTACAATAGCAATCCCACCATACGAATCCTCTCTATCCCTCCTATAAATATTGTATGGATAAATATTTACATAAACCTCCTCACGCAGCCAAGTTTCACTAATTAATGCTACATGTATTTTTTCTTGCAACAGTAAACATTTAAATTCCTCTAGCTTGGGTTTCAAGCTCTGTGCATTCCACTGCATTATATTTAAATTGATATTTTTTTTAAACTTTTTTTTAAATTTTCTTTAAACAAAGAAATAAATCTATTATAGACATCTCCTTCCGTAAGTAACCTCCAAACTACCTTAACACATTGTTCAAATATAAAGTTACATACTAATTTAACTTTGACATCGAAGCTACAATCGGACATACACACTTCTTTTAATTATTGAAATAATGTTTTAAAGTCTACATTACGCTTTGTGGGCTCTTTCTTCCTTTCCATTCTTTCTTGTTGTAGATGTATTTCCTCTTCATTATCAAATGTAAAATTACAACTCTGATCTGACTTTTTTTTTCTTTTTCTTTTGTTTTCTTACAGGTTTACCCAGAATGAGTGAATCTACCGATTCTTCTGTACTTTGTTCACCTTTGTCTTCTCTATTATTATTTTGTTTACTTCTTTCCGGAATTTGTTTCTCTGGCCGAGTTTTTGTGACTAATGTGTCTCTATACGACGGCTCATCATTATTTAAAGTATTTACTTTGTTATGCGTTATTTCCTCTATAGTCTGATGTTCAACTGGTGCTTTTCTTCCCTCTAAATATGTGGACAGGGCTTTTCGGTACGTAGTATTTTGCACATACATTATTTCTCGTATTTTCTTCTCTTTAATAAATACGGGACATGATTTTTCTAATGCCATATGTGGCATCTTGCAATTTATACATTTGTAATTGGTAGTGTCACAATTGCTATGAAAAATCATGAAATGAAATGAAATGTGGGGAAAACCCCACATTTCGGGCAACGTATTATTTTTGTAGGACATAACTTTATCAAATGCCCAAAACGCCAGCAACCGGAGCATTGCGTAACTGGAAACATATATGGTTCCACTTTAAACCGACATCCATACATAGACACATATGGGGGTAAAGTGGAACTTTTAAAACAAAGTCGTACTGTCTCGCTGTCCACCCATTCTTTAGAGACATTAAGGCGTTTTAATCTTCTCACACTGACAACTTTATATTCACTTTCTAGGCTCAGCTGTATTTCTTCTACAATCTGTTTAAATCTATTTGTTTAACAACACCATAGGATAAATTGACTTCATCTATAAATTGGCACCTGTACCCCATATCTTGAAACTTTTGACACTTAACCAGTTTTTCAGCGTACTCTCTGTCTTCAAATTCTAAAATTATCTTGTATGCATTCTTATACTGTATTTTGTTAACGTTTATGATGTTTTCTGACTTTAATAATTTAGCTAAACCAAATTGTTTTGGCAATACTGTATCTTTTCCCGTAATGCTCACTACATTACCCTGCGATTGTACACTTCTTTCACCGCTCATACTAGATTTCCTAAATAATCTTCTTGCTAGCTTCTTGTTTCCTCTTCTAACGGTTGTAAATCCATCTTCGTCTTCTATAATCTCCTCACTATCCTCTCTAAATCTTTTCTCTGGGGCCCTCTGAGTTCCAATCGGAGTACTACAGCTCCCCTCCATTATGCATGGATTAACTTGTTGCTCACTTTCTTTTAATATTTCCTCCTCTATAATATCACTCCCACTCGATTCACAAACGAAATCCGTCACTTTATCCATTATCAGTAAACATTTGGATAATACGATGATACGTGGGTAGATGAAAAAAAAAAGTTAAGACCAGAAATAATAACTATTTATGATACGTGCGCTCGCCTCGGCTCTTCGCACGGCACTTGCATTATAAAGGTATACAAAAAGTCCGCAATGGTATATGTCTATCTCTTAGGGATATAACCCACAATAACCATTTTTTATCCTTTACTTTTTACGAGAAAGAATGGCTTATTTACAAAGCGATTTTAAGCAATACAGCATAAATCCTTACCCAATTAAGTACCTTAAATACATTGTGCATGTAATATAGATCAATATGGCCCTTTACAGCATGTAATTTAAATGAATATTTTCGAAGATATTACAGTTTAAAAGGCCGGCGGCGCGTGCCTATAAATAGCGCGTCGAAGGTCGCGCTTCGCCCTGTAGCACTTTATGATTAGCAGCGATCGCACGCGTTTATCGGAACTCTCTAGCGAGGAAAATAACAATTATCCATACTATATAATTATACTATACTATATATATATTTTATATTTATATTATTTATATTAATATTATAAATTCGAAAGTAACTCTGTCTGTCTGTCTGTCTGTATGTTACTTTTTCACGCCTAAACCACTGAACGGATTACGATAAAATTTGGCAAGGAGATAGATGGCATCTTGGGGAAGGACATAGGCTACTTTTTGTCTCAAAGATAACCCTACAGGGGGTGATATAGGGGATGAAAGTTTGTATGGGAAACCCTGCATTTTTTAAGTTAGGGATATGAAAATTAAAATTTATGCATTTGGTAGGAAATAAAGAATTATGTGGTTCAGCGTTTTTGAAAAATCATCCCCTGAGGGGTTAAAATAGGGGTTGATTTTAAAAATCACAAATAATATTAAAAATTTTGTGTAAGATAAGATAAGATTCATTTAAATATTTGCAAAAACGTGTGTAGATAATATACATGGTATAATGTTTATTTTAGGTGTTACAGGATATTCTTTGGCACAACATGTCTGAACATGGCTGGTGAACAAATTAGGTCGGAAGACCATAAGATTTCAAAAAAGAAAATATAAAATAAAAAAGAAATATACAAAGTTAAATAATCTAAAAAAAGCAACAATTAACATTAAAATTAAATTATAAATAAAAAAACAATTGGTAAATATTCATGCGATTCAAAATAAATATTATAGTTTCAGTCAGTTTAACAGAGCAATTTGTCATTTAAGAATTCATTGATATCATAGTAGGCTTTTCCTGACAGTATTTTGTTAAAGGTTTTCTTAAACTGGTCTGTATTTAGTTTTTTGACACAGATAGGGATATTGTTATAAATTATCGGTGCTCTGCATACAACGCTTTTATACAGTAGTGCTGTCTTAGCGGGCTGAACACGAAGTTTACTATTATCCCGGCGATTTCGTATTACAAGTTCCGATATTCGAGGAAACAAATGGGGGTTATTTCTTACAAATAAGGCGATTTCTAAAATATAAAGTGACGGCAGTGTGAGGATTTTATGCTTTGTAAAAAGTGGCTTACAGCTCACAGTACTTTGGATACCAAACATAGCACGTATGCATCGCTTTTGCATTTTAAATGCCATATCTTTATTTGATGAGTTGCCCCAGAAGATAAAGCCATATCTTAGGACAGATTCAACAAGTCCATAATAAGCCGATAGTAACACATTAGTGTTGATAGATGGAGCAAGTTGGTACAAAGCATATGCTTGACTACTGATTTTTTTACATAGTGCGTCAATGTGTTCTTTCCAGTTTAGTTTGCTGTCTATAATTAAGCCGAGAAAACGGACATTAGATACTTCCTTTATAGTGTAGTTATCATGAATCAAATTTACATTTAATGGATTATGCAATCTTTGTCCAAAGTGCATTATATTTGTTTTAGATAAATTTATTTTCAAATTATTATTATCAAGCCAAGAAATTATAGATGTCAGTGAATTATTTATGTCAGATTTATAATTATTAATGTCCTTACATGCAATTGAAACTGTACTGTCATCAGCAAATAATGTCATTGGTTGATTCGTTGCCTTTGGCAAGTCGTTGATATAGATAATAAACAACGGCGGCCCTAGGACACTGCCTTGAGGAACACCGTATGTGACATTTCTCCTCACGGAGCTGAATGTTTCCTCTTTTTTTTTTAGGATTCACTTTATTTACTACAGTTATCTGTTGCCGGTTCGTTAAATAGGATCTAATTAAATCTAAAATATTGCCTCTTATGCCGTATGCTTCAAGTTTACTAATTAGTATATTATGATCTACATAATCAAAAGCCTGTGACATATCGCAATACATATAGCACAAGCTGGAACTGTTTTGTCAACGTCGCCTATAACATTTTGTATGAATTCATAAATGGCCATATTCGTGGTTTTATTTTGTCGAAAGCCCTTTTGTTCATTGCACAAAATTTTATTTTTTTCTAGATATGAATTAAGTTCGCCATAAAGATATTTTTCGAAAATTTTTGAAAATATTGATAATAGTGCAATAGGCCTATAATTCACCATTAACTGTTTGCATTCTTTTTTGTATAAAGGTTTTATAACGGACAGTTTAAGATCCTGTGGAAATATTCCAGTTGATATCGACAAGTTCAGAATGTGACTCAAGTGATGGCATATATCTTCATTTACTGCTTTAATTATTTTAGTAGAGATACCATCATACCCTACACTGTTGGTATTTTTAAGGTTGTTTATAATTGTGTACCTCTTTTTAAGAGATTTAAGGGATTAAAAATGTAGCCTTAGTTCGTATCTTGACTTCTTGAGGTAACATTTTAGTCTTTATTTTTAACCGACTTCAAAAAAGGAAGAGATTCTCAATTCGGTTGTATGCATTTTTTTTTAAACCGTTTTGGAAAATTCTTTTTTTATGTTGAAAGGACATACTTCCAGATTGGTCCCATTTTTATCAAAATCCAGTTCTGATGATAGAATCCATGAGGAATTGAGGGAACTCCTCAAATATTATAGGCATTTAAATAATATTAATTACGTATTTTCATCAACAAGTCAAGCATTTGCATTCAGAAAGTATCATTTGGTGAAGTGGAACTGATGCAGAAGACCACATATGTCCACGGGAACTCCTCAATGATAAGTATTTCACGGGTGACGATATCTCGATTAAGATAGTTAAGCGACTAAGGGCTGATTTTTCAATCGTCAGATAACTTTTATCTGGGGAATATGTTTGACGTTTTGACAGCTTTTGTATAGAAAATGTGTCAAACTGCCATATTTATTCCTTAGGTAAATGTTATCTGACGATTGAAAAATCAGCCCTAAGACGAAGTAAATTTAAATAAATGGTTCTGATGAAAATGGTAGCATTGAACTGATCTGATGATGAAGCCGGAAGGTAGGCACCGGAACTCCGTAATAAAATAATGTATCCTAGCCGTGTTTGGGCTTATTAGAATTGTCATGAGATGTACTCTGGCTATAAATTATTTTAATGGTAATATGCTTCAAATTGCGCTACTTGAGTCGTATATTATGTGTGGCCTTGATTGTCAGAAGACAGATTTGGTCAACGATCTGTCGTCGTGTGGTTGACTTAATAATTTGTTGGCGACGGCGTCCAAACCTGATGAAGCTACGCCTTCCAAACTTTTGACACGACTTAGCGCGACATATATTTGCCTTTTTGTAAAGTTTTTATTTGAAAGGCTATAGTCCTGAGGTGGTTGCATATAAATTTGGTCAAATTCTGTTGAGTGGTTTTTGAGTTAGCTTCAATAATACGATTTTTTTCCATTTAGTGTATGTTGATGATGTGATAATAACTTCGTGTCACTGTTATTTACTTAGCAAGTAGTGGTATACGAATTTGGGTGGGGTAGGTTCCACAACTAAAAAATGGAAAATAAAAACTTATTTATAAAAAAAACCACCGACTTCCAAACAAACACTATAAAGTGAAAAATTTCTTTTATTTCGGAAATCGGTGGCAAAAAACGAAAATACTAAACCAAAGACACTGGCTTAAAAAATTAAAGTTATTTTTCGCTTTGTAGTGTTTTTTTTTGGAAGTTGGTTGTTTTTTTGTTTTTTTTATAAACAAGTTTTTGTTAAAATCGGTTCACTCGGTCAAAAGTTATTTCATATTTGTTATTGAGCGGCGTAATAGTTTTGCAAATTCTTTTTGCAAAGTCCTCCCGCCGCGTCTGTCTGTCTAAACGCGATAAACTCTAAAACTACCGAATGGATTTTTATCCGGTTTTCACCAATGTATGAAGTGATTCAAGAGGAAGGTTTAAGTGTATAATTCATTAAAGTTTTATGTGAATTGGCTGAAATATGATGATATGATGATTGTTGAAGATGTCCAAAAAAATCATGCCGACTGGGAGCTTTCAGGTGTGCGCCGCGAAAACCAATAGAGTATTACGGAACATAGGGTACTTTTAATCCCGGTACGTTCCCGTGGGATATTTTCCGACATCCACGCGGGCGAAGCCGCGGGCAAAAGCTAGTATATTATAATAGGTAAGTACCAAAATGGCAGCCGGCTCTCTGACTATTATGGAAGAATATTAACGCACAGTCTGATTTAACTTGGGGCCTGATATTAATAGGTAATAACTACATTTTACAAAAAATAAAGATTAACTTGTTTTAGAATTATCAAAATTCAACCCTTAATGGGATAAAAACGGGTATAAAACAACGTATATGTAACGTATATGTATCGTACGGCGCACTTACTCATAGTTTAAACCTTGAAAAAACAAAAAGGCACAAAGCCCTGTGGACACCTGAGGCCAGGAGATTTTAGGTAATATAATATTCTGCAAACCCTACATAATCAAACAGTTTATTTGAATCAATTAAATAATTAATAGTCACACTTTAAAAGATACATGTTGTTTTAAACATGTTAAAAAGAGGTGATTTAAACATTGTTTTAATTATTATGCTAATTTAAATTTAGAATAAGATTTTTTGTTTTCTGTTAAAGACCTTTAAAGATCAATTAATAAACAATTATTCAATTTGTTCTGACGATTTCTCGAAAAATGGTTGTTTAAATGACGAAATAAACAATTAAAAGAAATAATGTGCCAGTAATTACATACCTAAGTATTAATACCTAAATACAATTTCTTACAGGAAATGAATATTTTCGCACTAGCAAACCTTTTGTTCGCGATCCAAGGGCCTTTCCACAAAACACTACTTTTGCTCACATAGGGTTGTTCCACCCGCGGTTGTCTAAACGGAACTGAAAACGTGCCAGCGTATGTCTTAACATAATTTGGCCACAAATACCAAAAAAAAAAAAAACAAAAAGAGTCTCGGTTCTCACGATAGACACTACACAAGTATGATTCATAATATAATCTAATTTTACAGCAAGAAAAAAATAGGCAGACATGGGACTGTCGACAGAAGTGAAAACTTAAAACTTTGGAATAACTGTGGTTTATTTTGATTTTAAAGGTCAGGTGCTTAGTACTCGCAACCGACGTGCGTGTATGACCAGATATATGAATGTAAACGAGGCAAAAAGAGTATGTAAGGATCGTAGCAGGTGGCGTTCTGTAGTTTCTGCCTACCCCCATGGGAAGAAGGCGTGAATTTATGTATGTATGTATGTATTTTGATTTTTTAAATTAATTATACTTAGTATGAATAATTAACATTTCATAATTTGTAAATTAAAATTATTATTACTCTGATTGTCACATCTATTGGCACTCCGAGCAATGTATACCTATATATATTTTCAAATAGTTTATTTATTTCGTTCAACGAAATCTCCAAACGGCTGGTTGACACTTCCCGTGACCCAAGGGCCGGCTTTTACCTTGGAGCATTGGCATTGCCATACAACGTGGCAATGCCGCCAGTCTCTTGGGTACATTACCAGTCGACAGCGATGCGGAGAAATTTTTCGACGCCATATTTTAGTTTGTTAATAGTTTTAGTTAGTTTAGGATATTATATTTTTATGTTAATAATCTGTTTTAAATAATTACCTATTAAATTGTTCTTTATTTCTACGTTCACTAGTTTTATAGGTACGTTTTGTTATTAACACACAAATTTTTGTGATTTTAGTTTATTTATTCAAAACATATGATGGGCTGCGCAAGCCCAGTATAAAATATAAATACAACTTATTTGAAATAATAATTACTATACACTTGTACTATTTGTTAGTATTATAAACATGTAGTACAATTATTTTATGTAACATCAATACTCGTAGTTTTCGCAGCGCGCGCCAAATAATGACTTTCATAGGCAATTTTTTGTACCTTGTGTTACATTATTGCAGTTTTCGTAGGGATTGCATTTTTTTTTTTACAATAAAGCCATGTTACTCGTCGATAATGTAGCTTTCTTTAGATGAAAAATAAGTTTTCTATAGAAATTTGAAATTCCCCATATCACGTCTTTAAATCAGTGTTCTTTCAAAATATATATTTGGGAACCTAGATATTTTGTAACCTGATCGTAATAAATAAACACTACTATAAGAATATGTTTGATTTACAAATTATTTTAGTATTTCGTTTGTATGCACTACGCATGGTCCGCCGGCCCCGTATCATCGCTTTATCTTAAACACTATCACAAACAAACAATAAACACAGTCCTTATAAACGCATTAACTATGGCTTCGTAAATAAACAAGTTTTGACGTTATTTGAATTAAATATTTACAGCCTTGTTCATAAAAATCTCGCTAATCACTGAATAGCCACTGTTTAGTTTACTAGCTTCCCAGGTCGGGTAAAGTGTTATTGGGTTTCTCTATCTGGAATTTCACAGTAGCAGCCTGGGGTCAGGATGTGTGCCCGGTAGATGACAATAGGCTCGCCCCCTATTACATGGGACTTAAACATAACTGGCGAAATGTGGGTGTAGGGCAAAACTTGGCTAATTCGTGATATGCAGCTATTCGGTGATAGATAATTGTGTTTTATTACCAAGTTACTACTGACTTGATAAATGTACATTTTTCAATCATTATAGTATTTGCCACATTTTTAGATATAAGTTAGCAAAACTTATTTTGTCTACTATATCACAGTAAATTTAAAAAATAGTCTGATCAATGAATCGAATTTTACAAGTAAAAAACAAAACTATCACCGATTACCCAAGTTTTGCCCTACTATAGGTACACCTCTGCCTAACCCTTCGGGGAAACAAGGCGTGATGTTATGTAGCTTACTAATAATAATTAGTTAACTCTTAATCAGTGATTCATTTTTATTTATTTATAAAAGCAGGTGGTAAGTCTCGAAACGAAATAATGGTGAAATTAAGCGTTCGGCACCGAATAATCATAATAATCGACCAAGAAACATCAAAACCACGATTTTTGTAACTGTCGTGACTTTGACTTCATCGGAAAATTGGAATTTAAATAAAATAATTTATAACTTTTATTATTATTATTTCACTGTGTTTGTGTTAGCTCCAATAATTGGAGTAAACAGGAAAGGTATTTATCTCTGAATTTATATCTATTTACTAATGACCAAAGGAGCCGATAATAGCATGATAATAGCTATGTATTTTCATGTCCTTTGTACTTGCTATCAAGAATATACATACACATTTAGAAATATTTGTAGGTACTCGGTATCTATTTTATATTAAGCTTATCCTATTGCTTTTGCCTGGTGCAAAAGTGCGGTTTCAGTGTTTGACTGCTCCTATGAACGCCACTAGCACCTAGCAACAATACTATTCAACCTCGCAGAGACGACGAGGGAGGAGACCATGATACGTGAAAAAGATGAGGAATGAGAGTGGCATGAGAAAAGAGGGGGGCATTTGGCATCCATATCTTTGGAGGAAGAATATTGTAACAAAAATGCAAATATCAAAAATCTAGCTTTATTACCTATCTGCCTATGTCTAACTGCCATAACGTAGCTTTTCTTTAGTTCTGCACATAACACATTGAATAATCACTATCTCCGATGAGATTCCTCGCGAAGTCATTTTCTTCAAACCTCTTGAGAACCTACTGAGCCTCCTCCTGATTGAACTTGCCCTATAAATCCTTTCACCATGGGTAGGTACCTACTTCAAATGAAGCACATGGAATAGATATATAATCATTCTCATAGCGGATTTAAAAGAGCTTTGTAGGTCTTCGTCCGTCTATTTCCCGCTGGCGTTTCAAAATTATTTAATTCTTCTACGTCCGTCTGAAATCCCGTAAAAGATTGTCGAAATCCATATTTCCTAAGGCACAACTCAATATTAGGAACAAAATAAGTTATTTTGTCCGATTTCGACAATCTTTTACGGGACGACAATAACCTCGAAGCACACAATAATCGTATTGAATCTATCAGCAGATTCAAATAAAATCCGCCATCTTGCCATAAGAGGAAGCTTTCAAAAGTGCACCGATGGTGTTTAATTTTGACAGCTACTAGTAAATTGTTTAGCGACCTCTTAGTGTTAAATAGCGTTTCGCTTTAAAAATTGGTTAAAATTTAAGAGACGTTTTTAGATAAGACTGTTAGGTTAATATTAACAAAGGACAGAAAATTATCAAATCTGTGTGTGTGTGTGTGTGTGTGTGTGTGTGTGTGTGTTATCTGTGTAGATTCGCGCGGTATAGTATACAAAGAAATAAAATTGGTCTCTTCTTAATGTCAAAATAACAACTTTTTACTAAATGTAGAAAGTTTTTAAAATTTTTTCTCCGAAAGGCTGGACTGGACCGATTTTGACGGGACTTTCACTGGCAGACAGCTGATGTTACGGGGAGTAACTTAGGCTACTTTTATTTTAGAAAATTAATTTGGGTTTTGGCAAAAAAAAAATTAAACCCATGAAATTTGTGAACAAAAAGTCGGATTTGAAAAATTCTTTTTGCATTTGGTAGTCCATTTCTCGAGGATAGTTATAGGTTATTTATCGTCACGCCATGACTCTTAGGAGCCGAGCAAAAAGAAAAAGTCACATAGAACACTAAGCGATAACGAACTAATAGCGCTGGCGGGCGATGCAACGCGACGGGTCGGGGGACGAGACAGTTTTATTAAAATGTGGCTGTTATTTTAGTATATTGTTACTGTGTATCTTACGACTTCCACGCGAACGAAGTCACGGGGTACAGCTAGTTAGTTGCAAATAAAAAAACAGTAGGCAAACTTTTCACTCAATACATTGCTCAGAGCCTTGCGGTAGGCGCAGACGCAAGAATTTATTGATATTAATGCAGACAGTACCTAGCATGGGACCTAGATATCTAACATTGTGCAAAAATAATAATAATTATTATGATTTCAGAACAAAAAAAATATCAATATCATTTATGGGATACCGATCATTTGCAATGCCTTTTGATGTTGACGTGCGTAAGTAGGTACCTTCATCTAGGTACCTATAATCATAGATATAGGCACCTACGCAAACAGCGTACCTACGTATCTGTGAACCGAGTATGAGTTTTGATTATGAATATAGAATAGCAAGAGCAGAGGAAGACCAAAGAAACGGTGGATGAATTGTGTGAAAGATGACATGACTAGAAAGGAGGTGACTAGGTAGGTACAGAGATGACACCTAATAGTGGTAATATGGACGATGGCTGCTGCACTGACCCCAAATAAATTGTGATGCCTTAGGGCAGGAGAATGATGATGACGATACAAAATAGATTGAGATTAAGGCAGGAGGATGAGAGAGCATTGTGTGGTGGCCCAATGGTAATGGCACTGACTTACGGGTGTTCACATTTTGTAAATTATTTTATAACCACTCCTCTAAAAACGGTGAAGGAAAATATTGTAAGGAAACCGGCATGTTCTAGAACCAATCATTCGAAGACACGTGACATCCACCAACCGACACTGAGCCTGCGGGGTGGATTACGACCCACACCCTTTCACCGAGAGGAGGCTTGTGCCTCAGCAGTGGGAACATTGTAGGCTGATTATGCAGGAGGATGATGGCAGTCGCTCCATGTAAAATACTGGTATTCAGCTGCATCCGGTTAGACTGGAAGTCGACCCCAACATTGTTGGGCAAAGGCTAGGCAGATGATGATGCAGGAGGATAAGTAGTTCTTCATCCTTCTGCATACATCCCATAACATAACAACGCCTGTATTCCCCGAAGGGTTAGGCAGAGGTGTACCATCCACATTTCGCCAGTTATGTATAAGTCAATAGGGGGCGAGCCTATTGCCACCAACCGGTTACAAATCCAGACTCCGGGCTGCTACTGAGAAATTCCAGATGGAAAAACCCAATAACAATTTTCCCGACCCGGGAATTGAACCCACGACCTCATGCTCAGCGGTCTAGTGGTCGCAAGCGCGACCACTAGACTAACTAGGCCGTCCTCCTGCATAATCAGCCTATAACGTTCCCACTGCTGGGACACAGGCCTCCTCTCTGTGAGAGGGAATGGGCCGTAATCCACCACGCAGGGTAGACGTGGGCCAAGTACCTCTCCGTCTATTAGACTGTTACATTTCATCATCACACAAGTGGATATCTTATGAGAATTTTAATTCAATTGAATACTTACTCTTTATAGTTGAAATTGGGTCACTTTAGGTAGCTTTAACGATCCAGTATATTTATAAAACGAGAATGCTAATAAACCTCGTTTGACTTGCTGACCGCTTTACCGAAAACGAGCTAATTGCTCATGCCTAGTCAATGTGTAATATCCGACTCGAGCGCAGTTAAATACGCTTACTTAGTAGATGTTACTTGATGTTGTTGTTATGTGTTACTTTATTATAAGTTGCTATTGGCCCCGGCTCCGGTTGCGAGGAAGTCGGCAAGCAGGTGAAAGCCGATGTATTCTGTAAAAATCTCATCGTATTTTTACAGAGTGGAGCTGAAGGTCGTAAAGGTGCTGCTCCACAGCAGTCCTCGCATAAGCTACGCCCGTGAACTGAGCTTCGATTTATATGAAAGTGTAGGCGTGATCATGCACTGCTAACCACGGCGCCAAGCTACGCACGAATGATTGAATGATCTTTATTTGCTAGAATATAGGCCATTACATGGTGGTGGTAATTGATTTAATGTCACACTATAATCGACGTTTCGGTTTTGCTTATATTAAGGGTATTTAACTTACAATAAATAAAATATTTACCTAAAATCGAGTCATTAATATTAAATAAATTATAATAAAACAAGTCATGAAAATGCTTGGCTAGCAAACAAACAAATGAACCGCGCAACTAACCTGGGTAATCTGTGGTAATGTAATATCTCTCCGTGCACATCGAAACATACAGTTTAAAAAAAAATCGGCTGTGTAGAACGTCATTTATGCAAAATGATTTAAGATATTTAAGGGTAAGGGTACACGAGCCACTGGCCACAACACACAGCTATTGCCTCTTGCTGCGCTGTTGAGTACTGCTATAGCGGCAGGCCGCCACCAGCCATACGTGTGCGACGAATCCATACAAAACGTATGAAAAAGCATGTGAACTGCTTGTCGCTGCCTGGGCTACCGGTGGCTGTGGCCGGTGGCTAGTTTGCGCCTAGCCTTAATGTCTTTGCATCTATGCCATACTGTGTGACAGTGTTTTTGTAAAACTCGATTTGTGGGTGTTGCAGGCTGTACCGAATACACCACGTGGGGCAGTTGCGGTTTGGAAGTCACATGGCTTCGAATTTTTGGTTCTATTAAATGTCGATTTCCTCAATTCCTCACGATGTTTTTCTTCACCGTGGTGATGAAATAAATTGCACAAACCAAAGTGCATGACTGCCCGGGATGGAACCCACGACTTAGGTACAACTCGAAGGTCGCGGCCGTTACAACTGTGTCAATACTGCTCACATTCATATGTCTGAGAACTTGCTCAGGCCCCACCTAAGCAAGTTTTCAGTTTCCTTGGCTTCACCCGACTCGAGTTTGAGGTTTAAAGACTTTCAGTTCAGCAAGTCAATCGACTGTGCCCAGGGGGGACTTCCCCGGAATATGGAACAAAGCTATGGGAAGTTGGCTTTTCGCGCCAGAGATCGCATCTGGCTTGAGGAGCGTAACATTGAATGGGAGCAACACACTTCAATAATAAAATAGTCCTAACAGCACGTTGGTAAAAAAATTCCATCGATCCAAATCTACCTTCGTAGGGTTGGATGGGTAACTTAACCTGAAGGCCCAGTTCAGATTTAATGCGCGCCGACGCACTTCAAAATCAATTTACACTAAATTTGGACGCGCGTTAACGCGTGCTCGTGTGATTCGTGGTAACGTTATTACCATGATGTCTAGGCGCGCGATTCGAAAACGCGCATCAAAATTTTGCCATCTGAACTTAGCCTTAAGGTAAGGGCGCATTCCAGCCGCATCGAGGCGCAGCGCATCGTATTTCAAAACAAAAAAATGCGATCAGTAGGGTACAATGGTTCATACAAAGTGTACGAAAATGACCTAGGAGGATTTTTACAATGCGGTGCAGCCCGCCTAAATCTTATAATGCTAGTCACTTTTAATTCACAAAATAATAACTTACTTTAACACTAAGAACCACAACACAACCTTTACACCAAAAGGTAAACACTTAATGAAGCTGTTGATCATAAGTCGACCCTTTTAAAGTTTCATTAAAGTACGGTCGCGTAGCAGAAAGAATTTCGTACAATGACCCTCATTACATATCTCCTAACAAACAGACAACAAATGCATTGCCGTCGCGCTCGTACATTAGAAGACCTTCTAATGTGCGAGAGCGACGGCAATACATTTAATTTTATGCGCGAGCGATAGAGATAAGTAATAAGAGGTCATTGTACGAAATTCTTCCTGCTTCGCGACCGGACTTTAATACCTCTAGCCGTCGTCCTACAGTGAAATGGTTATACGTCAACTTTTGAGAAAACCAATTTTAGCTACGCGTTAAGATTCGACTATACAAACTCTAACACCTCCTGAACCCTGTTTTGGGTTCTTCGAAAATCTACTCCCAACGCGGCAAAATTAATTATTTATGTTTTTAAGTGGAAAGTTTTACTGTGTGGCTTGATTAACTCAAAAATTGGTTTAAATAATTATTATTAAGTCGAGTTAAGGAAACGTCCCAAATGACTATTCGAAATTCCACCCCTGTGGGGGCGAAAAGAGGGTATCAACTCAACTCAGCCTATCGCAGTCCACTGCTGGATATAGGCCTCTAGAGGCCCAGGCCCAGGCCAGGTTGTTGTGGCCCAGGCTGCGCCACAACAACCTGTCCTCCACCTTCCGCATCCAGTCTGTCCCACCCAGCCACCTTCTTAAGTTCGTCGATCCATCCAGCTGGGGGACATCCCACACTACGCTTGCCGATACGTGGTCTCCACTCCAGGACTCGTCTGTTCCACCGGCCATCGGCCCTTCGACAAACATGGCCAGCCCACTACCACTTCAGAGAACTTCACTAAAGAGGGGATACAGTTTTGTTATTAGGTAGGTACCTACTTACTATTATTATTGCAATTACCAATCTAGGTGCAATATATTTAATTGCAAAAGTAAGTGCTGGTCTAAAAAGAAGTAAGTACGGCAATGATCTGCCGGGGATACTACACACCGGAGCACTACATTATTATTTAATAATTTATAGAAAGCGCATTACATGACAAAAGGTATTTTACCACTGACTCAATATAAAACAAATCGCCTATCCTGTCAAATTTCAAACTATTCTATCTATTAAAATCAACGTTTGTCTTTTAAACCAATCAAACAACTCGCGAAGGTTTCATCCTAAAGGCAGACCCGGTTAAAGCCTCCATAGTACCTACCTACCAGAAAGCTAAAAAGTTTTATAAATATTCACTTTCGGAGTTACACCGTTTTCCATTGGAACTTTAATGATATCTTAAACGCTCGTAGCCGTTTCATATCTACTAAGTTAAACAAGCTCTCGTGTCGGTTACGTTGTACAAAATCTATAAAAATAAAACTCGACGTCATGAGGCATCTATACAGGGTGACTTGTAATTTGACGTATTCCCTCCAGGCCTAGGCGAAAATTCACATGGGCTTCGAGAAAATTCAATTTGTATGTACTTTTGAAAATTTCTCAGACTTCGTTACTAAATATCACTTTTCTATAAACTCTCAAATTGAATGGCCTTCATTGCTATTATATTGTATTGGGTACTTAATAACTTTAACTAACCTTTTGATGTAACAAAATTTTCTAAAAAATCATAGTTAAGTTACAAGAAGTAGTATTTCAAAATTCATCTACGTGTAGGTACATGAACTTTGACTCTAGTTATCTCAAAATGATACTTTATCCATTTAATTAATCAGCTATGTACCGAGTACAAAAGTTAAATCAATATTTAGAGGACTATCGTGTGATGGTTTGCTGGGAGGTTAGACAGTAGTGGGAGCCACATAAAGCCAATTAAGATCGGTTGGTCGGCCCTCGTGAGGGTGTCTAAAGTAAAGTATTTGGGCCACATGCTGACAGATCGGCTACAGGACGATGGAGACCTTTTTTTTTTTTGTGGATGGGAAATCATCAAATGACTTCTCCCGCTCTGGGCGGAGCGGGAGGGCGTGTCAGACTTTTACTTACTAAAACCCACCCGTGTTCCTTCTGTTGCCTGTGCCGGGGCCACGGTAACTCTTTCGAACATCCCGCAACCCTAGCTGGCATCGGCCCTAGCGGACCCCGTCAAGGACGATGGAACCTAGAGTAGAGAAGGTGGGCAGTCCGCTGCAATATCTAAGTCCTCAGATTCGCACGATGTAGGTACCTACCACAGATGTAAAACTATTACTTTTCAGAGCCTTCTGTCAGTCTTTTTACACGTGCAGTCTGTCAGTCATATTAATAATGTTCCATATCATATTATCACATTGCACGTTCTTATTTGTTTTATGTGTTTTAAATACATTTAAAATCTCTGTTTAAAAAAATGACTGAAATTATTGATTGCAAGCATCTTTTGCCAAAGGTGACGTCTTATTGACTTGAGGATTACACTAATGGATATGGTAGATAATTTAAAAATCGAAATAATTACCTATTTTAATTTATTATAGTTTTATTTTATTTCAATAGATCACTAAAATAATTCCAAAAACTGTGTGAATTTTATGATAAATGTGCGTGCGGAGGGCCTGAGAAGGACCGAACGCTCAAGGTCGTTCGGTCGGTGAAGCGCCTTGTAAGTAAGCCGTACACGTTACGCTCCAACAAAGAGGTTTGCCCGTCCAGAGGGCCTAGAAAAAGTGCCATTCTGTCAGCAGTGATGATGATGGCAAAGTCAAAAATTAGCTAAGTACGAGTCCGACTTCGAAAAACGTAGTGTTAAATATTGTATGGTAGTACGAAAGTCCCGTACCACCGTACAATATTTCAACATTGATTGTGAGATACAGCCCGCTGACAGACGAACGGACGGGCAGCGGAGGCTTCCGTCTGGCACCCTTCGGGTACGGAAGCCTAAAAATGAATTTAGAATTTATTTATTTCCAACGTAAGTGTTACATTGTACACCACACCTTAAGATTATGTATTAATCAAAATAAGTACTTACAATAAGATTAATTTACAGAAACATTCTTGAGAATTGAATAAGTAATCATTTCGTATACTAGAAACATGTGTTTTTGTTTGTACTTCCAATTAAACAAAAAAAAACTGATGTTAAAACTATGTTAAGAAAAAAAAACAAACTAATTGGCGGTACATACTGATAAAAATTAATTACCTTCCGCGCTAGTCAGAGACTGTGTTACGGCAAGGTAAGGATTCTCGCTCCAGCTGCAAGTTAATTAACATAAGGACAGTTTTCCATTATTTGTGGTCATACAAAAGATGCGATAACGGCTAATGAGTTTGGTGTAAACAAGTAATATAATTGGATTGACTTAAGCTCCTGTTGACAGTCGTTACGAATACGAAACGCTTTGAAAGCGATTGCTACTTGTCTAGGCCCTCAGGTGTCTGCGCAGTAGGTACCCTAATTGCGTAACACACTATCAATCACAATCCGAATGATTTTGAAGCAAATTGCTAATCCATTGCTTCATAAGCTCGAAAAATTTGTCTGCTCAACAACGTATATAACGCAATGAATATTGTTGAACTGTCAAAATGAAACCGATTCCTACTGTAAGTGTGTTACGCAATTGGCCCGCAGGGTCGACCACATGACGTAAGCTCCAAGAACTGCAGAGGTCTCCTTCAATAGACACCAACAACGATATACCGTAGCGTGTTACAGACCATTTCTATGGTGTCTGGTAAATATGTTACTGTAAGAGCCCGAACTTAGGTAAATCCTAAGATTTTCCAGTAAAACTTAAGATTTTCCAACTCTTAATAGTAAAAGTCCGAACTTTTTATTTCGAACTTTTACCATCATTCACTCGGTAAAACTTAGGTTATACCATAGAGTCACGGTAAATGTTGAAAACTAGACATGTCTAGACGTGTTATTTTTTTTCAATTTGTTTAATAAATACTGAATAATAAGGAAAATACTGATTCAGTTAGCTTAGGCAACGCGAGCGTTATATTTGTGAGAAGATAATTTTATTTTGACTGCCTCGTTGGTCTAGTGGTCGCAAGCGCTACTGCTGAGCATGAGGTCCTGAGTTCGAGTCTCAGGTCGGTCAAAGTGTTATTGGGTTTTCTATCTGAAATTTTTCAGTAGCAGCCCGGAGTCTGGATTTGTGCCCGGTATATGGCAATAGGCTCGCCCCCAATTACATGGGACTTAAACATAACTGGCGAAATGTGGGTGTACTATAGGTACACCTCTGCCTAACCCTTCGAGGAAACAAAGTGTGATGTTATGTTCTGTTATAATTTTATTTTGGTTATTTGTTTTTTATTATAGCTACTCAAAAAGTATTTTAAAGGTGTTTGAAAATTATGTTTTCCTAGTTACTAATACCAACTGATAATTTATTTATTTATTTATTTAAGGATTACCAACGAGATACATTACAGTTATCTTATACATTAATAAATCTTGTATAATAAAAGCGTTATCCCGTAATGTACACTCAATTACAGGTAACCACAGCTTACACAATTATCGAGTAATTTCTCATGCTCTGAATACATAATTAAATCAAGAATACATAAATTTAAAAAAAACAATAAGTACACATGCTATTATAAAAGATTAAAATTTCTACAATACAATAAGATCAAGCGTTACTTGATTTTCAATAATAATTTAAACTATGTAAGGATTTGACTGATGGGTAATTAAATTCTAATATGATAAATAAAAATAATGATAATTAGAAATATGTAGGGTTTTGACTGATTGGTAATTGAAATAAATGATTCAGTTGAGTAATTCATTTTTTATTTTAAAAAAAATCAAATATTTACAAACCGTCATTGGTAAAACCTAGCATCTAAACAGTAAAAGCCCGAAATCTCTTCCTTATAAAATCCTTATATTTACCAACTCATGTTGATAAATCCTAAGATTTACTAGTAATACCTAAAATTTACCAATATACGGGCTTTTACAATAACACATATGGTAAGTCCAAAAATCTCATTTTACACCATGAGCATTTGAAACTTTAAAAAATGCCACAAATTGCAATAAGTTTATGTACATATATAATAAAACGAATGGATGATATTTATATCTTTACTGTGCTAAGTTTAAAGTAAGTATCTACACAAGAGAAATATTAAAACATGCTATTGTATATGAGTTAGTGTTACTTATCAGATTTGTACCAAACAGGAAAAAATAAGTTGAAACAAAATGATACACTTATCAACATTTGAACAAACATCAACGCTTCACTTCTTTTCCTTATACTATAATTAGGTTTTTAGGGTTCCGTAATCGATGGGTGCCAAACGGAACCCAATTACTAAGCCTCCGCTATCCGTCTGTCTGTCAGCGGGCTGTATCTCATGAACCGTAATAGGTAGACAGTTGAAATTTTCACAGATTAGTATTTCTATTGCCGCTATAACAACAAATGAAAAAATAAAGTTAATATTAAAGGGGGTCCCCTATATAGTAAACTTTTGATTTGAAAGAACTCTAGAACTCATCGAATATATTTTGTTTTATCTTCAAAAGTGAAGAAATAGGGGGCCGTAAAAGTTTTCAGTTTTAGACCATTTTTGTACGAGCTCTATCGCAACATTTACACAATTTAGAAATTTGAAACTTCTGTATATCATGTACCATATAATTTTATACTATATTTAATCATAAAATACTAAAAACTCCGATTCATTAAGTATTTTGTTTAAATATGGGTGATTTTCTGCAACCACAAAAAATAACTGTAATTCACAGTATCATTGTGAAATACAAAGTTATCTTTGCGACTGTAAAAATTTAAGATGAAAAATATTATTCCTTTAGTATTTTCAATTATCTGAACTAAAAAAAACTGAAGTACGGAACCCTCAGTGCGCGAGTTTGAATCGCACTTGACTGGTTTTTTATTGCACTTATAATCAGTCAACAAATAAGAAAGTACTTGAATATAATAAGCTTTGGGTTCGTTGTATGCTAATGGTAATTTGATTTCAGCTTTGGGAACTGATTTCATCTTCTCAATAAAGAGAAAACCTAAACGGTTCATCTTCGCTCAAACCCTACGTCATTAGACCTTTCAGAACTTAACCAAAAAGCAGTGCTTTGTCGCGGAAGGTTAAACAATCGCCAGATAACTTTTGTTTGCGGAATCAATATGACAGTTTACCATCTGATAAATAGAAAATATAGAAAGAAAATACATTTACTTTTTTTTTTGGATGGGAAATCATCAAATGACTTCTTCCGCTCTGGGCGGAGCGGGAGGGCGTGTCAGGCTTTTACTGACTAAAACACACCCGTGTTCCTTCTGCTGCCTGTGCCGGGGCCACGGTAACTCTTTCGAACATCCCGCAACCCCGGCTGGCATCGGTCCTAGCGGAGCTCTTTGAGGCGCGCGTGGAACACAACGCGCCGTCGACTCGGGCCTTGTCCTTACCGGACGGCGAGCTACCCATTGCTCGCCGTCCGCAAGCCCGCGCCTACGATGGCCGGGAATCGGCTGCCAATTCCCGACGCCCAGGGCGTCTCCTGCGGGCGTGAGGGCGCAAAGCTTGCCTCTCCCTCACGCGTCCCGCCTCCTCCTTCGCGAGCATTACTGCTTCGCAGAAGGAGGTAATGGCTTCCCATGTACTCTCGCTCCGTACCATGGCCTGGACCAGGGCCGGACGCGAGAGATCGCTGCCGCCGATCGCTTCCGCGAGGACACGGCGGTGCTCCGCCCAAGCCGGGCAGACCTCCACCGTAAAATACATTTACTTGCGGTAAACATGACGCAAAAAACTTCTTCTGGGTAAGCTCGCTCCATCGCCGACTTTGTCTCTGTCATCTCTGACCTAGACTAGAGTCAAGAGCAAACCTATCTCAAATAAAAAAAATTAAAAAAAAGAAACAAGTTGGGGGAAAATATGCGTCACATCCACACAAAACGGCCATCGCTTCGCATAATGCTGCGACCTGCCTATACTGCTGCCTGTGTGAATATGTAAGTATATCAAACCGCCATATTTATTCCGAGAAGATACAAGTCAAATTATGACGAAGGTTAATTCGTTTTCCAATCATCTATTCTGAGCCACGCGCGGAACTAATTAGTATTAAAATTTTAATAACAATATCGTGAATATATATATATACCTATAGGTACATATGAACACATCAGTGGTAACGCTTGCACTTATACGTAAACCGCCTTTGCTGTGGTGCTATTACAATACACAATTAGATATTATTATTTTTTACGTACAGAATGTTGTTCTTTTTTAGTAACTTTTTTTTTTTAATATTCACATTGACATTGATGAATTTTATATAAGTTTATACATAGACATGAATATTTACTTTGTAAAGTATTAAGTACCTACATAAATTATATTATTTTAATTATTGTGAATGTGAAGACTACGTGGGTCATTGAGTTTTTGTTTGTTTTTTTTTTCTCTCAGTTAGTTTTTATGCTTTTAATCATGGTCTGGCAGTTTGAGTAATTTATGCGGCCTACCCAAAAGTCCTTTCTTTGGTTTTGTTCGTCGATTCGTTGAGCTCCGAGTTGAGCTGCACGATTACTGATAAATGCGTGCACTGAGCACTGACTGGACAGTTCAATCTGTGTGGTTCTTTCCTTAAAAGACCATTTGAAACACCAATCTACGTGGTCTTCTTCACATGATTTGATCAAGGTTATGTCTGAACCAAATATAAAAACAATGGTCTGGACGTTAAAAGAGACCTCTGAGTTTATTTCGTCCTTTCTTCTCAGAGTAGTCAGATAGGAAACGCCGACCTCATCTAGTTTTCACTCTATATGTAACTAAATAAATTGAAGTGTCTGTTTGTAATGTCAAAATAAGAACTTTTTACTAAATGCAAATGAAGGTTTATACGGCAGGTACTAATAAAAAAAGCCATTTTTTAAATTTTTGTCTGCCTGTTTATCTGTTCCGGCTAATCTCTGAAACAGCTCGTCCGATTTTCACGGGACTTTCACTAGCAGATAGCTGGTGTTACGGGAGTAACTGAGGCTACTTTTATTTTAGAAAAATAATTAAGGTTCCGCGCAAAAAAATTAAAACCCATAAAAGTGTGAACAAAAAGTCGGATTTGATTTTTTTTTTCCATTTGGTAGCCCAACTCTCGAGGATGGCTATTTAACAACGCGCTACGACCCTTAGGAGACGAGCAAAAACTAAAAAAATCATAAAGAACGCTAAGCGAAAACGAAGTAAAGTGCGGCAGGGCGATGCATCGTGGCGGGTCGGGGGACGAGAGAGTATTAATAAAATGTGGCTGTTATTTTAGTATATTGTGTATCTTACGACTTCCACGCGAACGAAGTCGCGGGGCAGAGCTAGTTAAAAATATGATTGACGTGTAAAAGTGTTTGTAAGAACCTACTTCATCATCTGCCTTGCCTTTTACCAACTATGTTGGGGTCGGCCTCCATTAAACCGGATGCAGCTGGATACATTTACTGGATACATTTTATATGCAGCGACTACCTATCTGACCTCCACAACCCAGTTACTAGGTAATACGACCCCCTTGATAAGAATGGTTGTCTAACTTTCGTGCAGAAATAAAATCATTTATCATTGTACGCATATACTGCCCCCCCCCCCCCCCTTCTCCCATCGTCTGTCAAGTTCGATGACTCACATTCACAAAATAGAAAAGAACCTATGTACTTAAACGATAAATAAAAATAAAAACCTATTTAAACCAAATAACATGACTGCCATTACAACTATTGAACAGTAACAAATAGCATATGTCCACAAAAGCCACTAATAAAGAGTTGAAATTAGAATTGTAAATAGGTATATAATGTCAAATAATGACACGATTAATTCATTATGTCAAGGAAGAATGTAAAAAATTATAAAAACAAAACATCGTTATTTGGGAGCAGCCGATCTATTCTGTAAACATCACACCGTGAGCACTTAGGTGAAGTGAGTTTGAAGTGAGCTCAATACCTAGTAGAGTAAGGTGGGATGATAGTTCACATCACGCTCACTTCACCTAAATTTTCACGGTGGGATCTTTCCAGAATAGCAACACAGGTAATAGACACTAACATAATTATGGCATTAATAAGGGATGTACTACCAGGTAAGCTATATGTGCAGAAGGAGTATAATCATAACACAAGTTACTATAGTCCGCGAGGCCTAAGCAGGGGGCCAACCACCACCTCTTAAAGTACTATTATTTTAATGTTACTTCAGTGTGAGAAAGAGATGAAGCTATACAGGACATCTAGCTCCATCTCTTTCCCACACTCAAGTAAGATTACAATAATACTGCTTTAAGAGGTGGTGGTCTACTACAGTTCGCGAGGCCTAAGCTGAGCTTTGCATTTGTGCGAGTGATTAGCAAAAGTAGAGTCAGACAAAAAACTTTTAAAAATTTATTTTTTTATGTTTAAGTACTTACATCACATAAGTGGGAGAGGTATTCTAGTTTGAAAATAAAATAAAACTAATTAAGCAAAAATTGTTAAAATAAAACCCAGATAGGATGTGTATGACTGATGAGTATGTGTAAATATGTAAGTGTGACTGAGAAGTCAGAGATCAATAAATAAAAACAAATATTAAAAAAAAAATTATAACAATTCTTCTACACCGGACATTGCATCTTCATCATTTTCATTATCACTCTCGTCTTCATTATCAATCTCGTCTGATGTGACGTTTGTGTTAATAATGAATCGTTCCTTTATATCATCAAGAACGGCGTTGTGACCATGAAACTTTTTTTTTCTTTTATTGCGTGGTCACATACATTTTTCCGTATTTGTACAGTGATAGTGTCAACTTTTCTTTCTCTAACCTCATTATTGTATCCATATTCATTGGCACGTATTTTTCACCACGTATCCTTTTAACATTGCCCATATATTTTCAATTGGGTTGATATCCGGATGGTAGGGTAGTAGACGAAGGACGCTATGACCATGTTCTCTAAGAAAGTGTCAATTTTATAATCAATAAATCTTTGCTTGTTTTGCAGTATCAATTGATAGAGTTGTGGTTTAAGCATCGATGTAGAGTGATCGATATTGCGATACTTGAGCCAGCCAATCATATCTTGTTTACGACTATTTGAGTTGGGAACGGGATTTTCTAACGAATTGTGGTAAGATGCATTGTCTATCACCACAACGCTATTGGGCTTTAAATTTGGAATTAATTGCGTGTGTAACCATTTCATGTAGTTTTCTGCATTCATATTGAATAATACTCAACTAAGTGGTAATCACCACTTTTTTTTATTTGCTTCGAACATCAGCAGTGCATTTGTTATGAAACCGTCCTCTCCGCCGGCATGAAATATTATTAAACGATTTCCTTTAGAAATTGGTTTCTTCAAACCAAAAGTATCTGAATAATATTTCGAAGAAGTGTGAGTCGTGTCTATATAGGTTTCGCCGGTTCATGGTGTTCGGGGCTAGTCTATAAAATGTGTGAATAGTTTACCCCCTGTGTGTATAAATAATGCACCGCTTGAGAAAGTGGAACAGTTTAAATACTTGGGCCACATTGTTACAACTGACCTAAAAGACGATGCGGACGTTGCGCGGGAGCGGAGGGCGTTGTCAGTCAGAAGTAATATGATAGCGCGAAGGTTTGTGCATTGTTCGAGGGAGGTAAAAATAACGCTCTTTAGAGCTTATTGTTTATCCCTCTACACGTGCAGCTTGTGGGCAAAGTATACTCGTGCAGCATACAGTGCCCTCCGAGTCCAGTTCAATAACGTGTTCAGGACGATGTTGGGGCTGCCCCGCCACTGCAGCGCTCCGGGCATGTTCGCGGGGGCGCGCACTGACTGCTTTCACGCGACGATGCGCAAGTGGTGTGCGTCTCTGGTACGCACAGTACGGGGCAGCGCCAACACTGTCCTGGCGATGATCGCCAACAGACTGGATTGCCCTTATATCCGGCAATGCTGTAGCAGACATATTGTTCGTAGTGTTCGTTTTTGTCTGTGCTAGTTATAGAATGCGGTATTCAGAAATTTTAATAAAAAATTTATACGTAGATAGCGTATCTCATGTTTTTCCATTACAATTTTTCTATTATCTTCTGTCTTTAAAAACCCTTACCTTTTATCTTGTCTCTGTTGGTAAATAGAAATATAAATCCTACAAGAGACACTTCTTTACGCAATGACCAAATTGAACCTGGATAGTTTATTTCTGTCTTCAACTTTTCATATATTCGCTTCATAGTTGGCACCTCTTTATCAGTAATGTGAAAGTTGTGAATAGTTCTTCGGATTACCGCTTTATCACAATCGTCAATGATAATGATATTTTTCCTGCATCTGGTCTTTTACGGAGATGTAAATTTGCTTCCGTCTTCTAAAAGACGTTTCCTCTCCAATAAAACTCTTTTGACAGTGGACCGCGGAATTCCCGTCGATGTCGCTACCAATTGGGCTGATGTAGTGACACTTGACATGCCTTTATCGTTCATGTCTTGAAAATAACTATTTAAATTCTTTAAATTACACAAAATTTCTTTTACTTTTTTTAATGGTTTTCGTATTCTTCGATTTGTGTTGGCAGCCATTTTACTAATAAATCGAACACAAAACAAAATATTAAGAATTAAACACGTCCCGCTGCTACCAGTACAAGAGGTGAAGTGTGGAAGGTGCGTGGTGGAGTTGTGTCGCGTGAGGGACGCACCGCGCCTCAGGCCGATTGTACAAACCGGTTTAAACAAAGCAAAGGACGCGTCGCGCTCTAGGCTGACGTCACACCTACACTATCTATGTGCACTCACACAAATGCAACGCTCAGCTTAGGCCTCGCGGAGTAGGCGGCGACCGGCCCGCTGGTTGAACGCGTCCCAAAGTCATGGCAATCCGGCTAGTCCGTGGATACCACACGGTCTCCGGTGAGGCGGCGAGCCTCCTTGCCTAATTGCCGCCATGGGATCTGGAGGCAAAAGTCCTCGCGCACATGTGGGAGTGGCGCAAGGGAGGCAAAACGCCGGGGCGTAACTCCGCTGCCGCGAGAAATCGCGGCACAGCGGACAAAGCTTCGGCGGGATCTCATGGCGACATGGAGAGCGCGACTGTCGCAACCCAGTACTGGGCACGCCACAACTGCGGCGATAAGTCCCCTCTTTGAGGAGTGGCTGGAGAGGCGCCACGGCATTCTTGCCTTCCGCCTGCACGGCTCCACGGCTTGGGCGGAGCACTGCCGTGTCCTCGAGGAAGTGATCGGCGACGGCGATCTCTCGCGTCCGGCTCTGGTCCAGGCCATGGTACGGAGCGAGAGTACATGCGAAGCCATCCATGGGACTCCTTCTGCGAAGTAGTAATGCTCGCAAAGGAGGAGGCGGAACGCGTGAGGGAGAGGCAAGCTTTGCGCCCTCACGCCCCTAGTCGCTGCAGGAGACCCTGGGCGTCGGGAATTGACAGCCGCAGCAGCAGATGGTAGCTCGCCATCCGATAAGGACCAGGCCCGGGTCGATGGCGCTTTGTGTTCCACGCGCGCCTCAAAGAGATGTCAGTACTATTGACGGGGTCCGCTAGGACCGATGCCAGCTAGGGTCGCGGGATGTTCGATGTCGGGGGTTGTCCTTGGGTGCACTTGCATAGTGCGTACAGGGTGGTACAGGGATAGTCGTCGGTTTGTGCCTCATTTCATTAAAGGCATTTAACGGGCCTCTGCGAGTTGGTTTCGGCCCCTCGTACGCCTTCCAAAGGTCCGGAACTCAAGCGTCCTTACATATGTCAAAGTGACTGAAAATAATAATTAGAAGTTTTATTGTTATGACGTCTATGGCCGTTTAGTGTCCTTGAAAGCGTTAACTAGAGACCCCGAGGACGTCGCCTCGTTAACGTTTACATTATCAAAAGCACTTACGTTGTTCTTGCTGTTAGAGATATTCAGGAAAAATAAATAAAACAACCTAAGTCATAATCGAGAGGTTTTTCATGATCATTCGTTTATTTTGATCCAGGGGGCCCACTCCGAAGCGTAAATCCGAAGTATCGGCCGAATGAATGTTCGGAAGTTTTCTACTACACAATCTATTTATTACGGTCGGTTCAGATCCGACCGAACTTCATTTTGACGTTTGTTCGACGAACTTCATTTTGACGTTTTGTTGGATCCAAACCGACCGAACGAAACAGAAAAATGTGTAGTAGAAAAAATCTGAACATTCAGCCGATACTTCGAATTTACGCATCGGAGTAGGCCCCATGGTTCATGCAAAGAATCAAATTAAATTAGCTAGCAAAACTCCACAGACGGGATTGGTCTCGATATCTAAACATGATAAAATAGCACACCCGGTCCACATTTCACCAGTTATAGGGGGCGAGCCCACTGTCCTCAATCGGGCAAACTAAACTCCGGGCTGCTAACTGCTTCGTAGATATTAGAATTCTTGGGTAAAAACGTTCAATCACTTTATTAGAAAGGTAGGTAGGTATTAGTAAGGTTACCCAATAAAACTGCCGGAACTGGGGATCGAACCCAATACCCCGTACTCAGCAGTCGCACTGGCGTCCACAAGACCAACGAGGCAGTCCATTCCAACTAGGGTTATCAGCCGGACATGCTTGGTAATTTCTTTTGGTAAAGAAAATAAAATAAGTTAAATGAGTACTGAAAAAAGAAAAATTTGAAAGTGAAATGCTGGACTTTTTCGCAAATATCCTGTTTTTGTCACAACTTTTCAAATTTCGAAATGGCCACCCTTTATTCCAACCAATGTAATTTTTAGATCTGCGTTTTAACAAAAAATTGTTAATGTAGGTACTTCGGTACCTGCTGTTGTCATTAATCCGACCATGTAAACAACCAACATCGTCGAATTATAAGTAGATAAGTATCATCATCGCAGTTTCACGGAAGGTAAACTGTTATTTAGATTTAGCAGCTCATTTGAAGATTTTTGTCATAAAATCCGTGAACAATTGAACCAGACTTAATTTGTTGGGCTCTATCTCAATTTTCTTTTACCTACAACTTTTTTGATATAACGCTCTACAAACAAGATGAAATTCAGTAATTTATGTCAATATAACGGGTGTAAATTGACACTTACCGAAGCCCAGAGGGGAAGTAGAGAACCTTACTGACAATTTATCCCGCTAGAGGGCGCACCTGCAAAGCTTGGTAAACAGAACAACATGGCGTCCTTCTGTGGTAAGACTAGCTAACAAAAAGGTAAAAAGGTTAAAGTTCTTAATAATTTTAAATTGTAAATTTAATAATAAATTCATTTTATGAAACCGTAGTATCGCATTAGGTAATGCAACCTGTAATGACAGTTATATGGGAAATAAATAAATAACGGGCTTAACGGGCGGGGTTTTAATAATAATATTAACCACGGGGGGAGGGGGGGGGGTTAACCATAGGTTTATAAAAAACTATATCTTTTTTTAAAATTGAATTTAAGATAGTTTGCTCTTGACTCTAGTCTAGGTCAGAGATGACAGAGACAAAGTCGACGATGGAGCGAGCTTACCCAGAAGAAGCCTAGAATATCTATGGTTAGATGACTGTTAATGAGAAATCCGGTGTGTTTACAAACTACTGATATATTATTTTAGTGATATCCGTTCGTCAGGAATATTCTATGATAGATAGTAATAATGCATCAGTCAGTGAATCAGTGTTGTGACATTAGGTAGTATATGCAGGAACGAAGGTGTTCATTAATTCACTAAAAACGGATAACTTTGCAAGCAGTGGGAAATTGCTACGATGCAAGCATTTTACAGTCACAAAACATTAAAGGTTGTGTTCTGATCATTTTAGAGTTGAAGACTAAACGATAAGAAGAAGACTATAAGAATGAAGGGTATTTTACAGGTCAGAGTATACCTAATGTAAAAACACAATGAGTTTTAGTGCTATTTACTTGACTGTAACGTAAAAAATTTACTATAAAGTAGTTCAATATCACAAAAACAAATTAAATATGTTTCAAATTCATATAAGCATGTTTTTAACCTTTTGGTATTATTTTAACCTACAATTATAGTAACTAGTATGAAATAAAGCTGAAATACTCGTAATATTGAAAAACGCCGAAAAATGTTGCCGCTCGCCTTTGACAGTTTGCTTTGTTTACTTCGTGTCCATGTGGCACCATCTGCTGTCTTAGCTTTGCGTAATATTCCCTATTCTCGTAAGTAATTTTAAGAACATTCACAGTCTGATCTCAGTCTCAATATGTCAAATATACCTATAATTCACCTACATTTTTGACATTTGATTGTCGTTGAGATGAGATTGCGACTAGATTTTGAACGTTTTTAGTTACGGGAATTGGGCTTTAGATTCGAACATGTTCTTCCCGTCATTGCGATCATTATTTTAGGCTAACCCATATCTGGGAGCCTTCTGGTTACGGAGATATTGAATCAGTACTTATTAAAATTCAAGATATAAAAATGCAGTGAAAACAGCATACGCCTAAAACTGGACCCTATCCACCTCAAAACGCGTGCAGTCTTGCGTATCATTGGAAACACCTGCCAAGCAATCAAGTTCGCAACGCGCTCCAGTGGTGGGCAATGTAGGTTATGTAGGCATTGCGTGGACGCAGCTCGCCCGTCTCGCCACACCGTCATCGTCCGACCGGAATGGCATACATGCGCGTGCGTTCGCTCTTCGTTCTAACTTGTAAGTCAATTTTCAACATTGTTTACTTGATTTATATCTCTATTAATGTGATTTTTTATTAATGTGAGTCGATTTTTATCTCTGTGTCCTCAAAGTGGTCGTTTTGATAAGTGGCAAAATAAGCGTTGTAAACGTGTGACCCCAGCGCATTCAGTTGTTTTTTTTTTGTAATGTTATGTATTATCTGTGGTTATGGTTATCGTGTCGTGCCGTCTACAAATCGTTTTTAAATTGCGTTAAAAGTTAACACAAAAAATGTAAAAATCAAAACAATCGAGGTAATTGTTTGTCGGGACTTGCTGAGCTTTTCAGTTGTGAACAAGCGGTTGACTTACTCATAGCGTCATAAATTATGAGTAACAATGAATAAGTAGTACTCAAAAGTAGAAGAAAATTCGGGTTTTTCGTTCATAACTCTACCTTCTCTTATCTCTTCAGTCATGTCTTGCTAGTCTTTTGATCTGCAATTAGTTCAGACGGCATGTGATATAGACGGTACCTACCTATCCCTGCGTACTTTGCAAGTAACATTCGATAATGTGTAGTAGGTACACTCAATACAGTAGGTATTACCTAAATGTGTTTCGCTTATTCCGTTAGTAAACTAAATACTTATGTGACTGCGTTATGTAGTTACTGTCGAGGCAACATATGTACATCTGACCAATTTGAAAACAAAATCCCGTGCACACGATGACCACATTTGTTAGCAAGTGTTACTATAGCGGCCGAGCGCTGCAAGCAAGAATAGTCCTTACGGTGTATAGATGTTTGTTTCTCCCATGGTACGTGGTTTAATCAACATACAACCTAATACTGACCTGCAAATTGCAAAAAACTTAAGAAATTTTGAATTTCGCGGGCTACGCTAGCGCGCTCGCCTTAAGCAAAATGTAGACACCTATTTGTATATTAACCCTTTAACCGCCTACGACGGATTAATCCGACAAATATTTTCGTGTCCATTTCGCCAGGGTCGTATATTTACGACCAAATATCGTAATGATTCAAGTTGCCCGGCGCTGGGGGCACGACAACTGATATGAAGTCGGGCGGTTAAAAGGTTAATAAGCAATTACCTACGAGACGTTATTTAAAACAACAGATTTCCAATACGCAATTACACCTCATTGTCAGTTATGGTAACACTTGCTTAGACATGCAACGTTAGGTACTAGTACAGTACCTATGCATACAAGTCACGAACAAGAGGCGTTATGTATGTTAGCAACCAGTGTTGTTGTCCGTATCGTGTACAAAATTGACCTTTATTTATTAGGAAAGTTGATTAAGAAAATATCAATACATAGGTTCATTATAATAATCATAATCCCTACATTTTCTATTACCCACAATAGGTAAAACATGATTTGAAACCAGTTTTTCTTGATACGGTAGCTTTATTATGATTGTCCTGTCAGAGGCGTAGTTTCTATAATATAATTTGCTATAAGTAATTATTATTCGTTGTGTGTGCTCTGTCCAATGCTGATTCTTTAAAGCCGGATTCACATTACCGTGTCGTGTCGTGTCGTGACGCCTTCTGACGCAGTGTTAGCCAATCAAAACTAGTTGTAATTTGACGTAGTCCTGAACAGATTCGTTTGATTGGTGTATCCCGCGTCACGACACAACACGACACAGTAATGTGTCGGTGGCTTTAGTTGCCTACGTCTCTTCATTAGCTTTTTCTACAATAGGCTGAACGTCATGCAGTGATAACAAAAGGAGTATACGCTGGCGTCGTAGGCCAGTCGGAAATCCGAAACGGGATTCCGTTTCAGAATTTTCGAACGGAGAATACGTGTGTGATTGATGCTTGATTTTGTATGAATTTGCTGCCTTCGGAAATTTCGAATCGATATTTCGGAACGGGACCGCCTTATTCTATTGAAATTCTGTCCGTACTACGCCAAGCTTTTAAAAGCTCTGTGATACCGACCGACGTGCGGTCGACTGAACCTTATTTCTTCTCGGTTTTCCTCTTTTTCTTTTCCTTTTATTTTTCCTTCTAACAAATAAAAATCGTACGTTTATGTGGCAAGAGGTTTTTCCCTGCAGATCGATAATTTCACGCTGGTTAAATGGTTATTACGACTTTACAATACATCAAGATTTCTTAATTAACCGACTTCAAAAAAAGGAGATTATCAATTCGACACGTATGTATGTAATGTTATTGGAACTGCAAGATATTGATACGAGCTGTGGGTGAGGTTGTCAAAGAGAAAACATCTCAAAACCTTGGTCAAATTCTAGTGCAATTATTACAACAAAACTATTAACTACTTATTACAAACAAATGTTCCAGTTTTTACTTAAAACAAAAAATTACGAAATACTCGTAAAAATGTCATTTAAAATAATTAAATCGACTTCAAAAAAAAGTTAACTCTAAATTATGAAATAACTTTAATATCGGAAGTCGGTGGCAAAAAACACAGAATACAGATGAAATTTAAGTTATTTCATAATTTTGATTTAATTTCTTTTTGAAGTCGGTTTAGTTTTTTTTAATTACTTTTTTTATTTATGTTTATTAAGAATTATAATACATTCTTAACAAACTTAAATTTAATACAGTAAAACTTCCAGAATAAATTTTCACACAGAAACGAAAGAAACGAAAAGCTACGAACTTTGTTTTATAATAGTTGCAATATAATGATTTATACACAGGGCATTTTTTAATCACTATCCAAATTTTCGCAGGGTGTTCTACCCATGAATACGAACAACTTTCACTATGGGACCAACTCTGAAATCACGAAAAAAATCAGCTGTTTCATACATTTTGGTCGAGTAGGTATTGAACTTTTGTATGAATCAGCTGATTTTTTCTTCGTGATTTCAGACTTGGTCCCATAGTAAAAGTTGTTCATATTCATGGGTAGAACACCCTGCGAAAATTTGGACAGTGATTAAAAAAATGCCCTGTATAGGTTTACAACTAAACTATAAGTAAGAGACGATGAGTAGTATAGTATGATCATGGTTGGATGTCGGGAAAATCTTGACGCCAGACCTGAATTCAGTCTTCATTAAAAAACATGCCAATATTTTTTTTTTTTTTACTGTTCCGTAAGAGTTTTCATAATACCTAATGGTTACTGATATTAAACAATACTGTATTGTTAACATGGAGATACAGGAAACAATGATGTTTTGCTTTCCATTGAGAGTTTACGAACATTCAACCATCGTATAATGTTTTTGTTAAGCCCACGTACGCACGGACGCGGAAACATCGCGCGCGAAAAATTCGCGTGCCGCGCTAGGAATGGAACAAATAGAAAGCGGTAAATCTGTTCACACGGCCGCGATTTTTCCACGCCGCGGTTTCAAATCGCGGGATGTTCGATTTTCAACGGCGTTGAATGAAAACGACATACGAAGTTCTGTACTTGTGTTCCCACGGACGCAAAAAAATCGCGCACTTTGGTCGTCAGCAGTAGGTACTTACAGCGCAGCCGGTTTGTAGGTTGGTTTAATGCTCTAAGGTAGAGTGTAGACGTGCCGCAAGTGCGGCCAGGCAAAATCGCATGTTGGTATCTTGGCGTGTTGTTGCTGGCTCTATTAAATTTAATAACTCCTCAAATGTGCGCATCGACATTCTAAAATAACTAAAAAAAAATCAGGATATTGTCTTAAATCATCATAGAGCGTCACAAATTGGCCTTTAAAATATCGATCGTTATTCAAGGAATGCACCCAAAATAAATCAGCTTTTTTGTCGTCTCCTTGCCATACAAATAGCTACCGTTAATAATTTTACGGAGTCCATGGTACGTCCGCACTGCACAACGAATCAGTTCGAAGTGATATTTTAGTACTCGTTCGAACACTCTGTTGAAGGCGCGCAAAAATCGCGCCAGGCGATATTTCCACGCCGCGATTTGTCCGCGTCCATGGGACCGTGGTCTAAGAGTCAATACACGATCATAACACGAAATGAGTTTTTTAATATAGGTAGGTATAGGATACATGATACATAAAGGGTGTGACATATATCCATTTTGCAACATTATAAGCAATTTTCTATAACTTTTGCGGCTTTTGCTATAACTTTATGTTATCCGTGGTGGCCCCTAACACCTCTTGCAAACATAGCTCCACAAAAAGTAACTTCGGTGTGGATGCTTAAGCACATGCTACATGTAGATATGTAGGTACTATGTAGATAGATAGGCAGGTTAGGTAGATTTTTCAAACTGCCAAATCAAAGGTCTTCACAAAAGGGATTCTGTTAGTCTCTTTTTACACACTATGTCTGGAGCTAGATCACCACCTCTTTAAGCAGTATTATTGTAATCTTACTCGAGTGTGGGAAAGAGATGGAGCTAGACGTCCTGTATAGCTTCATTTCTTTCTCACACTGAAGTAACATTAAAATACTGCTTTAAGAGGTGGTGGTTGGCCCCCTGGTTGCCTATCTACAACTACACTGTCATTACTGCCTACCCCATAAAGGTATGCTAGCTTAGTAGTAAGGCGTGGCATAATAAGTACCTATAAAATCTTTAAGATGCAGATATACGCCAAAGGCTTTGAGTGGATGGGTGTTCTGTGCTGAACTCACGCAACGCGTCATACATATGTACATACGTCCACCCAGTAACAGGACTCGTCCATCAAGAAGCGCTGTCCCAAATTAGGCGCATTATTGATTTATTATACATAAAACAAAAGGTATGTACAGTGTATCTATCACAAATGGATATCATTCGAGGACTTATTCCAAGAAGCTGTTCATAACAACAAATTAATCCGAAGTGCCCAGAAGATGCAGAATTGCACCGTGGTTAAAAAGCAATCTAGTTCAACAAAATGAGGACAATGTTTTAAAATTATTGAACAAATACAGCAACTTCGATAAAGCAGCGCGCGTACTTGCTTGGACTTTGCGCGCCATATCTCGCAATCGACACAAACCGAATATTTGACTGTCAGCGATATAAAAATCGCTAAACATGTTTTAATCAAACAAGTGCAGCTGTCGGCATTTTAGGAATAGATGACTAGTCTTCAAGATCAGAAACAAATAGACGCGAAGAGCAAATTGCTAAAGCTGAACCCGTTCTTGGATCAAGAAGGCCTACTGAAAGTCGGCGGCAGACTGAACAACGCAAAGATGAGCCACAATATGAAGTATCCTCTCATCATTCCCAACAACACCCATCTCAGTGACTTATTGATCGACCAAGGACATCATATGACACTCCATGGGGGAGCGAGAGTTAATCAAGCCTGGCTACGTCAGCAATATTGGACTGTGGGAGGAAACCGAGCCGTCAAGAAATATCTTCGAAACTGCATCAAGTGCCGAAGACATGATCCAATCAAACGTGAACAACTGATGGGCGATCTTCCTTTAGCATGCAGTAATCTGACACGACCATTTTACCACCCAGGGGTTGATTTTACGGGGTTTGTCGACGTTAAAGCAAGCAAGGGCCGAGGTATCAAGTCCACGAAAGGGTACATCGCTGTGTTCATTTGTATAGCAACCAAGGCTGTACACATCGAGCTAGTGTCGGATCTGACCTCATCATCGCTTTGCGGAGAATGGCAACTCGAAGAGGCACCCCAGGCCATGTCGACAGTGACAATGGCACGAATTTTACTGGAGCGAGCAGAATTCTCAACGAAGAATTCATAAGCATTCAAGACACTTTGGACGACAATTTTTTCGAAGCTATTACCAGTATGGAGATTACCAGGCATTTTAATGCTCCTTCTTGGCCCAGTGCCGGAGGCCTCTGGAAAGCTGCCGTCAAGAGTTTGAAGTATCATCTCAAACGAGTGATAGGAGATCAGAAGTTGACGTTTGAAGAATATTTGACTCTGCTAGCTCAGGTAGAAGCATGTCTGAATAGCCGTCCATTGTGCGCACTCAGTGAAGATCCTGAAGATTTAGACTGTCTCACACCATCTCACTTTTTGACAAGCGGTCCGACGTTACCTATCATCGAGACAGAGTGAGATCTACGGGCACACAAAAAATATTTGATGACCTGTGAAAGAGATGGCAAGCCGAGTATCTGTGCCAACTATCAGCGCGCAGTAAGTGGCGCAAACCTCATCAGAATTTGAAGATCAATGACATCGTCATCATTCACGACATTAATCTGCCCCCGGGAAAATGACCCATGGGCAGAGTTATTGAACTCCATCCAAGAAAAGACAGATACGTCAGAGTAGTAACCCTACAGACGAAAAATGGGACACTCAAGAGACCAATTACGTAATTATCCGTTTTGCCGATCAACGACAATAATCAAAGCCAAGACACAGAAAAGGAAAACCAAGAAGGTCAAACAACAAACAGAAAGTATTCTAAGCCAACTTCATCAAAATTATGCAACTTCATAATTACAGCACTCGTACTTCTGATGGTTATTTGCTCAGGAACCTGCGAGCACAAAATTTCCAAGTTGCAGAAAATAAAAATATATTCTTTAATAAATTTGCAAACATGAGATTGGAACGTAAAGAATGGAAACTCATCGTTTATTGCGATATGCCTCCGTATTGGCAAGGAATTAACCTACTTCACTTAGTCACTCGTCTGGACAACATATGTTCAAAGGATCAAATATCACAATGCGACGTAGTCCGATTACAACTGCGTCACGGGTACAACGAACTTGAACACTATAACAACGTTTTACTTGGTAAGCAAGGTCAAGTTCGCCGACGTCGCGGGCTTATCAACGGCATTGACTACATCGCACATAGTTTGTTCGGAGTTTTGGACGAAACTTTCGCCGAACAATATCAGAAAGATAATGCCTTAATCAGACATAATCAAGAACATCTTAGCAAGCTGTGGAGAAACCAGACATCAGTTGTGGAAGCTGAGCTAAATGTTATCAAAAGAACTGAAAATACCCTGGACAAGCAGCACAAAATAATCAACCAATACATTAACAAATGCAACGCGGGCTTGAGTAAACTGGAAGATGAAATCCAACACACCGACAATAAAGCAGAATTTACGTTATCAACATTCATAGCCAATAACATTATGACCAATCTCAAAGAAATCTAGGAGACGATAGTTGAGACAGTGGTGAACATTTTCTATGAGAAGTTCAACTTTCACTTGTTAACACCGCCACAGTTGAAAAACGAACTGAATATTATAACCGGACAGATCTCAAAGGACTTAGCCTTACCGATTAATAATATTCAGACTGACGAGCTACCAGAGAGTTCCTTTTTTTTGAAGTTAGAATTCCTCTTGTGAGCAGGGAAGACTATGAGCTGTACAACCTCATACCGATTCCACAACAAGCCAAGGAAAGCATGGTCAACATAATACCTGTAGCAAACTACCTGGCTATCAACATACACAAAAACTCTTACATTCCAGTGTCTATAAGCGACTTACAAAGATGCGTTCCTTGCGACACCGACGAGTACATTTGTCCACTGAAAAGGCCCGTCTATCAGATGTCGTCAGACACTAACCTATGTCTAAAACATCAAGCCTCTAATCAATGTCAGACTGAAACAAAAGAATGTCGAGATTACTGGACTAAATTGAATTTATTTAATTCATACCTATACTTTTGTTGTGGACAATGCAGTGTGCTAGTCATATGCGATGACGATATTATGATCGAGCAACTCAGCAAAACAGGTGTCATTACACTGGGAGACAGTTGCGCCATCAAAGGCAGAATGTTCACGATTTACGCACACAAATCATTATCAAACTCAATTAAAAGAAAGATTGATGTCATGAACATAATCCACCAATAAATTACATCATTAATCTGTCTATTCCTCTCATCACTCCACTGAATGAGACAGATGACATCACCGAGCAACGGGAAGACGTAAAGGCGATTGAAAAAGCACTCAAAGATATGAAATCCAATCAGGAACTGGCGGATCGGGTGACATTCCATGACATTCACCATTATGTCGCCACTTACGGCTTGGCTGGGATCGTCGTGGTTTGTGCCATCTTGTACGCATTGAGACGCGACCAGCGCCCGCACCTCCCACAGCATAGCGAGCAAAGGCTACAGCAGAGCAAGCATAGGCTAGCGTGAGCTATGGAACTCCCGCCACCGCTGCGGGTCGTCCTACCATCGCCACTACCAACAGGGGGTCTTTGCCGTCCACACAATAACATAATTGTGTCAGCACTTTACTTGCTACGCGTGGTCTATAATTTAGTACACAAATATCAATCAAATCGCGTGCACTCATTATTCAATTAATTTAATTATCATTCAATAAACTTTATTATTACGTACTCTTGCGTATCACTCAAAACTATCAGCATTGATAGGTGTAAAGACCCTACAAGGTGTAATATTAAAAAACGTATAAGTACTAAAAGATAAATAATTAAATTATCTTCAAAATAGTGAAGGTTTCATAAATATACGCTTGATAGTTTTTGCGTGATTCTCAGTTCTTTATCCGCGTTAATAACTTTACAAATTAATTACACTATGTATTTAGTTTACTAATTCACATATGTGCTTATTGAGTTATTAAAAAAATGCTCTAATTTGATCGTGATCTTCAGTTTAAAATTATGGGTTCTGTAACATAAATTCAACTGTCAAAATTATAACGAACTAGCTTTGGCTCAAAATTATCCTACGACAACGTACCTACTACTACCGAAAGAATGTTGTTAAACTGTCAAAATGAAACCCATTCCTACCGTAAGTGTGTTACGCAAATGCTCCACTGGGTTATTTACGTTGTTGAGCGGACAAATTTTTCAAACATATGTAGCAATGGATTAAAGCAACATGCTTCAAAATCATTCAGATTTTGATTGATAGTGTGTTACGCAATTAGGTTGATGGTCAAGGTCTGTGTGCCCTTCGAAATTCATTCAGCCGTTAATGGCGCGAAAAGGTAACAGTTAGATAGAGTTAATTTTACATATTTATTATAATTAAGTACTATGAATTTCTACCGAATTTAAAATTGACAGCTTGCATCCTAATCGCATGATTCTATACGTTTTATACCTAGTATATGTCTAATCCAGCGTATAAATTTTAAATTTTTGACAGATTTTTCATACATAAACTGTCAGACGTCAATTTTAATCCGCGGATAAAAGATAACTGACTTTGGTTAAATCAGCCCTTAGGCACTAACTCCTTACTAGGAAACGTATTATATCAGGTGAATAGTTACACACCGATTTCTCTCTTTCAGTAGTCAGTAATTTGTCTTTCGAAAGAAGAAGACAAAGCGTTGTGTATACAGACGCTATACAACGTTAAGGTAAGGAGGTAAAGATATAAAAATAAGACACGAAACATTATCTGGAAAGTTCAAAGTTATGCAAAGAAAGCGGTTTCCCCGTAAAATCCGATGTTGGTTCAACAATAAGAACATCTTGTCGCCTCGAGTCAGTTCTAAAAAGAGACCCCCCCCCCCCCCCCATTACCATCATTGTTTTAACTACGGGACATACTTTCCCATTGGAAAAGGTCAAACAGGTTTACACCGTTATTATCTCTGGGAATGTAGATAGATAGGTGGGCGCCTAGGTAAAGAAATGTCACGAAGAGTAACGTTTGAGGTGTGTAAACAAAATATTCGAGTGTAATAAAATACAAGTGCATGAGTAATCAGCTGTTTTGTAATAAGTACTTAGAGATTCCGTTAGATCGACAGTTTTTATGTTTGGCCTTTGAAGGTTCTATTTTTTATTTTTATTTTATTTGAGATAGGTTTGCTCTTGACTCTAGTCTAGGTCAGAGATGACAGAGACAAAGTCGACGATGGAGCAAGCTTACCTAGAAGAAGCCTGTTCACTCTCACTTTGAAGAGATCGGGGTTGTATGCGTTCGGAAACACAGACGCAGGCAGAGAGTTGCACTCCTTTGCTGTGCGCATCACAAAAGACATTTGGAAATGCTTAGTTCGAATTGGTGGAAAAGCAGGGGTAGGGGGGGGGGGGTGGTAGGGATGGTAACCTGCAGTGCGTCTAGATGTCCGCTGATAGAAAGGGGCGGGCGGAATGAGGTCGTGGAGTTCTTGAGCACACTCACCGAAGTATAATCTGTAGAAGACCGACAAGCAGGCAACCTTGCGGCGATGAGTCAAGCTGTGAAGCTTGGCATCCACCAGTCTTACGTCGCCGATGAGCCTCTTAGCTCTACGTTCCACCGAGTCAAGCGCAGCAAGTTGGTATTTAGCATAGCCATCCCAAAGGTGGCTGCAATACTCCATGCAGGATCGGACTTGCGCTTTATAAAGAGTAAAAAGCTGTCCAGGCGTAAAGTATCGCTTCACCTTATTTAGGATGCCCAGTTTCTTGGCCGCAGTTTGGGCTTTGTACTCGATGGTAGCACCGAAGTTAAGACATGATGTCAACTCCATGCCTAGGAACTCGAGCCAATCAGTTACAGGAACAGATGTACCCCGAAAAGTAAGAGTTTGAGCAAAACGACTCTTTTTAGCGGTAAAAAGACACGCCTGTGTTTTGGTGGCGTTAAAAGAGACCAGATTATCATCACCCCACTGGGAGACAAGGCTTAAGGTCAAATCTGTTCGCTGTACCATGGCATCAATAGCCATACGGTCGGAAGAGCAGCCGTCAGCGACTACTCTGACCGACCGTTCACTAAGGAATTCTGATATCCAGCTACAAAAATCAGCTGGGATACCATAAGCAGGAAGCTTGCTGAGTAGACCAGCATGCCAGACCCTGTCAAAGGCCTTCGAGATATCAAGCGATACAGCAAGTGCTTCGCCGTGTTTCTCGATGACCTCGCCCCAGCAGTGCGTGACATACACATAATTCTATATGCCTAACTTATCACCATATATGAGGATGTCCTTCTTTTCTCAACTCAAAACTTAAGTAGCTCAACGATGGTGGCTTGACGACCATTAATGTCAACTCGACTATCCCTTAATACTGCACTAATCGAGTTACTTTAATTTCCCGATGTTGTAGTTTGTCTGTATGTAGGTAGAATTCTTCCATTCGATTGTTGCTCTTGGTTGGAACCAGCCGATCCATTCTTTAAAATTTCACCATGAAATCTAAGGTGAATTGAGCTCAAAGTGAGGTCAATAATGTCAAGACCTAGCATAAGGTGGAATGACAGCACACCTCAAGCTCGCTTCAGGGCTCCCACACAAAACTGCGAATTAGTATCACATCGCAAAAAAAAACTCGAAGTCTTCGAGCTGCGCATTGAATTATAGCTACAATTCAATGCGCAGCTCGCAGATTTTTGCGAGGCGACGTCGCATTGCAGTTTTGTGTGGGCTCCCTTACCTATACAGGGTGTCTGGTTTCGGAATAGTAAAACTTAAAGGGGAGGTAAAGACCATCAAACTGAACAACTTTTTCCCGGGGACCAACATCGTAATCGTGAAAAAAAAATCAGTCATCCCATACAAAACTTCAATACGTACTCGAACAAATGTACTTATGAGACGACTGATATTTTTTTTGCGATTACGATGTTGGTCCCCGGGAGAAAGTTGTTCAGTTTGATGGTCTGTACCTCACCCTTAATTTTCGTCACACTGTGTACAGACACATTGTATACTCGTATGAATTCACGGCGAGATTTTTTAGAATAAACCGGTAGTTGTTGCATCTTGTATTCTAGTACATCCTAAATCTCTTGTGTTGCTCAAGGTCTAAGTCTAAGTATAAAATCACCATTTTAATTAACATGAATATGAAAATAGAAAGCTATTGCGTTGCTAGAGCTGTGTTCCAATGTCATAGGCTAATCACAAAACGATCTGACTTTCTCCAATTATCGTGTTGAAGGTCAATTAATAGTTAATTTATTTAGCAAATTCGATTACCTAGGTAGGTACTATGATCATTATGAACTTGCCTGATGTGGCGTTTGCCAGCACGGTGGGACAGCATAATCCATACTTCCATACTATCCATACTTAATATCCATCCATACTAATATTAAAAATTCGAAAGTAAATCTGTCTGTCTAATATCTCTTCACGCCTAAACCACTGAACGGATTGCATATTTGACGAGAAGAAAGGTGGCATTCTGGGGAAGGACATAGGCTACTTTTTGGTTGAAAAATAAACGTAAAGGGGGTGATATGGGTGATATAGAGGATGGAAGTTTGTGTGGGAAACCCAGCATTTCTTAAGTTAAGGGATATGAAAATTCAAATTTATGCTTTTGGTAAGAAATAAAGAATTACGTGTTTGCCTTTTAGAAAAATCTTCCCCTAAGGTGAATGTGAATTTTAAAATCATCCCCTATTTTACCGAAGTAGGGGGTGATTTTAAAATTCACATTGAAGTACCTATTATTGAAATTTGTATGTACTTACCTCTTTTTAAGAAATTTAAGAGATTGGAAATATAGTCGTACGTAGTCTAAGTATATCTTGAAGTAACATTTTAGTACCGAATGTTTTCATTAAAATCTATCCACTCGGTCAAAAGTTATTATACAATTTAACGTCATAAAATGACTTGGCTAACATGTAGGTAGTCAGTAGTGTGTACGACAATAAAGCGTGATCGGCATAATTATAACTTTCGATTACAAAGGGAGACCACACAAAACTGCGATGCGAATTCGCAGTTTTGTGTGGGAGACCTTATTATTATATCGAAAAATATATTATTGTAGCAAGTAGAGGGACTCTTTACCTAGAATCCATCAAAACAAATATTTTATTGAAACAAAAAATAGGTTCACAAATTTTCGTGACAGCATAGTTCGTTTTTAGCACGGAACTTTTTTTCTGTTCCGTGGTTTTTAGGTTCTCAAAAAAAGACTTCTCCCGCGAGTGTCGCGTACGCGGCGCGCCACATGCAGGTGTTCACTCAAATCTAAAAGGACCTTAAATATTGCATGATCAAGCTGCAAAATAATTGAAGAAGTGAAAGTCATTCATAGCGAAGTAGGTACATAACGATGTTTGCAAACTAAAAATGTCGATAACCGACCATACCGCGGTAAATTTTGTAGGGTGTGTCCCGCCTGAGAAAACAGTAAGTTACATCTTCAAAACAGATACTACGGATACTTATCTAATACAAATAAAAAAATTATTTATTGGCATAAAACAAATAGTACAAACATTCTAGAATTCTCCGACTCAAACTCAAAGCATTTATTTCAAATAAACCAATTAAAGGCACTTTTGAATTGTCAAAGAGGCGGACCGACTCCTGCACTAGTCTACTAGTCTAGTCTAGTGAACTGTGTTGCAGGAGCCTCTATTCGTTATGGCCAGGAATGGTTACGTTATGGCGTTATGGTGGAACGTTATGGCGCTCAAAATTCAATTATAATACTACCAATTTAAGAAGGTTGGCACAATATACTGTGCGGCCGCTTTTTTGCAGTCATTCGAATTGATTCGGTTAATCGTGAGATTTCTTTTTCTATGGTTTTTTTCTTATATCTGAGTAGTTAGAAGGATGTTTCAGCTGAAACTTCCAGGAGGAACTGTTGATGAAAAAGGGTCCTAATACGCCCCAAGATACTATCAGAAAACGGTTAGTGGAAAACGATCTCAAATATCAAGAAACCGTTCCTTTCCGAGACACTTTTAAAAACACGAAAAAAACTGGCCGGGACCGGGGACATCATCAAGGTTTTTGGACTAGCCCTCACAGTTACCGATGCTAACCTTTTAAACAGGTTAGTATCAGGCGACTGTGAGAGCCAGTTTAAGAACCGCGATAATTTCCCGTTTTTTTTTGTTTTTTTCTTAGGTATATACGTACGGTGCGAATAGATGTATGAACGTAAACGAGGCAAAAGGAGTATGTAAGGATCGTAGCAGGTGGCGTTCTGTAGTTTCTGCCTACTCCCATGGGAAGAAGGCGTGAGTTTATGTATGTGTGTATGTGTGTTACTTAGGTATAAAAACAGATTTGAAAATATTAAACCGTGTAAGCAGAGCGAAGAGTTTGAGTTTACCAGTATCCCGATACACGGCGTTGTAGAATGACGCGATTTTCTTCCCGCGGCGTTATTGTTCCTATTTTCCGCAGGAGTGTGAGCCTTAGTGGGCTGGATATGCAAGGTGTAACATAAATAACGCACAACCTCTTATGGGGTCATTGTACTCATCATTATGAACAACTTTAGGCCCGTATTACAAAACGTCAGTCAATACTCAAGCTTTACTTAAAACTAGATTCAAGCCATTTGATTGGCTGAAACTCAGCTGAAAAAAATGAAAAAAATCAGCTGCTCCCTACATTTTGACGAGCTATGCGAACATAAATGTAGGGAGCGGCTGATTTTTTTTCGCGATTTCAGGTTTGGTCCCATAGTAAGAGTTGTTCATAATGATGAGTACAATGACCCTGTAGCGGCTTAAGAGGTTGTGCATTAAATATGTTACACCTTGTATATCCAGCCCACTAAGGCCCGTATTACAGAACGTCACTCAATACTCAAGCATTACTTAAAGCTAGATTCAACCAATCAAAAGGCTTTAAACGAGTTTTAAGTAATGCTTGAGTTTTGAGTGAGGTTCTGTAATACGGGGCTTAGTCTTCATGTTCTAGCAAAAGATGGCGCAATCAAAAATGTTGTTTACAAAACATTTGTATATGTACTGTGATACCATCTATATCCATACTTCCATCCATACAATTCATACTAATATTATAAATGCGAAAGTAACTCTGTCTATTATATTACCTTTTCACGACTTAACGGCTGAACTGATTTGGATGAGAGCCAAACGGATAGACCATGACCTGGGGTAGGACATAAGATACTTTTCTTATCCCGGCAGTACGTTCCCGTAGGATAATTTCCGACATCCACGAGGGCGCAGCCGCGGGCAAAAGCTAGTGTTTATAATGTCCCTTTCCCGGAAATTTCCATCGCTTCTCGTAATCTTTAGGACCACCCTTGTACCTACCTAAATCAAGAAGAACTCTCACATAGTACCAATGTATGCAGCGGCTGCAGGTCGGTATCTATGCAGGCAGACTTACCTAACGTAATCAATGAAGCGGCTTGAAAAATCGTGAAACGTCCATCAAATTCATTTAAAAAACCAGCCTGCTCAACTAAACTTATAATCCTGGTTAGCTCTATTAACTAACGCCTGTACGCAACAATTATTAAGTATCCAGAAGCAAAAAAAAATACTTAATATTCACTCACGCAACCAAAATGACCATTATAAACAGACATTACCATGTCTATTACCTGCGAACATTTGGTAATCGGTGCAAAACTACTTAATTTGAAGTCTCATTGAGATATTGGTTTAGGTAATGCTGCATTACTTCTGAGCCATCAGCTGCTAATTAACGGGGTAAGAACGGTATCTTTACACGTGCAATTGTGTGATCTAATGATGCCCCTGACTATACAGGGTGTCTGGTTTCGGAATAGTAAAACTTAAAGGGGAGGTAAAGACCATCAAACTGAACAACTTTTTCCCGGGGACCAACATCGTAATCGTGAAAAAAAAATCAGTCATCCCATACAAAACTTCAATACCTACTCGAACAAATGTATGAGACGACTGATATTTTTTTTGCGATTACGATGTTGGTCCCCGGGAGAAAGTTGTTCAGTTTGATGGTCTGTACCTCACCCTTAATTTTCGTCACACTGTGTACAGACACATTGTATAGACTGCGTATAACGCGTGTAAAAGGGCGCTCAATGAAGTCAAGTCACTTGTAGGTAGGTACTCCCAGTCATTGTGATATTGTTTTTTCAACACACTTGCACGTAAACTGGCTCTTATTGAACCGCTTTTAGGTTCATAATGCCGTGTATTAAACACACGTGCTTTTTACTTTATATGACCGCACTAGTGCGGTAATATAAATGTCGGAGATGTGCGTTTTTTAATATCATCAAAAAGACTTCATGCCTTTTTATGACAGAAGCCGTAAAAAGGCATGAAGTCTCTTTGGTACATAAATAAATTATGATAAATTAACATAATATTTCATCAAATTATTTATTTTTGTCAAAAAAATTACATTCTTTCGTGTTCTACATCCAAATAACATACAAAAGATTCCGTTTTGTATCATAATGTACCACGCGCCCGTCCCGGCCGCTTCAAAAGTCAAAGTTCCAAGTTTTTTTTCGAAAACAAGTTTTAAATGTTATAACTCAACTTTAAATACCCCTGCAACTCCTGTACGGTTGCATGTACCTACTCTTAAACACAATACTTTCCGTGCGGTAATCAGCGATTTTTCACATCAAAAACTCCCAGTTCCCAGCAATAATATTTGCTCAATATTACTTAGCTTGATGTACAGAATGCGTAGATAACGCTATACGATGGGTCTTTTGGCATCCTGAATGTAGGTGAATAAGTCTGTTTTGGAGTGATCTCTAACGTAATTTGATTCGCGACGATTTGTTTGGCTGTATTGTTATTCTGTTAAACTATATCACAACATCTCACAAGAGCAAATATGAGATTTGCCAGGAGATTAACTGATCGCGTGTTAAGTATACTCAGAGCTTGAGTCGTGACGTCCGTTTTACAGCACCACTTTTAACCAAATTGTTTAGCATCTACTATGCAACAGTAAAAGAATTACCTACAATGTCTTCTTAAATATGACCTGGGTATCTACTTAGTACGGAGATAACCCTACAATTAATTAACTCTAACATCTTACAGGCTATGAAAATGCTATAAAATACATTAACTATCTTTTCTTGACACTTTTATGAGCTATTTACTAAACTCGTAAACATAATTTTATATCTTAACTCAATGCAATAAAGTTGCTGTTGCGCGTTAGCTGTTAGGCGTCAAGGTTAAATCTAAAATAAATTGTCTATAATGGACTTTAACACGGGGTCAATAGGTTTAAAATATAATAGAGGTACCTACCTACTATATCAAGTTTTCCAACGTTGTTAGACATATTCCAAATGGTAAAATTCCACTGCGTTTATGCAAAACGTGTTTATTTCTAAATCTTAATCCTTATCGTTTAACGATAATAGAGATACAAGTGTATTTTTAGAAACTTAGTTCTCAGTATATTCCTAAACAGACAAAAAACGAAATTGCTAACTGAATTTAAATTATTGGTGTCCCTATCAAGTGACATCACGAACGAAGATACGCCGAGCAAAAAACTGTTTAGCATAATCGATACTCGAATGTATAAAACATATTTACTTCTGTCTAATAAAAATAAACTAAGAAAGAAGTTGTTTTGATGCAGTGATTTCAACGCAACAAGCGTTGGAATCACTGCATCTGTTTCACACAACAATGGCTAGGTAGGTAAATAAGACAGTTAGATTTTTTGCTTCGATTTCAATCATCCAAGTGTCGACTATATCTAAGTAACTAGGTATTTACTCAAACTGTTAAAGACGTAACTCAACGCAATTCAAAATACATAATTCCAATATTATAAAACAGACACCCTTTAATATTTTGGCGTTTGTAAAGCCACGGTTGAGTGGACAACGTGAAAGTCCGAACCGGCTCGCCTACCAGTCGTACCTACTCATTGTGTAATATATATAGAGCACGCAATTTACTCAATGAAACAAACACACGGGTTCCGTCCCTGAGGTATTTGACCTCTCTGGAGACAAGATTGGCAAAAAGCGGGCCTTGAAAACTGGTTCTGACAGGAGGATGTGATGGAGCAAATATGCGTAAATCAACTGAGCGCTGTTGGCTTTGTTTCTTAACTGGTTGTTACTATGCGGCGGAGCGGCTTGAATTTACCGTTTCAATTCAGGGTATACCTCTGGAATTTGTCGTCAAGTTACGCCTTTTTACAAGACACCGTTATACTGAAAGTAACCTAATTATTTCATTGACTCCTGCGGTTACAAACACTACAATCTTAAAAATCCACGTTGAAATCCACAAAACTGTCGTCTAATCAATATATTTTTTCATCTTTCAGTGTTACAACTATGCCGAGCTGAAATATCGGACTCCTTACCAGAATCTTGGTATTCGGCAAACGTAATCAGTGATGGCTTCCAACCCAAACCGATATCGGAGATATTTTCAACTGAATCACCTTTTTCTTCAACAAATCCGATAGTCGTTTTGCCGAAACAATCCAGTTCCGTGCCGGATGAGATCTTGTTATTATCAACATTAGTACCTCCGAGGAAGATATCAACCACAGGCTCTTCTGTAGGAGATTTTTCGAAGACGCCTTTACAATCTTCAACACCTGTGCCACCAACGATACAGACAATACCGTCTTCGCTACATACTATACCGGCTACGACATTCCAAACAACGCCACCGACGTTCCTATCAACGCTATCGACGATACCAGACTACTCACCGTCACCAGCGCCACAACAAGCTCAAATAATTACCCAATTTACTGAACAGACCCAACCACCATCGCAACCAGAGTTCTCGATCCAAACAGAGCAGTCACAAACAACTCTATCTGTGCCACAACCCAAATTTGGGCTACAATCAACATTGGCACAACCACAGCCACCTTCATCTCAATCGTCGCAAACGCAAATACGACGCAAACTTGTCCCCCGAGGGCAACCGATACCATGCCAGAATCTTCCCGAACAACAATTGTCTACCGTGCAACAACAATCGCAGTCGTCGACGTTAGGACCACTGTCAAACTACTTCTTGATTTACCAGCAAGCACCACAGTCTATTCAAGGTTTCCCGGGACCGATAGGCACGTCGCAAGAAGTACCGCAGTTTAGTACAATTACTCAAGGTCCTACTACGCGAGAACCTTCGACAGTGATCATACAACCAGCTTCAACGGTGTCTCCTCCATCTACTCGTACTGCGCCTTCTATATCAACCACTCCATTGCAAACAACGGTTCGAGTTCAAACGACACTGACTGCAAGGACCACTCGGCCTTTCCAAAATGTTACTAACGTTGCTCGAACGCCGATACCGCGGCTTCCAGAATTAGGTGGATCTCTAAGGATCCGGGTGGTGGCCCCCAGTGGTTCAATCACGAACGTTAATTTCAATCCCACTGCTAGAACCACGACCACAAAAAGACCAACTACAACTAGAACCCGAAAGACACCAAGACCTAGAAAGAATAACTATGAGACGTGTACAGACGGCTGCAAGGGCAGGAGAGAGCCAATATGTGCAGCTCCGCTTTCAGCTGCCTTCCTGAACCCGGACACTTTGAAGGGTTTCCCATCTGTCTGTCATATGGCTTGCCACAACTCGTACAGAAAAGATGGTAAGTGTTTCTTTTTGTCTTACGTAACTACCTTTTCCTCGCCCCAAAAAGGGGGGAAAGGGCACGCTACCAAGTTAAATAAGGATTAGTAGGTACTGCTGTCAGGGACTGGTTTAAGTTTTCAATTGGCATGTGTATTGGTTACACCGCTATAAATCGTGGTACTCTGATGAACAATGCCCGCTTCTGTGTATAGTCAGATGACAGACGTATTAGTGATCGCAGTTTATTGTTATATGCCGACATTGGAGTCGACCCTTACCTTTTATTACTTCAAATGCTTGAAATGGTAACGAAAACATTTTATTCATGATATCAGTCTGTTGCAAATCCAAATTGTTTTTCTTTATTACTTGATTCTATTGTTGCATGTCAGCGCACTATTTAATGAACTAACTTTTTTGATGAACAAAAACAACATTTTAACTGATCCAACCGGATCTGCATTGCACGTATAGGCGTTATCGCTTTGCTATAAACAAAAAAATAACGATTTCCTCAGTCGATGAATGAATAATCAATCTTAACAGTTAACAGCGCGTATAAACTAGTTAACAAAAACTATTCTGTTTTAAAATATATCGCATTTCCACACTAGGTATACTTACAAAACAATGCTAGTATGTAATACCTAGAAAAATGTTACTAACCATACTAAGTAGATTACTAAGTTATCTAATGGCCAAACCCAATAACCTATTTTCAGTAAAAGACAGATCGCTGTTGATAGTAGACAGTATAATTCCATCTGTCCTTATGTCAGGCCGTTAAGATTCCACAATCTTTTATAGATTATTGGGACGTTACAACCATAGATAGATAGGTTTTTCTATCTCCGGTATGCCAAAACTAGTGATAGATAGGTTAATGGGTTCGGCCTCAAGTAGATGATCTTAGGGTTCGGCCTCAAGTAGATGATCTTATTTGGTACATTACGATACCATTATTTTTCCTGAAAATGAAATTGATACTAACTTGTTTATTTCTTAATTTTGTATGATGGCAATAAAATCAATCCACAGATTATCTACAAGAGTTATCCCTTTAAATTTTTTAAGACAATAATATATCATTATGCGTGAAGCCTAGAATGCTTAGACCATTTAATTAAAGCTTACAATCAGTTGTTGTGGCGACGCTTATAGTTGTATAGATCTTTTGCCTCGTGGCCAAAATCGGATCTATCACAGTCTTGTTTTTTCAATACAATCTCACAAATGTCTACCAACAACACCACCCAGTGAATGATTCAAGCACCAAAATATCCTTGTAGCACTGTATGAACAGCGGCCAGCAGAGGACGTCTTTGGTCTGAATGATGACGATGTAATTAACATGTTTTTTCTTTACAATTTCAGCTTATGAGAAGGTGCTGGACGGTCGTTGTGGCAGACTGCGTACTCGCATCAAGACTGTCGACTCCAACACTAAGCTAAAGAGAGAAGAACTGAACAAAGCCCAATACTTCCTTGACAACAGCGGCACAAAAACTATTGTTGAATTTTCAGGTTTAAATACATAAAGTTGTATTTTTATAGGTAAAAAGGCAGTGCTTTACATATTAGTAAAAAAGCTATGTATGTGATGTATAAATCACATAATTTCAAGGCATAACAAATTACGTACTGTTTACATGCGTTTTTTTTCGTATCATTCCACTCGCGCTCAAAGTTCGGTGACATCTGATTGGAGAAAAAATCAATTTTCAGCCGACTGAAAATCTTGATTGGCTATTTTTGTACTTACATGTGAACGTTGTGGACCTTATGGTGCCAGAGAGATAACGATACTGCTATAATTATTGTATTCTCCTCTCAAAACTAAATAGAATAAATTTCAGAAACGATTATTCATCGATATTCTGAAAAAGAGGTGTAATTACGTTGAACTAATTTTATTTTTATTACGAAATCGTTAGACAGACGTAGGGGCACCAAATACCTACTGTTACATCAGAGCGCTGAAATATTTATGTATACCTCAAATGTGAACAGAGAGAAAAGAGTGTCCATAGAGTTTCTTGCCCATTCTTCTCCATAGAGATCTACGTTTTGGAATGGGCGACTAGCTTCAATTTTCTGACTAACTGACCGACTCTTTGACAATTCAAAAGTGCCTGTAATTGGTTTAATTGAAATAAATGCTTTGAGTTTGAGTTTGAACGTTTAGGTCTGACGTAAAGTAAACTTCACTTTGTCGATATGTACTGACCGTATATTTGTTAGCACTGTCTTGCATTTTGATACGAAATTGTTTGTCAAATAGGTGTTCGTACGTCCATTGTTTAGTCCTAACGGTACGACACATCAGAATACCAAATGTTGTATGGCTACGACGACATAATAACGGTAACCGTACTATTTTGATAACAGTTTCTACTTGCGGTAAATAAAAGAATGTTCTACATTATATTTTTGATGACTGTTGCATTTTGATTTCTAATGTATTAGCGAGTGCTCTTTGCCGCCTTATTTCGACTGATATGTGTACTTAGTTTTATCAAAATATTTCTTATGAATTCGTCGATTGTCCATTATTGTTTATTTTCGCTATTTTTCTACTTACATCATTGCCTAAAATATTCTTATTCCGTCCATAGCAATGTACGTATTTAAGATCTTGTTTAGTAATAAATACTGTATTTTATAATTATCTGTGGTTTTAATAAACAAATTCGATAGTTGTACTTTTTTAAGAGTTTATTTTCAAAATAATTTTATACAAATTACAGCTTACTTTCTAATATTTACATACTGTTATTACTAATAATAAATTGTAGTCAAATAAAAATTATGTCTAATTTTAGTAAAAATCACGACCTCAAATTCATCAGATCAACATAGGATTCGATTAGGCCGTGGCTTTTGTTTTTTTTTTTACTGGGAATTGCGACCACCCGATATGGTAAGTTCTTCAGAATAACAGATTTCCAAAATAAGAGCACTGTCGGTATAATTAAAATGACTTTAGTATAAAATGCGCGTTTGTCTGCGCTTTCCTTCGTGCTGTCGTTCAAACTACTTGGCGAAAGGACTTCCTCATAATTCAAAATAATGGTGCACTGAGGATGCAAATACTAAATGTCAGCCTTCTATAAACATTTTCTCACATTGTAGACATCAAATTAACTAACATATTTTTACAAATAAAAACCTATTCACACCAAAACTTCAAAAATACTCGACATTCCAAATAAAATTTTAGTACAATTGTTACATTGATCATAATACTAACTATAGACAATTACGTTAAAACCTTTGTTGGAAGTTTCCTTGTTGTTGAGAACCGCCACCCTGTTGTTGGCCACCAAACATCATCTGTTGTTGTTGATGGAATTCCTGTTGACCACCCCCGCCTGCGTTGTTGCCTTGATTTGGTCCTGGTGTATAAATTAATAACAGTCAAGATTTTAAGTCGAGGGTCACTTCATCATCTACATAGCCTTTTCCCAACTATGTTAGGGTCGGCTTTTAGCCTGACCGGATGCAGCTGAATATTAGTATATGAATTTGAGGGTATGGAGGGATGAAGTTCGAGAATTCCATAAAGACGTATCGCTCCCAGATTAGGGCGATTATAGTTTAATAGAGATGCAAATAAACATGAACATTCAGTGACAGAGCAGATGTAGATGTACCCTTGTCAGTTTCTGGGAAATACCGATAGTCGAAGGTCAAACCCGTTACAACAGCTGTCTTCACTTCGAACTACGAAAATAATCGCAAAAAATAAAATAAAAAATAATCGAATAAAAAATCGAATAATCGTATAAAATATCGCTAGTCATATTAGTTCTAGTCATAAATCTCGGTGTAAGTATGGACAATGAACACCTACAAAAACTGAGCAAATCACGAATTTCTCGATCATGAAACTGAGGAAAAGATGAAATGTCTCCTTGTGAATGGGGCTATATAGGCTCATAGTGTAATGAATGAATGATCTATGGTTTGTTTCAAAAGTATCTGATGAAAATGTAAACAAATGGATCTGAAAACGTACCTATGGATGCCAATCTGTACTGCCACTTACAAATTCAGTGCTTTGATTTGATTATTGAATACTTAAGGCGAAAGGGTCAGGAAGCCCGGGAAATTCAAATTTTCTAAGTTTTTTGTAATTTGCAAGTCAGTATTAGGTTGTTTGTTGATCAAAATATGATTCGCGACCGTAAAAAGTATGTATTTATAGTATTATAATAATTAAAGTCATCAATAGGTACAACTCTTTAAGACCAGGTAATTCTATTGAATGACTATTTCATGAAATCTTGACAATTAGGATTATACAAACTTACGGAGATGTATTACTAAAATTCTGAAAATGCATATTTATTACGGTCGGGAATGATACTTTAATCAACACACAACTTGAAAATTGCAAAAAACATAAGAAAGGTTGAATTTCGCGGGCTACTTGACGCTTCTCCTTTAAACCCGAAATTCTAATTTTAAATCACCTAAAAGATGTTTTTCATGTGGCAATGGGGAAGGTCGGGCAAAGTTAATTGTAGATGGCGTGATCATAGCTAGGTCCTCGCGGCCTATAATAAGTTTGACATTTCGTTCATTCATGAGTTTACTTTTATTTCGCTGTTTCGTTATTTTCGGTAATTTCAATATTTTAAATCAAGTACGACATGGAAAGTGTCAGAATTTAAAACTATAAATATATCCTCAAAGTCACTTTCTTCAAAATGTTTCTACTCTTTTTAATTTATAAAACGTCTCTACGAACAGCTTTAAGCCACCATCTTTTAATTTTAGGGTCTCTCGGGAAATGGTGGACTCCAATTTCGGAGTATTTAATAACACAACAACGCATCATTTTCGCAAAAATAAAATAAAACCACCTCACGACTTGTATTATTGGCTTGTGTTGGGAACTAGCTACGACAGCGCCATTTTGACAGTTGCCTTCCCCCATTAAGGTTAATTTTATAACCACAATATTATCCTCGATGATTTTTCAATTACAATTTAATCATTTTATTCATACAATAATTGTTGGCAAAAGTGGTGAGCTTTAAAATTTAAACCTTGTAAATACAGATGAATATGTTCGTTGTTACCAGGTACTCTTAGTGAGTGATTTCATAAAATAATTTAACCTGAACAGGATTTGTTTACACTTCCATCTGATAATTTTGAAACAGACTATATTACGGTCTTTCTACTGATAATGTGACCTGTTAACTCATGTGTTGATAAAAAAATAAAATAAAAACTAATAACATACGGTATAATGTACCTGACATTCTCATCCTCTTCGCGTTATTTGCTGCGTGGTCATGATTGTTGGCTTGTACTTGATTTTGTTGTGTCTGAAATACCATTGAAAGGAATAGGTTTAGACGATGCAAGTTTACAAGGTCAATTTAAATTAGCTAGCGAAACTCCGTAGACGTGATGGGTATCGCTATCTGAAGATGATAAAACCAAAAAAAATATTTGTTGATTTTCTTTTTGGGGTCAACGACCGCTGGTAGTGTAGTTGTTTCGATATCAATACCGAACACAACTGTGGAGTTTTGCTAGCTTATTTAATTTGACCCTGCATAATTATCATGTAATGATGCCATTACTGCTTCTCTCTTTCTTCTTCTCATTAGAAAATAAAACTTAAGAAAGTAATAATTGTTTTGCTATCAAACCGCAACATGCACGCCAAATTACAAGACAAGACAAAAACAGTAAGTATGAAAGAGTGATCATGAAAATACGGTCTTAAGTGTTATTTCAATGCACAGAATGAGTATGCAGTATCATCTTTGTTAAGTGTCTTTGTTTTGCTGCGTAATTTGTCCATTACAGTCCGGCCATCGATCCTGACACCTGTCACCACCTGTTGACCATTTCTAGTTGTAATAATGATCAAATTCGTAAAACACTTATACGTAGTATGAAACTGACAGGTTTCAAGTCAAGAACGCATTCTCTCGACGGCCGGAGTGTAGCTGCTCAGCGATACAGTCTACACACGTCGCCTCCATGGCAGCAATTTGACTTCGACAACGCCTTTTTTCCTTAGCCGTTCATTCGGATTTCGTAGTTAGTGTTACTATTGAGTTTCGATTGATCGGACAAATTCCTATCTAATGGGGAAGGTCGGGCAAAGCTAATTGTAGATGGCGTAATCATAGCTAGGTCCCTACGGCCTACAATAAATTGGACATTTCGTTCATTAATTCCATTTTTTGTTCATTCATGAGTTTGGTTTTATTTCACTATTTCTATAATTTCAATATTTTTAGCAAGTATTTGACACAGAAAGTGTCAGAATTTTAAACCTTAAATATTTCCTCTTAATCAGTTTCGTCAAAATGTTTATACCCTGTTTAATTTTTTCAAATTTTCTACTAATAGCTTCTAGCCACCATCTTCTAATGTAAGGGTCTCTCGGGAAATGGCAGACTCCAATTTCGGAGTATTTAGGAACACAACAACGCGTCATTTTCGCAAAAGTAAAATAAAACCACCTCACGCCTTGCATTACTAGCTTGTGTTGGGAACTAGCTACGACAGCGCCATTTTGACAGTTGCCTTCCCCCTTTGCTGGATGCGAGAAGTACGGGATCGGTAGATGTGACCGCATAATATTCCCATTCTGGGACACAGGCCTTCTCTCTTTGGGAGGGTACTATGTGGCCACGCGAAGCTGAAATGATGATGATTATGTACAAATCAATAAATATAATTTCTACTTATTTACATTATTTTGCTGTTGTTGTTGCTGCTGTTGTTGGTTTTGCCGCGCTTTAGAGTCGCTCTTTTCATCCTGATCGTCATCGGTCAAGAATTCCCTCTTCGGATAAGGAATGGGACACCCGGCGAATACGTCCTGTAAACAAATTAAACATTCTGTTGAATAGATTTATAAATATGTGGATAAAGCAAAAACGTACGACGATCCTTATGATCTAAACAGACGGACTGCATTTAAAATGGACGCCACAGAGTGCGCAGTCGGAAGGACGTAAGGACCGTTGCACGTAGCGTTCTATAGTTTCTACTAAAGGAAATAAAAGGCACGAGCTTGTTATATTTAGGACACTCACTAACTTTCTCAGGGGTCAATGTGGAGTGGATCCCCAAAGAAAACATCTATTACTAAAGAATCATCATCGGAAAGAGACAGAGCTATGCAAAAAGAATAGCACTATTTTTTTTAGCAAAGGAACATTTTCATATTACAGGACTCCTGGCATATTATGGGCCACTCCAACTTCTTCAACAGTGTCATTGTGGCAGCTGACAATGACAGTATCTTTTACATGTGCTACCTACCTGGGTTGGCAGTGGATCTTCAGCAAAGTATGGGTCTTGCATAGCCTGCTCTGATGTAATTCTCCTGTTGGGATCCATTAGTAACAGCCTCTGTAGTAAACTGAAGGCTTTGCTGTCAGGTTTTATCTTGTGTCTGTCCATGTATTTACTTAGGGAACAGTTTTGGTAACTAAAAAAATAAAATATGCAGGATAACAAAGAAACACACACAGGTTACACAGGTCAGCAAAAGGAGTTTACAGAATAAGGATGCCAAGCAATCATATCAGCCTTTGATCGAAATAAAAAACATTTTATTATTTTGCCACTAATTCACAGTGAAGTACAAGTACCTACTTAGTGCTTGATGTTGCGCATTATTTATGTGTCATGTATGTACACACCACCGGCGAGTGAATTTTTGTAAGAGAGAAGCCGAAGCGAAGCCGGTTTTAACTTACTTATCAATAAAGCAAAAATAAAAGTATTTTCTTTACTGAACTTAACAACATCTTATCATCAAATAGCAGAACCAAAAAGACGATAAAACAAAACTTTCATGTTTTAGAGAAATAAACTCAACTAAATTAGGTACATTCTAAAATTATTGTAGGAATATAAGGAATCAAATACAATACAGTTGTACACGTGAAAACTAAATAAAACGTGCATTATATTCCTCCGTCTCATTCTCGATGACGCATTTTTTCTATATATGTCTCAATCATAACCCGTTGTACAGCGGCTTGCTCTCGTCTATTATCAAGCGGTGCCACGTGACCTAAAGTGACGTCATGACGGGATCGCTATTGTATGAATTTTTAGTTCCCGATTATGACTTTTGGCGCAGGGTTATTTGAGAACATTTTTTTCTTGTAGCTGTAATTCAAAGCTGATAATATGCGTTTTTGTTACTTGAATGTTATGATGAATTAAACATCCGTAGTGTTACTATATATTTTGGCAATAGTAGACACTACTGATTGTGCCATTTTTCAATAGCGGTAGAATTGCTGGTGCTAAGCTCCAAAGGGAAGCCGGTTGGTGCTAAGCTCTGGTACACGCATCAAAAGTGTCTAGGGTTCAAGTACATTTTTAACTATAAAAAAATATCCAATTAATATAAAAATACCCTATATCTAGTCTTCCAGACTGACTACCAGGGGCGCAGCCTTCATACCACCCGATTCCTATCGGCTTTCCTTCGGAACAACCACTCTTCTTAATGCTTACCCTTGCCAAATAATATTGTACACCTGTATGTGTAACTGTGTATCACATCGCATTACATATATTCGATACCAGTTTAATACATTCATCATAAGATTAAAAACATTATAAAAATGCCTGCAATTTTTGACTGAGTTTTGTGACTGAGTGAGAACTGAACAATTTTTTCTTTGGCTTCCCTCTAATGATAATTGTAGCTGCGCCACTGCTGGCTACTTACTTTAATTCCTATGTTTAAGTTAACAACTTATCCCTATATTTTGTAAAAATTAAGAAAAATTGCAATTTTTTTCAAATTGTGGGAAATTAACCTAAGTTAATCATATCATCTGCCTAGCCTTTTCCCAACTATGTTGGGGTCTGCTTCCAGTCTAACCGGATGCAGCTGAATACCAGTATTTTACATGGAGCGACTGCCTATCTGACCTCCACAACCCAGTGACTAGGTAATACGATACCCCTTGGTAAGACTGGTTGTCAGACTTTCGGGCTTCTGACGACCCGTAACGACTGTCAAAGATCCACGAATGACAGCCGGGACCAACGGCTTAACGTGCTTTCCGAGGCACGGAGGAATCTCAGTATGTAAAGATGGTCACCCATCCACGAACCAACCCCGGCAAGCGTAGCTTAACCTGATGGATCGACCCGTGCGGCTGTTATTACTTAGCCACGAGCTCCTCAATTAACCTAAGTTAATGTCGTCAATTAAATGGCAAAAACGGCAAATCTGAGGACTTTTTAATTTTTTTTATATTTGTTAAGATAAAAAAATAATAATCTGTGTTTCCACCATTGGCACGAATCACACAATCACAGCGATTTGGCATGCTTAAAATCAGTTCATCAAAATCACTTTAAGGAAAGGCCGCCCGCGTTCTTTCTAACAAGTCAAAAAGTTGTTGTGGGGTATGCGCGGCATCCATATACTCGACAGAGCTCTTCTTTGGAGCATATCCCATGCGTGCTCAATTGGGTTGAGGTCTGGCGATTGAGCAGACTACTGCAGAACGTTGATGCGAGCATCGGCAAGAGTGCGTGTTACGACTCTAGCCGTGTGTGAACGTGCAGTGTCGTGCATTAGTCGAAACGAATCACCTAACCGGCTTAGCAAAGGGATGATCACTTATGAATCAATCCTCTCCGCCAAAATCTGAGCATGGATGTTGTCCCTAATCTAAATGAGATCGGTTCTTCCACCGATCCAAATACCGGCCCAAACCATTATCGTTCATTATCGTCCATATGAATGAACTTTCTGACAAAATTTCAAACGTTCTTGACGTCAAGAGGTCCTCCAAACTCGAGTACGTCTTGTATCCGGCCTCATACCAAAACGAGATTCATCGGAATAGCAAACACAACGCCAGTCTTCTTCCTCCCAATTTCTGTGTTCGTGAGCCCATTGTAAACGGACTCTACGATTGCGGGGTGCTATAGGTGGAACACTCAGCGGCCTTCGGGAACGCAGACCCACTTCATGTAAACGATTTCAGATGGTTTGGTCGCTTATCAGCAAGCCTGAAGAGCTGTGAAGCCTCGTAGCCAACATCATAGCGGCCGTGGTACAATTGCTTCGAGCAGTATTTTGGATGTGTACCGGTCCTGTCTGTGAGTGGTGATGCGAGATCGTCCTCCATGTCGCTCGGCCACGCTGCCCGTGATACGATAGCGTGTCCAGAGGCGGCTTATGACGCTCTGTGTAGAGCCAAGAGCGACAGCCATAGTACATTGCCTGGAACTACCGTGCAACATTCCGACGGCTCTCATCATCTCTTCTCGTGTCAAATGATGTCGTCGCTCCATATCGATGCAATTTTTTTTCAGTTCCGATGCAGAAATTGTAATGGTTACTTATGTAAAAACGCCTTTACACACTTTTATAGGAATCCTGATTGACAGTTGATTTTCTATTTTTAATCAAAATTTAAAGAAGAGTCTGTATTCAAATAGTGAAATTCACTAAAAAGAATCAATAACGATCCAAAAAAGTTAAAATAATAATCCTCAATTGCAGCAAACGTACTTGATCCCTAGACACTTGATGTGTGTATCTTTTGTGCGAGACCTAAATAATAAAGTAAAATGTATAAAAGGAGAAGTCACACTATGTGTGAAGATCTACTTACTTGGATCTCTTAAAATCTTTAACTAAAGTGGCATGCTCAGGCATTTTCCTGATATCTTCCCAGTCTTTCTCTAGTGGGAAGCCCATGACATTAAATATCCTGTCCAATTGGTCATGATGGTACGGGTTGCTGGTCTTAATGTCCTCTTGACGACAGTGGAAAATAGGCTCCGATGTCAACAACTCGGCAAATATGCAGCCTATCGCCCAGATGTCTGGAATAATAACAATGTTGTTCATATTAAAACAATAATAAATAGAACAGAGTGAATTGAACTTGTTATAAACTGTACATAAATGTGAAATACTGAGCACAGCCCAATTTTCGCAAAAAGTAGGTCACAAACCCATGCTCCCTTACTAAGGGAAACTAAACAAAAGCTTGTGTTCCAAACTGCTTCCCTTTTTATAGTATTGTATGTTATTCTCCCAATTCAATTTTTAATTTTAATTTGGCCCGAGGAGCCTGATTGTTCTGTGTGTATAAAATATCCTGTAGTTTTAAGTAGCTTTTATACATTTAATTAATATTTAATGCATGATGTGCTTACCTGTAAGAGATTGATACACTAGATCCGAATTGATTCAATGTAACCCATAATTGTCTGAGTGTACTCAATTGTTGGTGAGCCAAATAAATAAATAAAAAAATAAAAAAATTCTGGCCAAAAACCTTCCCAAAACCAGTTATTCTTTTTCTGTGCCATCTCAAACCAGTCTTTGTCATTTTGCCACCTATCTAATAAAACAAATTCGTCCAATACTGGCCAGATACCGATAAATAAAGATAGAAAAAGGCTCATAGGTTAATAATAACTACCAAAAATAAACAAATAACGTACCAATAGCCTTAGTATAATGTCTTGCACCAAGGAGCAGTTCTGGAGCCCTGTACCAGAATGTGACCACCACTGGATCCAAGTCAGCCAGAGGCTTCAAAGGTGCATTGAACAATCTTGCAAAACCCATGTCAGCTATCTTCACCCTGCCTCTCTCTGGTCCTTCACCCATCACCAGAATGTTGGCTGGTTTCTGGAATTAATTAAGAAGAGTATTGAAGTATGTAGGTTTAATGTCTAATATACTGTAATGAACTAAGCTGATGATAATAAATTAAAGCATAAAAATATGATATCATTATGTTTCAGTGGCGTCTCTAACTTTTGAACTTGAAAACTTAAAACCAAATATAAAATCTAAGTTCTAGAAACTTAAAAAGGGCATTTATAAACTAACTAAAGTGTATAACTGATAGGTTCTACTATATTTTCAGTTAAAACAAGATTCAATTAAACATTTGAGGCCTTTTTCATTCAAATTATATTCCAGAATCCTATCAAAGTCATAAAAATATTAAACATACTTACCAAATCTCTATGCAAAACCCAATTAGAATGCAAATAATGTATCCCATCCAAAATCTGATAGAGGAGACTCTTCACCATGCCTTTAGGAACCATTACAGACTTCTTGTTAGCTTTGGCAGCTCTATGGAACTTGATGATGTGCCATAGATCATGTTCTGCATAGTCAAATAGCAGCCAGACTTTACGGTCAGTGTGTGAGAGGAAAACACGAATGAGGTTTATTACATTTGGATGTTTTAACTCTCGGAGTAACTGAAAGAAATATGATTATTTGATAAAATTTTGATTCTGCAGTAAATTACAGTGGTTGACACAAAATCTCAGATGCAAAACTATTTCAGCACTCAAAATAATATGCTAATCCTCGGGGGGGGAGAAAATTTTTACCCAGGTGGGTCCCGGCCAAGCCGGGGAATCCCACACCGCTTCGGCGGTCAGCCCCCAACGTAATCTGGGGGGGCACCCCACTGCATTTTGGTGCCGTGCTCTTCAGCGCGGCCGGCTGCTGATTTAGCGCCCATATCCCAGGCTGCGACTCACGCGCCGATAAACCCGACCTTGGCTGCGACCAACGCGCCTACTGACACGACCTCGGCTGCGACCCACGCGCCAATACCCACTACAGAGTGCATCCTTCCCGCAAACCTCTGGCAACAGAGCATTGTGCGGAACAGTATTACCAACCCCAACCCAGACGATGACCATGACCGGCACAAACTGACAGGGATGGAGAAGGATGACGGACCTGGCAGCTCTTCCACTCTCCCGGTTGATGTAGATGGAGTACGCCTGCTGAAAAAGCGCGGAAAAATCGCGGCCCAGAAGTAGGCGACCGAAAGCGCAACACCCGCGAAGGCACTAGCCAGCGCGAAGTGCGATCGGACGCTGAAAAGAGAGTACGCGACCGGCCGCAAGTTTGCGAGGGGGTAGCTCAGTGCGAGGGGCGGCCGGACGTGGAACCACACGACCGGCGGCAAGTACGCGAAGGGGTAACCCAGCGCAAAATGCCGCCGGACGCGGAACTCCGCGGGCTGGGGCAAGTACGCGAAGGGGCAACCCAACGCGAAAAGCCCCCGCAGGCGGCAGTTTCCGCCGGGGCTGTCACCCGACCCCAAGACTCCGACATAACCCACGGCCGACCTCGACCTAGGCATAACAGGGGTAAGCGAGCTGGAGCCTCACGCCGGGCGGCGCCGGCAGATAACATCTTGTCGGGCACCTCCAAGCCGCAGCCTGGACCGAGTGGTGCAGGGCCGGCGAAGAGGGAGCGCCCTGACGATTCAGCTTCACCGAGCACGCTCCAGGGGGACGCCAAACGGGTGAGGGTCCACTCCGCTCAGGGGGAGCAGAAAACCTACGCGCGGGCCACGAAGGATATCCTGCGCGGTTGGCCCGTAGCAATCTGCTTCCCTCCTCCCTCTAGAGACCTGAGCAAAGCAGAGGCAGATCACGTGAAGACGAGCCTAGAAAACTTCCTGATGGACGCAGACTCAAAGACACCACTCCCGGCCTTCCGCGGATACCCACGGGTTGCGGAAAGCACTGTGCAGATGTGGTGCGAAGATGACTATGCACTGACCTGGCTGACCCAAAATGTACCCAAGATCAGACTCCCGAACAATGACCTCACACTGACGGTACTGAAACAATCCGACGTGCCCACCCGTGTCCGAGCCTTGCTCTTCGTCCTTCGTTACACAGGCGACATAGCCAGGCTCCAGAGCATTCTGATCCGTCAGAATACTTGGTTTGACATTGCTAGGTGGTCACTATACAGGGCAACTACCGTCGGTGGCGACAACTATGGGACTTACCTAACCCTGGGTGTGCCACCGGAGGAGGCTGTAAAGGTCCTGGACCGGGAACGGCGGATGTCGTACCTGCTCGGGTCAATATACGTACGCTTCTGGCCCACGACCGAACCCGCTGACCGACAACACGGACTCGATTGCGACACAACCGACATCGACTATGTCGGTTGTACCGAACGTGACGAATGACACTGACATGGCCAAATTGGAAGAGATCATGGCTCGAGCCGCAATGGCCGACGACGTTGAGACCATACCACCCACATCGCCTGGCTGGAACGAGCAGCTGTTAGCCTCGTCGCCAGGCGACTGCCACGACGATCAACATAGAGTGGAGTTGGCGGGGAAACTGTCCGATGGATCCATCTCCGACTAGCTCCACTCCACCGTCGTCATCGTCCCTCAATATTATACAGACCAACCTCCAGCATAGCCAGACTGCCACGGCTAGCTTACGTAGAGTGGAGTTGGCGGGGAAACTGTCCGATGGATCCATCTCCGACTAGCTCCACTCCACCGTCGTCATCGTCCCTCAATATTATACAGACCAACCTCCAGCATAGCCAGACTGCCACGGCTAGCTTACGCAGGGCTCTGGAGGTAAAGCCCCTTACCATCGACTGATCCAAGAGCCGTGGATCAGGAACAATAGAATATGCGGCCTCGGTAACATAGGAGGTAAGCTAATTCTTACCACACACAGCTCAGACAAACCAAGAACCTGCGCCTACATACCCAAAGGAGTTCCTGTCACACCACTCACCCAATTCTGTTCCAGAGACCTGACAGCTTTCAGGCTCCAGACCGAAGGTGACGCTCCAGACATAATTCTGGCCTCGGCATACATGCCAGGCGAGGACGCAGACTGCCCACCGAAAGAGATGTCTGACCTGGTGCAGCAATGTGAGCGCACAAAACTAGGCCTGATTATCTGCACTGACTCAAACGCCCACCACCCGCTCTGGGGCAGCGACGCGCCGAACTCCAGAGGAGAAGTATTATCCACATATTTATTCTCTACTAACGTTAACATTGTAAACCGCGGCTCAGAACCCACTTGGGTCACAGTCCGAGGACAAACGATCATAGACTTAACACTTGCTACAGAAGATGTAACTAACTTTATTACAAACTGGCACGTATCGGACAAGCCTTCTTGCTCAGATCATAGAAGGATCCGCTTTATGTTAACTACTAATATAAGAAATCCCGCACTGAGGCGAAATCCGCGGCGCACTGATGTCCCAGGATATAAACGCCTCCTAGCCTCCCTACTAACCAGACACTTATCACAAGTAACCCTAAAAGACCAAACACAGTTGGAATACACCGTGACAAAATTATCAGAATACATAATTGAGGCATACCATACATGCTGCAAACTAAGAGCGCCGCAAACCAAGAGCAAGAGGAACCCCTGGTGGAACCCTGAACTTAGTAAACTCAGAGATAGCCTGCGCAAGCAATTCAACAGAGCCAAAAACACTAAACTCCCAGAGGACTGGGAACTATACAAAGAAACCCAATACACATACAAAAAACAAATCAGAACTGTCAGAAGATCTGCATGGCGGAGATTCTGTGAAGCCATCGAGACAAACAATGAAGCCGCAAGAGTAAGGAAAATCCTATCAACCGATCAGGACCGAACTCTTGGCGTGCTGAAAAAACCCGATAATTCATACACATCAACCGACCATGAAACCAGTAAGGTCCTTCTCGAAACTCACTTCCCAGACTGCAAACTCCTAGAGGACAGGTCATGGGAAGCTGAACCAGAATGGACCCCAACGGATCGTGACTGGTCTAGAGCCCGCAACATAATAACAGAGGAGCGGATAAAGTGGGCTATCAAAACCTTTCAGCCATACAAGTCCGCAGGGCTGGATGACATCTTCCCAGCCCTACTACAATGGGAGGTAGATCATCTGACGCCACGACTGGTGGAGATCTACCGAGCCTGCATAACACTCAGATACATACCCCTCGCATGGCACGAAGTGAAAGTAATCTTCATACCCTAGCCTGGCAAAACCGACTACACACATCCCAAGGCTTATAGACCCATAAGCCTTACATCCTTCTTACTGAAAACCCTCGAGAGGCTCTGTGATAGACACATCCGAGACGGACCTCTCAAGGTAAAACCGCTTCACAGACAGCAGCATGCGTACTCCACAGGCAGATCAACGGAATCCGCGCTGCACAGTGTGGTTTCCAAAATTGAGTGTGCAGTGGAACACAAATGCTCAGCACTGGCTGCCTTTATTGATATCGAGGGCGCCTTTGACAAAACTATGTTCAATAGTATTAACTTGGCCCTCGACAGGCACGGCATAGACTCGACCCTGAGTGGCTGGATTACCAACATGCTCAAATTGAGAGCCGTGCAAGTCACAGTGAACAACACTACAAGGGCCATCGTGGCAAAGGGCTGTCCGCAAGGAGTCCTTTCGCCACTTCTATGGAACCTGGTAATAGATAGCCTCATCCAAACACTTAATGCCAAAGGTTATTTCACCGTAGGCTACGCCGATGACATAACCATAATAATAAACGGCACCCACGAAAACACCCTATGCAACCTCATGCGCCAGGCCTTGAAAATAGTAGAGGACTGGTGCAACAAACACCAATTATCAGTGAACCCTGCAAAAACTGAACTGATTCTCTTCACGAAAAAGAGAAAACTGCCGACATTACAACTACCACGATTCTTCGGAACTACCCTCAGCCTATCAACTGAAACCAAATACCTGGGCATATTTTTGAACAAACAGCTGAACTGGGCAAAACATACTAACTACATCACTACAAAAGCCAGCATTTTGCTGTGGCAGTGAAAGCGACTGCTCGGCAGGAACTGGGGAATCAGCCCCAAGATCACTTACTGGCTATACACCGCAGTCATCCGACCAATCATCACGTATGGCTCATTAGTCTGGTGGCCCAGGACAGACTTGAGCACAGCTCAAAGAGATCTCGAAAAACTGCAGCGGTTTGCATGTGTAGCAATCACTAGCTGTATGAGAACTACACCCACCGCCGCCCTACAGGTAATGCTTGGACTACCACCTCTACACATCATTGTGCGAGAGGAGGCGACCAGGGCTGCCGTTAGGCTCAATATGACAGGAACCCTGAGCAACGACTCCAGGGTCAAGCACATACGTATAAAGGAGGATGCGATCAAGCAACAACCGATGATGGCATCACCCTGCGACAGAGCCCTGAAATTGCACTGCCTTCAAAAGCACTACAACATATCACTCACAGAAGAACAGTATGATTACTCAAACCCAAAGGAGGTGAGAGTATACACTGACGGATCGAAGACCGACTCTGGAACCGGGGTCGGAGTTTTCTCACACGACCTTAACATAAACATATCCAGCCCGCTGGGAATGCTCAACACCGTCTACCAAGCAGAGTGTGTGGGCATTATATAAGCGGCTTACGCCATAGAAGCCAGGAGAGTTACGGACACCAACATATGCATACTCTCCGACAGTGCCTCAGTTATCCAATCACTAGGGAAAGGAATTTTTACCTCGAAGTTAATACTAGAATGTCACAATGCACTAGAGTGAGTTACGGTATCTAACCATAACATAGTGACACTGCAGTGGACAAAAGGACACAGTGGTTCGCTAGGTAACAACGCAGCTGACGAACTTGCTAGGAGAGCATCCAGCACATCAGTCTGTGGACCCGAACCAATCGTACCCATTCCCTTGAACCAGCTACGCAGGTGGCTACAGGAGCTCACCCACACACAAGCGGAGAATTGGTGGACCTCGGCACCGGGCTGCAGGCAGTCCAGGGAGGCTTTGCCATCATTAGATGGCAGGCTGACCAGGCGCTTATTACGCCTGGACAGAAACGGCCTGCGCCTGATGACGGGGACCATCACAGGACACTGCTCACTAAACAAACATCTCCACACAATAGGCGTAACGGACAGTCCTCTGTGTAGGGCTTGCATGGAGGCTGAGGAAACCGTTGCGCATGTACTCTTCGAATGTACAGGCGTCACCCAGATTAGAACAGAAACCCTCGGGGCACCCAGATCGTTCACAGATGTTCTAAACAGACCAGGAGACGTAATCAACTTCTGGAGGGAGGTGGGCAGTTTGGAATAGCCACCGACGGCCGCCATGGCTCACGCACAATGGTCCACTCGAAGGACTAAGTGCGGAAACCAAATCTCTAACATAGAACATAGAATATGCTAATCAAAACAGCAATTATGTTTGGCCGTAGATAGGTTTGGTGGCAGTACTACAGGCTTTTCTCTGCATTAGATACTTTTAGAGGGCTTCAAACTTACCGCAATTTCCCTGCAAGCAGACATAGACAGCCCAGTACCTTCGATTTGCTTTAAGGCATAATCCTTAGTATCCGAGCCATCTTTTCTCCTAGCCTTGTACACGTGACCGTATGTACCACGACCCACTTTACAACCCTCAAAATCAAACAAATCCTCGACTTTTGAACGTTCGTTTTGAGTTTTCACTTTGAAATCATAATCCATCATTACCGGAGCCATGGTTTTGTTTTGAAAATTGTCACCCATTTTTATTTTATATCGGGATCTTCTGCTTCTGTCTGTGGGTGTGAATGAGTGAGACAAGTATTTGATGAATTATTGCATTCTTTTACACAAATGCATTGTTTAATACAAGAACTTTGCTGTTTGCAATAACTTATAAGTATTACTGTATTACTTTATATCTTTATATAGTGTATTATCTATGCTTATAAGAATAAGTATCTATTCCACAGACAGAACATTACGAATATGAGTTAGTACTCCCACAGATTAGATAGTAGTAGCAGTATTACTTTACTAAAAGCGCCTACACATGGCTCTAAAATCAGAGGCAATATCGGGAGAGTGGTGGCGGGGATGAAATCGGCTACTACTCTACACACGTCCAATCTATATTACTATACTCTATGCACACGTCCCTGCCAGTTAGTACGTAACCCACCGTGCAGCAAAGCGCTCGTCGATCTAAGATGCCGCCTACATTCTCAAAAAATCAAAAAATAGGCATCGCTCTGGCACTTGTTACAGTGCGACCATGTGTAAAGTGTCTTTACCGACCTCTTCATTGTACGCTTGTAATAGCATTTTAAAGGCCTCCTGCCTCATGTCACGATTAAAATACTCTTTATCTTTTTTATCCCATAAATACGACAACTCCTTGAAAAGATTAATTGTTTTCGTCCAGGCCTCTCGCTCCTTCTCCTTCGCCATATCTCTGCACAAAATAAAAATTGATTTACAAAAACACGCCCTGTTGCCACTACAGTCGCACGCGCACTACGGTGAAATCTGTTCCGATTTCGCTACACACGCACGGAAAACGCTCCCTAGACGATAATCGGCCCTAAATCGTGAGCTCGCCCGAACCAATTTCTGAGTTAGGGGTAATAATAATAATACTGATTACGATTTGCCTACTGACAAGGCGATAAAGGGAGCAATCTAGGGCGCTCCCCGCCACTTCCCTGATATTGCCTCTGATTTTAGGGACGTGTGTAGACGCTTTAACCTTCTTACTAATAAACGTACTAAAAAGGTAAATAGTTACACACTGATTTCTCTCTTTCTGTCGTAAGTAATTTGACTTACAAAAGAAGAAGACAAAGCGTTGTGTAACAATACAGACGCTATACAACGTTTATTAGTAAGGAGAATAGTGTATTATCAGTATTTATCAGAGTAGCAGATTACTAATAAATGGATTAACCACACCAGGGCCTAGGGCGCAACAGCCACAGACCATAGATATTATAGATAATATGTGGGAGAATTAGCTGCTCCCGAATATATGAAATAAAACTAAATCTCGTAGTAACGATGTTTAATCAACCAGGAAAGCGAGGATTTAGGATATAACAAGGGATTAAAAAATAGCCAGGGGGCTGACAGCTTTAGTTCCAATTTTATAGTTCTGGCGCTGCTGTCGTGGCATAGTCGCCATATTGCCCACAAACGTCATTGTGTGTCAATTTGTGTGTATGTTATGTCATTAATCATTTGACAGTTTACACATTAAGTTAGGAATGTAAATAAATCGGCCATTGTTGTTTTGTGCAGCTTCGAATCGAGCGACGAGCTGGTTAAAGTCATAAATACAACTCTCTAAGACCAAGTAATTCTATTGATTGACTATTTCATGAAATCCTAACATTTCAGGATTATACTAACTTAAGGAATTTTATTACTGATTCTAATATTATAATTCTGTAAATACACATTTGTTATGGTCGCGTATGTATCATACTTTAATCAACATACACCCATACACTGAGCTGCAAATTGCAAAAATCGTAAAAAAAATTGAATTTCGCGGCTACCTTAGCGCTTCCCCCTTAATGTTCTAGAAAGTTTTGTCTATGTTCGGTAAAATCCTTTCGTCCGTCATGTTTCATTGTTTCATACAAAGCACAGCACAAGGTGAAAAGAAGTTTTGTCTATATACGGTAGTTTCCTTTAAAGCAGATAAAAAGGTGCTGCCAATCAACAATTACCAGATTTTGCGGTGAAGGAGATTAGATTAAAGTGATAGCCAGGTTACTGATTTTCTGAGGTTAGTGAGAAAGAAAAGTCAGCATATTTTATTCAAAGATACCTCAAATAAAAAAAACTAATGTGAAGCAGTCGACTGCCAAGCCTAGACATATTGGCATGCCCTGCTGCACGAGTACCAGCCGCAAGGCACAGCACGCCAGAAATCCAGTATCAATGTGACGTTATTGCCTTGAAAGATAGGTAGGCCTCCAGTGTGGGGCGTAAGCGCAACCTGTCTCGACACCCTTGCGACATCTCATCGTTCAAGCACGGCGCCGCTGGCAGGCTGTACCAGCAGATGTGCCACTCCTGTTTCACTCATAAATAGTACAAATACCTTGTTATTGGCGATTATAGTCTTGAATCGTTTGGGGTCGAAACGCTGGGCCATAGGGCTCGAGTGTGCGTTTCCTATTATTATGGAAATTGCTCATAGACTGGTCGACATTCCATGTGGCCAGAGGGCTCATTTGTTCTTCGGGCAAAGAATTAGCCTAGCCATTCTATAGCGCAAAATATACGCAATGCTGTCTTTTGAGCACTTTTCCGGACAACAACAACGACGTGACGGTGGTGTAGAATAAATCAAATGTGGTAAGAGAATAACAGAGTGGATTAGGATTACTTCCCATTTCGCTAGATTTAGTTTCAGCAACAATAGAATTATATTATTGATTATCAAGTCATTTACAGATACAGTTGTTATACATAGCACATAGCATAACATTGTACATAGCAGTACCAATAAATTTAATTTATTCGTTCACCGAGTTAGTTTTAAACGTTTATTACGATCATAATGTTCATCGATTGGAGTGGATATCGGGAGCCGTCCGCCGGGTGCACTAGATATTTTTGGGATTTTATAATTATTCCTGGAGTACTTTAGAAAATGTCTCGTCTTTGAGTGATGAGATATTTTATAAAGTATGTCGCTACCTACATTAACATATCAGAAAGCTACGGGATGCTAGCACCGCATACACTAGCACCATTTTTCTTTTGCTTACTTTTGCTTAGATAAGTTGCGTACAAAGCAATTAACAGTTATCTGCAGTGCAACTTTTACGTCAGAACGGCATATTATCCTATTTTCTTCAGTTATTGGGTACCTGCCAGAAGGTAAATACTCAGCTGTTTGTATATTTACGTCCATAGCCGCGCCCGGTGGCAATTTTCAAATTTGATATTAGCAACACTGATCACGGAATCTTTTTTGTCATTTGGGCACAGACTAAGTAGTACTCATTTGGCTGTTGGCAACATTGGCATTGCGCTGTCTGCAGCGTATTGTCAAAGTTCTGTCAGTTCGAAATGAGTTCGAAGTTCCCCTGTTCGTGAAACGATGTGTTCTGTGTTATCAATAAAAAATATCGAGATTGTTCTTCTGTAGGAACTAGTAAAAATAAAAGTGAAAGTGCATTCAAAAGGAGCGTATCATCGTGTTTTATCAATAATACATTTGATTTACGGTGCAACCATGGAGCCCTGCGGAGACGTAGATACTAACTTCTCGGATGTTATCGATAATTTAATGAACATGTTTGGCAAAGTCATGAGTAAAGACGTGATTTCTGCTATTGTTGAGAGTTGCGAGGGTGATTGTGAGTAGACAACCATCAATTAATAATATTAAAGTTAGAGTGAAATATGGTGAGTGTTTATCGAGACTTCCGATTAACTGCGCGGCGCAGTAAATACTAGACGCTCGGAACGCAGTTTCGATGTTATCGGTCAATAATTAGTACCTAGGCTACTGGCTGCATGTAGGTAGTTACAGGATGCTATTATGAGGAACAAGCATGACAGACGTAGATGCATGTTTCCTAAAATCTATATTCATAGGGTGGAAAGAGTTCAGTCCATCTCGGGGGACCCTGGTGGCAGGACATTCGTCATGTAGACTTGCTGGTAATATCCAATTGATTATTTATCTCCAATTCATAAATAACATGATAAAATTGCCAATGTAATGTAAAGATAACAATAACTGTTGATATTAGGGCTCCACTGTGCTTTATAACCCACTCGTCCGAAGCGATAAAATTTAAATTTTATAGCGTGTAGATGTCTTCATGTTTTTCCTCCGCCCCTCCCTCTACCCTTTTTTTTCCTTTGGATGGGAAATCATCAAATGACTTCTCCCGATCTGGGCGGAGTGGGAGGGCGTGTCAGATTTTTACTGACTAAAACCCACCTGTGTTCCTTCAGACGGCGAGCTACCCATTGCTCGCCGTCCGCAAGCCCGCGCGTACGGTGACTGGGAATCGGCTGCCAATTCCAGACGCCTAGGGCGTCTCTTGTGGTGACTAGGGGCGTGAGGGCGCAAAGCTTGCCTCTCCCTCACGCGTTCCGCCTCCTCTTTCGCGAGCATTACTGCCTCACAGAAAGACGTGATGGCTTCCCATTTACTCTAGCTCCATACTATGGCCTGGACCATGGCCGGACGCGAAAGATCGCCGCCGCCGATCGCTTCCGCGAAGACATGGCGGTGCTCCGCCCAACCTGGGGTCCATTTTGATCAATAGCTATTTATAACTGGGTTGCATCAATACCTGTACATAAAAGCTGAGTCTGAAAAGGTTGCTTTGTTTGACTTACTGGGGGACTTGTGAAGGGTAATCACTAGTTCCAAGAGTAATTGAACAACAAAGAAACTTATTCAATGTAAAGTTACAATAAGAGTATTGAGTTCTAACTCTATATTAATTACTACTAACAATTATATTTCAATAAGTTTTTGTTGATTTTGTCATTTTTTTTCTCGGTGCAAAGCTTTACATGAAAAATCTGGTGTTAGGGTGTTTATAATCTTTTATCATTTGCTGTGCCTATCTTTTCTGTTATTATGTATATTTGTTAATACTTTGTGAAGATTGAAGGTTATAATAAAATAAGACTCTTTTGATGCTTTTGTAAATTAATATTGATGGAATTGTCAAATGCTCATGCTCAGCTAACACTTTACTAGTACTTTCTTTGTTTTCTTCAATAAAACTTTACGATTCAAAGCAATTTTTATTGCTAAATATTGCTTGCATTTTCAAATTAAAAATAAATTAAACTACCTATATTACATACAGTGAAAGGGAGAGGGAATAGATTGTTTTCGCGCGTTTTTTGCCGGTTGTTTGTTTATTGGAAATAATTTGTACTAAGAAACAATAAGCTGTGTTCTGATGATTAAATATTCTTCACCCTCCCTCATAAAACTCTGAAATGAAATATTACACCAATAGCATGTTCAGCAACATAAAATGGACTGAATTCACCCTATAGGATTTAGAATAATAATTTAACAGCTTATGTTATATTTAAGTCTAATAGTTATTTAAGAATAACAAATAGAATATTGCCATCCTTGTTCACATGTAGCACTCCTGTAAAAAACATAGAAAACACAGCAATATTTATGACACCTAACTATTTAAAGATATGTCTGCATCACAAGTCTTACTAACCCCTCGGACGTCGGGCCTTTTGACAGTTGGACCATGCGTGTTGACAGTTGTTATTATTTAGCAAGCATTAGCAAACTGACATTTAGTTGTGACAAAGCGATTGCAAACCAATCATTTCTTTAGGAACAAATCATACAGAACTGTGTTTGTTCAAAAACATTTTGATCAAAGAAACTTAGTGATCACTGGCTGCTGAGTGTGCATGTAGCTGAATGCTAGTGTGCACAACATGCATGTACTTTTAGATAATAAAGACGAGAAGTTAATAGCTTACAAAGACTAAATAAAATAGATTACCATAATTTACCTGCCCAATTTATATAAACTAAGGTTGATATTAACACTTACACACATCATAAATATACGGTAAACATCGGAGTAAACTGACATAATATCAATATAATATTTGTAATAATGTAAATGAATACTTTTCCGTTGCCACATTATAGACAAAAATAAACCACATCCTTAAAGAACAATAAATTAAGTTAATTGAAACAATCATAATTCAATTAAACATTCCGATACTTACAGTTAATTTGATGACAAGTAATTTTTTTATAATGGGAGGAAATAGTAATGAAGTAATTAATTAAACTTACATAATATGGCTGGCACTTATGGCTGAGTACCTGTGTTAGGTAAATCCCCTAACCAAGTCCTGTGATAAGTCTGGGGAAATCCCTTGCTAAAACTAATGCTTGTTGCAAACAAACAATTTACTTTTTGTTTTTCAATGGCTCTTGGTAGATATTATTAATTTGTTTGGTGACCTTACTCTGCCATTATGCGACATCTGTATTAAATATTTCATCAGCTTTAAATTCCTTGTACACTCCTACCAAGTTATCTGTGAAATGGCGAAAATCGTAACTACGGCCGTCATGTTGAAATGTCATTCGATTGTCAGTGTATACTACATTCGGGTTCTCTGGTTGTTTTGTCGTGATATTGCTGAATTTATAAAGTTAAATATGCCGAAAGCTATTAAAAGTGATGCTCGAAACATTATTTTAAAGGTTAAAACCTTTTTTGAAGAAGAAGCTCGGGCGGGGTCTCCGATTATTCCATTTAATCAAATATACAATCGAATTACGGCAGCGACAGGTTAGTGTTGTCAACTTTCTTGTTATAAATTACCCGATATTTAACTAATTATTTTAGTCCACGAAATATTCATTTCTATTCTTGCTGCAGGTTAGCGTAACGGTAACATACATCTAATAGGTAACCTGCTAAGTGAGTGAGCAAACTAACCTGCCAGATTTCAAATTTCTACTAACATATATTTTATTATCTTATATTTCAGGTGTGAGTCAAGGACTAATTTCAAAAATAGTTAAGGAAGGGCACGCAGCAGAAGAAACTGGTACAAAAATTCGGACACCAGGCAAGGAGAGAAAACGTAAAAGTGGATTTGTGCATGTTGATGATTTTGACATGGGAGTTATACGGAGGAAAGTACATGAATTTTATTCTGCTAAAAAAGAGGTCCCTACTGTTAAAACGCTTCTAGAGGTCTTAAAGACAGAAATACATTACACAGGACAGCGAGAGAGTCTGCGAAAGCTGCTTTACAAGGTGGGATTTCGTTTTAAAAAATCTCAATCCAATCGGAAGGTTCTTATGGAGCGTAATGAAATATCAGCTTGGAAAGCTAAGTACTTGCATGCCGTGGATAAAAATAACAAATCTCCCCAGCCCCGGCCCATAATTTATTTAGATGAGACCTATATTCACTCTTCACATTATTGTTCATGCGGGAGGAGATACTGGATTTGTTACAAATGCACTACTCGTGTTTAAATCAAACTCCAAAAGTGGTGATTATCATGACGAGATGAATAGTACCAACTTTAAAAAGTGGGTTATTGAAAAACTTGTGCCTAATTTACGAGAGCCATCCATAATAGTGATGGATAATGCTCCTTATCACCGTATTTGTGTGAATAAAGTCCTAAATATGAATTCCTTAAAAAAAGATATGCAATTATGGTTGACCCAAAATAAAATTGACTACGGAGAGAATTTGACTAAACCTCAGCTTTTAGAAATAATTAAGAGAAACAAGCCTGAACCTGTACATGAGATTGAAAAAATTTTAGAAGACAAAAGACACAAATGCTTATATTTACCACCTTATCACTGTGATCTCAATCCCATTGAACTCATATGGAGCACAATGAAAAGAAAAGTTGCTGATGTAAATATTGAGCACAAAAATGCTGAAATTCCCCGCCTAGTTAGAGAAGCTTTTGACGCTATTACAGTTTATGAGTGGGCACAGCATTGTAAACACGTTCGCAGGTTAGAAGGAGAATACATAAAACATGATTTGTATTTAGATAAACCTTTTATTATAGAAGTGGTAAGTGACACTGAAACCGAAAGCGATAGTGATAATGATGATAGTGGTACGGAAATAAGCGGATTATGGCCTCACAACCAGGATGAAGTTGTGTATGCAGGTTCATCTAAAGATCACAATTACTGTAAACCTGGTTTTCAATAAATCATTGTAAAGCAATTTGTTTTTTTTTTATTACACTACCACCAGGTACCACTGCTAATTATAATTAGTCAAATCTGGTGTTAGGGGTTAGCTACGGTCATAACTAAATGCTAGACATCCAGGTACCTCTTGCAAGGTAGGTACCTACTTAACTTCGCATTAAATGAAAGTTTTATGTGGAACATTTTATCTGCTGAATTTCCACTTCATTGGATTACTTTTTAGATAAAGCCATTGTTTATTGCTGAGAGACTAAACTGGTAGCGTACCTACGTAACTGTAAATTATCAAATTCTTTTTATTTATTTTATTATTTTTATATAGGTATCATTGTTTTTAATTTATAAAAACTGTAATTCTTACTAAACGATTATGTCTAATGTGAAATTTCCTTCTTGAAAACTTACTCAATTTTGGGCACCTTATATTATTTAGCAACACTGAATCGACGGAGCCGTCCTCTTTCAGTTCACAGATAAGTTGGTAGGACTGTACAGACTTGTTTAAATAGAAAATAAACTTGTTTGACCAGTCGTGCTATTCACTATGGAGTTAACTCTATTGTGAATGGTAAAGTGCATAGAGCAGCAAAAGGGAAGGCAAGATAATTGGGCATATAAAACATAGAAAATAAGCAAAAGTGGCGTTTAAAAAAAGGGCCTGCTCTAGTTACTTCTGTTTTTGCTAACCCAGGCCAAAACAAAGGCCTGTTGCCAGTTTTTATGTATTGTTTCCAATCGTAAACACATTCCGCTCGATCCACTCAATCTTTTCCATTTGCGCTATCAACATGATTATAATGATCATACCTCCTCTAGATAGATGAACTACTCGTTATTGTACACTGTTCCAAACCAGGTGGTTTCAGGTGATTGTATCTTCTTCCATATTTTTTATAAATGCTGTTATTTTTTTCTAGTGAACCTGTCTGTAGATGCAATTATGAATATGACAAACGATGGCAATGTAATAACACAAGAGGAAGAATCAACTGCAACAAATCAAAATATAGCATCCACACAAAGTACACAACCTTCTTCAACCAACCAACCTATTCAACTGTCTACAACCAGCCCTACATTTCAACCTTCAACAACCAGCCAACCTGGTCAACTTTCAATAACCAGCCAACCTTTTCAACCTTCAATAACCAGCCAACCTACAACCTCATTTGCTGCATCTGCTTCTCAACGACCACAGAATACTGGTGCTATACCCAAAACAACCCAAAAAACAATCCAACATATTGCAGGCTTCTGGACTAATCAGGTCAAACAAATCATAACCGACCATAATCAAGGCAACAGAACATTGATTCTCATGCGGGGCGTGCCTGGTAGCGGAAAGTCGCATTTGTCCCGACAATTAGTAGACATGATGATTGGCGCTAGTGCCAACAATTATAAAACCCATATTTTGACAACAGATGACTATTTCATTGTCAGAGGCCAATACCAGTATGACAAGTATAAACTGACAGAAGCACATTCATGGAATCACACAAGAGCTAGAAATGCTTGCATATTGGGATTGAGCCCCGTCATTATCGACAATACTAACATTGAGATGTGGGAAATGGAACCTTATTTAAGAGAAGGAGTCAAGAATGGCTACATTATTCAGGTGGTGGAACCAAAAACACCATGGGCTAAAAAAGCTAACCAGCTAGCCAGAAAAAACGTGCACAACGTGCCTTTAGTTAAAATTAAGAGAATGCTGGACAATTATCGTGATGGTGTAACTGGTGATATTCTAAGGCAGACATATGGTTTAGCATATCCTGCTGATAAGGTTCCTGCCGTAAAGCGGACAGTTCCTCCAATTAAAGAAGAGTCAGCTCCAAAACCTGATGCTATTGTTAAAGCATACACTGCTACTTCTACTACTTCAGAAACTGATGCTGACACGCAGTTTTTTCAGCCGTCAACATCAGCAATGAATGTTCAGACGCAGCAAGAATTTACTATCGCCAATCCAGAACAGCAAAATGATCAAAGCAACTTGAACCCACAAGTAGACACCAAGGAAGAGAATACAGATTTTTTTCTAATCAATCAGAATGATGATTTGACAGATGAAGAACAAGTTAAGCTAAAATTATTTATAGAAGCTCAGAAGAAGCTTGAAGAAATTGAGAAAGTAGAAAAAGAATGGGACAATGGTGACAATTGGGAAACTGATGATCAAGGTTTAATAAAAGGATCTACGTCAAAAGTAACTTCAATAATTCCTACAAGTGCTACTATTACTGCTTCTTTGCCTGATGCTAAACCACAAAGAAAATCTAATTTGTCTCCTCCTGTAACTCCATCACTGAAATCTGCGGGATCTTTGATGAAAAACGTAAATGAATGTGAAGATTGGAGAAAATTATCAATGTATATGCCGTCATGGGGCGATTCATCCGAAACGTTGGTTTCTGTTGCTAACCAAGAGGTTCCCATTGAAACAACATCTAGCGGTACATGTATGGAAATTGGAGATACAAATATTAACGGTAAATACAAAGTTATCACTGCCACATCACGTAACATTAATCAATTTCATATCTCATTTAACCGTGAAAAGATCCCACAAAAACGGATGCTCGATAAAAGCAGCATGACTAATGAAGTAATCATCACAAACGCCTATAGGTGTCCAAACGAAGAAAAACATTTCATTGCTTTTAGAAAGCTCTTCAAGAACATTGCGCGTTCGGATCTACGGGACATTTTCGATAAATGTTGCGGTGATGTAAATTGGAGTGTCGAAATTGTACTTGATGGAATGAACAACAATCAGTTCAAAACTGTTGAGACTGAAGAACTGTCAGATCCAGAAGAAGAAAGCATGGAACAATGTGCATGTTTGGCTAGTTACGATATTATACCTGATGTAGCTACTCCAAATGCAGTAAAAACTACACCTATAGGGGAGAAAGTATCAGTAGCGGCGCACGGTTCCCAGTCCCAAAAGAAGAAACGTGACGTCGCAATCACAATGTCCGAAGAAACTATTCAAATGAAACGCCAGATTGAGCAGAATGTGGTCATCGCAGATAATCATTATTCGAAACATTGCCTCAAGATAAGGAAGATACGCCGTGGAGAGCCAGATCTAAGTGAGAACAACTTTGAGGCACTTGAAGCTACAGGGTTGTCAGCTGAAGCTGCACCATTTGCATCTAACTACATTAGCAACGACATAGATATAAGTGACGACGAGGATTGTTCTGCTAGCGATATTGACGATGACGTTATGGTTACGATTAATTTGGGGAGCACTTTCATAGCAGAGTTAGATGAAAAGTTTGGCAGACAAGATATGCAATACCCAGATTACATTGTGCCTAGGATTAGCATCCCAATGTCTAGATTGAACGAAATCAATGCTATATGGATGGAATCATTGACGTTTCAGCTCGACGAGCATGCGAAACAAACTGCGGAAATGTTGCAGCAGGATGAGGATTTCGCAAGGTGAGAAAAAAAATCATAATATTTTAAAGAAGTAACTTTGAAACATTGTAGATAATATTATACAGCCGATTATAATTGAATGTTGCTTTTGTTGATTACGACCAGACCTAGTCTTATTTTGTTTTGTGGCAGTTACTAAGGCCGTCCGGTATGTTAGGTCAACATCCGCGACGGACGACCCGCGTGCGTGTCATCCTGACTGACTATCCGCGCTGCCTCCGTCTCGGACGTCCAGCGGATAATCTAAACTGACTGGTTTTCATATCCCTCTGACGAGTCCGGCAGATGTGGTCTTTGGGTTTCAAATAATCTCCGCAGATCTCTGTTTTGAAATTCAGCCTTAGTCTAAACCTTCGGAGATTTAAGACTTGCTTTGGTTGTAATTAGCAGCCTTTTTTCCAATGTCTCTTTGCTGTAATAATTCTAGCCTATTATTGATCATTGATCACCACCACGTTTGGTTAAAGGCTCCTGCAAACAGGTGCGACACGTGACGCGACACAAAGGGTGACTTGGTGTCGCGTCGCGTGTCGCGCCTGTTTGCAGGAGCCTTAATACGGGTTAATGGTTTCAGATTTATCTGTCTTTGTTGTGTCTTCATAGATATTTTGCTCTGATTTAGACAAATCGCGATGAAGGAGGCGGAGTTATCTCTCGCCGGCAAAGAACCAGAGATTCCTGATTTCAAAGAAATTATGGACATGGATATGGCGTTCGCCATTTACCAGAAAGATGTGGCTGAATGGCGCAACAAAATGCCAACTGATTTGGCAGCTAAGATGACCAGGGACAAGCTGTACAACTTGTTCCCTGAGGTTGATAAGGACACGCTGACCGAGTTGCTAATGGCTCATGACAATAATTTCAATGCTACGGTTGAGGTAATTATGTATTTTTTTATATTATTAGTAATTAAACTTGCAGACTAACCGAAATAAACTGGTTGGTTAAGCCGCACAGTTTGATGCCCACCCGTTGTACAGTCGACCGAACATCACTGGTAACAATTTAACATTGACAGTGATTTTATGTCGTAGCAGTTACAAGGAAGTTTTTCATAGTGCAAATGTTACGACTGATGTGCGGTTGACTTTACTATAGACCGCAGCAGTCATGTGATGACTGACCGTCTTGTCAACTATTTTCATTGCTCTTTTACTACAAAAGAATTATTACATCATAAATTCTTAATATTTAATTCATGTTTTTGGTTTATTAATAGGTCTTGTTAATGTCTACTGGACGCAATGACGTACTGGAACAGGAAAATGGAATCAACAAATTCATATTAACGGAGGAAATGAAACTCAAGGACCAGATAATGGAGGAGCAGAAAAAGGTACTTAGTCTGCAATTCACAAACGCACGTCCTGTGACTATGTTATTGATATAAACTAAGAATTTCAATTATTGCATGACATCACGTGTCACAATCACTATACGAGTCGACCACAGATTTATCTATATGCAGTCGAATTAAGTACAATTAGTACTCACGATTATTACAGGAAAACAATTTTGTGTTAAAACAGAGTTGAGTCATAATAACAATACTTCATATATATCTGTAAGTACTGTTGATGAGTCATCGTGATATTTACATATCGACGTATAATCAGCTACTGCATTTTCTAAATAAAGATATTCTCGTATTTCTTACCGGAATCCCATTGGAATACAGTTCAGTTTCTGTTGCAACTACAATATTGTTTCATGTCATTAAAATAGTTTTTTTTTAATCCTAAAGTTAACACATATTTAAGGTTGCAATTGGAATGTGATATTTTTCATTAATGAAGTTTGTAAAAAAAGTAAACTAAAAACATCAAAAAACCCGACTGCGTAAAAAATTAACTTTAAAAAAGATGGAAACAAGATCACCTATTTTGTCTCCAAACAATCTCATGCAGTCGGACGCAGTTGGTCTTTATTGTTAAATTTAAGAAGTCTCCGACTGCATGGGATTGTTTGGAGACAAAATAGGCCATCTTTTCTAAAGTCCATATTTTACGCAGTCTGGTTTTTTGATTATTTTAATTAACATTTTTTATTTTACACTTTTTAGTTGGGATTATTTTTATAATTTCTCTTTACAAATTACATTTAAACATATGATTTGTATATATATTTGTAATGACCTTTTAAGACCCTTCATTTTGATACCCCATTCAATAGGTTTGGGAGGATTTTTTTTATTATTTTGGCGCCAAAAATTTGCCATTTTGATTTTTTATAATTTTAATATACCCAGTGACAGTCGCAGATTAAAAACGAATCTAACGACATATTATTCATAAAAATCGGTTCAGTCGTTTATAGTTACGAGGGAACATAGGGACAGACATACAGGTCAAACACATAACCCTCGTTCTTTGGTTTCGCCGCTATCAAGTAAATAAGCAAGTTTATTGAAATATTTTGCAGGAACTTTCTGAGACAGAATGGCCGTTGCTGTCCAAGGGTGAAAAAGTGGACATGGCCACTGTGGAAGCTTACCGTGAAGAGGCTGACAACCATCTAGCTCGTCGTAACCTGTAAGTAGATATTAAAAGCTAATCAAAATGATCTTTACAATAAATCCATTGCTATCATCATCTTATCAACCCAAAATATGTCCGCAGCTGAACATAAGCATATAAAAAAAAAAAATATATATATATTTATATATTGCGGCGACTTTTGGGGAGACTCCATTGATAATATTATTATTGGCTAATCTAATCGACTGCCATACTGATAAAAAAAGACCAGACTGATATTTTTATTGTAACAAGATCACTACGATCAGACATACCTACAAAGAACTTAAAAAGAAATAAAAAATGCAGAAGTAGTCTCCTTTCAAAACCTCACCTGTATAGTATGCCACTAAAGCGGCGCACGGCGATGCAGGCATATTAATGTCTGTTCCTTATTACACAGAACTGCTGCAATACTTTCTATTCCAGAAAACACAACATCGACTAAGCCCTAACTCATATAACTTAACAAATTCTATGTTCGTATTACAGGAACTACCAAAAGGCACAAGAATATATTCGTCGTGACATGACCCAAGTCGCCAACTATTACTCCGAGCTCGCTAACTTCCATAAGCAGAAGTATGAGTATGCCAACGGGTTGGCTGTGGCATCCCTGATGCAAGTAAGTACAGAGGTGTAGTAAATTGTGGTGCTTTCTTAGAAGTAGGTACTGATAGATAAAAAAACACGGTTTTTGACGATGTTTACAGGCTTTTCTTAAGAGTTTGTATTGAGCTTCTATAAGCTTAAAAAGCACTGGCTTATTGTAGTAAAATAAACAGTAAGTTTGAAGTTATTGTTATTGCTAGAAGACATAATTGCTAGATGTTAGCTTTGTCACCATCACGCTATAATGTCCTCTGTCTAGCAATACTATTCTTCTCAATCATTCTTTATACCCGACTACGGCGAAGCCAAAAGGAAAGGTAATGATTTTGGCAGTCTATGTATGTATGTTCCACCGTAGCGCCTAAACTACTGAACCGATTTTAACTGTGTCAAAAAATTCGTAATAATAGCCCGGGTAACATAAGCTATATAAATTTTATCAAAATTTTATATGACTGAATTTAAACCTAAGATTCTAACCTCGAAAAAATTTTACCGAGATAATCATCACGTGTTTGGTATCAAAAGGAGCACATTACAAATATGTATATATATCATATTGTTCAAGTCAAAACGGAAAGTATTAAATTTAAAATAAGGTAAAAAAAAAAACTATAAGAAGAAGAAACAAGAAAATAATTCAAATAGAAATCCAGAACTGCATAGGTACAAAAATGGTCAAGGTAGAGCCGTGGTCGCACTTACTGTGTACATACTATGATTATGTGGGTGCCAGGAACACCTCCATCAAACAGACATGGTGTGTATAGTATGTATGTAGGTATGTATAGTAGCATGGTGTCCCATGACCACATGATAGAAGTGAAAATTTACGGTTGGAGCCGAGTATACCCGATTCAGCGTCACTGACCCGAGCGTGACAGTTCAGTTTCATTCACTGTTCTGAAAGAACGGAAAGTGCGCCTACAGAAGTTATCACTTCAAAAATCCGCGACATTATAATCTGAGATATGCAGGTGCTGCTGAGCCCACCAATCACTGCACTCCAGAAATTGCTTGGTGTATTTGAATCCTTTGCGGTGACATATGGGCTAACACAATGCTTACAACATCAAGAAATGGCAAATTTTGGTTTTTAATAGCAAACGCAATGTAAGCGGGCACGCCCTTTATGCCAGGAGGCTTTTATTTAGGTATTAAGTTCTATTTACGTTTTTAGTTTTTATTTCTGCTCGAGTTGGTTTTCGATGTTTTTTATTGGTATGTTGGCGTGTGCTAGCTGACATAACGGCAAATATAATTTAACCTAATATTTAGTGTGTAAATTATTTTGCATACTATTGTATAGACTCAAGTTTTTCTAACTGAACAGACAGCTGTACTGCTGGGGAGTTTGTTGCGCCACTTCTTCTTCCCAGCTGAAGCACTAGGAAGTGGCGAAGAGGGTTCGTTTTGGGGGGCTGTATTATGTAATTTTGACTTTTGATTTGATTTGAAACGTATCGTTAGGTACGTTCCTCGTGTTGCGAAGTACTATTGCAGCGTGATTCTCAGATTAAGTATCTAGGACTTGTGGTCATGGGGGACTTATCTGATGATGCAGATTTGGACAGGGGCCATAGGCTGTTGGCGGTTAGGTGCAATATGTTAGCCCGCAGGTTTGTACGCTGTAGTAGGGATGTGAAGGTGTATATTTTTAAGGCCTACTGTCCAACCTACACGTGCAGCTTGTGGGTGAATTATACGTCCACAACCGACTTACAACGTCATGCGCGTGCAGTATAATGATAGATTTAGGATGTTGATGGCGCTTCCGCGCTTCCGCGCTTCGCAGATGTTCGCGGGAGCCCATGTTGATGATTTTCATGCCATTACGAGGAAGAGAACAGCGTCAATAATGGATAGGCCTCCGCGCAACCTACCCATTATTTAACAAGGTGGACCCCCTTTATTAGGATACGGAGGCACGTGCCAACATGTCGATACCAGAAGTATCAATCAACGTAAGGGACATTTTGGCGAAAATGAGTTATATATATCATTGGATTCAGAATTTCCTGCTCTATCGATTGGTATTATTAAAATTTCTCTCTCATTAAAAAATGACCCTTACAGTTACAAATTAGACTGCGTAAAACGATTTATGAGAAAAAAAAATTAACAATCATTAACATTTTTTCTTCTCAGAAAAATAAAGTAAGTCATCTTATTTAATAATTTACATCCTTACCTTAAACCTCAAATCAGTCAATTTAAGAATCTGTGATAGCTAAGCTGTAAAACCTGAAACTAACGTATACATTTGACAGACTTATTTCCATGGTGTTAAAATACCATCAGTTTTAGTAGATAATCTATAGTAACATCAAATTCCAACACTGTAAAAGTCCTTTATAATAAAATTACGTATAATTTTCTATTTGTCTTGCTGCTTACACTATGCTCGACGGTTTACACATAAAATATTAGTAACGTAAGGCACAACTAAACATCTTTTTTTAATGTAAGGGACATGCTATATTTTAAACCACTGAGCATTCCTAAATTTTTCGTTTATAGCATGAAAGAAGAGGAAATTCTAAGAAACTTTGCTCTAGACACAATTTAAATTGGAGCAGACAGTAAAAAGTTATAAACAGACTTATAAAAATAAAATCGTTTTTTGGATCTCCTGAAAAACCGTGGTTTGTCCCTTACATTAATTGATACTTCTGGTATCGATGTGTTGGTACTCTTAATTTTATTATATTTTCAGTAAATTGGCATAATGGCATGAGAATGATGATTCAGACTTTTTAAAATTTTGTTCCCTTGGTGTTTAATTTTATTAGGTAAGCTCGTTTTGATTGATATAACCTGAAGTTACCTTGTCGTAGTAGGCAGAAATCAAAATGGCATTGCATTGTGTGCGTACATAACCGCAAAATAGATACATTAAACTTTAATTCATTTAAAGTTTTTAAGACTCAGACCCAGTATGTGACCAATTCCAGCTCAATTCAAAAGCCATTATATATCATTAAAAATAATTGCACTATCTAAGCAATTCTACGTCACTATAGTCAACACTAGGTAGTTGTTAGGTTTGTTTGTTTAAGTTTATTAACTTAGTTTAATTCGTTACTAATACTATTGTGTGGTCCGAAAAAAGGATATGCTATTTTCAGTAGTAAACCGTTAGGGGTGCTCCCACAGCAGTTATATAACGTTAGAGAATGTTGCATAACATTTGTTGTTTAACTTTTTTTAAACAAATTAAGTAGAGTTAAATCAATATAACATTCTTAACCTTCGGCCCGTCGCATGGGGTCTTTGAAAGCCTAGGTGTTAGAAAAATGTGAAATTAACATATTTAAAACTGTCCAGGAGTTTTAGTACTTCAGGTACCCTCCGAAATCAGATTATAGTTAGCGCGCATGGCCGCTAACTTCGGTTCGCGCGCCAGCGCAGTGAGATACAGACGTGTTTTGGGCGCGAGGGCCGTAAAAGACCCCACGCGACGAACCCCGCAAGTAAAATTGAATTGATTGATAAGTCAAGATAACAAAATGGGACGCAAGTATTTCTTAAAAACACTGGCATTTGAATTGTGCCGTCCTCAATTGCAATCGCAGGCCACTATTTCAACTTTATCTAGAGAATTGAAACAGATCATAAAGCGATTCACACCCCAGCTTCAGACTATTCAACCTGATGGAAACGACATCGCTCCTATGATATTGTCCAAGACGAACAGATAGAAAATTCAAATCAATCTGCCACTTTTGTAAGGGTAACATATGCCCTACACATACTAAACTGGTATGTACTGACTGTGTCCAAACGGAATATTAGTCTGATTTAGTTTGATAAAAGTTGTGTTTTTTTTTGTTGATGTGAGCCAAATTTTATGTTACAATGTTGTTTGTTCTTATGTGATCTCATATAGGTATAATATAAATTAAAGTTCATTGATTTAGTTAGAATAAAAATATTATTTCTCTGATGTGATCTCAAAGAGACAAATTTATGTTCCTAATTTTAGATTGGAAGTTTAAAGAGTAAATAAATGAATATTTTTGATATTTTTTTTGTAATTTTATTGTTATTAAACAAATAAATAAGAAACTGCTAGAATAGTTAGAAAGATACAAGTTTTAAGGCGTTTTATAGGCGTTTTATTCTTGAGGTTTTGAGGGACCCCACGTGACGAACCGCGTTATTAAAAGATGCGCGACGGGCCGAAGGTTAACATGTTGCAGCAAAATGTTACACACTGTTATAAAATGTTAAATGATAAATGATTTTATTTCTCTAAGTAGGTTTATACAAACACTTTTACACGTCAAACATTTTTTTTTAAACTAGATGAGGCCGGCGTTTCCTATCTGACTACTCTGAGAAGAAAGGCCGAAACAAACTCAGAGGTCACAGTCTCTTTTAAAGTCCAGACATAATCTTGGTCAGATCATGTGAAGACCATGTAGGTTGGTGTCTGAAATGATCTTTTGAGGAAAGAACCACACAGATTGAATGGACCTGTCCAGTCAGTGCAAGCATCTGTCAGTAATCGTACAGCTCAACTTGAAAGTTAAGGAGCTCAACGATTCGACGAACAATACCAAAGAAAGGACATTGGGTAGGCCGCATAATTTACTCAAACTGGCAGTTATCGTGCTACACAATGTTTTATAACGTTATACCTATAACTGCTGCGTGGGAGCACCTTAAGTACTGTACCTATGACTTATTATTTTTACTAACAACCTTCAACTAAGAATGGCACACCAGATATATAATAATATTTCGTTTATATTGCGTCTTATTCAACCAGACCTAGTAGAATATGACGGAAACTCACTATGTACATATAATATTTGTCACCATTATGTACTCGTATTGTTGCACATACATAATATTCTTATCCTATTCTTATTCTTAGATACTTTAAAATGAATTAAATGGCAAAATTAATTTTTATATCCAATTTTCCAGTTCCACGCTACGAACAATCCTGACTGCACTACCATCGACTTGCATTACTTACGCGTGAAAGAAGCAAAGGAATCTTTGGACGTGTTCATAGACACGCACATTTCGAAACTCCGTGAAGCCGGCAAACGCCGCAATCAGATGCTGTTCTTCATCACAGGACGAGGCAGCCATAGCCAGGGACGTGCTCGCATAAAACCCGCCACCATTGAACGCCTGAAGCAACGCGGCCTTGGGTACGTAATTACAAAATTTTCCTGGTAATACAATTACATAGACAAGTAAGTACTATCGACAGCGCGGCCTTGGGTACGTAATTACAAAATTTTCTAGGTAATACAATTACATAGACAGATAAGTACTATCGGCAAAGCGGCCTTGGGTACGCAATTACAAAATTTTCCAGGTAATACAATTACATAGACAGGCAGGCAAGTACTATCGACAAAAGCCAGGCCTTTCTAGTTTTGATACCATTTTGCTTGCAAATGTTTTGTGCTGTTCCGACTTTCTGTTGTTAGACGAGAACAAAGGCCCAAAGGGGCAGGGTTTCTTCAATGAATCAGTGTATACAAAATGCAACTTTAAGGTGTAAAAACGTCGTCGATAGTACATGGATGAATTAAGGTTACAATTTGGTAGCCGACTACAGCAGAAACAGCAGGCGACGTGTCGCCGCGAAACGCGCGCCGGCGCCGGTTTCTATGTATTTTTATGAAAATGACGTGTCGCTAGCTGCGGAAGGTATTTTCATAGAAATACATAGAAACCAATAGTGTCGCGGCGACACATCGCCTGCTGCTGCTGTCTGTAGTCGGCTACCAACTTGTACCTAACATTCGTATAGCTCACGCTTTCAAGGACACTAAACAGTCATAGCCGTCGTAACAATAAAACTTCTAATGCGTTTCGTTTAGTGTCTTTGAAAGCGTTAACAGTTAAAGTATACCTACAGCTATTTATACACAATTCATATTCTCAGTGAGCCCCAAACTAAGTAGTTAGTCTCTACAGTTGACTATACCAATAAGCCTAGTAAAGTTTCAGCATAATAATAAAATAGTAACGAAGTCAAATCTGTACATTGGATATTTTTGCAAAAAAGTAACGCTACGAGGTGTGGGAACGAGTCTTATGCCGAAAACATAGTTTTTAGATTTTTTGTTCGTTTGTCTGTTTGTCTGGATTGGCGCAAAAATGGCTGAACGGATTTGGATGTATTTTATCACACAGATAGTTTTTAACATGAGGGGCAATTCCCGTAATTCAAAGAACGTTCACAGTCTGATCTCAGTCTGAATATGTCAAAAATACCTATTATTTCCCTACATTTTTGACAAGTTTTTGACATTTGTTTGTCGTCGAGATCAGATTGCGACTAGATTTTGAACGTTTTTAGTTACGGGAATTGGGCTTCTGGAACCCAAAAAGTATGTAGTAGTGAGTTAACTCATAGCGTACTTTTAATTCAGGTGGTACGTTCCGTTACGCTATATTTTCCAACATCCACGCGGGCGAGCCCCGGGCAAAAGCTATTATACTATAAATACTACGTCATTTATATCTCCTTTAGTGCGATTATCACCATTAATGGGTCTTGAGTGCAAAACACGCTAATCAGATTAATCCGATTAGTGTGTTTATTTTATCTCTGAGACGTTTCCATACTTATAAATGTATTGGGGGTGAGCGTAGCGTAGCCGTGGGCACGGCTATTAAGTTTTAATAACGAACCATTATTTTCTGTAATAATAACATGCATACACAAACTCACGCCTTCATCCCATGAGGGTTGGCAGAAACTACACAACGCCACCTGTTACGATCCTTACATACTTTCCCTCGTTTTCATACATCTTTATTAATATAAATCTGTTTGAAATTCGTAATTATTATAAAGTACTTATTAAAATTCTTCGCCGTCGCTACATAATGTCCGTTTATTATAGCTTAGATTTAGGCTTATATCTCACTAGGACACCATGGTGGCGCAACCATGGTCGTGCTGCCAGCAAAATATACACAGCTTTATGGTGGATATCTCACCAGGCGTCCGACCGGTTGCGCAACCAACCATAGTTGCGCCGCCACTGATGTCCTAGTGAGATAGGGCCCTTAGATCGCGGTACGCCCTCACCGTTCTCAAATCGCTTTGTTTGTGGCAAAAGCTGTAATTGACGCATATTGACTTATCATCCCTACTACACTGCCACAGTGATCTTTTGTCATTCGAATGACGTTGACAGCGGGAGCCGTTGGTAAACATTTGTGCAGTTGTTTTGTGAAATGTAATGGAAAAACTGGCCAATTGCGTTTTGGACTACGCACAATGAAGGGTTCCGTAGTTGGGATGATGTTATCCCAAGAACAAACTTAACATTGTAATTGAAAAACATATGCTCTCATACATTCCAACTGCAAATGTAAGTCTGTACGCACAATATTGAGAGCTTTATCATGTTATTTTAAGACCATTTACGTCTTATAGTTTTTCCTGCAACCTCTGTGTATAGAACTATTTTCTGTATATTTTCTTTCAAAATCTTAGGCTAGGCGCAAACGAGCCACCGGCCAGAACTACCGGTGGCTGTCACCTCTTGCTGCGGTGTTGAGTACTGCTGTAGCGGGTGGCCGCCACCGGCCACACGTGTGAGACGAATCCATACAAAACGTATGAAAAAGCATATGAACTGTATGTCGCTGGGCTACCGGTGGCTGTGGCTGGTGGCTCGTTGGCGTCCTAGCCTTAGGCTCAGTAGTTTCGGAGATAAGGAGGGGGGAATGGTCAATTTTGATCTATTTTCATAAACAGCTTTAAAAAAAAAGTGACCCCTATATTAAAAAATCATTAATTTACGGTACACGTCCGCGTTTGGGTCATAGAAATTCATATGTGTACCAAACAACTTAATCGGTCCATTAGATTCGGAGCTAAATGGCTGGGACATACGGACAGACAGACCGACATACGAGTGATCCTATAAGGGTTCCGTTTTTTTATTCGGACGTACAGAACCTTAAAAACAAGATGGCGGCCATTTTATACCGATGTTGACCATGCGCCAACTGATAATTGTACAGCTATACATTATGCTTACTACAGATTTATTTCTTTAATTTTCCAGGTATTCACTCAAGAATCCAGGCCTGCTTGCTGCTAAAGTAAACGTCAACACCAAGTTGTCGTACCAAGTATCTGTTCCTTAGGGAACGTGAAACCAAGACAATGGCACGTTCTTCTTCAAAACACCGTGTCGCGTCTTGTTTGTGTTCCTTGGCGCTTTCATAATTTCTCGTGGCAAAGAATATCCTGTTTTTTCCCCGTTTTAGCCATATTCGGTCCAGTAGTATACTGCTTCCGTGCCTGCACTGATTTTAGGTTCGCCATGGAACTTAAATTTTGGCCCAAATCGGATGATCTCAATCTGCTCAAGAAACTGCCCATGCTACATTCATTTACGATCCCCGAGTTTTTTCTTTGCTTTAACGCAACGAGTATTTATCGTTACCAACCATTTATGTACTACCCCGCCTTGCCTAATATCCCGCCAGTCATAACCGAGCTACCTGTACAATGGTCATGCTAAAAATATCTTTTTACCATTGCCACTCGAAGAAAGGCAATTTGATTCATCGATAACAGTGAATAAAACTCTCTTTTATCTCTCATTTTGAATTTGGAACAAGCAGGAATTATACGAATTATGTACAAAAATAAATAAAACGCGCTGAAAATACCTACTGGCTGGCTAAATGAAGCTATTCCATAGAGATTACAATTTTTTAAAAATATTCCGCCAATTTTAGTTAGGTTCTTTTCTATCTGTTATTGTGGTTGTTTTATGTCATTGGAAAATCTTTTAACATAATTATAATAAAATGAGTTCTTCCAGTAACGAAAATGAGACACTGACTCCGGAATCATTTCGTATACTATTATTTATTTTCTTGCAGTCAATGTTGAAAAGTAGAGTACACAAATCGTGAAAAAAAAATCATCTCGGTCCTTGTATCCCTCGCTCCGCTCAGGATTCGAATCTAGAATCCTACGCTGCTCTCGGGATCGAGCTTAGTACCTCAAATTAAATTCCCTTTTTTCACTTGTTGTATAATTTATTGTTGTATGATTCTGTAGGAATCTTTTTGGTGTTCAACATTAATGAATGATTTAAATTATTTTAAAAAGATTTTTAATCAGTAGTGTCATTCGTAGTTTGTAGAATCGCTGTCTATGTTAAACAAGAATTGATGTGTTGGTAATTGTTAATATGATAACAATGCTCGAGTTTTTTAAATTCACTGGGGACCTTCCCAGTGAATTTAAAAACTCGAGTTTTCATAAGATTTTAATAAAATTTCATAACACGAACCATTTTATCATATATAGAGATCGGATAATCGGATGCATATTTACCTAAAGTTAATTTTTGCTCAGAAATTATGGAAGCGGCTTCTTATTTTTTTTTTCTTAATATAAATCCCGGGATTCCAGAAAATCCGGGAATGCACAACTAATCGGATACATGGTATAGAAGCAACTTCTTAAACATGTGGTATTATTTATTTAAAATACCCAGACACCGGGATCACATAACCATTCTTATGCTTGAAATTCATTTTTAACCCCGATGCAAATATATGTGTATGTAGGGTGTATATATGTGTATGTAAGGGTAGTGCGTGTCGATTTTATAGTCAAAAAGTACTAAATTTATCAATTCCTGAATCGCGAAATTTTTATGATCGATACAAAAGTGCATTCTATATTAGCCAACACCTCAACTTTAGGTAAATATGCATCCGAATATCCGATCTCTGGTCATATAACACTTAGAATAAGTTGTAAATGTTTGCTCAAAAGTACATTTTAGTTCATATTTTATAAGTATTAAGTACCAAAAAATACGTAACTATTTTAATTTCTACCGCCACTGTATATGATTCGACCAATTTTAACAGCCTTAATATCAAGTTTGAAGACGTAGCTTTTGCACGAAGTAGCAACGTAGAGTTAATCACCAGCTTATTGGGCATATCACGTCATTGTAATGTTCTATTAGGACTTGCCACAATGTCGTTTTATTTTAGACCGCTGACGTACGTTAAATCAAATATGATCAAGTTTTGTTGCAATTTGCTAAATCTATAACATATTGCTACAACATTAGGTTTTTTGCCCACACAAGCTCGATATAATCGTTTTGTATTTTTGCTATGCGGTATTGTGATAACTTTGTCCGTATGTCTCATCCGTTCTCACGAACTGCTGAACACTAAAGCGATGTCGTATTGCGAAAATACCACGTGATGTATCGAACCAGTGTTGGCCAGCTTTTAAAACCCCCACTACTAATAATTTTAGTTACTATAAGTTTATTTTCTGTGATCGTTACAGGGTTATTACTTTAAAAAAGTTACCTGCCATCACAAAATGAATTATTTGTTTTTAGTTTAAACCTTTTTATATTTTCTTTTAGTATGAACCGTCCAATCCTCCTTTAATCTACCGTCCGATATACTATCCCTAATGTAAAATCGAGTAAAGAATCTATCTTTGTATTTAAAGTTATCTCTATAAACTCCATAAAACATTTTTGTTCTCTTTACCTGTACACATTTGTACGGTTCAACTCCTAGCGTTATGTCGTTCATATCGTACCTCATTAAGTATTTTTATGTACAAACTTGTTTCAGGTCAGTGTACATATTCGTAAGTTAGTTGAAATACACCTAAAGCGGGCTACAGACGAGTTTATGATAATTTTCATCGAATTTTATTTTTATTACATTCACAAGATATTATAACTTATAACCTTCTCCGAAATAAAACATGGACTTGTCGTCTGTAGGACTATTTACATTAAATAAGTAGGTAGTTTCTAACTTGAATATACAATACTACACTATCCTTACGTGGTCGGCCCAAGGGCGATATTTGTATCGAAGAAAACAAAAAGAAAGCAATAACGATTGTACCAAATGAGCACCAGATAATTTTTGTATTAAATATCTAAGATCGTAAAAGAACAGCTGATTATGAGATTTTAGATTGTGATGATGTCTTTATTAAAAAAAGTATCTCAAGGCTGAAAGTTAGTATTCAGTTTTTAAAAAATATGGACTGTAAACTATAAGTCTATTTTGTCGAAATTATTGAAATTGGGCTTTTTGGCCGAATCAGCTTTAAAATTCTTACGACCCTATCTTATTATAGTGGACTAAAAAGGCTTGTTTTTGAAGGTTTATTGACAGTTATAAATCATTGAAGTACTACTATTTTGGCCGTTGGCAATGCCATTCTTTAAATCGAACATGTTTAACGTAGTGAAATTTATTGAATATTTTTCTGTCCATGCTGCATTTTTGCATTCCATATCGTAGGGCTAAGGCCACTTTTTGAAATGTTGTCTTCGTCCATAAACGGATGTTAGTTTAAAAAGTAAGATTTTAGAAATAATTCAGGGATTTACTGTAGGATAAGGGATCGCTCGGACTTTCGTGTCCATACGGCGCTAATCGAATTGTCGATTGTTTCTGTGGATGCTTTTCCTGTCTGTTAGGAGATTTTACTCATGGCTAAGACACGAGGAGGATTTATGTGGATAAGTCAGGATTATCTAAAAAATAATAATAGTTTTGTAGATCAACGTTTAGGTATATGATGCACTGTGGCTGTCCGGTTGCTGTGCTGTTTTAGTATCGACGTGTAGGTACTATCTCTAGAGAAGGCAAAAGGTGCGGGATTCGTATGATTGACTGTCCAGTGCTTCATCTGTCACAGTAGTATTTTTGGATTCCCACCTCTTGTCGTTTGTGACGGTTAGATATTTGTATTTGTCTATTCAATACCTACAGGGTGACATCTCCATCGACGCGAAGCCGGTTACCATGGATTCAGTACATGATTCTGGACCCACCTGCGTTGCATTTTTGCGTCGGTTATTTAAAAAAAAAATTGCTTTTCCATACGTTTTGACCGCTAGGTACTGCACTTTTGTAGGAAACAGCAGATTAAAAAAAAAAAATAACCGATGAAAACGCAACGCAGGGGGGGTCCAGAATCATGTGCTGAATCCATGGTAACCGGCTTCGCGTCGATGTCCCCGCCACCCTGTATGAAGTGCTAGTAGGTACCGATAGGGTGAATTAGTTAAGATAAATTTGCATTGCGTTCGTTGCGGATTTTGTTTTAAAATGGAGGAGCAGAGTAGTCCTAAATATGTAGGTATATTTTTAGGAATTCGACAACAAATAAAACTGTAAAAGAATAATGTATGAATGTTGAAATCTTGCATGGACATTATTATATAAACATTCGTACTCGGTCGGAATGTTTCCGAACTATAACGATGTTTTTCCGATTCGTTCCGAACGCAGTGTAAAAACGCAACTTAGTAATAGGAATATTATATATTTTTAAGGATTCGAATTTTCCTTGGTTTAATGATACAATGATAATGTAAAATAAGTAGTATTAAGATTTTTTGCACAAATGCTGGTTTTAATTGTTTCATTCGTAGTTGGTCTCGTGAAAGAGGAAGAGAAAGTGTTTTCGGTTCTAGATAAGCCAAAGACAGAATTACCTTTTTTGATAGTAGTATAGCTTCGATTAAAATACAATTACGGCCGAACCCAATAACCTATTTTCAGTAAAAGACAGGTCGCTATTGATGGTAGACAGTATAATTCTATCTACCCTTACGTCAGGCCGGTAAGATTCCATAATCTCATATAGATTATTGGGACGTTAAAACTAGTTTATATAGATAGGTTATTGAGTTCTTTAAGGTAGTCTTCTGCGCTAGTACCTATACATATATTTGTGATAAGAATCACAGAGGATGGTGCTTCGAGATCGCGAGATAAGCAATCACGTAGAGGTAGAATGTTCTTAAAACGGGTGACGGTTACATAAAAATGCAAGTGCTAAGAGATTTTAAAATTGTAACGACATTTAAAATGTCTGTTTTAATGCCTAACTCAAATATGTGCCATTAATCTGCAATCGCTCGAGTATATTTGCTTTGCCATAGATTAAGAATTTAGTTTCAAATCGAATTCTGCAAAAAATACAAACAAATAAATCTTTATGGATCAATTGAAATATTACAAATACTCCCTTAGTTAGATGCATATATTTTATTTTGATAAATTAATATACCATTAGGAATTACACGCACAATGTAATGTTAATGAATATAACTTAGGTTTAAAAATAACGGCAATGTACTCCCGACGATATTTTGTTTTTGCTAAGGCTACAGTAAAGTTATAAAACATATCAATGAGATTTAAAATCGATTTGACAATTTTAAATTGATGCTTACCAATCGCCTAATTCGAGGGTGCTAAATATATAGTGTTGCCTTTTTGATTTTTAATTTTGCATCAAAATAAGCTAGGTGCTCATGTTTTTGGCGTGGCACCTATTTGTTGATAAGAATAAAATTTACAGGGTCATGTTTTCCTATTTGTGAGAAGACAATAAATAAGACCCTATTTGAGGAGACGAAGTTTTATACAAAGCAAAGAAAGGTGGTTCCGAAAGCAAATAAAAATAATGATAAAATAATTGTAATTATATAATTAATTTGAAAACCCTTTCGTTACTAGATTTTTAAAAGACTGGATCTCAAAGACAACGTGGATTCAGTAGTTTTATTTTTTTAGAGATATTGTTGTTTGGTTATGGTTTTCCTATTAACTTTTATCATTTTTTTAAAATATTGTTTGACATTATAATATTGATGAATTATTTTGTTAGAAGTTTTAGTGTTTGATGCCATTTATATGAACAATATCGTTGTAATCTATGTTAGATCGTAAGCCACTCTTTGTGTATCTAGATGTGAACTGTCTGTCAATTAAAATACAAATAAAGTTATGTGTCGTACCTAGTGTTTTATTTTGTAGGCATAGTTACGCAGTATATGTATTTATGTTATCTGTGGCATCGTTGTCACAACATGTCCAGAGCTGGACATAGATTTGCCCCGCAAGGGCCGAAATGCTTGTACAATAAACGATCTTATGTGGACTGCCACCGGAATGATCACTTTGCCTGCACGTCAGATCTGCGCCTATCTCTGTATGTGTGATGTTTTAATGCAGACAGTAACACGCACACAGTATAAATACGAAAGCGCGTTGTTGGCCGGTCAGATGCATGTGTGGTCAACATAAAATAAAGTACGTATCTACTCATATACTTATTTTTTTCTTAATAAATTATCGACCACAGCGCCTAAAATAAAATTCGAAGTGAAAATTATAAGCAGCGATGGCAGGTTCGCCCGAGTGGTGGGTGGCTGTTATTGTGTGTGCGTGAAGTGGGGTGCGCGCTTCGACTCTTTTTTTTTTTGTTTTCGTTTCAGAGTTCAATTATTTATTGAGTTTCGTTAATACAATGATAATAGGGTGTAGAGGGTAAAAATAAAGTAGGTATAATAGGCAATTTAATAAAAAAAAAACCCATTTTCATAGGAACATTTATTGATGTTATTAACAACCATTAAAACGTAAACATAATTCCAAACTTTGAAATAAATAAAATACCTAATTTGTTTCGTAAATCATTTTTGGTTGCTACTGAGATTATAGCTTAATTTATTCATTTTCTCAAGGAAAAGAAGATTGAAACTAAACCTCAATCCTACAATCTTACAATCACTAACTTATTACTATTATTACCAGCGTATCCCCTGAATTCCCCGGATAACATTTATATTTTTTTAAATTAATATTCAGTGTGACCTCCATTATTATCAATGCAGTCAAGAAGACGTCGATGTATGGAGGCCACAATATTACTGTAAATATTTGTGCCACGTAAACTATCCCAAAACTCCATGCAATGGGACTTCAGCTGTTTGAGACATCTTTTGTCTCGCGCTTCCCATCTTTGCACCATTAAACCCCATACATTTTCTATAGGGTTTAAATCGGGGGATCGCGCTGGCCACGGAATAACTTTAACATCCGAATGTTCACTAAACCACTCACGAACAATACTGGCACGAAGTATCGGACAATCATCTTGAACCAAATAAAATTCACCAATTTCATCCACTGGATAAACATTGCGAACAGTAGGTAGCATTATATCGCGCAAAACCTCGACGTAATTGGAGCTGTTGGCCCGCGTCGGTATAAATGCCAACTCACCCGGCCCACATATTCACACTAATTCTTCCTGACTCCGTATTGTTTATAATATTACTGTCAGACCAACGTGTCTTGTCTCTGCGCCACAAATTAAGTCTTCCTTTTTGACACGATTTGAAAGTCTTCTCGTCAGTAAATACAGTACTTAGTCTCCCAAAGTCTAAATATTCTCGTGTAAAACGCAACCGTTCCTCCTTTATGCCTTCGCGTTAAAAACGGTTGTTTCGCTGGTGTTCGATAATGGAGGCCTTCGCCATGGAGTGCACGGTAAACAGTGCGCAATGACGAATCAAATTATTCAGCAAATTGTCTTGTAGGTATGAAACCATTTGTTTCATGTTCACTAACCACAAAGCGTCGCTGAGACTGGTTAATAAGTGGCGGCATACCACTTCTTACACAGCTCTTAAGACTACCCTCTTCCCCAAATCTCCTCTAAAAAAAAAAGAAATCCTTATTACACATTTTGAAGCGTTACTTATGAGAACAAGTGAAATAAAAAACAACAACTTACACTAAATTCGGTTTCATTGGATATTTTAGATATAGTACACCCATTGTTATGCAAGGCTACAATATTCGCCCTGGCTTCAGTATTTATACAGTGTGTTCCTGGATAAAGTACACAAACGAAAATGGGTAAAACTAGACCATAATTTATCGACAAAAAAATTAGAAAAAAAAAATAAAAAAATATTTGTATTATTAATATTGATGGTGTAAGAAACACTGACAGGATCAGGACGTAGTCAAATAATGATTCAAGGATTACGTAACCGTCTTATATTTCAATTGAACTGCACATACAAAAATCAATACTTAGCACTAGGTACTTATTAACTCTAAAAAACCTATCGCGTCGAGTCCTAAAATTCAAGAGCCCGCGCAACTGGCCAAGCGTTCCCTTCACGCCTCTAACTACCCATTTTCTTTTTTGCGGGAAGGAGCGAGTTTCTCATTGTTTCCCGCCATTTTTCGTCAGCCAATCACAGAGCGACCACGAATATAAAAAAGGATAAAGTTGCCAGTATAAAATATTAAAATGAAAGCTCTATTGATACGAATATCGATGAAAATAATCGATTAGCAAAATCAAAATTCACAAAGCCTAACAATGGTTTAATTTTTTATCACCTACGACAGACCCTTCTTCCTAAAAAAAATATATCTTTTGAAACATTGCGAGTATTTCGTTGAAATAAAAACAGTGGTAATGGCTAAGATCACATGATGCTTAGCAAATAAAAAATACGGCATAAAACAGTTTTAGTTACAAAAGAAAATTTTTACAGCCAAATTTTTGCAACCTTTAAAGGTTTAAGTGATAGTAATTTGACAGGTGCAAATGTCAAATTAATGACATGGAACATTTTTGAAACGTCAAATTAAAATGGTATTAAAAAAACGAACTGTGGACATAGGACACAAAGGTTGAAAAAAATAAATCGAGTCTCGTTTCTATTATTCAACTCTGCGGTTTGCTTACCATAGAAGAAAGAAGTGCCTACCCTACCCAGACGAGAATAGGTAGATACAAGGCGTGATGTAACGTTCTGTCACACCGTATTACGTATTGTATTAATATATTGCTATATTGCTAAGACCTCGTATCTACTCAAGTCTAAATCTAAGAGCATAAAAATGTAGGCCGAAAAAAGAATAACTTGTAAGCTGCGAGGCCATTGTGTAAGTGCAAGTCATTAGTCTTTTGTATCTGCCTAAATAGATAGGTAGGTAGGTAAGTTTTAAGTTTTTGATTCCAAATTAAGAACCTTGGATGTAAATCGGCAACTGAGTGAAGTATTGTTCAATTTCATGAACGTAGTTAAAAGTATCTAATTGAATGCATGTAGTTAATTGATTTCTTTATAACCAGATTGAGACCTCAGTGATGATGGGAAATTCGTAATCCATTTCTTCATAGGTTTGAAAAAATCGTCTACTCTACAACGTAATAACGTAATGAACGTGGCTGAACTGTGAAAATGAAAGGCATTGCGATCGATTGCCATTTTAAGTGTATTACGCAATTACTCCGGATCTGCCTCATAAGGCGAGTCCTAAGAGTTTCATATTTTTCAGAATGTCTTTAGCTAGGTAGGTATCTATTACATAAATAAACACCGGAGACAAGAGATACCTAAGAGAAGCAGCCGCAACCATTAAAAGTATGTATATGAAAACTTCATGGAAATTGTTCTATCCTGAATCGCGTTGCACCGTAGTGTCGCGTCCGTCTACGGGAGCCTTAAAGATTTTTTTATGATCAAGGCAAAGTAGACTACTTAGCTAAACGATCTAATAAAATCATAGCTATTTTTCTAAATCAGACGAAAGGCATTAATGAATCTGTCACCATGTCATGACCTAAAGCGAGTGCACTCGTTGATATTTTATATAGTCCGGTTGCAAAATATAGCCGTGTATATCTGACATTACATACGACAAGTTTTCAGGGTTCCGTAGCCAAATCGCAAGAAAGGAACCCTTATAATTTCGCCATGTCCGTCTGTTCTCTGTCCAGATGTTACAGTCATTTTACTCGGAGACTACTTGCACTAAAATTGGAAAGAAGGTGAAGGTATTGTGTGAAAATAGGAAAAAACAAATAAGTGGTGGCTCCCCCATAGTACGCAAAGAAGGGATGAAAACAGAATTCAATGCACAGACGCCAGCACATCAAGCTACTATAATCTATCAAATTTCTTAAATATATTTTCGACTTTATTGCTAAAGCATTAGGTTCAAGGTTGATTGGGAAAATTTGACAGTTTCGGGTAGCTTGATGTGCTGGCGTCCATACTTATGAGTGTGGAGTAGGTCGGTACAGCCCGATGCAAACTTTATGGCAGCTGGGAACATGAGGCGAGTCGCTGCGCAGTAACAAATTCACGTGTCAGCGGGGGTGAGGGGCCACTTCAGAGCCACCATAAAGTATGACGCGTACTGTACCTATACGTATCTAAGAGTTGGATTAGATAATTAAGTATTAAAAAGATTTTATTTAAGTCAATATCTACTTAGTTTTTGAGATATGGGATGTTTTCGGTTACAACTGCAGTAATAACTGCAAATGTAAGCGTACGTAAATAAATATTCATCCCAACTACGGAACCTTTCACTGTGCATGGTCCGACACGCACTTGGCCGGTTTTTTTTTCCAACGATTTATGGTCAATGGATGGAGTTGACTGGAGGCCGTCTGAATGCAGCTCTTTATTTTTGCAAAGATTTCGTGAATGTATCTACTGGGGTTTTGTTCGTATGAGACTATGAGTCTGGTTTCCGAAGTCCTTGGTTACCATGAGAAAGTTTCGTTCGACGACTTAAACAGTTATTTTAAAGGTATAATGAGATGACGCTGGGTCCCATAATATACGTTCCCGCATTTAAGTAGGTACAGGATGACAAGCTAATTTAAAAGTAGGTACCTACCTACCTACCTAATTTTCTAAGTTATCAATTTATCATCATCACCGTCACTGCTGTTTATACGTAAGTATGCCTCTCTTTGAGTCTCCTCCAGATTAACATCAATGTTGTCCACCCATCAAGCCACCGGACGACTGACACTCCTATATCAGCCGATCTATTCTGTAAACATCACACCGTGATCACTTAGGTGAAGTGAGCTGTCAATCCCTAGTAGAGTAAGGCGGGATGACAGCTCACATCACGCTCACTTCACCTAAATTTTCACGGTGGGATCTTTCCAGAATAGCACCACAGGTTCTCGGACGCCGTACAGTCACAGTTTCTACCTGTCATCAAGCGCCTTGCTAGGTGTTCTACCCGATAAATGTTTTAGGTTTCACTTGTTTTCCATTCAGCCATAATCGCTGATCTAGCCTGGCGAACTCTAGGCCGGTATTTGTGTAAGCAGAGGTGCTTACTTATTTACTTAAATCTACATCTACCACACACCAGTTATCCACATAAAGTTAGTCTATATTCCAGTAAGTAAATAAACCTATTTACTCCAAGTGTTTACTACATCGCGTGTCCGGCAGATTGCGGTCCGGCCTTCATGATTAATTTTAACAACAGTAAGTAACGAAAGGGTATCTGTAGTAGGAACTCAAAGTGATCCGGTTTGCCTCGGCGGGGCTTCTTTCACTGCGACAAATAAAATATCAGCTTCGTCAAATCTGTGGTGAGTTGGCGACGATTACCAAAGACTGAGCGGTATTTGCATAGCTAAGGATGGCTGACTGATATTTACTTGGGAGGATGATGATAATGATGGATACTGGATAGAAAGGAGTTAGGACCAGTGAGTAGAGGATCTTTATGACACCTATGTTTGGTGCAGTAGAGCTTCTAGTTCTGCCACAAACTGTAGAAGTCTGACATCACCATATTACAGAAATCCCTTGAGATGGCTCAGTAAGGTAAATATTGAATCTAAAACCTAAGTATTAGACAAAGAGAAAGGAGATGGATAACGGTCCCATACAAGTTTGGCCCAGAAATGAACACAAATAAAACAAAATGTATTATCGAAGCTATAATAGTGTTTCATAGCCCTGTATATTTATGTTCGTCGTAAAACTTTGTGAAGGGACATACTTAAGACCCTTTCCAAATCTGATTACTTCAAATAATAATATTCAAACCTGTCGATCGCGGAGTAATTCACTGTCTTTAAACATAATGAATTTCACTCAAATCTAACGACTGTATCCCAAATGATTCATTTGCTATGCCCAGTTTACAGAACGTTGGGTCTGCATTGGAAACCAGGCAAAATCAGAGTGGTCCGAGATGCGAGTTATAGGTATCGTTTTTGTAGCCTAGGTAAACTGTAATGTGAAGATCCATAATGGCTCCACTGTACTTTATAACCCACGCGTCCGAAGCGTCATAATTTTATAGCGTGTAGATGTCTTCATGTAGAACACTTGCAAAACAACAGAGCCAGCAAATACATAGTTTTCGAGAAAATAAATAGTAAAGTTTCAAAAACTTACACATAATTACGAAATAAAATAGAAATTTTTTGACATTTTACCACAGACAATGAATTAATTTCACTCCTTAGTTGTTCCATGTTACGTTCAGACAAAGTGACATCTCGACTTGGGCGAATTCGACCAATCTTTTATAGCTAGTATCAGCGAATACATTTTTATTTTTGACAGATTTTCCATACAAAAACTGTCAGACGTCAATTTTATTCCGCGAATAAAAGATATCTGACTGATTAAATCAGTCCTTAGTAAAAAGCAATGAAAACTTAGGATGCAAGGGCGAGCGAAGCGAGCTCAGGACTTGGGGCTTCCCGACTCAGACAGGTTAGGTTAGAAGGGGATGGATGGATCTTCGTGTTTATTTTTTTTAAATCATCCAGAAATCTGTCATTGACATTGAAAATGCTCTTGACCTCAAAGCTTGTCACAAGGTAATCATTTACAGCTAGGGTCGCGGGATGTTCGAAAGAGTTACCGTGGCCCCGGCACAGGCAACAGAAGGAACACGGGTGGGTTATAGTCAGTAAAAGTCTGACACGCCCTCCCGCTCCGCCCAGAGCGGGAGAAGTCATTTGATGATTTCCCATCCACAAAAAAAAGGTAATCATTTAAGATTTAAGCATATTTTGGTTTGTTGACCTTGACTTTCGGGGTGTTGACCTTGACTTTTGGGTTGTTGACCTTGACCTTGGAAATGTCATTAACCATATTATTGTTTGAAAACCAATTTAGACCCGCTACGTGAAGTTTTTTTTTCTCGGCTCCTTTGGATTTGCTGGTTTTGGGGATTTCAAAAATACAATACCTATAAAGCGTATATTCTACCAAAAAAAATTGCTACTATAAAAAATCGGTGGGTTATAAAGTACAGTGCTTGCTCCATAATTATGATCGTCCAAAATAGGCGTAGCCACTTAGAAATGCAAAGAGATAACAAGAAACACAGCCAATGATATTTGTGAACAAATCACAACAAAACACTCATGATGCTGTCACACGCAGCACCAAAGAGTTATACCAAAATAAAATAGAAATCGTCAAAGACAGACCTGACTGACAAGAAAGATTAGCGTATGTATTTGTATGGTACAAAGTTATACCATGTACTTATGTAGGATTATTTATTCTCTCGCAGCAACCAAACGTCAACAAACATTTTAATGATTTACATGTCGTTAAGTTTGTGGTGACCGGCCAGCGTAACGCACTTCACTTTCAATTGCAATCCGACGGATTTTAAAGGAAATTCCTAATCGAATAGGTGAAAGGTGACGTTACACAAAAATCAACATGTCGGACTTTAGAACCAAATAAGTAAAGTCGTGAAAAAAGTTTTCAGTACGTCAAAATAAAGGGCTCGAGTCACCAGTTAGATATTTAATGTTAGATAAGTTTTTCGAGTGTTATCTCCGCTAGGAGTATAGTGTTCTGTGGTTATCCGGCAAGAAAAAGGTCTCCTCCCCTTTCAAGATGAAATAATATCGTCCATAAGGATGGAACTACCTGTGTCATTCAGTAACAACGATCGTTGTTATTGATACATACCAAATAATAATTTTCCTAAATTCAGTATTTTGTTCTCCTGTAGTCCTGTATGATTATTCATTGAAACCCGTCCAAAGAAAGAAAGAAATTCGTCATTCTATTGAGATGTCAATATGAAAAGGTTTATATTTGAATTTGTCGAGACTCGAGACATTTTCATAAAGAATTGAAGTAGTTACCTACCTACAAAAGAGCTCTTTTTCTCATTATGTGGTAATAACATTTTTCATATGACGCTGCTATACGTTACGAATATATCCCTTTAAATTGGTTCCTTTTACCTAGGGCGTTACTTACTTACTTGGAAATGAATTTTCCGGCTATATTAAAAATCTTATGACCAGTAAGTTATAAGCAAAAAGTCACGTTCTTATTTTTATTTGAATGTGTGTGAACATGCGAATACATAGTCTTCATTGTAGCCTACGGGGCCTAGGGTCTACTACTAGGGATCTGACGTCACCCACAACTTGAACTTTAAAGTGCACGTCATGCTGAGCCGAGGCCCAAACTAAACATTCTGCTTAACCCAGAGCCCTTTTTGAAACTCCAAATGAAAAGTCTAACAAGTCCAGAGTATGAAATAAACATCAACCACCATTTTTTATATCTATATGTCGACCACGCACTTAAGGCAGGTAGCGGTCACTAGTTGCTGACCGTAAAGGAAATGGCATGGATACAGTTTGGCCCAGCAGTGCTGGCCAAACAAGCACAGACAAAGTGATAATTATTAAAAAAAAAAATACTGATAATATTTGAAATCTTACCACCGCTTTCGTTATTTGGCTAAACATGCCAGGAAATATTTAATTTAAAAGATTAATTATTTTGATTAAAGTATTCGTGGAGATCTTTATGTTGCCAGTTTTAGAAATATGATGGTAATTGGGACACACTTATTGTGGAATTGCTAGGATTTCACGAGTATTTTTAGAATATAAAATATTAAAACTGTATTTAGAACCTATTGAATAATAAATAGACTGTAATGAACACGATATTTAATAATTGATTAATGCATCAATTTCATTTTTAATTCAATAGCTTAGTCCAGTCCTATTTAATGGTAGCGCCTTCTTTATCTTTCATAATGACTGTCACTGCCCGTCTTTGTCATGCATTTGTCATATGCCATAAAAGCTTTGCACAGACCTCTATCCCTACAACTGGTAAGCTGTCAAACGTCAACATTGGCAAAGTCTGGCAGTGGCAACGGCTTTAACGCGGCCCCGGGGCCCTTTTCGGACCACTTGCGTTTAAACTCCGAGTTCTCGTATTAGCAGCAGGTATTTTATTATTATTTATTTAGGGTATGATGGGACTATCATACGCATTTCGGTTATAATAGTCCCTAATTCAAAATGAATAATAAAAAATAAGACGTAAAAGAACCAAAATCGTAACTAACGTCGCCATCTTGCTTCTTCGATACATTTCACAAAACAATGGCACATGTCATGTTTACCTGGAGTATTAGTGTTCTGTAATGTTTACCAACTGCGCCCCTGTCAACGTCATGCGAGCGCCAAAAGTTCCTTCTAGCATTGTAAATAAAGATTGGAGTCAGCATTATTGGTACAGTCCGGCCGTCGAGAGAATGCGTTCCTGACACACCTGTCAGTTGGAAAATTTCTAGTTGTAATAAACCGTGAACCGTCATGTTATGAGACACAATTTTTCTATTGTTACTGGCGTCTAGGAGGCCAGTCGACAGCGATTTGCAAAACACATAATATTCATGGTTGACCAGTATGTCTATCTTGGCCATATTCTTTCCTTTGGCAAAGAACATCAGCAAACCGAGATTTCGAGAAGAATACAGCTTGGGTGGGCCGCATTTAGCAAATTGGATGACATACTGAAATCAGCCAAAATTCCACGATGTCTGAAGTCCCGTCTCTATAACCAGTGTGTTCTGCCCACCATGACGTACGGTGCTGAGACGTGGAAGCTCACGCAAGAGGCTGTGTACAGGGTGAGAGTTGCACAGAGAGCCATGGAGCGTTCCATGCTCGGCATAAGATTGATAGACCGAGTTCCAAACGTCGAGATCCGAAGACGTACGAAAGTACTTGATATCGGAAAACGAGTTATGGAACTCAAATGGAGTTGTGCAGGACATCTGATAAGGTGCAGGGATGAGAGGTGGAGTAAGGCAGTGACCGAGTGGCGTCCAAGGACCGGAAGACGAAGCGTCGGTCGTCAGGCAGCGAGATGGGCAGACGATATTGTTACCATCGCGGGTAGAACCTGGATGAGGTTGGCACAGGAGCGTGGGGATTGGTACATGAAAAGAGACGCCTATGCTCAGCAGTGGGTGAAAACGGGCTGTGGATGATGATGATGATGAAACTGACAGGTGTCGAGCACGTGTGCCCTCGCCGGCTTGGCTGGATAGAGCCTAGACCACCACCTCTTAAAGCAGTATTATTTTAATCTAACGTGAATGTGGGAAAGAGATGGAGCTAGACGTCCTGTATAGCTCCATCTCGTTCTCACACTGAAGTAACATTAAAATAATACTGCTTTAGGAGGTGATGGTTGGCCCCCTGTTAGTAGTGACTGATTGCCCGGTAGGTATCGTCACTCATGGAGTCTCAAAGTCTCAATCAATACCGGGTTCTTACATCAACCTACACGTTGATACATAATATGCAGTCCATATTTTATTCATTACATGATTAAGGAAATAAGATCCGAACATGTCCTTGGTATGTCGACATGATTGTGTTTCGCCAATTTCAATTTACACGATTTTATTGTCGCGTACATTTCCGGTAGGTCTATATAGGTACCGAAAGATATATTTGCTATCGATGAATATTATTCAAGTTAGAGAATGTGCGACTAAGCCATTGTTGTTTTTTCACGTTTCTAGTTTCAAGCGGTAGGTATTGCGATACCTGTAGAGGATGCTGCTTAACCGGAAAGCTTAAGTGTGAGCTTACCGATATAATTGCAGATATGAGACATCTTAATCAGGTTTGCTTCTCTCTAGGATGGCAATGCATCTCCAATGCCTCAAGTGGTGGCAACCGCTTAATATTATGAGGGGGGGGGGGGAGATTATGCTAATACTTTTAGGTATTGCTTCTAATCTTATATCGGTAAGAAAACATTACAGTCAGCAAAAAAATCTCTGAATCACTGCTTATTAGACAATCGGAGCCGAAACAATGCAACGACCAAGCGGTGCATGGTTTGATTCTATGAGTGCACTTGGTAATTTTAAGTACGGTATACTATAAACCAATAAACCATACCTACTTATCTACATCAAAAATATTGTATGAAAATAATGGACCGATACTTAATTAGCAACAAACATTACTGGCGAAATATGGGTGTACTATAAGTACGCCTACGCCTCTGCCTAACCCTTCGGGGAATACAGGCGTGATGTTATGTTATGTATTTAATTAGCGAGCCGCGAGCCATAAACCTTTGTGCCAAAACGGTTTAAGCAAGCTTTACTTTGAACTTACCTGTAACGGTTTTTCAGAAATATATTATCGTTTTTAGGGTTCCGTACCTCAAAAGGAAAAACGGAACCTTTATAGGATCATTCGTGTGCCTGTATGCCTGTCTGTCTGTCACAGCCAATTTGCACCGAATCTAATGGACCGATTAAGTTGAAATTTGGTAGGTACACATATGACTTTCTGTGACCCAAACACGGGCGTGTAACGTAAATAAATGAATTTTGAATATGAGGGTCACTTTTGGGGGCCAATAAGAAAATGAAAAAAAAAATTGCAAACTATACCGTGTGACATATCAAATGAAAGGGCTTACTCTGGGGGTCTCGAATAGTTTAAAAAAAATTAAAATAAATAGTTTTAAAGTTATTTAAGAAAATACACGAAAATTGACTGTACCGCGCTTATCTCTGAAACTACTGAGCCTAAAATTTTGAAAAAAATTCAGAAAATAGTTCTATACTTATAGATAACAGGAAAACCTATAAGAAGTCTATGGTCTTAAAATAACATGGTAAATCTCTCAATATTGTACGTACAAACTTACATTTGCAGTTGGAATGTATGGGCTAACATGTTTTTCAACTACAATATTAAGTTTGTTCTTGGGATATTCTATCTCTTCTTTCTTCATCCCAACTACGGAACCCTTCATTGTGCGTGGTCCGACACGCACTTGGCCGGTTTTTCAAGTTAATACAGCCACATAAAATTCATCTACAAGGAAACGAAATATACTTTAAATAATAAGCACTTGTCAAAAGAACGAGGACACGATTTTCTACGAATACATTACAAGTGGCTTACATTAACTGACCTTTATGTATGTATATTGAAAAATAGATCAGTTAATACTAGTTGCGATATATCATAGACGAGGACGAATTATTAGGTTCCACTCAAGGCTGTAGCCGCCCTGTGTTTCTGTTAAGCACGCAACAAATGAAATTGAAAGGCTATCTCTGACTCACGGTAGGCTACTTACTGCGGTAAGTACAGATCACCGGATCACCTTGACAATGAAAGTGAAATGGACAATGTAGACGCGGTCTATTCGTATAAAAACCGGAGCACCTCCTGTCAAAATTATTCAGTTGCCAGCATTAACAGAATAAACATGTACGCCAAGGTACTACAAGGATTTATTTATTACCTCTACAATTATCATTTAACTTGTGTTGACTAAGATACAGTGATTCAGGAACATTGAAAACATAATTGGAAACTATTTGCTTTAAATAAAAAGGATAAAATAACATTTAAATTTAAAAGCCCTTGCGAATTACACTGTTTTGCTCATTTAATTATTAGGACATTTGCACTGAACCAGGAAGTAAATCATTATCTACTAGTTGTGCAGTAAGTTCTGTGTATTAATCTAATGTATCGTTTCAGTTGATCATCGCTCTTTGCGCCGTGGGTGTGGCTCGTGCCAGCGGTCTGTATGAAGCCGCTTCCTTGGGCTACAGCGCGCATGCCATCGCCGCCCCCGCCGTAGTGACCAAGACCATCACCCCCGCTGTCTCTTCCGTGTCTTCCTACTCCACCCACACCGCGCACGGTGGTCAATACGCCGCGTACGCCGCTCCCGCCTACGCCGCAGCTCCCGTCGTCGCTAAGGCCTACGCTCCCGCCGTTGCCGCATACGCAGCGCCCGTTGCCACCTATGCCGCCGCCCCCGCCGCCGTCGTGACCAAGACCATCTCCCCCGCTGTGAGCTCCATCTCCTCCTACTCTACCCACACCGCTCACGGTTCTCCCGTGGCCACCTACGCCGCTGCCCCCGTTGTGGCTAAGGCCGCCGTCGCCTACGCCGCTCCCGCTGCATACGCTCATGGTGCGTATGCTGCTCCCACTTCCTACGCCGCATATGCCGCTCCCGCCGTGGCTGCGTACTCTGCCCCCGCTGTTGTGACCAAGACCATCACCCCCGCCGTCTCCTCCGTGTCTTCCTACTCCACCCAGACCGCTCATGGTGGTCAATACGCCGCGTACGCTCCCGCTGCATACGCTGCGTACTCTGCCCCCGCTGTAGCCGCGTACTCCGCTCCCCTGGTCGCTAAGACCTACGCCGCTGCCCCCGTGCTCAAGTCTGTGGCGTACTCCGCTGGCCCCGCCATCGCATACAGCGGTCACGGCGCTAACTACGGTTGGTAAACTGAATCAAATGTTTATGTAAATAGACCAATTAAAAAATAAACGACTCGCCATAACTTATTTTTTTGTTTGATTTCTGATCCTTAGAAAAAGCTAGATACAACCTAATTGCCTACACCGTCTATCTATACCATAACATTATATGTAAGTCCGGCAAAATATTGACTGCATAATGAATAAGTTTCTTTGTTATTGCCTTTCCCTGATCGGTATCCGCTTCACATAAAGGAACTCGTGCCCCGATTAGTCAGCACGCTCAGTTCCTTTATTCTTTGACCTTTAGAAAATCTAATGGATAGAATGGGAAACTACTTCTTTGAGCAATAATACCATGCATACAGTCATAGGACCTGTATCTATACCAAGGTAGTATTTTATTCATAGATATTTTTTATAGCAACATCCAAATGTCGCTCAAAATAAGAAATATTCAATAGCATAGTTCGTCTAATTCTGCAAGTCTGCATATAAAAATACGGCAGTATTTCATAATTACATTAGAAGAAAATCATTTTATATCAATTTTGGTTTGTGTTATCATTCAATTCCTCTTGAACATCCGAATCGGACGGCCGTAGGGAGCGTTGAACGTCCAAGCTGCGCACGCGCAGTTTTCCGCGCATGCGCCCCTGCCATTTCCAATTGGAATCTTATTAGATAATAAACTACTGCAGCTGTACCAAAATAAAAAAAAAAACCGGGCAAGTGCGTGTCGGACCACGCACAATGGAGGGTTCTGTAGTTGGGATGAGTTTAACCCAAGAACAAACTTAACATGGTAATTGAAAAACATGTTCTCTCACCTACATTCTAACTGCAAATGTAAGTTGGTCGACTATTACTCGTTAACTTGTAAAACCTACTTAGCTGTGATAGCTTTCCTTTTAACATCGTTGTATATACTACTACCGTGAATTTGTCACATACCCAAAACTAACCGTTTACTTGGCAGGGGGAGAGACACACACTTGACTCTAACAAAAATGAGCAAGGTAAACGAGAAAAAAAAACATCCCCATTTCACGTGTACCTCAGGAGGTACCTACCCTAAATTTTTTTTTTTTAAATTTTATTTTACCACTTAGTCGGCGTGATTAATATGTATCCATGCCAAATTATAGCTTTCTAGTACTAAGAGTCTCTGAGCTAAGCTGAGGACGGACGGACAGACGGACGAACATGGCGAAACTATAAGAGTTCCTTGTTGACTACGGAACCCTAAAAATATGTGTGTATAGCTAAAACTATACAGAATCAACTTATCTGAAATATCTTAAACCAGCGACCCGCCCCGGCTTCGCACGGGTGCAATGCTGATACTAAATCGATGGCAGCAAAGTAAAGAAAGACATCTACGAAATCGCAACACGAAAACAGACTTGTAGATAATGTTTATCTAAAGCTAATTTTGAGAAAAAAACACTTTCGCAAAAAATGTAGATGTCCGTATCTACTTTGCTGCCATCAAAAAATACTACGGAATGTAGAACGTACAACGTAGAATATACAACGTTCATAAATACTATCATACAATTTCGAATATATATTTTTTTAATTTATCGTAACGTATTTCTAATCGTCGCGCTGAAAAGCACGGTGATAATTGTTATTTACCTCGCTAGAGAGCTCCGATAAACGCGTGATCGCTGCAAATCATAAAATGCTACAGGGCGAAGCGCGTTTTGTTTTTTGTTTTTGGGGAATGGCATCTCGCAGTTCAACCTGGAGGTTGTCGACTGCTTAACCGGACTTTCCTGTGGATGCCTCAATAAATTAAGGCCTCCAGCCAGGCATAAAACTAAAACTACGCGACTACTCGTTAAGGGCGCCCCCTGTGGGGTACGGACTACGGCTTAGGGCGTCGCTGGGAGGACAGCTAGGGACAGGCTGGATCGGATTAAAAGGGCGAAGCGCGGCCTTCGACGCGCTATTTATAAGCACGCGCCGCCGGCCCCTCAGCCGGTACCGCCGCAACCGCTATGTCCCTGCATTTTAAATCTGTAATATCTTCGAAAATATTCATTTAAATTACATGCTGTAAAGAGCCATATTGATCTATATTACATTCACAATGTATTTAAGGTACTTAATTGGATAAGGATTAATGCTGTATTGCTTAAAATTGCTTCGTAGATAAGCCATTATTTCTCGTAAAAAGTAAAGGATAAAAAATAGTTATTGTGGATTATTCCTAAGAGATAGACATATACTATTGCGGACTTTTTTGTAGATCTTTTTAAGGTGTACAATACTGTAGTACATTATTTTGATCTATCTCGTAGGGTTCAGCCAGCCAATGTAAGTGCAAAAAAATGTGGTTATTTACGACATCACATAAGAAACGTCTAAAATTATCAGTGTTTCTCTACTACATTATGCATGTATTATACATCGAAACCTTCCTCTTGAATCATTCGATCTTTTAAAAATACCGCATCAAAATCCGTTGCGGAGTTTTAAAGATCTAAACATACATAGGGACAGACAGACAGCGGGAAGCGACTTTGTTTTATACTATGTAGTGATTACAGCAACAAGCCCTAAGTACTTAAAAAAAGTTAAACTTGGGGATATGGGTTGAATTTAAGTAAAATATTTGCTCTACCTAAGTTTTCACGAAACATTATGTAGTTTGTGTCAATAAAACCTATTTTATAATTAAACTGGACGAAATGCTATTTTTTGATGCCCATATGTCCTTACTTGGTATGTTCTGAGTAGCGCAATAAATTAAAACAAACAACCCGTTCCCCCATCAATTTACGTTAAAAGTCCCGGGCTACCTAGGTTGCTCGTAATTAATAACGTCTAATCCTAACTATTTTCGTTGTATTTTGATGTTCTAAGTGTGATTAAATACCAATAATGACCTATGTATTACGAGCAATATTTTAATAGATTTATTTAACAAAAATATTACGAAAGATAAAATAAGCAAAGTAAAAATATTGTGCAATATGGCGTCATAGCTGTGGTTTTCATGTCGATTTTATCGTCTTAAAATAACCTTGGAACCTATGGTAGATGTAGATATACGTAAACATAGACGTAAAGCTTGAATCTTGAGGATTTTTTTTGTTATATGTTATACTAATGCATTGGATTAATAAATAAATTGTACTTACATTGTAAACACGGTACACGTAACCACTTGACAAAAATTTACACTGACTTTAGAACGATGACTTTTAACTTTTTTTTTTCAATATTTCTTTTATAAGCATGATACCCTGGGCAATTGGCACAAAGGGGCAGAATTTAATACAGAGTCATCAAGTAATTTTTTTAGAAGCTTTCATAGAGATGCCACAATAGAGAAAAACGTTTTAAAGGGAACAATTCAGCCAAACCAACGTAGTACCTGGGACGTTTGACCTAAACCCACTTAAACCTTCCTCATGAATCACTCCGTCTATTGGTGAAAACCGTTTGGAAATCCGTTTGGTAATTTTTGAGTTTATCGCATTCACACAGACAGACAGACGTGGTGGGGGACTTTGTTTTGTAATAAGTAAGGATTTATTGATCAATTTATAGACTTATTCTTTAATTTATTGATCAAAGGAAAAATAAAATTTTCATATCAACTATTCCTCCTTTTTCACCCCGAAAGAGGTTGAATTAAAAACATCTTCAATAATGTTTTTCGTCATTTAATGTTTAGATTACTTTTGACTTAATTTGGATACGCAGTGAAATCCCCCTCAAAAAATTAATTACCCCCTTTTGCTGGTCGATTTTCGAAAAACCCAAAAACTAAAAAAAGTATTAATGTCAAAAGTATTAATACCGTTATTCCAAAATTCTTCCATACAAACTTTAGCACCCCCTAAAATCCCTTTGACGGGTAGTTTTGAAGAACGAAATAATGACAAACTTTATTATTCATTTAAGACTGTATTGCTAAGTTTCAAGTTTGATAAGATTTTTCATACAACAGAAATCCCCCTTTTTCACCCTCTTTAAAGGTCGAATTTCCATAAACCCCTTCATAGAGCTCGCCTACATTATAAAAGGAACCCTTGTGCAAAAAATCTGGTAAGTATATCAGTCATTCAGCACTTCGCCCGTTATTTTGTTCGCGTGATTTTCCAATTTTCCCCTACACATTTCACAACCCCCTCACCCGCTTTAAATGGTAGTATTATAGATTAAGATCTTTATTATTTATTTATACATTAGTATAAGTAGACATGTTGCGCCGATCCCAAATAAATTGAGATTAGGGCAGGAGAATGATGATGAAGCATTCGGGCCAAGTTTCAAGTTAGATCAACGAAATAAGATTTTTTCACCCCCAATTTTCATTATTTGACTTATAGGTTATATAAACCAATTTTCGAGTTAATCAAGACACCAAGTAAAATCCTACCCTTTAAAATTGACTACCCCTTTTCACCCCGTTAGGGGCAGATTTTCGAAAAACCCTGATACACTTTATTTTTGATTTATGGTATTATGTATAAATACCGAGTTTCGAGTTAATCAGACGGCGCGTTAAAATTTTTCCATACCAACTTTAACACCCTTAAACTCCCCTTTGAGGGGTAGTTTTCAAAACTAATAGTGAGAAACTTTATCGCTTACTTAGGCAAATATTCCTGCCAAGTTTCAAGTTTATTAACAAAATGAATAAGATTTTTCATATAAACTGTACCCCCGCTTTTCACCCCCACAGCGGTGGATTTAAACAAATGTTTAGGATACTTCCAAAACTTGACTCAAAGATTATTTATACCAATTTTCGAGTTAATCAAGCCGCGCAGTAAAATCCTCCCCTGTAAAATTGACTACCTCTTTTCACCCCATCAGGGGTAGATTTCGAAAACCCTGATACAGGTTATTCTTTAGTTTTAGTCTTAAGCATAAATACTGAGTTTCGAATTAATCGGACTGCGCGTTAAAATTCTTCCATACAAACTTTGACACCCCCAACCCCCCTCTTGGGGGTAGTTTAGAAAAACAAAAATTACAAAGTTCATAATTTACTTAGATTAGTATTCGTGCCAAGTTTCAAGTTTATTAACTCAAGGAATAAGATTTTTCATACAAAGGAAATCCTCCCTTTTCACAAGGTCGAATTTCCAATGAAACCCTTTTTAGTGCTCCCCTATGTTATAAAAGGAAGCCGTGTGCAAAATTTCACGTTCCTAGTCCCAGTAGTTTCGGCTGTGCGTTGATATGTCAGTCAGTCAGTCAGTTTCTCCTTTTATTTTTATATAATACATTTGTGTCCTCAAAACGAATAGGAAAAAGGTATTACATTGAAGCTGAGAATATGAGGAGATTTTTGGCATCGCTAATTATAATGCATTGGATCGAAAGTTTCGGACTGGCAACCTATCCTTGGCTAGGTACAATTACAGACAATGTCGGTTGTCCAGTTTTCACCCTTATGCCCTCAGTGATAGGCTTGAAAAGTGGTCCACCGCCAGTGTCCGCGATGGTACCTACTACATAATTATTACACAATGCTACTAATAAAAAAAAATAGGTATACTTACATAATTAATTACAATTCAGTCAAATATTATTTTAGTTTTAAGGAAAGCGTGCTCAATAATTCGTTCTTGTTAACTTGTTAATGAATTCGGATGACGTCTGTGTTACGTGTAAATCTAATATGAAAGCCTGCATTGATGCTATAATGCTACAAACTTAAACACGCCATTACTAAACATCTTAATCCAACGCTCGAAAGGTCATTTTTTCAATAACTAATTTCTATCATTTGCATTGCATATAGACTCTTCTAAGACTAGATACCAGTTTTACGAAGATGGTATAAAAGCGAATGCACGTGTTCTCGATGTTATTTTGTCATCAAATCTATCGGAACGAACATGTTACGAGAGGTGACTATTTACTTTAGTTTACAAAATTTTACTATCAGTTTTGTGGTCGTTTTAATTAATTTTGTCTTTTGTTTTCCAGTACGTGATTCTTCTGTGTGCTGGGTCCTTCGTAAGCGGTATCGCTGTCCATTCCGGATATCAGAATGCATCTACGAAATCTCAAGCCACTACTTCAGGAGCAAGACAGCAAGACAGTCTCGCGTTGCCTTCCCAAGTTTCGTACCAGAACTTAGCGGCTCCTTCAAGTAAATACTTGCCCAATTCAGCGCAGTCATATCAAGTGAATTCTGCGGTCGTGGATACTATATCTGAAACTACACCAGCAAAAAGTGTTCCTGTGCAATCCTACGGATCACCTAACGCGCAACAACAAATTGTCTCCTTCTCTGCCTCGGTAGCTTCCGATCCTTCTTCTCAAGAATATAACAATATACTCGAGAGATACGCTCCTACTGTTAAACCTATAAAGCCGTACTTTGCTGCTCCTGTTGCTGCAAAGACTGTTTCAATCGGGTCTCAAGTAGCAGGTAATGAAGGTCAGGGCGCTCAGGCCACTGATGGTTATATTACTAGACCTTTTGTGGTATACACTAATAACGCTGCTCAAACAGGACAGTACTTTGCAGTTCCCTCTGCACAGACAGTAGTTGAACAACAAAGATCCATTAATGTTCATCCTCCTTCCTCCCAAGGTACTCAGTATGGTGCTCCTGCCGTACCACAGCCAACAAATTCCGCCCCAAGACCATTCTATCCAGCTAATAATGCAATACTTGAGTCTCATGGCGAGTTTACAGCTCAATCGCCTGCCGCGGCTTCACACCAAGAGAACCAAGTGAATCAAGTTCAGGAAATCAATCGTCCACCGCCACAATACCTCCCCGCTCCAACGATTACGTACAACGTCAATCCTGCAGTAAAAACTGATTCTGTTCCCGTCGCTAAAAAAGTAACTTTAGAGGCATATAATTCAGTCCAGACCCACCCACCACCAGCTCCTAAATATGCTCCTGCTCTGATACCGGTTCCAGTAATCTATCAACAACTAGAAACCCTGAACTATCCTTCTGGACAACAATTTGCTGTTATTCCTACTTCTGCCTCATATGCTCAAGCGCCCGTTGGGGTTCAGCCCATTCCCGTGCCGGTTTACACTACTAATGGTGCTAGGCTGCAATACCACCCGATACCTGTAAGTGGTGGACACCAACACGGCTATGCTAAAGCTGTTCTATTCTCTCCCGCTTCAGAGGTTTCTCGTGTCATTTTCAACGGTTTGGGTGTGACCTATGGATGGTGAAATATATCGGTAGCATAAATCGTTAGAGTAGTAATTTATTGAGTTTTGTTATTTTTGTGTTTTAAAATGGATGCATGTTACCTCAGTTATATAATTAATGCTTGTTTTATTTTGTTGTGATGCACTACTAGTGTTGCCAATTATTTCGCAAGTTCGTTTGGATATTTGCCATGACTTACTTTTCGTTAGGTTCCGTGTTAGATTTTAATGCATTTCATTTGTTATAAAATCCTTCACAAAACAGCTTATCCAATTAGTATTATAAATATTTTTCGATGCGATGTTTTACTTAATTGTGTACAGTTTTATGAAATGTTTAGACTAGAATGATACTATTTAATGAAAAATTATGTCTAAAATAAATCTAAAGGAAGTTTTATTAAAAATACATTAAATTAATTAGTGAGCTATTTTATTTCGAGACTTGTTTCCAGCGCAGCCTTGTTTGCTACTATAAAAATAAATAAAGTCAAGATCATTCGCTAGTATTTTCATTAATATTTGCTTTACATTAATAAAATATGTCCTTTCATTGACATACCTATTTATATTCTTTAAAAAAAATGTAGAATATTTTATTCTGAGGTGAAATTCGGTTGACATGATAATGTATGAAATCGGAAGGTATTTGAGGTCATCTGTTACTCATGATCAATAAACGGTGAAGATCGTACTAAAGAAAACGCATTACCCTCGTTTTATGGCACACTCGTGTAATAGGCGTCTTCCTCATAGCGTGACTATACATTCTTTTTTACAAGCTTATTGACGGTAGCAAAAATACAAAATAATGGTGTAAGATAGTGCTTAGAACTTCCTCGGTTTATTTCCCATCCATACTGAGTTCCTCATTGCGAAAGATTTACGTAAGTATGTGAATCATAAAAAGGAAATGGTGTTGTCAGTATGTCGTGATGACGAGTTGCGACGAGACCAATATCCGTTGCTGATCGTATTATAAGTGATTAAAGAAATCATAATATAAACATAAAAATGGTGGGGGAAATCCACCAACAATACGAATTCTGATGGGTAGACTATCTTGAAGAACTGTCGAAGTACCTAGCTATACGTCCATCCTGTATGGAAAACGGAAATCTGTAGGTATGTGCATATTGTTGGAATTTGATAGGTCACGCACAACCAGTCGGTTGTGAACTTGTGACCTTGTGAATGAACCATGAAGTTTTGTTACTTTTTTTCGAACTATTTCAGGCCGCAAACGGTACGCAACTCATCATCTGCCTAGCCTTTTTCCAACTACAATATATTGAGGTCGGCTTCCAGTCTAACCTGATGCAACTGAATACCAGTATTTTACATGGAGCGAATGCCTATCTGACCTCTGCAACTCAGTTACTGGGTAATACGACAGCCCTTGTTAAGACTGGTTGTCAGTCTTTCGGGCTGACGACCCGTAACGCCTGTCAAAGATCCACGCATGATAGCCGAGACCAGCGGCGTAACGTGCTTTCCGAGGCACGGTACGTAAAGATGGTCACCCATCCACGGAACGAACGCGGCAAGCGTAGCTTACTCTGATCGATCGACCTATGCGGCTGTTACTTAGCCACGAGCCCCTCAACGGAACGCACCTAAAAATACAATAAATGGATCGATTGAAATACTAAGTTGATAATGGAACGGGGTAGACAGAGGTATACTGTAATTATCCATCGATTCAGTATTGTACGTGATAAAGGACGAATACAGATTTTCTTGTCTTTTTTTAAAAATTGGCGGAGAACTTGAATTTGGCATCCAAGGAGAAAAAAAATTAAAACCATGCATTTGCATTGTATTGGAATGGACCTTCCAGTTCACACGCTTGCAACCACAAGACTAAATCAAGATGAAGCCATTATAAGATCGTATCTATTAATGTTATTACCCATTTCCTGTTTCAGTCCCCAGATTCCTACTTACGAAAAAGGCATATATTACACGAGAAAATAAGTTAACATTTGTCAAAAAAATAATATTACATCCGGTTAAATTTTATTATTGCTATTATTATTTATTGTTTGCTATTTATCTATTACTTATTTGAGTTTTTTTGTATAGGTACTCGTGGCTAAGTAATTACAGCCGCACAGGTCAATCCATCAGGATAAGCTACGCGTGCCGGGGTTGTCCGTAAATGGGTGACCATCTTTATATACCGAGACTCTTCCGTGCCTCAGAAAGCACGTTAAGCCGTTGGTCCCGGCTGTCATGCGTTAGTTCTTTGACAGTCGTTGCGGGTCGTCAGAAGCCCGAAAGTCTGACAACCTGTCTTACCAAGGGGTATCGTATTACCCAGCTACTGGGTTATGGAGGTCAGATAGGCTGTCGCTCCATGTAAAATACTGGTATTCAGCAGCATCTGGTTAGACGGAAGCCGGAAAAGACTAGGCAGATTGATTGTATAGGTACTGTAGGCCGCAAGTCAGTGGTAACACAACCAATATACAGTCCGGCCGTCGAGAGAATGCGTTCCTGACGCCTGTCAGTTGGACAATTTCAAGTTGTAATAAGGATCAAATTCGCAAAACACATATTCGTTAGTATGAAATTGACAAGTGTCAAGAACCCATTCTTTGACGGCTGGACTGCAAGCTGGCCTATTATTCTGTTGGAACTCCTTAGGTACCTACTATGTTAGACCGGCTCAGCTTTATGACCGACGTGGGTCGATATTACATAAAACAGGGGATCAGACCCTTTTTTGTTGGGTGGGGGGAATCATCAAATGACTTTTCCCCGCTCTAGGCAGAGTGGGAGGGCATGCCAGACTTTAACTGACTAAAACCCACGCGTGTTCCTTCAGTTGCCTGTGTCAGGGGCCAAGGTAATTCTTTAGCTGGCATCGGCCCAAGCGGACCCCGTCAGTTAGTGCTAACATCCCGTCAACCTAGGCCTAGTCCTTACCGGACGGCGAGCTACCAATTGCTCGCCGTCCGCAAGCCCGCGCCTACGGTGGCCGGGAATCGACTCTCGATTCCCGCTGCTCAGGACGTCTCCTGGGGCGACTAGGGGCGTGAGGTCACAGAGATTGCCTCTCCCTCACGCGTTCCACCTCGTCCTTCGCGAACATTACTGCTTTGCAGAAGGAGGTGATGGCTTCCCATGCACTCTCGCTCCGTACCATGGCCTCGACCAGAGCCGGACGCGAGAGATCGCCGCCGCTGATCGCCTCCGCGGGGACATGGCGGTGCTCCGCCCAAGCCGGGTAGACCTCCACCGTATGCTCCACCGTGTCCTCCGGGCGATCCACACAATGGTGACATCCAGGCGTTTCCTCCCGCCTTTTCCGGAACAGGAACCTACCGTAGCAGGGGGGATCAGACCCTAGCCTGATTAAAAGAGGTAAAGAACTGCTGCCACACACGCAATACTAAAAGGATAGGAGATTCATTGCCGATCTATAGCTATAGTAAATATTCGGAGTTGTTTGGAAATGCTTTGTCTAGCTTTAAACTTATTAAATTTTCAAGAGCAAAGAGAGCAATGTTGTTGGCGGCAGGGAGTAGAAAGAAACAAAAAATACTTTTTTACCCAATTTTTGACTGCAAATAGCTCGTCTATACGTGAAAATGTACAATTTGTCTAACCCCAAGTGTAACTGACGTTAAAACTAGTTTGATACTCGTACCGTGCAACCTTTTGGTGACCCGCTAAATAAATATGACGTGTAAAACCTTACACTCCGCCAATTGACTGCCGGAATAAACATAGCCTCAGGCGATACAGGACGGAGATTCAATGCTAATACCAGTTACTGACACTCGTATAAAAGCGCGAGCAAGTGCTCCAAACATTACACACAACCACCACGTTCAATACAAACATGTACTCCAAGGTACTGCACTCATATTTAAATACTTTACCTTTTTATTGCGGCGTGGGTCGTGGGTTAACGACCGGTCACCTGTTTTTTGTGTGATTTTTTGAAACAAGTGTGCACTGTATCAATTTTGGTGAAAGTGTAAAATTTTACTAATTGCTTTTTCTAATATTCCAAGGTCGTAGTCTTCCTGTGCGCGGCGAGCCTCGCCTCCGCCGGCCACCTCCTGCAGGCCGCTGCGCCCGTAGCGTACAGCGCGCCCGTGGCGTACAGCTCGGCGCCTGCCGTCTCCTCCGTGTCGTTCTCCTCGCACACCGCGCACGGCCCCGTCGCCACATACGCCGCCGGACCCGTCGTAGCCAAGACCTACGCCGCTCCCGCCTACACCACCTACGCTGCTGGTCCCGTCGTAGCCAAGTCCTACGCTCCCTCCGTGTCCTACCAGTCCATCTCAGCTCCCGTCGCGTACGCTAAGACCTACGCTGCACCTGCGTACAACACATACGCCGCCTCCCCTGCCGTCGCGACCTACTCTGCCCCGGTGTACGCCAAGTCCATCGCTCCCGCGGTGTCGTACTCCTCAGTCTCTAGCCACTCCTCTCCTCTGACCTACGCAGCGGCCGCCCCCGTCGTCACTAAGACCTACGCCACTCCCTCTTACACCACTTACGCCTCTGCTCCCGTCATCGCCAAGTCCTACGCCGCTCCTGCCTACACTTCCTACGCCGCCGCTCCCGTCATCGCCAAGTCCTACGCCGCTCCTGCCTACACTTCCTACGCCGCCGCTCCCGCCGTCGCATACTCCGCTGGTCCCGTGCTCAAGTCCGCTGTGACATACTCGGCCGCACCCGCCGTCTCTCACGTCACTTACGCTGGTCTGGGAGCTAACTACGGCTGGTAAACAAATGTTTGTTAATATTTATTGTTTGTAAATAATCAACCGTACAAAATAATGCTTGTGTGTTGGAAAAATAAAACGTTATAAAAACAAAACAGTGAATTTGCTTTTTTTTCCTGAACCATGCTATTGTATCTTTTTTGACAGTTTAAATACAAGTACTGTCTTGCTCCCGAACAGCTACATCGTTGTTCTTTTTTTATCCAAAAAGGCCCCAATCTACAAGAATGTTTACAGCTTCAATGATTTAGATAAGTAGGTATAGTTAAAGGTTGAAGCATGCTGCCACTGTGGCCGAAACCGTTAGGAGGCATCATGATCAGTTAAAATATTACAGAGAAATACTGAAATACGTACCTAATATGTAGGTATTTGCAAAAGAAAAACTGAAAGACGTTAAAATAATATGTTAGAGTCATTGTTTTTTTCTCCGATATTTATGGACTAGATTTGTATGTAGTTTATTAAACTAAGATATATCTACACACCTGTCCGGCCTCCCGCGCAACGGGGGGTAATTTTTATAATATTCAATTCAATTCAATTCAATTATTCTTTATTGCAATCCATAATGTACACATACAGGTGGTGAGTTTAATAATTTTAGAAACAAAATTATGGACCCTGTCGGGCACAGCAACATTATAAAAGTAGGAGAGAGGAACAGCGCTTTAATGATTTTCCTTTACTATATAAAAATTTTTGCTATCTATTTATTTTTTACAACATTTTTAGTTTTTATTATAATAGCACTCATTTATTTATTCTCTGAATGTATTAGGTGTAGGTCAATCTATTTATTTATTTTTATATTAAATTATATTTTATTATTACATAATTAATAAGGCATGTTTTACAACAGGATTCTTCTTTTAGAAAAATCTGAATTCGTCCTTTATCATGTACAATACTGAATCGAAGGATAATAATTACAGTATACCTCCGTTCCATTATAAATTAAACTGTGTTTCAATCGATTTATCAATTTATCAATCGATCAATTTATTGTATTTATAGGTGCGTTCCGTTGAGGGGCTCGTGGCTAAGTAATAGCCGCACGGGTCGATCGATCAGGTTAAGCTACGCTTGCCGCGGTCGATCCGTGGATGGGTGACTATCTTTACATACAGTGCCTCGGAAAGCACGTTACGCCACTAGTCTCGGCTGTAATTTATTGATCTATGACAGTCGTTACGGGTCGTCAGACTGAAAGGCCAGCTAGGACCTACCTATTTAAAAATAAATGTCCTGAAAAATCAAATCAATTAGATATGTTCCGCAAAATTACCAGTATTAGCTTACCGGCGTTCCTGTCCTCTGTTTACAGCACGAAAAAGTTGACCGAAAAAATTTTAGACCCCTCTTTGGTTGACTCAGAAGTGCCGTGCTTGACTGACGCAGTGAACGCCTGGAAAGTGGCTTGCCCGGATACAGATCGGCCCTTGAACCCATCTTCCCAGAGGCAGTGGGATGAACCGCTCTGCAGGTTGGTACGGAATAATCTAATTAATACGACCACCAATACTGCTGAGCGTGCCCGCCTGCTGGCTGTGAGTGGGAGTCGGGCCTCTGGCTTCAGGCGCTACCGTCACCCAACATAGGCACTATGCTGGGTGACACCACCTTCCGGCTGGCTACTTGTCTGCGTCTGGGCGCTCCTTGCGTGGCTCCGCATCGCTGCCAATGCGGTGACGGTGTCGACTGCCTCGGACAACATGGCCTATCCTGCAGTAAGAGCGCAAGCCGGATAGCACGGCACGCCAGCAACATCATCCGTCGTGCTCTTGTCACCGCCGGGGTGTCAGCTGTTTTAGAACCCAATGGCTTAGCACGCGACGATGGGAAGAGACCAGACGGAATGACCATAATGCCTTGGAAGGTAGGTAGGCCTTTGGTGTGGGATGCAACGTGTGTCGACACCTTTGCGCCATCCCATCTTCCTAGCACGGCGGGCTGTGCTGGGGCGGCTGCTGCGGGTGCGGAAAACCTCAAACGTCGCAAATACTCCAATCTTATTGGGACTTATATATTCGAGCCGTTTGGGGTTGAAACACTTGGGCCATGGGGTCCGAGTGCCCACTTAGTTTTTCGAGACATCGCCAGGCGGTTGGTCGACTCCACACGTGACCAGAGGGCTGGCCCATTTTTTGCCCAAAGAATCAGCATTGCCATACAACGTGGCAATGCTGCCAGCCTTTTGGGCACTTTTCCTGTTGACAGCGATGCGGATGAATTTTTTGATGCCCTCTGATTATTTCCCCTCCTTTTTTATATACTTGTACATATTATTATTATTATTTTAAGTTTTTAAATTATGTCAATAGTAAAATAAATACATCTTAATTTTGAGACTTTTATTCTAGTATTAAATTGAAGTAAGGCAATAATTAAAATACAATTAGATATGAAATAAAAATACTCTAAGAAAAGTTCTAAAGCTTTATAGTGAAGCCATTAACAGACTATAGCTGTCCAGTGCTGAAAATAGGCTCCTCATGTTAATGGCCACTTAGATATTGAACATCAACCACACTCACTCATCCACTCTTCAAATACAGACTGTATCAGAAATGTGTGGTCAAATTAATTTAAGGGTGTGGTACAGACCATCAAACTGAACAACTTTCTTCAGGGAACCAGCATCGTAATCGCGGAAAAATTATCGACTGTCCCGCCCAAATGTATGGAACGGCTAATAATTTTTTGACTGATAAAAAGCACCGCTCATCGCGCGCCACGCGATTTGCGTCGTGTGTCGCGTCTGTTTGCAGGAGCCTTAACTTTAAAACAAATAAATCTCAACGTGTATTCTTAATTATTCAAGATTAGGTATATTAGTATCCGGTTAAAGTTTCTCAGTAAAAGAGACGACCTTTGTGGCAGCATTAGACCTCTACTAAACATACAACCGTGTATTAAAATTGTAATCGCACTGGAAAGAAGTTATGTATCCAGAATTAGTTCGCAAGAACCCATCTTGAATTACCTAACTATCGAACATTATAAGGTACCTACTTAATACGTTTTCATATAAACTTTGACGGCTAACGGGTTTGGTAACGCCATATTTTCTCATGACAATTGAAAAAAATCAGATGCTCCCTATATTTTGACGAGAGATGCGAAAATAATTGTATGGATAAGCTGATTTATTTTCGCGATTTCAGGTTTGATCCCATATTAAAAATTGTTCATAATGATGAGTACAATGACCCCTTAAGGGGTTGTGCATTTCATTTAGGGACATGTTGTAGGATATGTAATTTGTTTTGTAATTTGCGGTCTTTCTCGTGTGCTATCTTATAGTGCCGGCAGAATAATATACATAATGTAAATGATAATGATGTGGGTTTATTTTTATTGTTGTGTTTGTCGTGTTTCTGTGACAAATAAACCTATTTTTCTTTCTTTTCTTTCTAATAATGTTGATGTACCTATAGTGTTCATTTTAATAAGATGTAACACGTATTAATCAGACCTATATTTAAAATAATTCGTATGCTATTGTATTATGGCGGAATCTATCCTGCATAAAGATATCTGTACCATCCTTTATGTTTACCACATTTTATGCAAAGAAAGATACTTACTTACTTATAAATGTATCTGGAAAACCATTGAGGTATGTCACCCTTTCACTTGATTGATTTTGTCCTTACAGAAGTGTAGGGAAGGTCTCCTGGGGATTCAATGCTAACCCAGTTCGCAGACACTCGTATAAAAGCGCGAGCAAGTACTCCAAATATTACACACAGCCACCATTTTCAATACAAACATGTACTCCAAGGTACTGCGCTCATATTTATAATTAAGTAAATAAAATTATCGCTCTTAAGTCATTGCGCTTATTTTGAACTATTTATTTTGAGTTATATTATGGCATTCATTATGTTCATCGTTTTTTGTCCATTCATATTAAGCAAGGCACTTCTTATGTAGTAGGTATTGATCGATACATTTTTAAAGTTCATCGAAAAAGTGAGTGAATTTCTTTGTAACTTTCAGGTCATAATCTTCCTGTGCGTGGCGAGCCTCGCCTCTGCTGGTGAGCTCCTGCAGGCTGCTGCGCCTGTAGCGTACAGCTCACAGTCCTTCTCTTCACATACATCACACGCTCCCGTCGCCGCCTACGAAGCTGCTCCTGCCTACAATAGCTACGCCGCTCCCGCCTACACCACCTACGCTGCTGGTCCCGTCGTAGCCAAGTCCTACGCTCCCTCCGTGTCCTACCAGTCCATCTCAGCTCCCGTCGCGTACGCTAAGACCTACGCTGCACCTGCGTACAACACATACGCCGCCTCCCCTGCCGTCGCGACCTACTCTGCCCCGGTGTACGCCAAGTCCATCGCTCCCGCTGTGTCGTACTCCTCAGTCTCTAGCCACTCCTCTCCTCTGACCTACGCAGCGGCCGCCCCCGTCGTCACTAAGACCTACGCCGCTCCCGCTTACTCCACCACTTACTCTGCTCCCGTTGTGGCTAAGGCCATCTCTCCTGCGGTGTCTTACTCTTCGTACTCAACCCACTCTGAGCCTATCACGTACGCCGCAAGCCCAGTTATCACCAAGTCCTACGCTGCTCCTGCCATAGCCACGTACTCCTCTGTTCCCGTCCTTAAGTCAGCTGTGACATACTCCGCTGCTCCCGCCGTGTCATACGACGGTCTGGAAGCCAAATACGACTGGTAAAAATATATTGAATATAATTATGTCTGTACCTACCTACCTAATGTTTATATTCGAAATAAGAAACCAAATAAATGTTTAAAATATTTCTATTATTACATATTTTTCTTTTCATTACCTTTATCATAACACACAAGAACACGCCTTGTTTCCTCGAAGGGTTAGGCAGAGGTGTACCTATAGTAAGTACACCCACATTTTGCCAGTTATGTTTAAAGCCCATGTAATAGGGGGCGAGCCTATTGCCACCTACCGGGCACACATCCAGACTCCGGGCTGCTACTGAGAAATTCCAGATAGAAAAACCCAATAACACCTTTACCTTTATCGTTTTTAATCATTTAGTTCCAATGAGTAGGCACCTAGTAAGTAGTATTATTACACTTTAGTTGCTTCTGGTTCATGTTAATAATTAATTAGTGTTATTATGCCTATAACCTTACCATAGGCTTCTAAATTTAAATTTATTACCTACTGAAAATGGTTATTGCAAAAAAAGCTTTTTTACAAAAAAGGAAAACAACCGCTTTCCAAAAAAAAAAACACTACGAAGTGAAAAATAACTTTAATTTCGGAAATCCGGTGTCTTTGGATCTATATTTTAGTTTTATTGCCACCGACTTCCGAAATTAAAGTAATTTTTCACTTTGTAGTCTTTTTTGGAAGTCTGTCTGTTGTTTTGTATTTCTTTTTTATTTTCACTTTTTAGTTCTTGCACCTATTTCTCACCAATTCTTATACAACTACTTGCTATGTAAAAAACAGTGACAGGAAGTATTAGAACATCATCAAGATACACACAAAGTGGATGAATTACGTATCATCGAAGCTATTTCAAAAATTACCCAAGCAAAGTTAATAAAATTTATATGGAACCACCGCACAAGCTTCCTCTACTAAATGCAATAAGAAAGTATGAAACTGACCGGTATCAAGAACGCATTCTTTCGACGGCCGGACTGTAAGCTGGCCTATTATTCTGTTGGAACTCCTCAGGTACCTACTATGTTAGACCGGCTCAGCTTTTTGACTGACGTGGGTGGTATATTACATAAAACAGGGGATCAGACTTCTTTTTTTCTTTGTTTGGGAAATCATCAAATGACTTTCCTCCGCTCTGGGCGGAGCGGGAGGGCGTGTCAGACTTTTACTGACTAAAACCCACCCGTGTTCCTTCAGTTGCCAGTTGTCAGGGGCGTGAGGTCACAGAGATTGCCTCTCTCTTACGCGTTCCACCTCGTCCTTCGCGAACATTACTGCTTTGCAGAAGGAGGTGATGGCTTCCCATGCACTCTCGCTCCGTACCATGGCCTCGACCAGAGCCGGACGCGAGAGATCGCCGCCGCTGATCGCCTCCGCGGGGACATGGCGGTGCTCCGCCCAAGCCGGGTAGACCTCCACCGTATGCTCCACCGTGTCCTCCGGGCGATCCACACAATGGTGACATCCAGGCGTTTCCTCCCGCCTTTTCCGGAACAGGAACCTACCGTAGCAGGGGGGATCAGACCCTAGCCTGATTAAAAGAGGTAAAGAACTGCTGCCACACACGCAATACTAAAAGGATAGGAGATTCATTGCCGATCTATAGCTATAGTAAATAATCGGAGTTGTTTGGAAATGCTATGTCTAGCTTTAAACTTATTAAATTTTCAAGAGCAAAGAGAGCAATGTTGTTGGCGGCAGGGAGTAGAAAGAAACAAAAAATACTTTTTTACCCAATTTTTGACTGCAAATAGCTCGTCTATACGTGAAAATGTACAATTTGTCTAACCCCAAGTGTAACTGACGTTAAAACTAGTTTGATACTCGTACCGTGCAACCTTTTGGTGACCCGCTAAATAAATATGACGTGTAAAACCTTACACTCCGCCAATTGACTGCCGGAATAAACATAGCCTCAGGCGATACAGGACGGAGATTCAATGCTAATACCAGTTACTGACACTCGTATAAAAGCGCGAGCAAGTGCTCCAAACATTACACACAACCACCACGTTCAATACAAACATGTACTCCAAGGTACTGCACTCATATTTAAATACTTTACCTTTTTATTGCGGCGTGGGTCGTGGGTTAACGACCGGTCACCTGTTTTTTGTGTGATTTTTTGAAACAAGTGTGCACTGTATCAATTTTGGTGAAAGTGTAAAATTTTACTAATTGCTTTTTCTAATATTCCAAGGTCGTAGTCTTCCTGTGCGCGGCGAGCCTCGCCTCCGCCGGCCACCTCCTGCAGGCCGCTGCGCCCGTAGCGTACAGCGCGCCCGTGGCGTACAGCTCGGCGCCTGCCGTCTCCTCCGTGTCGTTCTCCTCGCACACCGCGCACGGCCCCGTCGCCACATACGCCGCCGGACCCGTCGTAGCCAAGACCTACGCCGCTCCCGCCTACACCACCTACGCTGCTGGTCCCGTCGTAGCCAAGTCCTACGCTCCCTCCGTGTCCTACCAGTCCATCTCAGCTCCCGTCGCGTACGCTAAGACCTACGCTGCACCTGGGTACAACACATACGCCGCCTCCCCTGCCGTCGCGACCTACTCTGCCCCGGTGTACGCCAAGTCCATCGCTCCCGCGGTGTCGTACTCCTCAGTCTCTAGCCACTCCTCTCCTCTGACCTACGCAGCGGCCGCCCCCGTCGTCACTAAGACCTACGCCACTCCCTCTTACACCACTTACGCCTCTGCTCCCGTCATCGCCAAGTCCTACGCCGCTCCTGCCTACACTTCCTACGCCGCCGCTCCCGTCATCGCCAAGTCCTACGCCGCTCCTGCCTACACTTCCTACGCCGCCGCTCCCGCCGTCGCATACTCCGCTGGTCCCGTGCTCAAGTCCGCTGTGACATACTCGGCCGCACCCGCCGTCTCTCACGTCACTTACGCTGGTCTGGGAGCTAACTACGGCTGGTAAACAAATGTTTGTTAATATTTATTGTTTGTAAATAATCAACCGTACAAAATAATGCTTGTGTGTTGGAAAAATAAAACGTTATAAAAACAAAACAGTGAATTTGCTTTTTTTTCCTGAACCATGCTATTGTATCTTTTTTGACAGTTTAAATACAAGTACTGTCTTGCTCCCGAACAGCTACATCGTTGTTCTTTTTTTATCCAAAAAGGCCCCAATCTACAAGAATGTTTACAGCTTCAATGATTTAGATAAGTAGGTATAGTTAAAGGTTGAAGCATGCTGCCACTGTGGCCGAAACCGTTAGGAGGCATCATGATCAGTTAAAATATTACAGAGAAATACTGAAATACGTACCTAATATGTAGGTATTTGCAAAAGAAAAACTGAAAGACGTTAAAATAATATGTTAGAGTCATTGTTTTTCTCTCCGATATTTAAGGACTAGATTTGTATGTAGTTTATTAAACTAAGATATATCTACACACCTGTCCGGCCTCCCGCGCAACGGGGGGTAATTTTTATAATATTCAATTCAATTCAATTCAATTATTCTTTATTGCAATCCATAATGTACACATACAGGTGGTGAGTTTAATAATTTTAGAAACAAAATTATGGACCCTGTCGGGCACAGCAACATTATAAAAGTAGGAGAGAGGAAGAGCGCTTTAATGATTTTCCTTTACTATATAAAAATTTTTGCTATCTATTTATTTTTTACAACATTTTTAGTTTTTATTATAATAGCACTCATTTATTTATTCTCTGAATGTATTAGGTGTAGGTCAATCTATTTATTTATTTTTATATTAAATTATATTTTATTATTACATAATTAATAAGGCATGTTTTACAACAGGATTCTTCTTTTAGAAAAATCTGAATTCGTCCTTTATCATGTACAATACTGAATCGAAGGATAATAATTACAGTATACCTCCGTTCCATTATAAATTAAACTGTGTTTCAATCGATTTATCAATTTATCAATCGATCAATTTATTGTATTTATAGGTGCGTTCCGTTGAGGGGCTCGTGGCTAAGTAATAGCCGCACGGGTCGATCGATCAGGTTAAGCTACGCTTGCCGCGGTCGATCCGTGGATGGGTGACTATCTTTACATACAGTGCCTCGGAAAGCACGTTACGCCACTAGTCTCGGCTGTAATTTATTGATCTATGACAGTCGTTACGGGTCGTCAGACTGAAAGGCCAGCTAGGACCTACCTATTTAAAAATAAATGTCCTGAAAAATCAAATCAATTAGATATGTTCCGCAAAATTACCAGTATTAGCTTACCGGCGTTCCTGTCCTCTGTTTACAGCACGAAAAAGTTGACCGAAAAAATTTTAGACCCCTCTTTGGTTGACTCAGAAGTGCCGTGCTTGACTGACGCAGTGAACGCCTGGAAAGTGGCTTGCCCGGATACAGATCGGCCCTTGAACCCATCTTCCCAGAGGCAGTGGGATGAACCGCTCTGCAGGTTGGTACGGAATAATCTAATTAATACGACCACCAATACTGCTGAGCGTGCCCGCCTGCTGGCTGTGAGTGGGAGTCGGGCCTCTGGCTTCAGGCGCTACCGTCACCCAACATAGGCACTATGCTGGGTGACACCACCTTCCGGCTGGCTACTTGTCTGCGTCTGGGCGCTCCTTGCGTGGCTCCGCATCGCTGCCAATGCGGTGACGGTGTCGACTGCCTCGGACAACATGGCCTATCCTGCAGTAAGAGCGCAAGCCGGATAGCACGGCACGCCAGCAACATCATCCGTCGTGCTCTTGTCACCGCCGGGGTGTCAGCTGTTTTAGAACCCAATGGCTTAGCACGCGACGATGGGAAGAGACCAGACGGAATGACCATAATGCCTTGGAAGGTAGGTAGGCCTTTGGTGTGGGATGCAACGTGTGTCGACACCTTTGCGCCATCCCATCTTCCTAGCACGGCGGGCTGTGCTGGGGCGGCTGCTGCGGGTGCGGAAAACCTCAAACGGCGCAAATACTCCAATCTTATTGGGACTTATATATTCGAGCCGTTTGGGGTTGAAACACTTGGGCCATGGGGTCCGAGTGCCCACTTAGTTTTTCGAGACATCGCCAGGCGGTTGGTCGACTCCACACGTGACCAGAGGGCTGGCCCATTTTTTGCCCAAAGAATCAGCATTGCTATACAACGTGGCAATGCTGCCAGCCTTTTGGGCACTTTTCCTGTTGACAGCGATGCGGATGAATTTTTTGATGCCCTCTGATTATTTCCCCTCCTTTTTTATATACTTGTACATATTATTATTATTATTTTAAGGTTTTAAATTATGTCAATAGTAAAATAAATACATCTTAATTTTGAGACTTTTATTCTAGTATTAAATTGAAGTAAGGCAATAATTAAAATACAATTAGATATGAAATAAAAATACTCTAAGAAAAGTTCTAAAGCTTTATAGTGAAGCCATTAACAGACTATAGCTGTCCAGTGCTGAAAATAGGCTCCTCATGTTAATGGCCACTTAGATATTGAACATCAACCACACTCACTCATCCACTCTTCAAATACAGACTGTATCAGAAATGTGTGGTCAAATTAATTTAAGGGTGTGGTACAGACCATCAAACTGAACAACTTTCTTCAGGGAACCAGCATCGTAATCGCGGAAAAATTATCGACTGTCCCGCCCAAATGTATGGAACGGCTAATAATTTTTTGACTGATAAAAAGCACCGCTCATCGCGCGCCACGCGATTTACGTCGCGTGTCGCGTCTGTTTGCAGGAGCCTTAACTTTAAAACAAATAAATCTCAACGTGTATTCTTAATTATTCAAGATTAGGTATATTAGTATCCGGTTAAAGTTTCTCAGTAAAAGAGACGACCTTTGTGGCAGCATTAGACCTCTACTAAACATACAACCGTGTATTAAAATTGTAATCGCACTGGAAAGAAGTTATGTATCCAGAATTAGTTCGCAAGAACCCATCTTGAATTACCTAACTATCGAACATTATAAGGTACCTACTTAATACGTTTTCATATAAACTTTGACGGCTAACGGGTTTGGTAACGCCATATTTTCTCATGACAATTGAAAAAAATCAGATGCTCCCTATATTTTGACGAGAGATGCGAAAATAATTGTATGGATAAGCTGATTTATTTTCGCGATTTCAGGTTTGATCCCATATTAAAAATTGTTCATAATGATGAGTACAATGACCCCTTAAGGGGTTGTGCATTTCATTTAGGGACATGTTGTAGGATATGTAATTTGTTTTGTAATTTGCGGTCTTTCTCGTGTGCTATCTTATAGTGCCGGCAGAATAATATACATAATGTAAATGATAATGATGTGGGTTTATTTTTATTGTTGTGTTTGTCGTGTTTCTGTGACAAATAAACCTATTTTTCTTTCTTTTCTTTCTAATAATGTTGATGTACCTATAGTGTTCATTTTAATAAGATGTAACACGTATTAATCAGACCTATATTTAAAATAATTCGTATGCTATTGTATTATGGCGGAATCTATCCTGCATAAAGATATCTGTACCATCCTTTATGTTTACCACATTTTATGCAAAGAAAGATACTTACTTACTTATAAATGTATCTGGAAAACCATTGAGGTATGTCACCCTTTCACTTGATTGATTTTGTCCTTACAGAAGTGTAGGGAAGGTCTCCTGGGGATTCAATGCTAACCCAGTTCGCAGACACTCGTATAAAAGCGCGAGCAAGTACTCCAAATATTACACACAGCCACCATTTTCAATACAAACATGTACTCCAAGGTACTGCGCTCATATTTATAATTAAGTAAATAAAATTATCGCTCTTAAGTCATTGCGCTTATTTTGAACTATTTATTTTGAGTTATATTATGGCATTCATTATGTTCATCGTTTTTTGTCCATTCATATTAAGCAAGGCACTTCTTATGTAGTAGGTATTGATCGATACATTTTTAAAGTTCATCGAAAAAGTGAGTGAATTTCTTTGTAACTTTCAGGTCATAATCTTCCTGTGCGTGGCGAGCCTCGCCTCTGCTGGTGAGCTCCTGCAGGCTGCTGCGCCTGTAGCGTACAGCTCACAGTCCTTCTCTTCACATACATCACACGCTCCCGTCGCCGCCTACGAAGCTGCTCCTGCCTACAATAGCTACGCCGCTCCCGCCTACACCACCTACGCTGCTGGTCCCGTCGTAGCCAAGTCCTACGCTCCCTCCGTGTCCTACCAGTCCATCTCAGCTCCCGTCGCGTACGCTAAGACCTACGCTGCACCTGCGTACAACACATACGCCGCCTCCCCTGCCGTCGCGACCTACTCTGCCCCGGTGTACGCCAAGTCCATCGCTCCCGCGGTGTCGTACTCCTCAGTCTCTAGCCACTCCTCTCCTCTGACCTACGCAGCGGCCGCCCCCGTCGTCACTAAGACCTACGCCGCTCCCGCTTACTCCACCACTTACTCTGCTCCCGTTGTGGCTAAGGCCATCTCTCCTGCGGTGTCTTACTCTTCGTACTCAACCCACTCTGAGCCTATCACGTACGCCGCAAGCCCAGTTATCACCAAGTCCTACGCTGCTCCTGCCATAGCCACGTACTCCTCTGTTCCCGTCCTTAAGTCAGCTGTGACATACTCCGCTGCTCCCGCCGTGTCATACGACGGTCTGGAAGCCAAATACGACTGGTAAAAATATATTGAATATAATTATGTCTGTACCTACCTACCTAATGTTTATATTCGAAATAAAAAACCAAATAAATGTTTAAAATATTTATATTATTACATATTTTTCTTTTCATTACCTTTATCATAACACATAAGAACACGCCTTGTTTCCTCGAAGGGTTAGGCAGAGGTGTACCTATAGTAAGTACACCCACATTTTGCCAGTTATGTTTAAAGCCCATGTAATAGGGGGCGAGCCTATTGCCACCTACCGGGCACACATCCAGACTCCGGGCTGCTACTGAGAAATTCCAGATAGAAAAACCCAATAACACCTTTACCTTTATCGTTTTTAATAATTTAGTTCCAATGAGTAGGCACCTAGTAAGTAGTATTATTACACTTTAGTTGCTTCTGGTTCATGTTAATAATTAATTAGTGTTATTATGCCTATAACCTTACCATAGGCTTCTAAATTTAAATTTATTACCTACTGAAAATGGTTATTGCAAAAAAAGCTTTTTTACAAAAAAGGAAAACAACCGCTTTCCAAAAAAAAAAACACTACGAAGTGAAAAATAACTTTAATTTCGGAAATCCGGTGTCTTTGGATCTATATTTTAGTTTTATTGCCACCGACTTCCGAAATTAAAGTAATTTTTCACTTTGTAGTCTTTTTTGGAAGTCTGTCTGTTGTTTTGTATTTCTTTTTTATTTTCACTTTTTAGTTCTTGCACCTATTTCTCACCAATTCTTATACAACTACTTGCTATGTAAAAAACAGTGACAGGAAGTATTAGAACATCATCAAGATACACACAAAGTGGATGAATTACGTATCATCGAAGCTATCTCAAAAAGTACCCAAGCAAAGTTAATAAAATTTATATGGAATCACCGCGCAAGCTTCCTCTACAAATTTTTTTTTTTTTTTTTAGTACTAATTTAATTTATTTTCTGTCTTCTTCGTCACATTCATAGCAATATCTTTGTAACGATAAGGACTAAGAATGTTCAAATTGACGAAAATATCGATGAAAATACTTAAAAAACGGCCAAGTGCGAGTCGGGGGGCTCGCACACCGAGGGTACCTTCCTTCAGTTTTTTTTTAGTTCAGATAAATGAAAATACTCAACGAAGAATATTTTTCTCATTAAGTTTGAATAATCGCAAAGATAACTTTGTATTTCATACAGAAATTTAAAATTTCTCACTTGTTTAGTTGTTGCGATAGAGCTCATAGGTACAAACATTGTCTACACCTGACTACTTTTACAGCTAATTTTCCTTATTTGAAAAATTAAAAAAATATAAAATAATTTTTGTAATCTACTCGATGAGTTCTAGACAATGACACCTCACATGCCAGGGTAAGGATTTTTTTTTTCAAAATCAAAAGTTTATTGTATGGGGGACATTTTGAAAAAAAAATGACTAAATTTTATTTTAATTATTTGTTGTTATTGCGACAATATAAATACCCAATCTGTGAAAATTTCAACTGTCTACCTATAACGGTTCATGAGATACAGCCCGCTGACAGACAGCGTTTGGCTAGAGCGTCCGGATGGACAGCAGAGGCTTAGTAATAAAAAACGGAACCCCGTTTGGCATCCATCGGGTCCGGAACCCTAACAACATAATTATTATATTTAGGTACATATATTTCGCATTGGGTGTTTAGTCGGAACTGTCTGCGGAGATTCCCCAGTGAGTCGGGGTGGCGCTTCGTTATGCTCCAGTGAGTCGGATGTGGTACAGCGCCGGGTTGCGTTGAGGCTGACTGCTGGCATCGGCCAGGAGAGGGTTGAAGGGCTCTGCTTGTGGACTAGCCGAAAGTGCAGTGTGCTGTGCCAAGGTTGCTGATGAGGCTGAGGGTGATGACCAGGTATGCGTGGTCACTACATGCTGGTGGTCAGGATACTCGTTAAAGCCGTGAGTACTGGCTGGCTGTGTGGCTCACCGCTCGAGAGCTTGAGGAAGTGATGCTGATGGCGTGGGGCGTTACGCTGAAGTAGGTGCACGAAGGCTGCGCAGACGTTCATCTTCGGGGTCATCAATATTGAGGTATGAGGAACAAGGTGTAGAGTTCACTCATCCTCCATTGAAAAGGGATGATACTCCGACCAGACGAGTGTTGTGTCTGGACGTTGTATAATGCCAGTCGCGCGGTAAACTCTGCTTACGAGATGTAGGATTTGTGTGACGTCAGGTCCTTGACGCGTAGTTTGCATGTGGCGTTGTAGATGCCGCCACGGGGTCCCCACATAGCGAACCTGCCTGTACCTACTTACTACTGGAGTTATAATGAATATTTATTTATTTTACTATTGATATAATTTAAAACCTAACAATCTTAAAATAATAATAATAATAATATTACAAGTAGGTATATAAAAAAGGAGGGGAAATAATCAGGGAGCATCAAAAAATTCATCCGCATCGCTGTCAACAGGAAAAGTGCCCAGAAGGCTGGCAGCATTGCCACGTTGTATGGCAATGCTGATTCTTTGGCCAAAAAATAGGCCAGCCCTCTGGTCACGTGTGGAGTCGACCTACCGCCTGGCGATGTCTCGAAAAACTAAGTGGGCACTCGGACCCCATGGCCCAAGTGTTTCAACCCCAAACGGCTCGAATATATAAGTCCCAATAAGATTAGAGTAATTGCGCCGTTTGAGGTTTTCCGCACCCGCAGCAGCCGCTCCAGCACAGTCTGCCGTGCTAGGAAGATGGGATGGCGCAAGGGTGTCGACACACGTTGCATCCCACACCAAAGGCCTACCTACCTTCCAAGGCATTATGGTCATTCCGTCTGGTCTCTTCCCATCGTCGCGTGCTAAGCCATTGGGTTCTAAAACAGCTGGCACCCCGGCGGTGACAAGAGCACGACGGATGATGTCATTGATGCTGGCGTGCCGTGCTATCCGGCCTGCGCTCTTACTGCAGGATAGGCCATGTTGTCCGAGGCAGTCGACACCGTCACCGCATTGGCAGCGATGTGGAGCCACGCAAGAAGCGCCCAGACGCAGACAAGTAGCGAGCCGGTGAAGGTGGCGGTAGCGCCTGAAGCCAGAGGCCCGACTCCCACTCCCCCACACCCAGCAAACGGGCACGCTCAGCAGTATTGGTGGTCGTATTAATTAGATTATTCCGTACCAACCTGCAGAGCGGTTCATCCCACTGCCTCTGGGAAGATGGGTTCAAGGGCCGATCTGTATCCGAGCAAGCCACTTTCCAGGCGTTCACTGCGTCAGTCAAACACGGCACTTCTGAGTCAACCAAGGAGGGGGCTAAAATTTTCTCGATCAACTTTTCCGTGCTGTGGACAGAGGACAGGAACTAAGCTAATACTGGTAATTTTGCGGACGCCGCGGCCACCAAAACGGATGGGTAGTGTGGCTTACAGCCACGCTCGGTCGTCCAGAGCCACATTTAAAATGGATGTTAGTGTGCTGCGAAAAATTTGGTCAATTTTGTCCAAGAGGTTTGGCTGCTTCCATAAAGGGGAAGAACGTAGAAAGTATGTATATAAAATTTGGGCCAAAACAACAGTATCTAATCCGGGTATGTAAATTAATTTTGGAGAGTCTGTCCGAAATGTCGTTGAAGTTTTTGATGTTTTCGTTGATAAAAGGAGAAAAGCTGTCTTCTAAAATTGGGGAACCTAGGAGGTGCAGTGAACTTTTTTCTTAAATTTTGATTTGTGGGGCTATTGCATTAAATTTTTCTAGGGTTAGTTGTCTGTCGGTAATGTCAGAAAGGTAAATTTCACACTTCGATGGGTTAAGGTCCAAGCCAATAGATTTAAATTCCTGTTTGAGAAGCTGTAGGTCTTTCAAAACGGTGTCTACATTACCTCCTAGCGTTCCATCATCTAAATACCACACGTTAAATTTTGAATTTAGTTTCTGGATAACTGTTAATGAATTGATTTATTATTTAGGTATATTTTTGTAAAATAGACTTTCTCGAGTGCCATCTTACGGTGCCGCCAGAAAATAGTACACTGAAAAATGTAGCTTGCATTGAGGTATAAGTCACCGTTTCACTTGACTGATTTTGTTCTTACAGGACTATAGAGAAGGTCTCCAAGGATTCCATGTTTACACCCAGTTCGCAGACATTCGTATAAAAGTGAGAGCAATTGCTCCAAATAATACACACAGCCACCACGTTCAATACAAACATGTATTCCAAGGTACTGCACTCATATTTATTTCTATATGATAGAGATTATACATTAAAATTGTATTAAATACGTCATTTTTGTCATAGTTATATTGAGATTTTATAATGGGCAGAGCTCTGTTTTTGTAGTGTGTTCAAATACAGTTTTATTTTTTTTTTGTTGATAGAAAAAGTGTACAATTCCAATTATTTCATTGTTTCAGGTCGTAGTATTCCTGTGCGCAGCGAGTCTCGCCTCCGCTGGTGAGCTCTTCCAGGCCACTGCACCCGTAGCGTACAGCACAGTCATTCTCTTCACATACATCACACGTCCCCGTCGCCACCGATAAAGCTGCTCCCGCCTACAGCAGCTACTCCGCCATATCCTACGCCACTGATCCTGTCGTAGCCAAGTCCTACGTACCCTCTGAGTCCCACCAGTCCATGTCTGCTAAGACCTTCGCCGCGAGCCCAGTCATTGCCAAGTCCTACGCTGCTCCTGCCATATCCACATACTCGTCTGTTCCCGTCCTTAAGTCTGCTGTAACATACTCCGCCGCGCCCGCCGTGTCATACGACGGTCTGGAAGCCAAATACGACTGGTGAAAATGTGTTTGTTTAAGTTTAGAATATAATAACACTAGTATAATGTTTAAGAGCAGTGGTGGCCCAGTGGTAACGGCCCCGACTTACGAGTCGTGGGCTCGAAACCAAGCAGCCGCTTTACTTTGAGTAAATAATTTCATCACCACTGCTCTCAAAACGGTGAAGGAAAACATCGTGAGAAAATGAACATGTCCTAGACCCAAAAATTCGAAAACAAGTGACATCTACTAACCCGCACTGGGCCCGCGTGGTGGATTACAGCCCGATTCCCTATCACCGAGAGGAGGCCTGTGTCCCAGCAGTGGGAGCATTATAGGCTGATTTATACATTATGCATAATGTTTACTGCTGAGCATGAGGACCTGGGTTCGATTCCCAAGTGATTTCTCAGTAGCAGCCCGGAATCTGGATTTGTGTCCGGTTGATCTCAACAGGCTCTCCCCTTATTACATCGGACTTTAAAACATAACTGACGAAATGTGTGTACACCTCTGCCCGATCTTTCGGGGAAACAAGGCGTTATGTTATGTATAATGTTTAGGTATATCCGAAATGATAAACAAAATAAATATTTAAAATCCAATTGTTTCTTTTCGTTACCTTTAAAACTTTCGAAAATTATATTTAAACAAATAATGTAGTTTAAAAAAAAAACTAACAAACACGCTTTTATCACGTATAAAAAAATATAACATAATTAAATTGACTTATATTAATGATAAGTTAAGATATAAGTACCTATGCAGCTTGTCATTTCTTTATATCCATCATAAAGCGTCGAGCGCTTTGTTTAAATTGATTAAAAGTACACACCTAAAAAGCGTTCCACGCTTTTTGAATTAATCATTGGATATAAAAGAAATGACAAGCTGCATAGGTACCTACTTATATCCTAACTAATACAAGTCAATTTAATTATTTTATAATTTTTTGTGTGTGATAAAAGCGTGTTTGTTAGTTTTTTTTAAACTACATATATTTATTTTTTACTTTTTAGTCTAGTATATTCTTCATTTAGTTAATAAGTCTGAAGGTCAACGAAGTTATGACTTGGCCGGTTTAATAGTAGCCACTAAAGAATTCTACTATCCACTTCTTGGCTCCATCATCAGACCCTCAACACCAAGCGCAATCTTCAAAACGAATCATATGAGCCCAACCTCGACGGGTTTACTAGTAGCCACCGAATAGTTCCACTATCCACCTCCTGGCTCCACCATCAGACCCTCAACACTAAGTGCAATATATTGGATTCATCAAAACTAATCATATGAGCTCAAACTCGAGGTGTTTACTAGTAGCCACTGAAGAATTCCACTATACTCCTCCTGGCTCCATTATCAGATCCTCGTTACTAAGCCCAATCTATTGGTCTCGTCAAACCGAATTATATGAGCCCAAACTCGAGGGGTTTACTACTAGCCACTGAAGAGTTCAACTATCCTCCTCCTGGCTCCATCATCAGATCCTCGTTACCAAGCCCAATCTATTAGACTCATCAAAACGAATCATATCAGCCCAAACTCGAGGGGTTTACTAGAAGCCACTGAAGAGTTCCACTATCCACCTCCTAGCTCCAGCATAAGATCAGCTCCAAGATACCAAATTATAGTATTTGTCATCCGAACTACATATTTATACGTACAAAGTTTCATACCATACGACAATTATAAGTAGGTTAACTTCTAAGATTTTTTTACATTGTGTATTACAAGTGAAGCGAATAAAAGCATGTTAATGAGAAGGTACCTAATTTTATGCTTACTAGAAAATAATGTAGAGATTTCATAATTAGGTATAGGTTAGGTTATAGTATTGAGTCCCAAACAAACAATTGAAACAACAAATAATAAAATAATCATCAAAATGGTGAAGGTTTCATAAAAATAAGCTTGATTAGTTTGTGCGTGATTCTTAGTTTTTATCCGCGTTAGACACAATTTTACAAATTAATTACCTTATGTCATTGAAATATAATCTAAAATATTCGCTAATTTATTAAAAAAATGCTCTAATTCTAACACATATTTTATCCAAATTATTAATACTTCAACTGAAGATCGCGTAATTTTAACCTTAAAATCATTAAAACACCACATCTATACTCCCGAAGGGTTAGAAAGAGGTGTACTTAAGTACACACACATTTCACCAGTTATGTTTAAAAATCGGATGTAATAGGGGGCGAGCCTATTGAGATCAACCGGTCACAAGTCCAGACTCCGGGCTGCTATTGAAACTTCCTAATTGAAAAACCCAATAACACTTTGTCTGACCTGGGAATGAAACCCAGGGCCTCATGCTCAGCAGTAACGCTTGAGACCACTGACCAACGAGGCAGTTAAGTAATTTAATGATACTGCCAATTGATAAATAATACTAGGCTCTCATTTTTATGAAATGATCGAAAAAGATAAGGTAACGAAAATAAATTTACAAATAGATACTTTAAACATTTATTTGGTTTTACAATCATATTTTCTAAACTTATACAAACATCTTTTCACCAGCCGTAGTTAGCTCCCAGACCAGCGTATGAGACGTGAGAGACGGCGGGTGCGGCCGAGTATGTCACAGCGGACTTGAGCACGGGACCAGCGGAGTATGCGACGGCGGGAGTGGCGTAGGTCTTGGTAACGACGGGAGCGGCGGCGTAGGAAGTGTAGGCAGGAGCGGCGTAGGACTTGGCGATGACGGGAGCAGAGGCGTAGGAAGTGTAGGCAGGAGCGGCGTAGGACTTGGCGATGACGGGAGCAGAGGCGTAAGTGGTGTAAGAGGGAGTGGCGTAGGTCTTAGTGACGACGGGGGCGGCCGCTGCGTAGGTCAGAGGAGAGGAGTGGCTAGAGACTGAGGAGTACGACACAGCGGGAGCGATGGACTTGGCGTACACCGGGGCAGAGTAGGTCGCGACGGCAGGGGAGGCGGCGTATGTGTTGTACGCAGGTGCAGCGTAGGTCTTAGCGTACGCGACGGGAGCTGAGATGGACTGGTAGGACACGGAGGGAGCGTAGGACTTGGCTACGACGGGACCAGCAGCGTAGGTGGTGTAGGCGGGAGCGGCGTAGGTCTTGGCTACGACGGGTCCGGCGGCGTATGTGGCGACGGGGCCGTGCGCGGTGTGCGAGGAGAACGACACGGAGGAGACGGCAGGCGCCGAGCTGTACGCCACGGGCGCGCTGTACGCTACGGGCGCAGCGGCCTGCAGGAGGTGGCCGGCGGAGGCGAGGCTCGCCGCGCACAGGAAGACTACGACCTTGGAATATTAGAAAAAGCAATTAGTAAAATTTTACACTTTCACCAAAATTGATACAGTGCACACTTGTTTCAAAAAATCACACAAAAAACAGGTGACCGGTCGTTAACCCACGACCCACGCCGCAATAAAAAAGTAAAGTATTTAAATATGAGTGCAGTACCTTGGAGTACATGTTTGTATTGAACGTGGTGGTTGTGTGTAATGTTTGGAGCACTTGCTCGCGCTTTTATACGAGTGTCAGTAACTGGTATTAGCATTGAATCTCCGTCCTGTATCGCCTGAGGCTATGTTTATTCCGGCAGTCAATTGGCGGAGTGTAAGGTTTTACACGTCATATTTATTTAGCGGGTCACCAAAAGGTTGCACGGTACGAGTATCAAACTAGTTTTAACGTCAGTTACACTTGGGGTTAGACAAATTGTACATTTTCACGTATAGGCGAGCTATTTGCAGTCAAACATTGGGTAAAAAAGTATTTTTTGTTTCTTTCTACTCCCTGCCGCCAACAACATTGCTCTCTTTGCTCTTGAAAATTTAATAAGTTTAAAGCTAGACATAGCATTTCCAAACAACTCCGATTATTTACTATAGCTATAGATCGGCAATGAATCTCCTATCCTTTTAGTATTGCGTGTGTGGCAGCAGTTCTTTACCTCTTTTAATCAGGCTAGGGTCTGATCCCCCCTGCTACGGTAGGTTCCTGTTCCGGAAAAGGCGGGAGGAAACGCCTGGATGTCACCATTGTGTGGATCGCCCGGAGGACACGGTGGAGCATACGGTGGAGGTCTACCCGGCTTGGGCGGAGCACCGCCATGTCCCCGCGGAGGCGATCAGCGGCGGCGATCTCTCGCGTCCGGCTCTGGTCGAGGCCATGGTACGGAGCGAGAGTGCATGGGAAGCCATCACCTCCTTCTGCAAAGCAGTAATGTTCGCGAAGGACGAGGTGGAACGCGTGAGGGAGAGGCAATCTCTGTGACCTCACGCCCCTAGTCGCCCCAGGAGACGTCCTGAGCAGCGGGAATCGAGAGTCGATTCCCGGCCACCGTAGGCGCGGGCTTGCGGACGGCGAGCAATTGGTAGCTCGCCGTCCGGTAAGGACTAGGCCTAGGTTGACGGGATGTTAGCACTAACTGACGGGGTCCGCTTGGGCCGATGCCAGCTAAAGAATTACCTTGGCCCCTGACACAGGCAACTGAAGGAACACGCGTGGGTTTTAGTCAGTTAAAGTCTGGCATGCCCTCCCACTCTGCCTAGAGCGGGGAAAAGTCATTTGATGATTCCCCCCACCCAACAAAAAAGGGTCTGATCCCCTGTTTTATGTAATATCGACCCACGTCGGTCATAAAGCTGAGCCGGTCTAACATAGTAGGTACCTGAGGAGTTCCAACAGAATAATAGGCCAGCTTGCAGTCCGGCCGTCGAAAGAATGCGATCTTGATACCTGTCAGTTTCATACTTTCTTATTGCATTTAGTAGAGGAAGCTTGCGCGGTGGTTCCATATAAATTTTATTAACTTTGCTTGGGTTGTTTTTGAAATAGCTTCGATGACACGTAATTCATCCACTTTGTGTGTATCTTGATGATGTTCTACTACTTCCTGTCACTGTTGTTTACATAGTAAGAAGTGCTATACGAATTGGTGAGAAGTAGGTGCAAGAACTAAAAAGCGAAAAATAAAAAAGAAATACAAACAAAAAACAACAGACTTCCAAAAAAACACTACAAAGTGAAAAATTACTTTAATTTCGGAAGTCGGTGGCAAAAAAACTAAAATATAGATCCAAAGACACCGACTTCCGAAAGTAAAAATAGTTTTCTACGAAGTGAAAAATATTTTTACTTTCGTGTGTTTTTTTTTTTGGAAAGCGGTTGTTTTCCTTTTTTGTAAAAAAGCTTTTTTTGCAATAACCATTTTCAGTAGGTAATAAATTTAAATTTAGAAGCCTATGGTAAGGTTACATAATAACACTAATTAATTATTAACATGAACCAGAAGCAACTAAAGTGTAATAATACTACTTACTAGGTGCCTACTCATTGGAACTAAATTATTAAAAACGATAAAGGTAAAGGTGTTATTGGGTTTTTCTATCTGGAATTTCTCAGTAGCAGCCCGGAGTCTGGATGTGTGCCCGGTAGGTGGCAATAGGCTCGCCCCCTATTACATGGGCTTTAAACATAACTGGCAAAATGTGGGTGTACTTACTATAGGTACACCTCTGCCTAACCCTTCGAGGAAACAAGGCGTGTTCTTATGTGTTATGATAAAGGTAATGAAAAGAAAAATATGTAATAATATAAATATTTTAAACATTTATTTGGTTTTTTATTTCGAATATAAACATTAGGTAGGTAGGTACAGACATAATTATATTCAATATATTTTTACCAGTCGTATTTGGCTTCCAGACCGTCGTATGACACGGCGGGAGCAGCGGAGTATGTCACAGCTGACTTAAGGACGGGAACAGAGGAGTACGTGGCTATGGCAGGAGCAGCGTAGGACTTGGTGATAACTGGGCTTGCGGCGTACGTGATAGGCTCAGAGTGGGTTGAGTACGTAGAGTAAGACACCGCAGGAGAGATGGCCTTAGCCACAACGGGAGCAGAGTAAGTGGTGGAGTAAGCGGGAGCGGCGTAGGTCTTAGTGACGACGGGGGCGGCCGCTGCGTAGGTCAGAGGAGAGGAGTGGCTAGAGACTGAGGAGTACGACACAGCGGGAGCGATGGACTTGGCGTACACCGGGGCAGAGTAGGTCGCGACGGCAGGGGAGGCGGCGTATGTGTTGTACGCAGGTGCAGCGTAGGTCTTAGCGTACGCGACGGGAGCTGAGATGGACTGGTAGGACACGGAGGGAGCGTAGGACTTGGCTACGACGGGACCAGCAGCGTAGGTGGTGTAGGCGGGAGCGGCGTAGCTATTGTAGGCAGGAGCAGCTTCGTAGGCGGCGACGGGAGCGTGTGATGTATGTGAAGAGAAGGACTGTGAGCTGTACGCTACAGGCGCAGCAGCCTGCAGGAGCTCACCAGCAGAGGCGAGGCTTGCCACGCACAGGAAGATTATGACCTGAAACAATGAAATAATTAACTATAAATTTTCCATCAACTAAAATAAAACTGTATTTTGACACACTACAAAAAGAGCTTTGTCCAATTTCTCAATTTAACGGTGACATAAATGACGTAATCATCAAAATTTTTCAGAATAATTACAATAATTTATAAGAGATTATTATTTAATTAATTATAAATATGAGCGCAGTACCTTGGAGTACATATTTGTATTGAAAGTGGTGGTTGTGTGTAACATTTGGAGCACTTGCTCGCGCTTTTATACGAGTGTCTGCGAACTGGGTTAGCATTGAATCCCCAGGAGACCTTCCCCACAGTTCTGTAAGGACAAAATCAATCAAGTGAAAGGGTGACTTATACCTCAATGGTTTTCCAGATACATTTATAAGTAATTATCTTTATTTGTATAAAATGTAGTAAATATAAAGGATGTTACAGATATCTTAGTGCAGAAAACATTCCGCCATAACACCAATGAGTAGGTACCTAGTATTATTAACGCTTTAAAGGACACTTACGGCTATAGCAGTAATAACAATAAAACTTCTATTGTGTCTCGTTTGCGTCCCGTAAAGTGTGAAGGCTCCTGCAAACAGGCGCGACACGCGACGCGACACAAAGGCACCGCTCGTCACGCGACACGCGGTGCCTTTGTGTCGCGTCGCATTTCGCACCTGTTTGCCTTTGTCGCCTTTAAATAATTTGTAGTATGATTAAATTAGTTACTTCTGATTTATTTGAATAACTTAGCATTAAACTAATGAATGCCATAATTTTTTAATTTAAAGTCAGTCTGACAACTATCTGATTTTAAAATGACTACTGACGATCATTGTAAAATGATTGCATGGTTAATAATTATGACCAATGAATTAAAGTGAATCATTGAATAAAATGCTGTTCATGTTTTACAAGACGCAATTTACTATTTACATTTATCGCAATTCTCAAAACTCTATTAATTACGCATGGATACCATAAAAATATGTTGGTACCCGTTTTTTTTTTTTGACAACGAATATCAACATGATTACTAGAAACGGAAATGATTTTGTCAAAACCAACCTTTGCTTATTGTGAAAAATCTCTTTATCGTGCCTGTAAAGGATACCTACAGAAGTTGTGATCCCACGATATATTATTAAACATTCATTTTAGCTGAGGAAGTTAGTACGCTTACCATGAATATTAAGAAAAAGTCAAATAATCATATTTGATAGCTTTTATTTAGATTTTTGCTTTGACTGTCGTTAATAAAGTCTTATCAACCTTAATAATGTCATGTTTACCACCCGTAGTTGGCCCCCACGCCAGTATAGGCAACATGTGATACTGCGGGCGCAGCTGAGTAAGTCACAGCAGACTGTACGGGAGCTGCGGCGTATGCGGCTACCGCGGGAGCAGCAAAAGCCTTGGCTACGACGGGAGCAGAATATGTTGTGACAGCGGGAGTGGAGTACGCTGCTACGGCGGGTGCGGAGTACGCCGCTACGGCGGGTGCAGAGTACGCCGCTACGGCGGGAGCGGAGTACGCCGCTACGGCGGGTGCAGAGTACGCCGCTACGGCGGGTGCAGAGTACGCCGCTACGGCGGGCGCGGAGTATGTCGTATAAGTGGGGGCGGCAGCGGCATAGGTTCTGGCTACTACGGGAGCGGCCGCGGCGTAGGTCCTAGCTACGACGGGAGCGGAGTACGTTGAAACAGCTGGCGCAGATGCAGCGTAGGTCACGGGAGCAGATTGCTTGGTAACAGAGGAGTAGGACACTGCTGGAGCTGTAGCCTTGTTGTAAACTGGGGTGGAATAAGCAGCAACAGCAGGAGCGGCGGCGGCGGTGTATGTAGAGTACGCCGGAGCAGCGGCGTATGTGGCATAAGCAGGAGCGGGAGCTGCGTATGTGGCGACGGGAGCCGCTGACGAGAACGACACGGAGGAGACGGCGGGCGCCGAGCTGTACGCTACGGGCGCGCTGTACGCTACGGGCGCAGCGGCCTGCAGGAGGTGGCCGGCGGAGGCGAGGCTCGCCGCGCACAGGAAGACTACCACCTGGAATAGAAACATGCGATCAATGTGATTTCTGGCGTAAAGGTTGGGAGTTACAGAAGCGTTCCATTTCTTTATATTTTAACAATAAGTTGCGATCACTAATCCGTGTGTTAAATGTGGTGGTTTTGCCAATATTCAGCTGCAGGCGCTTAAAGGCTGATGCCGATGATGAAAAGTTATCCAAAGCTTCCATCATATAACGGGGCACTACCGGAGTATACTCATGGGATAAAACAAATAATATTTTCAAACGAATAAACTAATCACTAGTACCTTGGTGTACATGTTTGAATTGAACGTGGTTGTTCGATGCAATACTTTTTGGAGGACTTGCATGTGCTTTTATATGAGAGTCTGAAACTGGTTCATAGAATCCTAGCTGACATAGATTACAGTTCAATTTGTTTATGAGGGTAATATCGGTCAAGTGCGAGTGTGATTCACACGTGTGTCTAACTGGAACAGAAAATGTTGTTCACATTTCCAACTGCCGTAGGTTGTAAGCAAGGCAAAGCAAGGCTTGGCTGGTTCGAGGCATATTATTAGATATCTATGTCGCAGACCGTTAAATTAATTGAAATGATTAGTAAGTAGTTTAAGTACCCACGTACATGCGCATACACACGCATACATACATGAGTATCTGGTTAGCTTAACATAATATTACAAATTCAAGGAAATGAGATATTGAGAATTCGTAAAGATCTTGCAGAATCTTGTGTTATTCGAAAACTTCTGTATACAAGGTGTAACATCATTAACGCACAACCTCTTAAGGGGTCATTGTACTCATCATTATGAACAACTTTTACTGTGGGACCAAACCTGAAATCGCCAAAAAAAAATCAGCTGCTTCCTACATTTGTGGTCGCTCGTACGCTTTCCAAAGGACCGGGACTCCATGGTCCTGAGACACGTAAAGTTATTATTTGTAAATAGTTCTGTTTACATACAATATTCAGTTGATCTTTCTAGTTATATAAGTCGATAAAATAACGTTTGTATCACCCGAATCTATACACATTTGGATGGACGCGTATGCGTAACTTTTTCCAGCACACTTCTGGCGATAGATTAGAAATTACTTCTTTTTCAATGTTCTCTTTTACGGCTAATTTACATTTGCATGTTCAAGTAAGTTATGTGTCCAAACGTCCTTTTTTTTTTTTTTTTTTTTTTTTTTTTTTTTTTTTTTTTTTTTTTTTTTTTTTTTTTTTTTTTTTTTTTTTAGGGTTCCGTAATGAAGCCATTACCTCCTTCTGCGAAGCAGTAATGCTCGTGAAGGAGGAGGCGGGACGCGTGAGGGAGAGGCAAGCTTTGCGCCCTCACGCCCCTAGTCGCCGCAGGAGACGCCCTGGGCGTCGGGAATTGGCAGCCGATTCCCGGCCATCGTAGGCGCGGGCTTGCGGATGGCGAGCAATGGGTAGCTCGCCGTCCGGTAAGGACCAAGCCCGAGTCGACGGCGCGTCGTGTTCCACGCGCGCCTCAAAGAGATGTCAGCACCATTGACGGGGTCCGCTAGGGCCGATGCCAGCTAGGGTTGCGGGATGTTCGAAAGAGTTACCGTGGCCCCGGCACAGGCAACAGAAGGAACACGGGTGGGTTTTAGTCAGTAAAAGTCTGACACGCCCTCCCGCTCCGCCCAGAGCGGGAGAAGTCATTTGATGATTTCCCATCCACAAAAAAAAAAAAAAACAAAAAAAAAAAAAAAAAAAAAAAAGGGTTCCGTAATCAACAAGGAACCCTTATAGTTTCGCCATGTCTGTTCGTCCGCAGCTTAGCTAAGAGACTCTTAGTACTAGGAAGCTATAATTAGGCATGGATATACATATTAATCACGCAGACAAAGTAGAACAATATAATCATAAAAAAAAATAGAGTATCTCCTGTACACGTAAAGCGGGCATGTTTTTTTTCTTTCTCGTCTATCCCATGGTGTGGGGTGTTCTTTGAAAAGTCTTTCAAAATTATTTCGGGTTTGTGAAATCAATTTTTCGATTAAAGGATCCGTTTCAGAAATACTAAGCTTTAGAGTGCTAATTTTTGTTAGAGTCAAGCGTCCCCCCCCCGGGCCAGCTAAACGGTTAGTTTTGGATATGTGAAAAAATCATGGTAGTAGTTTATATAACGAAGTTAATAGGAAAACTATCACAACGAAGTAGACTTTACAAGTTAACGAGTAATAGTCGACCAACTTACATTTGCAGTTGGAATGATGAGAGAACATGTTTTTCAATTACAATGTTAAGTTTGTTCTTAGGATAAACTCATCCCAACTACGGAACCCTTCATTGTGCGTGGTCCGACACGCACTTGGCCGGTTTTTTAATTATGAAGTTGCACGTACAGACGACAAACTACGTCAAGGGACCTAACTCCCTACTTAACTAGGCCTACTTGCACGTTTAGTCGGGTTAATGAATAAATGTAGAGTTTGTAAACTCGGAGTTAAGTAATTAAAATTTTAACTCTCATTACACGTTGTGCCACTAAAAAGTAACAATTTTTGAGTTGGGAACATTGCAGTTCAATCGACCAAATATAAAATAGGATTGCAGTGTCTATGGCCTGATATGTAATCCGACCAAAAATAAATTAACGAACAATGAACGGAAATTGTATACCCATCTCTTTTACACTACACTACGATATGTAATACTTTCTTATGTGGTTTCCATGGAGACTTAGTTTATTGATTGACAAAAACGTCAGATATAGAAAAATATGTTTCAAGTTTTTAATAATTTGTATTTATTTTTATATCCATTTATATTGTAAGGTCCACGAGGGGACGGGTACGTGAGGTCCTGCTGATAACTTATTATTTATCATAACGTCAATTTATTTTGACATTACTTACACCAATAATATTATACAGGACTTACACTAACCCTGAGTTTAGCGACGTAACACTTCCACATCTGTTGGTTGAATATTTAAAAGTGTAACTCTTGGTTTCCCTCTAAGTCTTGGTGGCGCAAGATGAATTATTTGATTATCAGTGAGTTAGCTGTTAACTCCGAGTTATATAGGATAACCCATGAACGCGCATGTGAGCCTAATGCGAATATAAATCAGCAATTAGAGCCGGAATTAACTTATCATACTAAATCCTCTTAGGTACTTAAAAAACAGCCTAGTTTTACATTAAGTGGGAAGCGCTAGGTAGCCCGCGATATTCAAACTTTCTTATGTTTTTTTGCAATTTGCAAGTTAGCATTATGTTTTATGTTGATTAAAGTATCATTCGCGACCGTAACAAATCATCATCATCTGCGTAGCCTTTTCCCAACTATGTTGGGGTCGGCTTCCAGTCTAACCGGATGCAGCTGAATACCAGTATTTTACATGGAGCGACTGCCTATCTGACCTCCACAACCCAGTAACTGGGTAATACGACTGGGTAATATAATCCTAATTGTCAAGATTTCATGAAAAAGTCATTCAATAGTCTTAAATAGTTTATACTTTTTACGGTCGCCAATCATATTTTGATCAACATACAACCTAATACTGACTTGCAAATTGCAAAAAACGTAAGAAAATTTGAATTTCCCGGGCTACCTGGCGCTTTCGCCTTAATAGGTACTAGGCACACTTTGTGCCTTGTCAATAATAAGCAATAATAAGCAGTAAATATTTACTTTAGGGCCGCCAATAGGGAGATGCGTGTATTTTTTTGTCACTTAATTAATAAAAGAGAGAAATATAAACCCAACAAAAGTATTCGAAGTTAAATTCAGCTACTGCTTGTTGATAAAAAAAAATCTAAGCAACTGAGTATACAATTCAATCAATCCGCTTCTAGGTAAGATACGAGAACCTTTTTAAACCTAACCTGAAATGAAGCTGGTGAATGCAGTAAGACAATGGAGTTCTGTCGTGTAATCGTTTTATGACATCGCAAACAGTATACTGGAGGTATCTACCTATATAATTAAAAAGTAAATACAGCCGGTTTTAAGGAAAACTGCTCCAATTTCAGTGTAAAAGTCACATTTAGGGCCAGTTCACACACACTCACATCACTTCATTGGTGCCTACTACCGGGAATCTTCATCTAGTCATTGATATAATTAGCTTACAATTTACAACTTATTTTAAACGCCTGCATGAATAAATGTATTTTTTTTTTTGAATAAGCAATGAAATATGCACGTGTACCGCGGCACGGCGTCGTAGGTAACTGGGGAAGCTGAACTACAGCAAGTTATGACAGGGACATAAATAGAAAAGAACGTAGGCGAGAACGAGATAGAATTAATGTTTGACATGTAAAAGTGTTTGTATAAACCTACTTACAGAAATAAAATCATTTATCATTATTTAATGATTGTTCTTTTTTGTGTTTGTGATTTTCTTTGCGTCATGTTTACCGCAATTAATTTTTTTTCTTTCTTTTCATTTTCTATATTAATGTTCTTTGTGAAAATGTTGATTTCTTGAAACATAAATTCACGTGTATTTTGTTTTTACCTACTCTTTTGCATTTTATTCGTTATAACATTAGAATATTTTTGTAATATAAAGTTTTTTAGAAATAAAACTATAATCGATAATTTTATCATTTATTTCTGTACAAAATTGATAAAATATTCTGTTTGTGTTGTGATAGCGTCTATTTGGTTATCTTACTTGATCACAGATGGTGTTAAATTAAGAAAAGTAAAGTAATGACTTTAATTTTTGAGTTAATTCATTTTGATGTTATCTAGAGTGTATGAGAACTGAACAATTTTTTCTTCGGCTTCCCTCTAACGATAATTATAGCTGCGCTACAGATGTGTATATCATTTTCGTTTTGTGTAGCTATGTAGGTATTTATGTTCTACTGATTTATTGGATTAGTCTAGATAGCGGGGTCGTTAAATTCAGAGCAGTTTTATTAACAGGGATAAAGGAAAATACGAACATATTTTTGTGTTTTTATTTCGTTTTTCTATGTACAATCATTATAAGTATACAGTTGCATAATTATTATAAATAAATATGTATGTATTAACAAACAAGTTTTCACCAGCCGTAGTTAGCTCCCAGACCAGCGTATGAGACGTGAGAGACGGCGGGTGCGGCCGAGTATGTCACAGCGGACTTGAGCACGGGACCAGCGGAGTATGCGACGGCGGGAGCCGCGTAGGTCTTGGTAACGACGGGAGCGGCGGCGTAGGAAGTGTAGGCAGGAGCGGCGTAGGACTTGGCGATGACGGGAGCAGAGGCGTAAGTGGTGTAAGAGGGAGTGGCGTAGGTCTTAGTGACGACGGGGGCGGCCGCTGCGTAGGTCAGAGGAGAGGAGTGGCTAGAGACTGAGGAGTACGACACCGCGGGAGCGATGGACTTGGCGTACACCGGGGCAGAGTAGGTCGCGACGGCAGGGGAGGCGGCGTATGTGTTGTACGCAGGTGCAGCGTAGGTCTTAGCGTACGCGACGGGAGCTGAGATGGACTGGTAGGACACGGAGGGAGCGTAGGACTTGGCTACGACGGGACCAGCAGCGTAGGTGGTGTAGGCGGGAGCGGCGTAGGTCTTGGCTACGACGGGTCCGGCGGCGTATGTGGCGACGGGGCCGTGCGCGGTGTGCGAGGAGAACGACACTGAGGAGACGGCGGGTGCCGAGCTGTACGCCACGGGCGCGCTGTACGCTACGGGCGCAGCGGCCTGCAGGAGGTGGCCGGCGGAGGCGAGGCTCGCCGCGCACAGGAATACTACGACCTGGAATACAAAAGAAAATGATTGAATGAGACATCTACATAAATACATAGCATTTATGAAAACTTTCTGATTGGATATCTAGGCAGTTAAATGGTCGGTGCTTAATCACAAAAATTACTAGTATTAGCCCTTTAGTATCATTTAATAATTACACTTGAAAGAATCAGATATAATGTAAACTACAAGAATTCGAATAAAAGTACTTAAACAATTTAAATCCAATAAATAAAATCACTGCAGTACCTTGCTGTACATGTTTGTTTTGTGAGGTTACTGATTGTAATAATTTTTGGAGCACTTGCTTTCGCTTTTATATCAGCGTCTGCAAACTGGTATTAGCATTGAATCTCCATGAGATATTGCCCAGAGCTCAGTTTGTTCCGTCAAGACAAAACCGGTCAAGCACGAATGTGACTCACAGCTCGAGGGTAACGGCACAATTAGTATTTACGCAATTCTAGTAGTAGTTCTGAGTGTAATGTTAATGTCAAAGCTCATAGCTGCAATTTTGCGAATATAATATTTGAGGTATATTAGGCGTAGAAAGGGATGGGTAGTGTCTTCCCCTTGGTCTAATAACATTCTAGGAACATCAATACATTTGCCATGCGAGGTGGTCAACTGGTCAGGCTATTTTGTTCCCTCACCATTGTTCCTTGTGTCGGTGAAATAGGGATCCTTTGCATATTATAGGATTAAAGACTACGTTGAAGACAGAGAAGTTTGGCGCTAATTCCTTCTGCACATGTGGCTTCCCTGGTACCTCATTAACAGCATAACTATTTATGTAAATGGCTATTAACTGCTCCCAAATTACTTTAATTTAATTTATTTTATTGTTTTTTTACATGCTTCCAGGATATAATATTTTAATTATTTTACATTATATAGTCTGGTCTTTGAAATAGATTCTTTTATACTTTGTGAATGTGAGAATGTTGTAGACTGTTGGTTTGTAGACCATTTTCTATTTTGTTAAGTACCTGGTACTTGTTGACAGGCCTACACTGTCCTCCCATGCTTAATAACACTGGAATTTGAAAACATTGTAAAAGCCAATTATTTTTAAAAGAGTAACCGTGGAGTTTCTTGCCGGTTCTTCTCCGTAGGAAACGACCAATTGGAACCGTGCACCTAGCTTCTGACGTTTCATAAGCGCCCATGTAGGTTTATGTGAAATAAAATATTTTGAATTTTGAATTTTTGGGAAGGACTCGTTTGAACTGATGCGTCAGCTGATGGATAGAGTAATAGAGTATTACTCTTTATTGTACATGGTGTTAAAGGAGTTGTAAGTTTACTTTTCTTTCTATGATATTATCTGTACTTTATGGCCAATTTAGTTGATTACTGACTTGGAATAAGTTGGGTCCTCTTTCTTTGTGTACCTACTTCTTGAGTTTCTACAGAGGAAATATTTAGCGATTTTTAAATAATGCTATAAAAGTAATGCTTGTGACTGAAAGTGTTACGTGTCAGTCACGGGTGACAAGCGTAGCATTACGAGAATGTATCGTCTCATTTCATAGCATCGAGTGATGATACTTAAATGTGGGTACGTCCAGAGTGACCCGAACAATCAGTTCCACTAGTTTTGCTGACTGGCTAAACTATGTATTGCGACCACAGGCTAAACCATTTATCGTTATTTAGACGATGGTCGATGAAGGAAAGCATCCCTTTTACTAAATAGGCTATGATAAGAATTATTTTCTTCTCTTGATAAATATTAGGCCTGCACAAACGGAAAATAAACCGTAGTTTTAAAGCTACGGTTTATTTGCTAGGACAGACACATTTTTCTATGGTGCGGTTTATTCGGTCGTCAGTGTTGTATGGATCACTATGGACGCTTGTTGACAGGCACGTTTTTTCTACGGCTCGGTTTATACTACCGTAAAGAAACCATGCCGTATACAAAGGGCTTTAGGGTGTCATTTTGTTTACAAAAAGTCCGCCGCTATATAGTTTTCTCAAAAAATTATTTCTGGAAAGGCCATGCATATGCCTTGGCTCCTCCATACCTACTAAGGAGCAGGTCATGATACACAAAAAGGCCTATGGTACATTTTGTTTTACACACTGATAACAATCAATCAATTCAGCCCAACACGGTCATCTGCTGGAAATAGGTCTCTCGTTAAATTGCGTCACAGCTCTTGTTTCTCCAGGTTCCGCATCCAGTATGTCCTAGCCGCCTTTTTAAACCTTCCAAACTTATGGATTACAAAGTATGTAGTAGCATCGGCATCGTTGCGATATAACGTGCTCCGGTGTGAACGAGGTTCTAATAGTATCAAGTGTCAAATAACATTTAAATAAGCCATACTGTGTATTATAAATAAGTACTTAAGGCCGCACTCAGAGACGGTTATTTGAGTTAAGGCACTACCTCGAGCAAAATCTTGCCATAGTGCGTTATTCAGAGAGTATTAACTCATTATTTAAGAGAAATAAACTAAATCTAAAAAGACATTATTAATGTTCAATATCCTATCATCACATTGCACGTTCTTATTTGTCGTTATAATATGTTATGAATACATTTAAAATCTACTTGTAAAAATTTACTAAAATTATTGATTGCATGCATCTTTTGCTAAAGGTGTCGTTTTATTAAGTTAAATTAGCTATTTGGATAGGTTGGAGGCGCATTGTGGGAAAATGTCAAAAAAATAATTTCATTTTATTACCATAATTTCTACACTTGGATAATATTGGTAGTTAATGGATCGTCATTAATACACGTTTATGAGTATGGAGGCAAAAATATGGGCTTTTACATTGTATGACTTTGCAATACATAAATACAGAAACCAGTAAGTTTAAGAACTTCCGCTGCGTTAGTACTTTAGTTATTCAGTTAAATGTTGTTCAAATAGATTCTTGGAACCTGTTTTGAGGACGTCTTGTGACATTATTTACCTATATTATCATGTAACTACCAGTTCTACTGTGGAAGTGTTTCGGCATTTTTATGCTATTTTTAAAAGGGCTGTCGTCAGTTTTTCTAAAAAAATATATTTTTCAATTCAACGTATCTTTTAGGGCAAATTGCAGTAGGGTTTGGTTTGGAGTAGGGATTGCTCAGGAAATCCACACAAAAATAACGCGGACGCCTGCTTTTGGCTTTATTGCCATATTGACTTCCCAGGAGTTTGTTGGTCATTTCATTTGCAGATAATTTGATCTATAGATGTAGATTCACCCTTTGTTTGGACTTAATTTTCTTTCAATATCAGAAAGCTTCATCGATTTAAATCATAATTATCAATCCAATTTAATGTTACCTGTATAAGTTTGCTGTCTAAACTTCCAACCACCAATCTTTTAAGTTGATATTAGATTTAGTAATAGATGTAAACTGTTTGATCATTGAGACTGTAGGTTCCAAAACTCAGAGAGGAGGTAATAGTCAAAAGCTCTGGAGCCACAGCACCACCTCTTAAAGCTGTATTATTGTAATCTTACTTCAGTGCTCCATCTCTTTCTCACACGGAAGTAACATTAAAATAATACTGCTTTAAGAGGTGGTGGTTGGCCCCCAGCGTTTTCCTTCTATAAGACTTTTGCAAGATCTTTGGTGTTGTGTAAACTCTACATATTCTATATGAAGTCAGGTGTCTTAATAATTAGAAAATGGTAATAAAATACGAAAATATTCTTTAGTTTTTATTTTTCGTTTCATGTAACGAACATACAAACATTTATATACAGTCAATTATTTACTAACAATAAATATTAACAAACATTTGTTTACCAGCCGTAGTTAGCTCCCAGACCAGCGTATGAGACGTGAGAGACGGCGGGTGCGGCCGAGTATGTCACAGCGGACTTGAGCACGGGACCAGCGGAGTATGCGACGGCGGGAGCCGCGTAGGTCTTGGTAACGACGGGAGCGGCGGCGTAGGAAGTGTAGGCAGGAGCGGCGTAGGACTTGGCGATGACGGGAGCAGAGGCGTAAGTGGTGTAAGAGGGAGTGGCGTAGGTCTTAGTGACGACGGGGGCGGCCGCTGCGTAGGTCAGAGGAGCGGAGTGGGTCGAGTATGAAGAGTAGGACACAGCGGGTCCGGACTTGGCGTACACTGGGCCAGCAGAGTACACAGCGGGGGCTGAGATGGTCTTGGTAACAACAGGGGCGGCGGCGTACGTGTGGACGGCAGGGGAAGCATATGCGACGGGAGTAGAGTGGCTAGAGATGGTCTGGTAAGAGACAGCCGGGGAGTAAGACTTGGCGACCACGGGAGCGGCAGCGTAGGTGGTGACGGCGGGTGCGGCGTAGGTCTTAGCGTATGCGACGGGTGCGGAGTGGGTAGAGATGGACTGGTAGGATACTGACGGGGCGTAGGACTTGGCTACGACGGGACCGGTGGCGTATGTGGTGTAAGCTGGAGCAGCGGCGTAGGTCTTGGCTACGACGGGTCCGGCGGCGTATGTGGCGACGGGGCCGTGCGCGGTGTGCGAGGAGAACGACACGGAGGAGACGGCAGGCGCCGAGCTGTACGCCACGGGCGCGCTGTACGCTACGGGCGCAGCGGCCTGCAGGAGGTGGCCGGCGGAGGCGAGGCTCGCCGCGCACAGGAAGACTACGACCTAGGAAAAGATCACAGTTAATATACATTGTAGTTAATCTCACTATAGCTTGATTAGATTATACAGATCCTGAAAGCAGAAACTGCTATCAGAACACAAGTTAACACTGTATTTAAGTCACTTATTTGAATTCAGTAAGTACTAGAAATTACAATTTTGACGATAGGGCGATCAGGCCCATCACCAACGATAATCAAAAAATATTTTTAAAATCGAAATTCAATATTAAAATTCACTGCGTACCTTGGAGTACATGTTTGTATTGAGCGTTGTTGTGGTGTGTAATTTTTGGAGCATTTGCTTTCGCTTTTATATCTCGTCTGCAAACTGGTATTGGTACTGAATCCCGCAGTGGATCAGCCGCGGGCACTTTTGGTTTCAATGTCAAGGTAACTCTACCCGGCAAAATGAAATTGTGTAATCTGCCGGAGGCAATAAGTAGCATCGAATGTACTCCATATCTGATAATAAGGAAGTTATTTTCGGAACTTGGTTGTGGTGTAAATACAATCAATGGGTTTTGAATACCCATATAACTGTTAAAATAGTATGTATTCTTGTTTATAGGGTTATCCGGTTATTGGACGATATTTATGAGAGCTGTTAGATAATAGATAATTATGTAACTGTTCTATGTAAGTTTTATGAGGAACACAAGAAGATGTTAGATGCCCTGAAAAGGACATAAACTTTGCCTTTCTGTGATGCAGATACAAAGTTAAATCTGTCTAAGTCATTATTACACATAGGTACATAATTATAGAGGTAGATTTTAAAATGCTTTTAAATAACGAAGTTTTACGTTTTCAATTATTTATTTTTCATTGACACATCATATTTCCAAATTCAAAGGACATCAATTACCAGCCGAGCTTGTTTCCATAGCCGCCGCTACCGTAGCCACCATGTCCATAGCCACCATAGCTGCCGTATCCGCCATATCCGCCATACGCACCAGTGGCGTAACTGGGAGAGTGCTCTTTGTAGACAGAGACAGAGGACACAGCGTTACCCAGACCGCTGTAGCCGTGAGAACCATATCCAAGTCCGTTGTAGCCATTGGAGCCGTAGCCGAGGCTGTTGTAGCCATGATCGCCATAGCCGCCGAGAGCACCCGAATATCCTCCGTGAGCGCCAGAATATCCTCCAAGAGCACCGGAATATCCTCCGAGAGCGCTGGAATAACCTCCAAGAGCGCCAGAATATCCTCCATGGGCGCCCGAGTATCCTTCGTAAGCTCCAGCATAATCAGCTCCAGTGGCAGGGACAACTTTGGTCACGGAAGTGTAGGAGGTGGCTGGGCTGCCATAGCCGTTTCCGCCATAGCTGCTGGCGTAGCCGCCGCCGTAGCCGCCGTAGCCACCATAGCCACCGTGGCCGGAGTAGCCGCTGTTCAAACCGCTGTTCAAACCGCTGTTGTAGAGGTTTCCTGCACGGGCAAAGCCGAAGAGGCAGACAGTGATGGCGAAGATCTGTAATAGTAGAATAAAAAAATAAATAAGAAAGAGCGAATTGAATCAAAAGGATGGTAAAAACTGATACTGCTCCAGTTTGTAGTAGGTGTATGTCAACAGATTTTACTAGAGTTACTTATCAGGCAACCATAGTGGCTATGAGATTCCTAGTATGGGTTACTGCACACTTTATGGAAGGGCAGTATTAGAGGTCTAGGACAAGAAATCGCTTTCTAAGCGTTTCGTATTCTACAACGATTTTCAATAGGATTGAACAAAGCTTTTTGGTAGCTTATGGCGGAACCATACTGACATTTTTGACATTTCCATCATCGTTATTCCTAAGAGAATATCACTTTGTCTCGTGTGAGGAACATAGTGCTGCGCTCCAAAACACAAATCGCTGACGTCACCCAAAAAGCCGCCAAGCCTGGGCCGGACACATTTGCCGCATGTCGAACGAGTCATGCGCCAAATCTGAGCCATGTGTGTCCCAAAAAACGTCCGTCTACGTCGAGGCAGATCCCCTGCAGACAGGATTGGTCCACACTAGCTCAAGACAGAGAGGAGTGAAAAGGAGAAAGGGAGGCCTTTGCCGTGCAGCGGCACAACTCAGGCTATAAATATATAAAATAGGCCCTCAGTAGCCTTTAAACATAATGTTTCAAACAAAGAAATGATTACTTCGAAATTAAACCACCAAAACTGAACAATGCAATTAAGATTTAAACACTGTAAAATATTCAATTAATTACCTTAGTGAACATGTTGCTGGTATCTTCAACAGTGATGAGTTGAATGTGTTAGAAGCTATTGTTTCACTCTTTTATATTAAAAATGTAGGAAATAAGTATTCTTTTTCAAGGTCCTCGTAAATTTTGAGAAAACCGGAGCGTAACGAAATTAATTAGGCTTACGTTAAATGCAATATTAACTAATGTATCCACCGTAATAAGACAGGCAATTGCGAATCTTATTGACTTGAGCATAAGGTTTTTGTATGAATGGTAGCAAGATATAATATTTAATTTATGGTGTTATCTTGAGAATTGTTGTACAAAGGTTGGCATTAGAGTAAACTACAAAACGTGTAGTAATTGATTAATTAATTATTCATTATGTTTTGATATGTGATAATTGCTTTGTTATTATACTTATGATCTTCATGATTCGGAAGTGATTTTACATTTTATATTTTGGGAATTGGGTCACTTGTTCATGGTATCAAGGTTCAATTAATTATTCAGCCAATCCCAATCAACAGCTGGACATAGGCCTCTCCCAAATAGCTTAGTCACATAATAAAGCTTCGGTACAACGACTTACTAAACTCTCCATTGTATGGAGATGACTGTTGCACTGGTTTCGCCCTTGACACAACAAAGATCGACTATGAGCCCGGTTGCTCATAAGTTTAATTGTAATAAGATCATGTATGTAACTTCTTTAGTAAAAGATGCCAAGTTTTTTCAAAATCAAAAGTCATTTATTCAAACTTGGCTGAGAAACAGCACTTTTCGAACATCAAAAATTACATAAGACAGTCCCCTAAAACACCCGCCCTTCACCACTTCCTAGTGCTTTAGCTGGGAAGAAGTGGCGCAACAATCTCACCAGCAAAACAGCTGTCTGTTTACTAAGTAAAACTTGATTCTATACAATAGAATGCAAAAATATTTACATTACGCAACCCAAAATCATTAAATAAAATTATTATTATTATTTGCCATGTGTCAGCTAGCACACGCCAATATACCAATAAAAAAAAATAAAAAAATTATAAATTATAAAAATAAATTAAATAAAAATTAAAAACGAAAGATGTCAAAGAACTTTATACCTAAATAAAAGCCTCCAGGCATAAAGGGCGTGCCCGCTTACATATAGCTGTAATTCGAAGTTACAAATTATAATATAGGACCATCGAAGTAAAATAAATAAGCAGTTAATAACTAATAACAATAAAAAAACCAGGGTCAGCAAGACGACCAGTCACCACAAGCAGCATCCGTTTACGAGCATAACGCAAAGATCAGCCATTACCCTCCTCGCCATATTTGAGGGAAGGAGGCAACCCGACCCCAGACGCTACCGCTAGCAGTGACATCTAAGGGAGCATGACGAACTTGCTGCCGGTTGCTCGGGCAAGAATAATATGATCAATTGTCAAGGTTGCTAGCTAACCACATAATAATATTGCAATACAACTCATATAAAAAAAAACATGATAATGAGTAGATCAAGTCAATATTAAATGAAAATAAAATTAAAATAAATTGAGTTATACAGTCAAATAAAATAAACAATTATATAAAATCATCCGGTCAGTAGGTAAGCTAATTCTGGAGTAATAACATAAATATTGTCTTGAGTTAATCACAGCGACCAACTATTCTTATCGTTTAAGTAGTCGTGAGTAGAATAGCATGCCTTTGAACAAAAGTTGGATTTTTTTTAGCTTTAAACGCATTAAAGGGCAAATCTAGCAAGGAAGAGGGTAGCTTGTTATAAAAGCTTATCCTCTCTTTCTATTTCTTAAAAAAACTAATTTAACCAGTACGCAAATTTTGACGAAATAAACTTCAACGAGTTTTAATAAACACCTATTTTTTATTTTGGTATATGTTAGTAAGACTGCCTTGTTGGTCTAATGGTCGCAAGCGCTACTGCTGAGCATGAGGTCCTAGGTATGATTCCCAGGTCGAACAGTGTTATTGGGTTTTTCTATCTGGAATTTCTCAGTAGCAGTCCGTAGTCTTAATTTGTGCCCAGTTGATGGCAATAGGCTCGCCCCCTATTTCATGGGACTTAAACATAACTGGCGATATGTGGGTGTACTATAAGTACACCTCTGCCTGACACTTTGGGGAAACAAGTTGTGATGTATTATATAAAAAATAAAGATATACTAGTTTACGAAAGATGTTTACTTTGAAATTAATTTTATGGTCATTCGCCGGCGCGCGACGCGGTGATACGTGCGTAGGTACTCGATGCGCCGACGCTATGTAGGTATCTACCTCTGTACATGGGTTACTGACGGCTAATTTTATCGGATTTGAACTAGGCTTTTTTAAGTTGAGGCCATAATTGTAAAAATAATTCCAGTTTCTCCTTCATACTTTGATCAGCTGCTAAAAGAGTGGCTTTTTTTTTTACCACGGGGTTACGGATCCCATTGGATTGCATAAGAGGTATGCTCTCCCTGGCATAAATTCTTCGAGCTGCTGGTAAGATTTTACCACACTCGCACCATCTCGTAAAACTCGCGGTTAGTGATGTCGTGACATCGTGTTCGGCAGGTAGGAAAAACGCGCGGTGTGGTGCCTGCGCGGGAAAGTGATTCGACGCGACGTCACGCCAGCACGTGTGCATGCGCATACTGTCAGCCACCCACTGATATGATTATGAAAAGATTGTGTCCATATTTTGCTGATTTCAAGTCAAATCAAAAAAATAAAAAAGTATTTAACAATTAATTGAAATGTATTCCATTACTGATACTGAACTACCAAAATAAAATTTGCGCACTTGTTAAAAAAAAATCCTGTATGATAAATGTCATTAAGCAACTGGATCCCTTATTCATTTTACATTTAAATAGGTCATAAGTGTAATTTTATGTCAACACGTGATGTTAACGTTAATTTATGCGACCTGTGAGTACTAATCCTAGGATTACAAGTTGTATGGCCTAAAATTCAAATCTTACTTAGTTAGTACTAGTGTTCCTAATTAGTGGTCCACCGCTGTATGTTTAATATTTGCTAGGTTTTACCATTCTTCTTCTTCCATCGTATCGGCATAAGTTACACAAAATAGGCCTCGTCAGCAAACAAACGACGATTATCTTTTGACGGTTAACATTTGAATCTCTCATCTTTAACAGTGGGTTTAGCAGAATGCCCATAGAGGTTCACAGTCTATTAGTAAATTGATAGGTGTAGGCAAAGTATATTATGTTCTATGTTTAATTTACCTTAGCTTTTAAATAAACCATTAGTAAACTGAGACGTTAATATAAACAAACCTCATTAGATGTCAAAACAAGTTAATCCTGTATATGTGGCTCTTTATTATGCCTAGTATTTATTCCTATCAAGAGTTTAATAATCTTGTAGACCTAGAGGAAGGATGGATTGATGAAACGGTAAAGAGATTTGATGGTAAGATTATGTGCACGGATGCAGTTGAAGCCAGTGCTCGCTACTCAGTAGATATTGATTGTATTTTACTCAGCAGCGCAATAAGTTTGTTATTGCTTATGTTCGAGTAATAATAAATCGTTTAAAAGACATTGATACAATAAAAAAAATTAAACAATTTCATACTTAGACAGGTACAAGTTTATTAAATACATAGAACAGCAACATAAAAAATCTGCTATAAATTAAAACAGTCGTACAGAGAGAAATACAATATTTACAATCTCATTTAGAGTAAAATATTATTGCTATACACAGTTTTCTTGTCGCTTACCTACCAGACGTATTTGGAGCCATAGCCATGGCCGTCAGACCCGTAGCTGTAGCCAGAGCCGTACCCGTAGCCGGTGCTATAGCCACCATGGCCGGCGTAGCCAAGGCCGCTGTAGCCGTGGCTACCATACCCGTGGCCATAGGACACGGATAAAGGAGCAACGTAAGACGCGACTGGAGCATATGATACAGCTGGTGCAACATAAGACTTCACGATAGGTGATGAATGGACTTGGTAACGAGAGACAGTAGAAACTGCAGGAGCGTATGAGATGGCAGGAACGACAGTCTTAGTCACAATGGGAGCTGCAACAACAGTTTTGACGATGGGTGCGGTGTACGCTGGGGCTACGTAGCCGGAATATTCGTGGCCATAGCCGATGCCTGATGCGTAGCCAAGGCCGGCTCCATAGCCGGATGAGTAGCCTAGACCACTGCCGATCCAGCCGCTGGCGCTAGCCAAGCCGATGAAGCAGAGGACAGCGGCGAACTGTAACAATAATAATATTTATTAAGACGAAGACTGGAAGAAAATATTGGTATTTTAAACCGACTTCAGTACACTTATCTCAATGTTATCGGAGTGATTGCTATGTGCTTGCTTCCTTTATCTTAAGATATTGGTTGCAAGCAATTAAACATTATGCATTCCCTTCTACGTATATTGTGCAAATAAATAATGATATCTGTAGCAGTAACAGCTTGGTTCAAACCCAGCATTAAAAATGACACTGTATTCAGTTACGCAACTATTTTCTCACGTCTATGACCTTGAATTTTTATTAACCCCTGTAATAGACATAGCGTGCTCACACGTAATTTTGGCTACTTACTTACAAAATAGGCCCAAATCTCGGCCCCTCTGCCGTCATTGTCGTTAGGGTACTTTCGAGGCCGATACCTTGACAATTGCGAAACGAGATGTAAGCAGGTGACTGTCACAAGACAATCCACATTACTCTTCCACCTACGTATATTAATAACAGTTTTTATCACTTAAGCAATTAATATTTTTAATGGTGTTATCGTATTTTTTCCCCTTAAAGGGATCACGGAACTCTGTATTCAAGAAACTCTGTATTTAATTTTTAATGTCTCGATAAATGTATGGCTCTAAATGATGACTTGAATGGTCAAACGGGTCTACTGTACTAATCCCCTTCCGGCAGATAAATTAGTTATTACTTGTAAAAAGAAAGACGCAGCCCTTACACTGATAAAATTATTTCCTTAAGAAGGACTCAATGCTTGATGTTAATAAGTTTGAATGTAGATGAAGCAATAACAAGATGGATTTAAATAACAAACAGCAGTGACGGATTGATTTGCTTCGCAAGGACTCATTTCACTCTTGTGTCTTGCGAAAGATGTCTAGAAGTTGACACTTGGAAATTTAGATCTAGATAATTATTTATAGCAGATTGAGTCCTGTAAGACATAGCTGTCTATTTATGCCCTATTGAATTTTCTCGAAACTTTTTTAATTGCACAATAGTATCGAGAAAAGATAAGCTGTTATTAGATTTAGAAAAAACCTAATACCATATCGAGGGTGCGAAAATAACTCAGGGTACAAGTTAGATAAAAGTGCTGGAATGGCTGCCACCAAGTGGACGAAATGGTGAAGGCTATTGGTAGTGAATGGATACGATTGGCCCAGAAGAGATCCTTATGGAAATCTATGGAGAGGCCTTTGTTCAGCAGTAAACGTCTTTAGGCTGAGAAGATAATGATGACCAGTTGGCAGTTGCACTTACAATTCCAAGACCAATAAGACAGTATGAATATAATTACACCAACAGATTTATATGGAAATAATTGACTCCCGGTAATTTTGAAACGCAGTGCTTATACTTCAATAAAAGGTCAGGTCGGTAACATCAAGTGATTGCAGGACATCCATATTGCAGGACATGTAAAGGGGAATATCTTACTTATTAATTCGCATTAGACATTATGATTAATGATCGAGTTGATTGCTTGTGTGACAGACATTATGAAAGCTGTCTCCTCTAAAACCAGTACTGATTGATTCGCTTAAAGGCCAGAGTTACTTAATACGAACTGGGTTTGGCAAGCCTTTGAGCTCATTTAGAATAATGGCAAAGACTGATCTGGTTGAGCTTTGAAAACCAGTGTAGTGTGACTTGCGAATGTATTGACAGTTGCGAATGTATTGCGTGTAAACAGATTGGCCCATGCGTAAATACAGTTTAATAGGATTAGGAATAACGTTATTTTTGTGTAGTTATGCGAGGAAAATATAACAAGTCTTTTAAAAAGTCTGCTCGGGTCAAAATATTTGAGCAAAAATTATTTTTCATCTGGTAGTAAGTAATCTTTGGGTGAACAATTGATTTTCGGGGCCAAAAAGGAATGAGATGTGGGGCGAACCAGGAATATTAAATGTGGGGGCGAACTTAGTGAGGCGAATGCAGAACATATCACTACTTTGTACGAGTCTAAATATTAACACTTAATAGTCTCTGTAGTGAGCAAATGACAGTCGCAAAAAGAAAAAAAAAACAGAAAGGCAAGGTTCAGCCGAAAATTAAATGGTAACAATGGTTCTAGAATTTTTTTAAACTTAATCCAAAATACAAAACGTAGTCATAATTACGTAATAAGCAATTGGCACGACCATTGAAGCACTTATTATCTAAAGGCTCCTGCAGACACGCGCGACACAAAGGCACCGTTCGTCGCACGACACGCGGTGCCTTTGTGTCGCGCCTGTTTGCAGGTGCCTTAAAAGCGATAAGCCTAAACTGTTGAAAACAAATAACAAACATTGAAGTAATATTTGTAAACAAAAGAAATGAGATCCTGTTTTATTTGCCTTTAGCAAACGCAAAATACTTTTCAAATGACAGAAGAAGAATCTCGAAAATATTGAGTATGTCACAGGGTAGATAATAATTTAAAAAAAAAATAATTCTTTTGTTTTTCGGTCCGCTAAAAGTTCCTAACATAATACTTTTTGGGATTATGCATGGTTGAATATGAAGCAGTTATGTAATTATTTGGGTTATTGCACAGAATTTACTTCGTTCACCATTTTTAATTAATTTGTACATTATTGTTTCTGCAGTTATTCGGATTTAGAAGTTACTCTGGATGTAGTGAACATAAGATCTTCTCCTCTAGTCTTGCCTGAAAACACACCACCAGTTGTTTTATAGACAATACAATTTTGAAATACGAATCTAAGATCAAACATGGACGCCTTTTTCTTCTGAAGAATAACTAGTATGGCCAAGAAAACATAAAAGTCAGTTCACGCTCAAAATTATTTCCACATGCCTGAAAGAAAAATTAAATTCTGGCACTCGCCCAAAACTGTGCTAACGTCACCGTTGCACTAATCTAGACATCCGTAATTTAAGACGAATAAAATATTATATCGTAGATCGTAGCTAGGGAATACTGTTCAAGCTAGAATGCTGGTATGATGGAAAATCGGCTTTTTCTATCAATCATTTTACAGTAACAGCCCGGAGTCTGGATTTGTAACCGGTAAATCACAATAGACTTGCCCTCTATTACATGAGACTTTGTGGACGAACTTCGTGGAACATTGACGAGGAGTGTGGGGAAATAAGGGTGCAGGTTCTATAAGTAAAATACACCTTTGCCCACCCCTTCAGGTAAAACAGGCGTGATGAAGCGACGCTATTGAATGAGAGAAAGATATCCTTGTTCAGCTTTTACTGTCTGTTTCAAAGCTTTAGGTCGTCAATTTCAGTTGTTAGGATTGAAAGCATCCGCCATCGGATATGTGTCACGTTTGAAAGCTTGAAACCTGGTGACTGACACCAAATATTGGGTCAGCCACTGCCATTGTTTCAATGGAAACATTATCTGTCACTGATTTTCTCAAAGGGGTAGGCGCATGATATATTCTGCCGCAAAAACATGCTATGTCACGAATTAAATTTTGTTACTTGATTCCACTGGAGATATTGCGATTGGAATTATGTTTAATTGTCACCAACATGTCATGTTTGAAATCACAGGGACTTAATTATCCAGGGTTGTCGATCCAGGGTAAAAACCAAGAAATCCTCAGAGGCTATAGGAATACAAAGGCACCATTGATACCACTAGAACTATTCACTTCACTTGTTAACAGAACCACAACACTTTTCTAATAATCTCCTAATACATCCTTGAGTTGATGTATTTTAAATTAAGAATATCTTTATTCTTACCTTAGCGATCATTTTGATGTAGATTGTTGGAATATGATGTGTTGAATGTTAGCCAAACGAAAAATGTCAGCTTATATAGTTAACGAAATCTCAGGAAACAAAGCGACCTCGCTATTGTCAAGTTTCTAGGTAATTTTAGCAAAACGGCGCATAATCGTACCACAAATGTTGTGTTTAAGGTCTCTTTTATAATTAAAATATTTTTTTAATATTATTATAATAATAAAAGAACTGAAGGTGAACTAATTTGCTGCATATTTAAGTGTTTAATAATACAGGAAGTGGATGTGGATGCGTTTTTTTTTTGTAGTGTTGCAACAGTTTAGACTGTTGTTTTCATTTTTCGAAATTCATTAAACGTTTTGCTCACCTCGGGTCGTGAAATATTTTTTTTATAATACCTACTGAAATAGTCAAAACCTGTAACGATGCCCTCGTACGCTATACAGTGCAATAACCTTCCGAAACAAAAATTTTCGAAAAAAGAAATACAGAAACTTTTATAATAAATTACAATAATTGCAAGTTTTGTGTAAGTACACAAAAATTGTAAGTAAGTACTTACAATTTTCATTATCACACGTCGTAAATAGGTAAATTCCCATGTGCCGTGTCTTGGAGCAGTGCCCAGAATTAGACTGATTTAGAAGATGTCATATTAAAAGTAAAAGATGTACACAGGTACTAATGCTTTGGCTCTCTCAAAAATTAACGCATACAACCCCGATCTCTTCAAAGTGAGAGTGAACAGACTTCTTCTGGGTAAGCTCGCTCCATCGTCGACTTTGTCTCTGTCATCTCTGACCTAGACTAGAGTCAAGAGAAAACCTATCTCAAATAAAAAAAAATAAAAAAATTTGCACGACTTTTTTTTGATAATCCTACTTTATTCAAGATCTGTCTATTAACATCTTCTATTTAAAATAGGACTTATATCAATCGCGAACCAAAGGATTAGCTGATCATCAAACTTGATCACGTTTCATGTAGGTATAATAATAATATCGGGGTGCCTCAACACTTAAATTTGTCTAAAGGGCCTCTGCGAGTTGGCTTCGGCCCCTCGTATGCCTTCCAAAGGTCCGGGACCCCAGGGATCCAAAACATGTCAAAGATTTTTATATAATATAATAACATAACATAACATAACATCATGCCTGTAATCTCCGAAGGGTTAGACAGAGGTGCACCAATAGTACACCCACATTTCGCCAGTTATGTTTAAGTCCCATGTAATAGGGGCGAGCCTATTGCCATCAACCGAGCACGAATCCAGCCTCCGGGCTGCAACTGAGACATTCGTGATGGAAAACCCAATAGCACTTTGCCCGACCCGGGAATCGAACCCAAGACCTCATGCTCAGTAATAGCGCTTGCGACTAATAGACCAACGAGCCAGTATAACATAATAATGTCAGCCTATTATTGTACCACTGCAGGGCAAAAGCCTCTTCTCATACAGAGAAGGTAGGAGCATTGATCACCACGCTTGCTCAAGACGGTTTGGCGATTTCAAACTTATTAAAGTGAAAGCGTCAGGGTAGCCCGCGAAATTCAAATTATCTTACGTTTTTTGCAATTTTTAGGTCAGCATTAGGTTGTATGTTGATTAAAATAAAATTCGTGACCGTAACAAATATGTATTAATTATAATAATTATAGTCATGAATACAACTCTCTACGACCAAGTAATTCTATTGAATGACTATTTCATGAAATCTTAACATTTCAGGATTATAATAACTTAAGGAATTGTATACTGATTCTTATGATTATTAAGGGTGTCTCAGTAAGAGTGCACTTTTTAAAATTGGAATATTTTTTTTTTCATGCAAGTGGCAACTCTGAAATTTGACAGCTGTCACCTCTGTTTATTCCGATTATTAAAAATGGAGCGCTTTTCGAAAGAACAACGCGTTATAATTGTGAAAACTCATTACAACGGTGAACGGCATTCGTTACAGGAATATGATAACGGACTTCTTGTGGCCTCAACTGGACGGCATGAATTTGGACAACATGTGGTTTCAGCAGGACGGGGCAACCTGCCACACCGCGCATGAAACAATCAACGTATTGCAGCAACGATTTCCAGAACACATTATCTCACAAAATTCTGATGTCAACTGGCCACCAAGATCGTGCGATTTAGCGCCGTGCGATTTTTTTCTTTGGGGTTTTGTGAAATCTCAGGTTTATGCAAATAAACCCGAAACAATTCCTGAGCTCAAATCGGAAATCCAACGCGTCATCGGTGAGATACAGCCACATCTCTGTGCAAAAGTCATGGGAAATTTCATGAAAAGAGTAATGGCCTGTCATCGGAGCCGTGGGGGTCATTAGCCGGATATTTTATCCCATACTTAATCGGAACATGTCTTCTTTACAATACAATAAAAATATCACAACTCTGTCATAAAATACTTGTTTTTATTTTAAAATGAAAAAGTGCACTCTTACTGAGACACCCTTTACTTCTGTAAATACATATTTGTTACGGTCACGAATCATACTTTAATTAACATACACCTAGACACTGAGCTGCAAATTGCAAAACTCGTAAGAAAATTTGAATTTCGCGGGCTATCTTAGCGCTTCCCCCTTAAAAGTAAGTCAATAACGCCCAAGATAAACTCAGAAAGTCTATTTGAATTGAAAAAGTCACATTTGGATTTGAACCCACAACCTTGTGCAAGAGAGGCGAGGCCTTAACCACTGGGTCACCGGCTGAAATAACACAACATAGGGTCTTGCCTCTAATTTCGCCAGTTCGTTGTTTAATTCCAATGACGATTAATGGGTAAAGAAAACGTTCAATAATATATCTAGATCTAGCTTACACGTTCCAGCTTCAACGTGGGTCAACAGTTCAACAACATAAAAATATCTAATAATTTACATGCCGAGGCCAGTCGGACTAATATCCGATGACACCATTAAACTGCAACCCATTTGATGTCAACACATTAAACACACAACAACAAATACAAACAAAATAACACACACAACAAACAACACAACACCACAAAACACACAGACACACAACAAAACACAAAAAACAACACACATAACACAACACATTAATTGTATTTTTGTTATTTCCAAATATGTAAATCACATCTGGACCTATAGAATAGCTAGAAATCCCTAGAATGGTCCTGATGCTGATAAAACCTCGGTTCTGCCGCGCATTTGCTTCGGCATTTCGTTTTAGAGGTGGTTAGGTTATTCTGGACAGGTGTCAAAATAAAAAATCAGTCACAACAAAGCGGCAACCATGGCAACGAACCCATTGTTACATCGGCATCGTTTGGTAGAAAAATGTTGATGCAAGATTATTAGTTAATAGTGTTTTACAGAGTAAATACTCAAAATAAAAGGAAATCTGAGGATTATGAATGTAACTAATTGCTAGGATAGTGTGTTTAATATATAAAATATAATACATAAAAATGATATGGCAATTCAATTTTTGAGTTCGTGTATTGACGTTTAAACAAAGTGATCACGTCTTGCCATAATGTGATTGTCAAATGATCGTCATGAAAATCGGAAACGTCGAGAACATCCTATTCATTAAATTGGAGAGTAGGTTTATTTCTATGGCATATTTTACCTCTCTCAGCAGCAACCCAACTTGTACCCGAAACAAAACAAGATGGCGGCGTTAGTTCCGATTTTGACCACGCGCCAAAAGAACCTTTTGGCGTTGTACCTTATTGTAACAAAAATAAAGATCACTGTGATTTTGACAGACTTGTCAGTGGCAGTAACCCAACAGCAACCTTAACGTAACGAAAATAAAGATCACTGTGATTATGACAGTGATGCAAAATCAGAAGGGCTGTAGCTATTGGCTACAGTCAGTACAGTAAGATAGGAAGTGAAACAGACAGCTAGCTTACAAAAACATTTTATAAAAATACCGATTATTTAAGTGATCAAAATAGCCGACAGACAGAATCAATAATAGGTATGCAGATGACACTAAAGATGATGCCTTCAATGTTACAAAATACTTCCGGTTTAGATAATAAGTATGTTTGGATCTAGATCTGGTATAATGCATTAATATGATAAGTTCCGGGCTAAGAACTGGTTACTTACTTATACAAGATGTAACATAAATAACGCACAACCTCTTAAGGGGTCATTGTACTCATCATTATGAACAACTTTTACTATGGGACCAAACTTGAAATCGCGAAAAAAAAAATCTGCTGTTCCCTACATTTTGACGAGTTATGCGAACATAAATGTAGGCAGCTGATTGTGCAAGAAGTGTAAGAGGTTGTGCGTTAATTATGTTCCACCTTGTATATTTATTTAATACCTACTTCAAGCAATCAAATGTAGAGAGGCGGACTATGGCTTCAAAGTGGGATTAATAAAAAGAAGAACATTAGGTATCGAATAGGATGGATGGCACGCATGATGAGAGCAGTGGTGGTCCAGTGGTAACGGCCCCGACATACGAGTTGTAGGACGTGTTCGAACCCAGACAGGCGCTTTACTTTGTGTAAATAATTTCATCACCACTGCTCTCAAAACGGTGAAGGAAAACATTGTGAGAAAACCGGAATGTCCTAGAACCAAACATTCGATGACATCTGACATCTACCAACCCGCATTGGGCCCGCGTGGTAGATTACAGCCCACTCCCTCTTGAAGAGAGGAGGCCTGTGTCCTAGCAGTGGGAACATTAGATATATGATTATGGATGGTACACTGCAGTACCTATGTCAAATTCCATTCCTTTACGAGGAAACCTTAGGGGTTCAACTGATACACCAATTCTTCGGGTATAGGTACCATCATGGTCTAATTTAATCCGAGTTAAGTTCTAATCTTTTACGAATTCTAAGAATGGGTGATATGTAAGCCCTTTTCTTTGTTACAGTCTTAGGTTAATTACCATTTATATATGTATCAAGCTTATGTGCATATAAGTTGTAGTGGACCATACAATTGTAGGATCAAAGGTGCTAAGGAAATGGGCAGCTAAATGGACAGATTAATCTGCCTTATCACTATTCGTTATCTCTAGTAAGACACTGACGAATTAGGTTTACATGAAGGAAGTGGTTGCACTCTCGCAAATGTAGAATTAGATTATATGTAGCGCGGACCCTAGCAATTGTTTGACTTGACTTATTACTAAGATATATCTGCTTAAAAATAGTTTAATGAGGATGAAAATTAAGCCCCTAATCTATAATCGTTGCTTAAAGTTAAGAGACGGTTTATAAAAAGTTATGAGGGTTAATTTTCATCCTCATCAAACTATTTGAAGCATATATATCTTAGTAATAAATGGGAGGAGCTCGTGGCTAAGTAATAACAGCCACACGGGTCGATTCATCAGGTTAAGCTACGCTTGCCGGGGTTGGTCCGTGGATGGGTGACCATCTTTACATATCGAGACTCCTCCGTGCCTCGGAAAGCACGTTAAGCCGTTGGTCCCTGCTGTCATTTGTGGGTTTTTGACAGTCGTTACGGGCCGTCAGGGGCCTGAAAGTCTGACATCCAGTGTTATATATACAGTCATATATATACATATATCATATGTATACAGTTACTGGGTTGTGGAGGTCAGACAGGCAGTCGCTCCATGTAAAATACTGGTATTCAGCTGCATCCGGTTAGACTGGAAGCCGACCCCAACATAGTTGGGCAAACGCTAGGCCAATTGATTGATATCTTAGTAATAAATCAAACAATTGCTAGGTATTCTGAATCGATAAACAATCTAATTATGTGACTATAATATAAATAATATTCTGGGGTCAACAGTTGCAAAAGGTCACTGACCCAATGTCAGTGTGTGTTGGTGCTCGATAACAAGTCACGACAAAAACTAGGTACCACTATACGTCCATATGTACATGTATTTTGTAATAACTTTAGCGAGTTGTATACTGTTTTGCCCTGCGGCGACGTCTGTTTATAAACTAACATTTTTTTCAACATGACTAATGATCTTAAGCGGTACCTACTACCTTATTAGACAGATCTGTTTTATATTAATAATTAATAGTAGCAGCTTGAGTGCGTGTATTAAATTGGTGATTGGTACCTTTTATCTGAAGTTTTAATAGATTAGATTGATTTGGCTAAGACTTACTAAGTTGATTACAATAATCAAGTAAGTGCTATCTGGTATTGCGCACTGCTAAAGTTCTTAATATCGCTGTAATACTGGAACTGGAAGAAGCAGAATTTTTTATCGATTGCTAATTAATCCAATCAACCAACTAATCAAAGTAATTAGGAAAACATACCTACTCATTAAAACCTTTAGCAATGTAATTTCTTTATCATTGGCATAGGGTTGATTTTCCCCTTTGAAATATATATGACGGAGAAGGTACATCTCTCTAGTTATCGTCAGCCATAATTTAACAACTGTGGGCGTGCTATGGGTAGTGTTGGTTATTAGCGCAATAGAAAAACCTTTAGCAGTTCAAAATCAAATTATAATTCACCATCAAATTAATCACACTAGCTATTCACACACTGTAGGTATACGACACAACTATACGGATCTCAGGACAGTTTCTAAACGTGTTCACTGTTCGACAGCCACCGACAAACTCTGCTTAACTCTGGTCGACGAGCGTTATGTTGTAGACTCTGTCGAGCGCCGCTTGGTGGCACTGGCGTCGCGATTAGTCAAACGACGACTAACGTATTTCCGACTTATATATTAAGTTGATTATAATTATAATATAATATTTAAGTATAATAAACTCCCAAAAAATCCCAAATAAATAGTCTTTCAATCCAAATCGTCATTCTGTGTAACAATAATAATTAGAATTTATCTGTGATTTTCTTCATATTTTTTTAAATTAATCTATGTTGTTTCACTGCTGAGCAAAGTTCCCCCACATTTTCCAGTTCTGTTCATGTTTTGTTTTCTAATAATTTCCTTCATAACATAAATAACAATCCCAAGAAATAAAGGCACATCAAATTAGGAATTTCAACTGACAGTCCGGAGAGAAAGACCAGATTTCATTATAAGTCAATAAGGATAACAAGTTTGTACGCTGACGTGCAACATGTGTTGTCACAATAAAAGATAGGCCGTTATGTGACATAGCACTTCCATCTTGTTACTTCTTGTATAAATATTACTCAACACTTCTTGTTTCGGCCTAAATAGTTTGTAGTTTTGCAAGTAGGAATGTTGTAGACAGTTCTTGTTGTTCATGACTATGACTTCCGAGTCACTTCATATCTAAGTACATACACATAAATATATACATAAACCTTAAAAAACACATACACAAATACACAGATACAGACATAACATAACACATCACACACACACGTCACGTCACGTTGTGGTTGATATACATAAATGGCAAGCACATGCATAAAAGGGACTCGTGGCTAAATGATCCAAATCACACGGGTCGATTTTCAAGGTTAAGCAAAGCTAGCCGAGGCCGGTCCTTGTATGTACCCATTACATACCGAGATCCCGCTGTGCCTCGGAAAGCACGTCATTTATAGACCTTTTAGGCCGCGGCCGCACTGCTAAAGCGACTGCGACGCGACGGCGACTTATGAACCAATTGTCGCTTCTGCAATGCGGCTACCGACATATTATTTGTTTATATGAGTTTGTTTTCACGAAATTGCCGTCGCGTCGCCATCGCCTTAAGGCTCCTGCAAACAAGCACTACATGTGACGCGACACAAAGGCACCGCATGTCGCACGACGAGCGGAGCCTTTGTGTTGCGTTGCGTTTCGCGTTTTTTCGCCTTTAGTAGTGCGGCCACGGCCTAACAGCCGTTACGGGTAGTGGAAAGCTGGCGTTCACACGGACGTAAAAATAACGCGGCGGAATCGCGAACTGGATTTTCAACACACTGCTTAGCGCCGAGAGATAAAAGTCCAACAGTGTGTGTTTTCGACGCGCTGGGATGCACTCTGTTGGATTCTCAGTGCTCGGCTAAACACCGAAAGTTGAAAATCCAGTGCGCGATAAAATCCCGCCGCGATATTTTTATGTCCGTGCGAACGTGGGCTAAGGCCGAAAGTTTGCCAACCAGCCTTACCAAGGAGTATCGTGTTACCCAGTAACACGGTTGTGGAGGTAAGATAGGCAGTCGCTCCATGTAAAGTATTGGTAATCAGCTGTATCCGGTTAGAATGGAAGTCGACCCCAACTATGTTGGAAAAAGGCTGGGTAAATCGATACATAAATGGTGTGCACGTGCATAGAATAATAAGTTAATGATAATATAAGTAAGTGCTTTCATATTTTGACACAGTTTCAGTTGACAAAACTTAGAATAGTTATTTATGCTACAAGTGCGGAAGGTAGGTCATTCCTGGCGAGTGGCATTTTTATTCACGAACGAGCGAAGCGACCGAGTGTATTAGTCGACAGGTGTCGGAAATCATCTTATGGACGTGTACCATACAACGTTTTACTATGCATTGTACGAGAAAAAAAAAATTACACAGATCGACTCCGAACTAAGCAAGACATTAGTAAAATGGCGGGCTTATTTTAAATGCAAGCACGCTCAGCATATCTACTACTGTGCATGTGCAAAAAGCTGCCACGTCGCGTCGTATCGCATAAAGGCACGAGCAAAATATACGTTCAGCCATATTTAAAGAATATTTGAAATTAATTTATTGATCAAAATTTAAATCTAGAGTAATTGATAACGCGTTTAATTAATTATTAGTTTTATTGTACCTATTACGAGTATATGAATGATAATCTGTACTCTTTGCGTCGGGCTGACGACGGAGTTCAAAATTAAAAAAAAAAACTGAAAAGTAAAAAGCACTAGTGCGAAAAAGTGGCACTTTCCGCACAATTCGACTGCTTGGAAAACGCTCTTTTCGAGCACATGCATTGTAAAGTATATTTCCACGTTGCAAGTATGTGCTGTTTTTGTGGCCATCTACGAGTATGTAAACAATTAAACTAGCCAGTTATGCTAGTGATATTGTGCTTAAGGCATACCAAATATTGCATCACTTTGATTCAAAAATAAACAAAGAAATAGTGATTGTTTAAAGCCAAAAAAAAATATATATTGTAGTTTACTATATTATGTACTTTGACTTTTTGTGGTTCAAAACATGATATCGAAAACTTCGCTCGATCAAAAAAAAATTGGAAGTGGAGTCTAATCGATGATTTTTTTGATGTTTTTCTAATTTTGCTTGAAACCTATGAAAGCAATACTTCCAAAAAATATATCTTTAAAAAGTTCATAACAAATAGAAGAATAATTTGTGGTTACATTTTGCAAAATAATTAAATTCATTTAATAATAAAATTATTTATATAATACAGCGGCTTCCAGACGAAGTGCACGATATCATCAAGGGTCTAAAGCCCCGTAAAGCTCCCGGCTCAGACGGTATCACAAACAGGGTAATTCAACTATTCCCTGCCCACCTAATAATGCTACTGGCCACCATCTTCAATGGTGCCATGAGCAATAACATCTTCCCAGAAGCATGGAAAAAGGCCACTGTCATCGGCATCCCCAAGCCTGGAAAGCCCAAATCTGAGCCCACGAGCTACCGCCCCATCAGTCTGCTCAATGTCCTCGGCAAAGTCTATGAGAGGCTTATTTATAAGCGACTCAGGGACTATGCCGAAACAAAAGGCCTCATCCCAAATGAACAGTTTGGTTTTCGAACCCAGCACAATTGTGTGCATCAGGCCCACCGCATCATCGAACACTTAAACGTTGGCTTCCAACGTGGCTTGATGACGGGTGTTGTATACTTTGACATAGCGAAAGCGTTCGACAAAGTCTGGCACAACGGCTTATTATATAAGCTCTACCAACTTGGTGTGCCGGACCGTCTCGTAATCATCTTACGAGACTTCCTGTCAAACCGCACTTTCCGCTATCGCATCGAAGGAGCACTATCCTCCCCCCACCCTACCCGCGCAGGCGTCCCCCAGGGCTCTGTGCTTGCCCCCCTCATCTTCACGCTGTTCACCAGCGACATACCCAGGAGCAAAAAGGCACAGTTGGCTCTGTTCGCAGACGACACAGCCATTTACTGCTCAGGCACAAAACAAGCCTCGATTTCTCTCACTCTCCAAAGAGCGGTCAACAAACTTGGCGACTGGTTCAGGAAGTGGAGAATTGAAGTGAATCCCGACAAAAGCCAAGCGGTTCTTTATTCAAAACCGCGCCATAGCCCCCCCCCCCCCCCACGCCCGACCAATCACCATGTTCGGTAAGCCTATCCCTTGGGAGAAGCGAGCCAAATATCTAGGTGTGATTCTCGATGAGCACCTCACCTTCGCAGAGCTCATAAAGAAGGTTCGTTCGCGCGCCGCTTTCGCTCTCGGTAGACTCCATTTCATAATGAATGCAAAAAGCAAATTGTCACTAAAGTGCAAGTTGCGCATTTACACGGCGTGCATTCGCCCTATTATGACGTACGCCTGTGCAGTCTTTGCACACGCAAAACCCCACCACATCCATAGGATGCAGACCCTCCAGAACCGTGCCCTCCGAATGATCACGGGATCCCCCTACTATGTCCGGAACGAGATCCTCCACCTCGATCTCAAAATCCCCACCATCCTCCAATTCATGAAACGTAACTCCAAGCGTTTCTTCGATACCGCCGCAAAACATCGCAACCCCCTAGTTGTCGAGGCCGCCAATTATACCCCCTCCAACATTAGTAAAGTCCGCCGTCCGAGGCATACACTGTTAGACCCAGACGACCCCATTACTCTCCTCCAGGAAAGCAATAGGGCTTCTAGTACAGTTTACAAGAACTAAAAACCGACATTCCGACCCCGCCGCCGAGGTCCAGCGCGAAAACCCCGAATTAATAATTCCCCCCGTCCCTTGCTCGAAGAAGTGCCAGCCCGCGTCGAAGCTGAGCCTGTAGCTTTAAATTCCCCAGACAATAATAATTATCCAAGTTTGATCCAGCCTGTCCCAACTTGCTGTCCCCCCAGTGACGCCCTAAGCCGAGGTTCGTACCCCACAGGGGGTGCCCTTAGCGCGCAGTCACTTAGTATTGTAAGTAACACGCCCCTGGCTGGAGGCTTTGAGTTAGCTTAAGGCAGCCACAGGATTGACCGGTTAAGTAGTCACGGCCACTCTTGGCCAACTACGAGATGCCGTTGCTAGGAAACAAAAAAAAAAAAAACACGGCGATTCAGTCGCCCGCCGGGCCTTGACGAGGTCGGACCTATGTCCGTTTTGCCAGCGCACGGCTGTTCCGCTAATTTATCGAACAATTCATTCGTAGGACATAGTGTAAATAAGTCAGTATGTTTTTTTGGGTTTCGTATGTTCGAATGAATAACGGAACCCTTATTTAGGAACAAAGTTCTGTAACGCGGCTTGCGGTAGGAGTTAACTGGTAGAAATCGTCACGACTCGACTTTCAAAGTGTAAATTTGGTCAAAAAGAAAATCCAAGATGGCGGCCGTGAAAATTTCCAAATTTTCCTTCATGGGTGTCGTTTTCAAGGTTTTCGAGGGTGCTAAAACCGATAGTAAAGTCAAAATGAAAATCCAACATGGCGGCCGTGAAAATTTTAAAATTTTCCTTCATGGGTGTCGTTTTCAAGGTTTTCGAGGGTGCTAAAGCCGATAGTAAAGTCAAAATGAAAATCCAAGATGGCGGCCGTGAAAATTTTCAAATTTTCCTTCATGGGTGTCGTTTTCAAGGTTTTCGAGGGTGCTAAAGCCGATAGTAAAGTCAAAATGAAAATCCAAGATGGCGGCCGTGAAAATTTTCAAATTTTCCTTCATCGGTGTCGTTTTCAAGGTTTTCGAGGGTGCTGAAACCGATAGTAAAGTCAAAATGAAAATCCAAGATGGCAGCCGTGAAAATTTTCAAATTTTCGTTCATGGGTGTCGTTTTCAAGGTTTTCGAGGGTGCTGAAACCGATAGTAAAGTCAAAATGAAAATCCAAGATGGCGGCTGTGAACATTTTCAAATTTTCGTTCATGGGTGTCGTTTTCAAGGTTTTCGAGGGTGCTGAAACCGATAGTAAAGTCAAAATGAAAATCCAAGATGGCGGCTGTGAACATTTTCAAATTTTTCAACATGGGTGTCGTTTTCGTGGTTTTCGAGGGTGCTAAAGCCGATAGTAAAGTCAAAATGAAAATTCAAGATGGCGGCTGTGAAAATTTTCAAATTTTTCATCGTGGGTGTCGTTTTCATGGTTTTCGCGGGTGCTAAAGCCGATAGTAAAGTCACAATGAAAATACAAGATGGCGGCTGTGAAATTTTTCAAGTTTTTCATCATGGGTGTCGTTTTCAAGGTTTTCGAGGGTGCTAAAGCCGATAGTAGTCACAATGAAAATCCAAGATGGCGGCTGTGAAATTTTTCAAGTTTTTCATCATGGGTGTCGTTTTCAAGGTTTTCGAGGGTGCTAAAGCCGATAGTAGTCACAATGAAAATCCAAGATGGCGGCCGTGAAAATTTTCAAGTTTTTCATCATGGGTGTCGTTTTCATAGTATTCGCGGGCGTTAAAGCCGATAGTAAAGTCAAAATGAAAATCCAAGATGGCTGCCGTGAAAATTTTCAAATTTTCCTTCATGGGTGTCGTTTTCAAGGTTTTCGAGGGTGCTGAAACCGATAGTAAAGTTAAAATGAAAATCCAAGATGGCGGCTGTGAACATTTCCAAATTTTTCATCACGGGTGTCGTTTTCATTGTTTTTGAGGGTGCTGAAACCGATAGTAAAGTCAAAATGAAAATCCAAGATGGCGGCTGTGAACATTTCCAAATTTTTCATCACGGGTGTCGTATTCATGGTTTTCGCGGGCGCTAAAGCCGATAGTATAGTCAAAATGAAAATTCAAGATGGCGGCTCTGAAAATTTCCAAATTTTCCTTCATGGGTGTCGTTTTCATGGTTTTCTCGGGCGCTAAAGCCAATAGTATAGTCAAAAAGAAGATGGCGGCTGTGAAAATTTTCAAGGTTTTTCATCATAGGTGTCGTTTTCATGGTTTTCGCGGGTGCTGAAACTGATAATAAAGTCAAAATGAAAATCCAAGCAGGTGGCTGTAAAACTTTTGTTTTTATTTAAAATCATGTAAGAGTCATCACGTAACAAGGATCCCGGGAGGATTCCGGGATCTCACATATGATTTAATCCAAAAACAAAATTTTTATTATACATTTTGACCGCACTGTCGACTTTACTATCCTCGAAAACTTGAAAAACTACACCCATGACGAAAAATTTGAAAATTTCCGCAGCCGCCATCTGGATTTTCATTTTGACTTTACTATCGGCTTTATCACCCGCGAAAACCACGAAAACGACACCCATGACGAAAAACTTGAAAAATTTCAAAGCCGCCATCTTGGATTTTCATTTTGACTTTTCTATCGGTTTCAGCACCCTCGAAAACCACAAAAACGACACCCATGATGAAAAATTTGAAAATGTTCACAGCCGCCATCTTGGATTTTCATTTTGACTTTACTATCGGCTTTATCACCCGCGAAAACCATTAAAACGACACCCATGATGAAAAACTTGAAAAATTTCAAAGCCGCCATCTAGGATTTTCATTTTGACTTTTCTATCGGTTTCAGCACCCTCGAAAACCACGAAAACGACACCCATGATGAAAAATTTGAAAATGTTCACAGCCGCCATCTGGGATTTTCATTTTGACTTTACTATCGGCTTTAGCACGCTCGAAAACCTTGAAAACGACACCCATGAAGGAATATTTGAAAATTTTCACGGCCGCCATCTTGGATTTTCATTTTGACTTTCCTATCAGCTTTAGCACCCTCGAAAACCACGAAAATGACACCCATGATGAAAAATTTGAAAAAGTTCACAGCCGCCATGTTGGATTTTCCTTTTGACTTTACTATTGGTTTCAGCACCCTCGAAAACCTTGAAAAGGACACCCATGAAGGAAAATTTGAAAATTATCACGGCCGCTATCTTGTATTTTCATTTTGACTTTCCTATCGGCTTTAGCACCCGCGAAAACCATGAAAACGACACCAATGATGAAAAACTTGAAAATTTTCACATCCGCTATCTTGGATTTTCATTTTGACTTTACTATCGGTTTCAGCACCCTCGACAATCTTGAAAACGACACCCATGAAGGAAAATTAGAAAATTTTCACGGCCGCCATCTTGGATTTTCATTTTGACTTTACTATCGGCTTTAGCACCCTCGAAAACCTTCAAAACGACACCCATGAAGGAAAATTTGAAAATTTTCTCGGCCGCCATCTTGGATTTTCATTTTGACTTAACTATCGGTTTCAGCACCCTCGAAAACCTTGAAAACGACACCCATGAAGGAAAATTTGAAAATTTTCACGGCCGCCATCTTGGATTTTCATTTTGACTACTATCGGCTTTAGCACCCGCGAAAACCATGAAAAGGACACCCATGAAGGAAAATTTGAAAATTTTCACGGCCGCCATCTTGTTTTTTCATTTTGACTTTCCTATCGGCTTTAGCACCCGTGAAAACCATGAAAAGGACACCCATGAAGGAAAATTTGAAAATTTTCACGGCCGCCATCTTGTTTTTTCATTTTGACTTTCCTATCGGCTTTAGCACCCGCGAAAACCATGAAAACGACACCAATGATGAAAAACTTGAAAAATTTCAAAGCCGCCATCTTGGATTTTCATTTTGACTTTACTATCGGTTTCAGCACCCTCGAAAACCACGAAAACGACACCCATGATGAAAAATTTGAAAATGTTCACAGCCGCCATCTTGGATTTTCATTTTGACTTTACTATCGGTTTCAGCACCCTCGAAAACCTTGAAAAGGACACATGAAGGAAAATTTGAAAATTTTCACGGCCGCCATCTTGTTTTTTCATTTTGACTTTCCTATCGGCTTTAGCACCCGCGAAAACCATGAAAACGACACCCATGATGAAAAACTTGAAAATTTTTACAGCCGCCATCTTGAGTTTTCATTTTGACTTTACTATCGGCTTTAGCACCCTCGAAAACCTTGAAAACGACACCCATGATGAAAAACTTGAATAATTTCAAAGCCGCCATCTTGGATTTTCATTTTGACTTTACTATCGGCTTTAGCACCCGCGAAAACCATGAAAAGGACACCCATGAAGGAAAATTTGAGAATTTTCACGGCCGCCATCTTGGATTTTCATTTTGACTTTACTATCGGCTTTAGCACCCTCGAAAACCTTGAAAACGACACCCATGAAGGAAAATTTGAAATTTTTCTCTCTTGATAGAGAGAGAGAGAGAGAGAGAGAGTGAAAGTGTGAATTTCAAAGAAGAAAGTATGAACGCGCATTTTCGTTAGTGACGATTTCTGCCAAGCCGCGTCAAAGAACTTCGTTCCAATGAGTTGACCTACTGCCTACACGACACGCTTACCTATACTGTGACACATTTTGGGTTCATGCAACTTCACGCTGGCGAGGTAAGCGCACGGCTCGCTCCGTGGGTAGGTTGGTAGCGTTAAATACCTACTTCGCAGGGTCTACCTCGCCTTAACGCATTACGGGCCACTATACGGCTATAGCAGTAATAACAATAAAACTTCTATTGTGTCTCGTTAGTGCCTCGCAATGTGTCAATACGTATTTCAAACGGGTTCATGTGATGGAGGTGGTATAGGTAAATTGAAAAAAAAAAAAAAACATTTTCATCGCAACCTCACGCTGAATATCGAATTCGTTAAGTATCAATTTGTATTACCTAGTGTAGTAAACACTGAACCTATCAGCACATTAAACAAACCAGGCAACTGAAAATATGGACAGACAAACCAAAAAAAATAAGTAGTACAGAACTTTATACACTAATCATAATGATGAATCACCGTAATATCTAGGTTGAACAACTTCCCCACCGTTTACTTACTATGAAAATAAATAAATAAAGCCCTCCTACATACACAGGGATACGTAATAAACCGAAAAATACTCGTATGTTTTGGCAATCTACCAAATATGATTTTTTTAGGGTTCCGTACCTTAAAAGGACAAAACGGATCTTTATAGGATCACTCGTTTGTCTGTCTCTCTGACTGATCTGCCAATTTGCTCCGAATCTAATGTTATTAAGTTGAAATTTGGTACACTTATCAATTTCTGTGACCCAAACACGGAAGTGTTACGTAAATAAATGAATTTTGAATATCACATTCATGTTACTTTTGGGGGACAATTAAGAAAATTAAAAAAAAAGGTTTTGCAAACTAAATCGTGTGACATATCAAACGAAAGGGCTTACTGTAGGGGTCTCGAATAGTTTTTTTTTTATAATATTAAAATTAGTTAGTAGATAAAGTTTTAAAGTTATTAAGTTATTTAAGAAAATTGACGAAAATTGACCATATCCCTTATCTTCGAAACTACTGAGCCAAAAATTTTTTAACACTACAGAAAATAATTCTATACCTATTAATTACAGAAAAAAATTATAAGAAGTCTTTAAACAACACGGTAAATCTCTCAATACTGTGCGTACAAACTTACATTTGCAGTTGGAATGTATGGGAGAACATGTTTTTCAACTACAATGTTAAGTTTGTACTTGGGATAATTCTGTCTCTTCTTTCTTCATCCCAACTACGGAACCCTTCATTGCGCGTGGTCTGACACGCACTTGGCCGGTTTTTTCTGTAGATGAATTGTATCACCAAATAACTCTGTATTCATTGCGGATATGCCCAGTTTATGTTGAATAAATCTGTGAAACTATCATTTCTATTGTGACTAACGTAGTTTATAAAAAAGTTTCGCTTATAGGCATCTTGCGGAGACTATCCCACGGAGAATTATTGTTATGTTCAAGAAAAGCAGAGAGAAAGGTGATCGTAATGAAATTGATAATAAGCAGCTAGTTACTTTGGTGCTGCCATGCTCCAAATGACGCAGTTTCCTCAGTAGTTCAGGACGTGCCAAAGACCTGTTGGCCCCAACACTTGTAGCCAACCTCATCTTGTTATCCAGAAGGAGGTTGGCTTCAAGAGCTGAGCCCAACGGTGCTGAGGATGGCCACAAGTATCTGTTAGGAGTATTCAGATCCCTCCGCCTTCCCTAAAAAGAGGTAAACTCTTGACAACTTCCAATCGAAAAGAAAATATGGCAGTACGTCATTCAAACGAACAAAGCGTGAACATTAAAATGTTTCATAAATAACAACTCCAATGACAACTTGTTCATCATGATACAAGACATGATATTATCACCTTAAAAACATGTACGGTTGTGTCATATGTAATAAGCCCTCGTGCATCATAAAATTGTAGCCCAATTGACACGGTATCCAAAAAATGTCACCAGAAGCTGTTATTTCTGAATGAACATTGCGTGAGCGCAGTTAGCTGGCGAATTATTTGTGAAATAAAACTTATTTATATGTGTGAATTGAACAAATAATGAGATTGTTGTCGTCATGTATGTATTTTTATTAGTATTTATTTTATCGACTGTTCACTTACTCTCATATTATTTATTTATTCAACATAATTCATAAAGCTTTTATATGTTATTAAGTCGAGAGCTCTCTCATTCTGTCTAGTTTGATATTTGTCAACTTGACATTCAATCTATTTTCATTAATAAATGAGTGTCCCCATTGGTGAGTATCGTAAAAGGTGAAATAAGGATAACGTTAAAAGGCTGTATCTACCTAAACTTTTTTTACAGCAACATACTTATTGTACACTAACTGTGCCCCGTGACTTCGTTCACGTGGAAGTCATAAGATACACAATACACTAAAATAACAGTCACATTTTAATAAAACTCTCTCGTCCCCCGACCCGTCGCGTTGCATCGCCCACCCGCGCTATTACTTCGTTTTCGCTTAGTGTTTTCTTTCTGGCTTTTTTCATTTTGCTCGGCTCATATGGGTAGTAGCGTGAGGTTAAATAGCCTATAACTCTATCCTCGAGAATTGGGCTACCAAATACAAAAATATTTTTTCAAATCCGACTTTTTGTTTACAATTTCATGGGTTTTAATTTAAAGCACGGTACCTATATACTTTCTTTTGCATTTAGTAAAAAGTTGTTATTTTGACATTACAAACACATTTCACTTTATTTTTTTTTTATATAGATTCAAAGGCCCCGGATAAAGGCCTCAGAGACAACCCACGACAACTCCATCAATCGGACTATTTCCTTTATCAGTACTCCTGTCAAGGTTTCCGACATCAATAAGTAAAATTGAACTAAGTTGGCTGTTTCTATAAATAGAACTGAGTTTATGTAGCCCAATGCCATTAAGCTAAGTATGGCGTTTCTCTTACTTCTAGAACTTCTTGCAACTACGGAATATTTTTATTTCACTGCCTAGATCAACATGGGAAATGACCATTTAATATAATCACTTAGTAGTGTAAGTCATTGCACTGCTCTAAATACACACAGGTACTATTAAAATCTAATCTGTGTCAAGTGAGAAAAATTTCGAAATGATTCTGCGAAATAACACATTTTTGGTCCTAGTGTCCGCAATTATCTTCTATGAGTTGCATGTCACGTTCATGAGGCTTAGCCGGTCTACTGTGACAAGACACGTCATGGACATTGTGGAACCTTCCATATTATTGTGACCTCAGATCCTGGGGGATAATACCAACGTCACTAGCATTGCTTAGCTTGTTAGACTCAAAACTCAGTATAATATACTAAATGGTTGGCAATTGATGAAGGACTGTATCCTCTGTTTTGACGAAAAGTAACAGATGGATTCATGAACTGTGTTGGAACCTATTGACATGTTTGTGTCACTTTTGTCGACACTTCCATACGAAACACAAGTCATTTTGTGACACCTAACTTGTCAAAGTAGTGCGTGTTAAGCTTGCAGGTTGCGTGATGTAATATAAGACAAGGCTAGTTCCCATACTTTCGACATCAATTAACCTTGTTCAAGACAATGACGATGATTATAATGATGCCTATCATGTTATTAACACATCATATCGTTATAAGTTGTCGGAATTTTGTACGGAATGATAGTTATACTCCAATTAGGGTTAATAGTAGGTTTTTAGGCTTTAGGATGTTAGCAATGTTATCTTTTGTTATATCCTAAACTGTGAAAATGATAACATCAGTGGATAAATTAAATAATATATGTATTCCTAGAAATACTTCCTTTCAGATTAAATAATTGATTTTATTAAATTATTTTAGTATTATAATAAATTCAGAGCGGATTTTCTTTTTGGCGGACTGCCTCGTTGGTCTAGTGGTCGCAAGCGCTACTGCTGAGCATGAGGTCCTGAGTTCGACTCCCGGGTCGGGCAAAGTGTTATTGGGTTTTTCTATCTGGAATTTCTCAGTACCAGCCTGGAGTCTGGTTTTGTGCCCGGTAGATGGCAATAGGCTCGTTCCTATTACATGGGACTTAAACTTAACTGGCGAAATGTGGGTGTACATCGGGGAAACAAGGCGTAATGTTATATTTTTATTGGTGTTATTTTCCTTTTCCCGTTGAAAAATTGATAGTCAAAATAGGGCAATACTTTCGTATTTCATAATTTAGTTTTGATACTGAATTTAAATTCGAAAATATCCCATTAAGTGATAATGTATTCAAATTATCTTTTAGTTACAATATCATTGAACTGGTCTTACATTTTTTAAGGCAAATCAGTATTATGATAAAGTAGGTAGGTACCTATTTCTACCCACAATAAATCCATTTCTGGAACAGCGATATATGTAAATTGAATATTCTCAGATAGGAAGGGAGCTCGTAAATTTACCCTTACGCGTTACGCCTTTGTATTGATAAACTAAGATATGAATAATCAAGATTCTTTAGTGCCACACAAAAAACTGTTAAATGTTTACCACGTTTTCCTATCATTTCCCTTCTAGTTTTAGTGTCCTACTTTACTATCAAATTTTCCACCTTTATGTGAAAAATATTAACATTTCTGGTTACTCTGATCAACGCGTAATGCATTCAGTTAACACTTAAAATAAACATAATGTTTTTCATTTTATAAATTTTATTCTCATTGTATAAAAATATATATACAAACATAAACAACTAATTTGTACAGTCGATAAGGTGATCACCAGCCGTAGTTTGACGAAAGGCCGTTGTATGCCACATGAGAGACGGCGGGAGCCGCGGAGTAAGACAGTGACTTGTATACTGGGGCAGCAGCGTATGAGGCGTAAGAAGGCGCAGCGTAAGTCGCGACGGGAGCGGAGTGGGCGTATGTCACAGCGGGAGCGTAGGACTTAGTGTACGCGACGGGAGCAGCGGCGTACGTGGCGACGGGAGCGGCGGCGTAGGTCGCAGGCGCGGCGTAGGCCGCGTGCGTAGCGTAGGCAGCAGGCGCGGCGTAGGCAGCGGGAGCGGCGTACGAGGCGTAAGAAGGCGCTGCATATGTCGCTACAGGAGCGGCGTGTGCAGCGTATGTGGCTACGGGAGCTGCGGCGTAGGTGGCGACCGGAGCGTATGATTTAGCTACCAGAGGCGCCGCGTGCGCGGTGTGTGTGGAGTATGATGAGATGGAAGAGACTGCGGGAGCGACCGCCTTCACTACAGGAGCCGAGTATGTCAGGGGTGCGGAGTACGATACAGCCGGCGCCGCGTAGCTCTTGTAGACAGGAGCTGCGGCGTATGTGGCCACGGGAGCGGCGGCGTATGAGGCCACGGGAGCGGCGGCGTATGAGGCCACGGGAGCGGCGGCGTATAGCCCACCAGCACGAGCGGTCGCCACCGCGCACAAAAGGACTAGTAACTGAAAAAAAAAACGAAAACGAATAAGTAACATGAAGATAACGGATAATCAAATTGGGTTTCCAGAAAAGGGCAGGGCAGAGTTTATAATTTTTCACAATTCAATGTCGTTTAAAAGTTTCTAACGACATTTCTTTCACAAATGTTTAAGAACAGTTCAAACATCTTATGTTTATAAGGGCTTTTCACATTTTTATAAAGACAACTTTTATGTCCTTTTATTTATAATTATTTATATTTGTTAGATACTATGTTTCATAAAAGTCGCTTATGTATCACTAGAAAGACCAACTACGAAAACTTAACAGTCGTTGCAAAAAATCCATTAATTGCAGAATGCATAAGAAATTATTTTAATAATGCATAGAAAACCATAAAACAAAGTACCTTAGCAGCCATTATGATATATAAAATCCACACGGCAAGTGATACGGTCTGTGTACATACAAGCACTTTTATACTAGACTCGTTACCCCCGCGAGCGCAGGCGCAAGTACCAAATGCGGTCTACTATCGCAAGTTGTACTTAGAACCCTGTCACAAACTGACCGCCCAAAATGTATGCCACTTAACCGATATGGAACGTATGCGAAAACTTTAGGAAACTATACCGTTAGGAGATTATTAAGTATTTTAGATATTTTGGTAGCAAAGGATACTTGACAAGGTGATGTGAAATTCGCAGGAAAAGATTTATACAACCTTTAGTACGAAAATATATCAAGTAAAGTGCATAAGGTTCTTTCATTTAATCTACAAGACACAGAAACCAAATCGCGTGAAACTTTACCTGTGATTAATTTTAGCTCATCATAGAATTTGGCAGCGTACTATCGCTCGCCAAGTTCAGGGCCTATATAATCTTCTTTCGGACCAAATGTTAATATACAAGTACGTACATTGGTCCTTTTTTTGCGGGAAAATTCTCAAGGACGCTTCATCAGGGGGACGACAGCGGGTAATATCGAACTTAACTACGTCTTACACTGCCCTTGGTATCGTTCTTCGATGACATTTTCCACCAAGGAATTAACATTGGTCCTTACGTTACGCATCAAACGATATAACCGTGGCTTCATTAATGAATCACAGCTCCTACTAATTGCTAAGTTCCTGATCATTAAACAGTAAACAATTAGTTTCGAAATAACACTTATCAATGAATGAACTCCTCAACTTGTAACTTCCTGCTAAGTCACAGTTTCACTTAGAACAGTAATCTATCTCACGGCTTATTAATTTGTCTCTATTATAAACTTTGTGATCGAACTGCTACTACTATCCTTATCTTACTGATCTGCTGATAGTGTGCATAAGCTATTACAATACCGCTCATTAGTCTCATGATCGATTTTGATAGAGAGTTTAATATTGTCATGTTTAATTAGGACCAAGATTAATGAGTTGATCAACTGTGATACCTTAGGATTACGAAATAAGTTTTTTGTTATGGTTGATTTTATAATAAATAAGTAGGTTACTTATTTCTTAAGACAGGTAGCCTATTTTGCCGTACAGACTGTTATCCTTTGGGAAATTACTTTCCACAGTATGATAACATCAGAATGAAGATACATATGTACTTGTGGCTGACGTCTGCAACACGATTATGAGCCTTAATAATTCTAAACGGCCGGTCTTGATACAGGTAATTTTTTGTAATACCAGGACATTACAAGAGATTATTTCTTTCTGTGCTGAAAACATTGGGTATGTTAGTGTCTTAATCAGCGTACCATGTTCCCACTGCTGGGACACAGGACTCCTCTCGGTGAGAGAGAGTGGGCCGTAATCCACCACGAGGGCCCAGTGCAGGTTCATAGATGCCACATGTCTTAGAATAAGAAGCAATAACTTGCACCAGTCATCGACACGTGCGAGTTACATTTGGAGTCATAATTTATGTATACTGGGTCCTATTCGCCATGCACATACTGCTGAGTATCCTATTAACTCAATAAGTGTTCACATTTTGTGTAAACGTAAACACACTGATGGTGCCGCATTTGTTGGATCATTCGGTTTCCTACAAAATGGTTGAGCTGGATGGTGCTGATCCGCGCGTCATGTTGTGAACGGGCGCCGTCAGTTCAGACTGGTCATCTCTTAACTGGCAGGGCTTATTTTTCATCTTTTATTTTGAATTGTTTTTTTTTTTTTACATTGTTCTCACATACAGACAGCAAGAATAAATGTGCCCAGGATTTTGTAATAATCTTGATTTATAAGAGTGTCCTTAGAGTTTCTTGCCCGTTTTTCTCCTTAGAGATCTACGTTTTGAAATGGGAAATTAGCTTCAACTTTCTAACTAACTAACCGACTCTTTGAGGATTCAAAAGGGCCGGTAATTGGTTTAATTGAAGCAAATGCTTCGAGTTTGAGTTTGATACATTTCCTATTATTTAAATTAAGTTTTGCATAACACTTGAAAGCGTCCTCCAACGACCTTGACAAATCCTTTTTATTTCACGACATCCTTATTTCTCTTTTAATCTAGATAACAAAGTGTTGATTCGTGATTCAGATAATATTTTACGACAGCCTAGCTCACTTTGTGGCGTGCATAAAGTTTCATATATGAAACTTTAGATCAGGTTATGCAAGCCTATGAGTGCTTTTGTCTAAGGATATACTGGTATTTCAAAAGGCTGGCTTACATGAATCTAGATCACCTAGGACTACGATTATTATTGAAAAATGTCTACAAGTTTTATTTTATTTGTGTTTTGTGTTTCATTTTGTTTTGTGTTGGTTATTATGTTGTGTTGTGTTAGAGGGACTCGTGGCTAAGTAATAACAGCCGCACGGGTCGATCGATCAGGTTAAGCTACGCTTGCCGCAGTCGGTCCGTGGATGGTCCGTGACCATCCTTACATACCGAGACCCCTCCCGCCTCCGAAACCACCTCCGTGCCTCGGAAAGCACGTTAAGCCGTTGGTCCCGGCTGTCAGTCTTGGATCTTTGACAGTCGTTACAAGTCGTCAAAAACCCGAAAATCTGACAACCAGACTTACCAACGGGTATCGTGGTACCCAGTAACTGGGTTCTGGTGTTCCGATAGGCAGTCGCTCCATGTAAAATACTGGTATTCAGCTGCGTACGGTTAGACTGGACGCCTTGGCTAGGCAGATTGATTATGTTGTGATTGGTTAACGTCTCGCCTCTCATGCACGAGGTAGTGAGTTGAAATCCGGGCAAGTGGCAATGTGAATTTTTTATTAATGTTCTAAGTTTATCTTGAACATCACTGACATCGGTGAAGGAAAACATCGTGAGGAAACCTGGACTTATGATAAATATAAGTCTGAAATCGCCACTCGACCTTGAGCAAGCGTGGTGATCATTGGTCACGCCTTCCCTGGAGTGTTTCAATAATAGGCTGGTATTATTATTATTAGCCCACGATCGTAAGGACGTAAAAATATCGCGCACTGGATTTTGAACTCTCGGTGTTTAGCCGAGCTTGGAGAATCCAACAGAATAAATCCCAGCGCGTCGAAAAAACACTTTGTTGGATTGTTGGATTTTCAACTCTCGGCGCTAAGCTGAGAGTTGAAAATACAGTGCGCGAATAAAACATCGCCGCGGGAAAAAATCACTCGTGCGAACCTGGGCTTCGTGAAGGCTGTGTTGTATTTTCTGTACAACGGCAAAAAGTTTATTGAAAAATAATTTTGTGACGTTCAAAAATATTGAATTTTTATCAGCAGTCTGTTCCACGCCGACAATTTGCTAATTTTCAGGTCTATCGATTTCATTACTGGTTTTTGTTAGTGCTTGTTGCTATGAGTCAACATTGATTAGGCACTAGATTCTGACGGGCTTCTAACTTGATCATAAATAAAACATAATTTATTTAGAAATTCGTTTAGTTTTGATCATTTCATTTCAAATATCATATAAATCACCGGCTATCTTTAAAAACAATTGAGATTGGTCAAACCTCCGTAAAACTTATTCATGCACGTAATTAATCAAATATCTTGTCGCCATTGATCTTTAAGTTAATTAACATTCATTTATTCAAATTATCTCGTTCATGTAGTTCCGGTTCACTTGGTTTGGATCCACAACCGTTTAATATAATTCTTAATTAAAACTATTCATATTTTGTGACATCACACGTTATAAATCAACATTGATGTGTTGATGTTTATAATGCCATTTATACGTTCGGGTATTTTGGATCGAAAAGCCAGATTAAGTAGAAGTGATAATATATCATCATATACAATCTTCATGAAAAAGTTTAAATATTTACACGCATGAACTGAAACTAAAGTATGTACATACCTAAGATTTTTTTTTTTGTTTTATGATGCAATATAACTCCCAATTTCCAGAACGTTCCATCATTTAGTTTGTCTCATTTCAGCATCTGCAAGCTCCTAGTGTATAAAATAGCATGAGTTGCATGACATTAATTTTCACATGTTTTAACAAAAGCGTGCTATGAGTTCAAAACCATTGTTATGCATAAATGTCAACAAAACCTACATCGTGTTTATTTCACAAGGTCAACAATCAAGATACATGACCGAGATAATTTACTCGTCATGTAACATTGCAGCTGCTCGGAGAATATCTCCCGCCCACAAGTTTACAAAACGTCCAAACTTCTGGTTTTCGGGTTGGCAATCTTAGTACCTACTCACATCTTTATAGGCTGTTGAAAGCACTGTGTGATATCTGACGTCATTAGATTGTAAAAAAGTGAATAGCGCGGAACAAAGGATCCAGAGTACAAATTCGTCTGTCACTTCCGAAAATACTGTTTTTCTGGTTATTCTTGAGATCACTAAAAAGGCATTGAACTGGAAATAATACTCGTAATATCCTTTGATACCTATTGTAGGACATACGTAGTCATGATTGAATATTAAGACTTGTTTAAAATTGCAAATTATATTGATTTCATTATTACTGTAATTGATATTAAATTGGTATACTATAAGAATGTGTCCAGACCCTGATGCCTTTTCTAATTAAAGTACAGGTCTCAGTTGAAAGTGACTTCCAAGGTTTTGTATAACCTATACTAGGCAGATCTGATGTTATCGCCTAAAATTAGCTAATGAAGAATGATCCACCAAACAATTTCTATAGCCCAAATTATTTGTTGCCTCCATCCATTGCTTCATAAAAAACTAGACTATTTACCAGATCAATACATCACTCTAACATCCATGTGTGCCGTGCTTAGACTGCATTTTGCAACGCACATGGACAGGTCAATCGTGCGGGCTGCAAGTCGAGTGTGTAACGTAAATGCCGGCCACAATACATCTTTATCAAGTCCGGTACTGTGACTACTCACCTATTGTGACCAGCCGCCGATTGGACCCGCCTTTCGTGTCGTAATCTGATCTGAGATTGTAACGCACGTGTTTGGTAATGTAACAGGATACTGTACGCAAATAGGCGGTTTTAATTAGAGCTCATGGCTTCTATTTATTTCATGTAAACTTTAATTTTAAATTCTGTATTTATTTTAACAATAAGATTATTTAAGTAAATGTAACTTTTGTTTTTTGGTAACCTCTGTCTAATAGATCTTTTTAATGAGTTGGCAAAGCTGAATTTAGGTAACTAACAAAGAAGAGGGAAACCCTTTCATTCTAATCTAGGACATTATTAGAGAAATGGTTTAACTCAGTTCACGCGCGCATAAAAGGTAAACATAATAACGGGGCAATTGCGACACACTTACAGTAGGAATCGGTTTCATTTTTACAGTTCATTGCGTTTTTTTACGTTGTTGAGCAGATGAATTTTTCGAACACATGAAGCAATGGATTAGCAATATGCTTCAAAATCATTCAGATACTGATGGATATGGTGTTACGTAATTAGGGCGCTGTTTACAATTCCTCCGCCCACGCTGCTGGAAAGCTCAGTGTTAGCAAGTTTATCGATACAGTTTTGTTGATCCTAAAATTGAAGTGCCTTGCTAAGTGGACTTAAGTAACCCGACACAGTCTTATAAATCGTCTACCAAACTTTTTGCTACCTCTCCTATCTCTTCTATCCTACATAGTCGTGCGGTCTTCCTGGGGGCAAACATCCATCGTGACGACATGGTCCCTGTTAATAGAGTTGATACAATATCACCTGTCATCCAAAATAAATAAAAATCTGAAAAGCCGATAGATTTGTTTACCGTAAAACACGTAGCACGCAGATGACGGGATTTGCCTAAAATGGTTTACGGTATTTTATTGTATTTTCGTTCAGCTGAAAATGTGGAATATTTTTATGCGTTGTATTTCATCTACTAAATATAGACGTAACGAACCTTTATCGGTGTTCTTTGTATGTCATAATTTATGGAAATTTTCCTGAATGGGATCCGTCTCTTTACTGGAAATAAGAATAATTGTATCTATTTTGCTTTCAGAAACTTGTTTTAGGGCCACGAGCACTCATGTCGCGAATCTGTTTAGAAACCATTCGTAGTGCGAGCTTTGGTTACGCAACGAACATTCACTCGCAAATCGGACATTCGTTCAGCTTCAGAGAGTTTGTTTGCCATTTTTAGACTCACCAAAGTGTTTGTTTCGCGGCATTAAGTCGCGAAACATTCGCGAGATTAATTCATTGTTCGTTGCGTAACAAAAGCTCGCGAAACTAATGTTTAAAAAACGAAGCGAGTGCTCGCACTGAGTACCGTCGTCCTTTTGATGTTTATATACAGGTTGGCCTAATTTGAATGTAAACATTGCTTCGCTTTTCTATTAATATCCTTTCTATTATTATTATTATATTGCCAACTGATCACCTTCAATTATGAGTTATGCGTATATGAAGGTTACACCCTCACTTAAGCTCTTATTCAAGGTCATCGTCTTAAAAAAACCTTTGCCTAATTTTTTAAAATTTTGCTGAATCTACAAAAAGTTTATAGAAAATATCTGCAATGGAAATTGAATTCTGTTCGTCTTCCATAACTTCAAACTTTTATCATTTAAATTCCGGACAACGACTCAAGGAATAAGAACATATTTTCTAACATTTGACTATAATATTGTAACATTATTTTAGTCCTATTTTTTATTGAGACAGGTTTGCTCTTGACTCTAGTCTAGGTCAGAGATAACAGAGACAAAGTCGACGATGGAGCGAGCTTACCCAGAAGAAGCCTGTTCACTCTCACTTTGAAGAGATCGGGGTTGTATGCGTTCAGAAACACAGACGCAAGCAGAGAGTTCCACTCCTTTGCTGTGCGCATCACAAAAGACATTTGGAAACGCTTAGTGCGAATTGGTGGAATAGCAACTAGGTAGAGTTGGTAACCTGCAGTGCGTCTAGATGTCCGATGGTAGATGGGGGCCGGCGGAATGAGGTCGTGGAGTTCTTAAGCACACTCACCGAAGTATAATCTGTAGAAAACCGACAAGCAGGCAACCTTGCCGTGATGAGCCAAGCTGTGAAGCTTGAAACCCACCGGTCTTACGTCGCCAATGAGCCTCTTAGTTCTGCGTTCCACCGAGATAAGCGTGGCTAGTTGGTATTTAGCTGAGCCATCTCAAAGGTGGCTGCAATACTCCATGCAGGACTGGATTTGCGCTTTGTAGACAGTTAAAAGCTGTCCAGGCGTAAAGTATCGCATTCTCTCAAATTCTATACGGATTACCTACTCTTTATTTTTATTCTGTTGTTATTGTAGTTTCTAAATATCGACAAAATAATGCTCAACTTTCTGATTTAAAACCATAACCCCTTATTCATAAACGTTGATTAAAGTTAAATGATGTTTAAACGTCAAAAAATCTATGGAAAACCAGTCGTTAAACATTACTTAATGAACGAAGGGCGTTGGCTGTCCGTGGAAACATGCTGGCTCGCAGGTTTCAACGGTGCACGAATGAGGTAAAGTGCACAATGTTCAGGGCAAACTGCCAATCGTTTTATTCGTGCACCCTGTGGGTCAGTTGTACTCGGCGGACACTCAGTGCCCTTCGTGTACAATATAATAACGCTTTTAGGGTGTTGTTGGGGCTTCCGAGATGTTGGCATGTTTATGGAGGCTCAGATTGATGGCTTTCATGCCATCATGAGGAAGAGAGCCACCTCCATATAGCACCGTAACCAAGCAAGCTCCAACAGCATTCTGAAAGCAATAGCGACCGTTAGACGGTCCTTTTCATAGATACTGGATCGCACTCCATGTGTCAAATTGATTACATTTGTTTTTATTTTTGTGGTTTACTAACATAGTTGTTAAGTGCATACTAACACAATTATGGACGGTCATAGTCTGAAATAAAGTTTTTATTATTATTATATTTAACTTTAAGCAGCGTTTATGGATAAGGGGGTTAGTGATAACAAAACGAACTTAGCCATTATTACTTCCAATATCTTATCTTATCTACCTGCAGTAAAGTACTAGGAGGTGTCATTAAAACTACGCACTAACTAAAATAAAGACTTAGGAACTTTTATTTGTAAATAAAAGTTATGATTACATTAGTACAGCAAGTAATTGGCTAGAATGTTGACTCTGTCTAGAACTTGGAACTTAACGGTGTGTTTCAAAGTTAACACATTGCCTAGTACTTAATTATCGTGTAGAATGTAGAAATTGGTTATGTGAAATGTTGCTAACTCCACCTACTGGAGCAAATGTTTATTTTCCAAATAGGATATCATTAAGACATACTGCTAACTTTGTTAAAATTGTTTATAAAATACGAGGAAAAAAATTAGTCACACATATGATGCAGAAATAATTTATTTTACAAGATAATATAATTTCAACTTACATAAGTCATAAACGTAACATTTTAAAACATAACTTAAACATAATCAAGCAGTCAGTCGCGCATACCATGTTAAGGAAAAAATCTCAATCATTCACCATGCATAATTAGCTCCTAAGCCACTGAACGACATATGGGAAACTAAGGGAGCCTGTGAGTAGGTTATAGTTGTTTTAATAGGTTGAGACTCAATAACAGGTGTGTGAGATGAATATGAAGATAACCCTGAAGTTACATACTTAGTTTGGTCGAAAACAGGAGTTGAGTATGATGTAAAAGAAGGAGACACTATAGTTTTAGTCAAAGGAGCAGAATGTGTTGTATAAGAAACAGGAACAGATATAGATTTTGTCAAAGCCGGAGTTTCTACCGTATGAACGAATGGAGAAGAGACAGTATATGCTGCTCCTTGGTGGAAGACAATTGGAGAATGGGCAGCAGTTGAGTAGTAGCCAGGTATTGTATTAGCTATGACGTCACCATCTTTGGTTGATTTTGATTCGTACTTATTCAAGCTTGAGGAGGCTGTGTCCAAAGACTTGGTATAGGCTATGTGTTGAGTGCCATCTGGGCTTTCATAGTTACTTTCTTTTGTAGTCAGTATGGATTGGTATACTGGCGGTGACTGAATAATTTTGGTGTATCCTGTAGCTGTATTGAAGGTTTTTTCAACGACGGGAGTAGAAGAATAGGAGACTGTGGAGGCAGGAGCATAATCAGTGCCTATGACTCCTGCGCTGATTAGAGCGAAGGAGCACAGCATTAATAGTACCTGGAAAGATAAACAAACAGGAATTAACAAAAAATAAAGGTAATGGAGAGAACATAACGGCTTTTGTGAAGTTCTAGTAGAATCTGTATTATTTGTAATGCATAAACATTTGGCATGATTGCTTTACTTGGTAATTTTGACATGAGATCTGATCTGTATTTATAGAAGATTTTTAGGCAATTTCTAACTTACCTTTTGCATCATCTCTTCGTTTATGTCTCTTAAACTCTGGTTAATGAGTGACATTTTCGTCAAAAGCTTTAGGCTTTTATACTTGGAGCGCTTTAAAATTTCACCCTCAATGAGCAAGATAATGGCTGCTATGCATCACTACATAACAGCTGCGAAACCAGTTCGGGACCTTAAACTCGGTTTAACCTTTGACTGTAATAAGTCAGCATAAAGGTGGAATGAGCGATTATTCTCGACTGCTCCATACTTTCATTGCATTTAATGTAATATTTACGTGGCTTACTGATGATGTCCAATGAAATTGTCGCCTAGTGTGTTTAATTCTTTTGCATCTATGGTAGTTTAATCTTTACAAGGATTTTATCAACGATAGCTGTAGATTTTTTTGTACCTGCAATTTAATTTGTGTAAATTATTAGATCACCTTATAAGTTTTTAAAGGGTTTAGGTAGAATTAAATTATTATCAACAGGCATAGGCATACCTATACTTTCAATTTGAACTTATTTAATTCCAGAGGGTTATAGGTTGATTCGCACGAATTTACTCGCCCGAAACGACACGACAACGACGACGGGTGAATCGACACTTTTAAAATAATTGTATTTTTTTCTGTGGCGATTCGCACGAAGTTAATTTATTTGTTGGCGAATCGACAACTCCAGAAATACGTATTAGGAAATTGGCACATTTTGGATTGGTAAATGTAGTTTCTAATGTACTTTTTTCTTAACTTTATCGCATTCAAAATGTGCTAATTGTCTAATAACTACGTTTTACGTTTTTTTTTGTTTTACACTCAGTAAATCTCAATACATTAATTCATTGAAACAGAAAGTTTCCATTGAGTATCCTCATGCATATTGGTTTCATGCAATTCAATTTATCATATGAACGATTGTTTTCGTTAATAAAATGATCCTGTAATTACATGAGCTTGCGTATTCGAGTGCCGCGAATTATGAACAATGGGTATGTTTTATTCATATCTCACCGCAAACAATTCGATGGATGCTCGTTAGCCCAGTATCGATAAATATGAATAATCGAGTCCCAATGGGTGGGCACTAGTCGGTTTTGTTTGTTACTGTCGCCTGCGAGTCTAAACATCGATATATCAGTACACACTCGATTTGTTGCGTAATCGTTCTCAGAATTTATTCGGTATGAATGTTTGTTGCAATTGCAAGCTGGTCTGTCAATGGGCTGTTTTAAAATATTAGCGGTGGTTAGCGAGTGCCTACATGCGTTTGAGTCTAGTGCGTGGGTGCGACCTCAAATTGTATGATACTCGAAACAGACTGTGTTCATTGATTTGTTTTGACGATTGACTCTTTCGACCATTCGGGTGGAACGAGTAATTGTTTTGTAGGCAAGAGAAGTAGGTATACAGCCGCATGTTTTATTAAATGAATGGATGAGCAGTTGAGAATTATTTATTGGCTGATTTAATATTATGATATATAAAATTTTCACGAGTTAAATAAATAAATAGTAAAAAAAATTCTCTGCCGTATGATCTATCAAAGTAACGGTCAGCCAACTGCAGTGCTTTTTCAACAAAATTCCTACTGAAATCATTTCACCCACGGCTTGCACACAAAAATAACCAAAACTGCATTTTAATTTCACGACTCAAAACGTCGGATGGAAATTACGCCGCGAAGTTTTCTGTTTTTCAATGGCTTAAACATCATGTATGCAGTAATTACTGTTTTCATACATAACGTGGATGGGTGATAAAGCAAAGACAATTTAATGGCAGGCTAGGGTGGCGCATCAATAAAACATTGGATGGTAAGTGGGAACCCCTGTCGAACCGCTATGTATGGCAGACACGCCCTTCGTTCTCTTTTTCGCAAGATTTTAATATATTTTCTAATGGTTTTGGTCATTTTATTTGGACTGTTCTTAGAGATTTTTGGTTGATGGTCCTTTATCGTAATAGGTATGTATTATAGTACGGACGGAAGTCTTCATCTATCTTTATTCGTACTCTAATGGCCGAACCCAATAACCAATCTATCACCAGTTTTGGCTTAGTGGAGATAGAAAAACCTATCTATCTATGGTTTTAACGTCCCAATAATCTACAGGGTTTTCCAATAAGAGGTGTTATTTTGATATTCAAAGAAAAATGCCTTTTTTAATATAAATGATCGGATGTTTATTTCATTATAAAGAGGAAAGTATGCCGTTAATAGTGGAAAATAACATCAGGCAAATGACCACCACGACCAAGCTTACAGGACCGTAACCTTTTCATGAAATTATCCATAATTAAATCGCAAAGTGGCTGCCCTATGTCCACGATAGCCTCACGAATTCCATCTTTGAGGTCTTGAATCGACGCTGGGCTGTTAGCGTAGACCTTCTCTTTCACGTGGCCCCAAAGGAAGAAGTCGCAAGGTGTTAAATCACAAGATCTCGGTGGCCAATTGTGATCACCTCTTCGAGAGATAACACGGTCCGGAAACTTTCCCGTAAAAGATCAATGGTTTCGTTGCTTGTGTGGCACGTAGCGCCGTCTTGTTGAAAGTAAACGTTTTCCAGATCAATACCATCCAGTTCCGGCCATAAAAATCATTAATCATCTCTCGATAGCGCAATCCATTTACCGTAACTGTTGCTCCAGCCTCATTTTCGAAAAAGTAAGGTCCAATGACTCCGCCGGACCATAAGCCGCACCAAACAGTCACACGTTGAGGATAGAGAGGCTTTTCAACAATAATTCTTGGGTTTTCCGAGCCCCAGATGCGACAATTTTGCTTGTTGACGAAGCCGCCGAGGTGGAAATGGGCCTCATTACTCAAGATGATTTTTCGATGGAATTCCGGATCATTTTCATGCATTTCAACGACCCAATCAGCAAAGACACGACGTTGTTGATGATCGGCCGGCTTGAGTTCTTGTGTTAACTGAACCTTATAAGCCTTAAGACCCAAATCTTTATGCAAAATACGGTGTAATGACGTTTGTGGAATGCCTAATTCCAAAGAACGACGAGGAATGGACAAACCTGGGTTTTCTTCAACACTTTCGGCTACAGCAGCAATTTTCTCGGCTGTTCTTGAGTGACGTGCACGGGTTTTATTCTTCACATCACTAAGTTGTCCCAACAGCTCGAATTTTTCCACCAATTTCTGTATTGCGGTCCGACAAGGTGCTTCACGACAACCCAAAAATGTTCGAGTTTTACGAACCGTCTCTGCCCTTGCACCTGAATGTTCACCATTTTTATAGTGAATTTTAATAATTTCAATGCGTTGTTGAAGCGTATATCTTTCCATTTTTATTAATGGCGTAGTTTCTACTTGCTAAATGTCAAAACATGACAGCTTCAAAAGTGACATCTACTGAAATAGCGGGCTATTCAAAATAACACCTCTTTTTGGAAAACCCTTTATAAGGAACTATGGAATCTTACTGGCCTGACATAAGGACAGATATTATTATACTCTCTACCATCAATAGCGATCTGTATTTTACTGAAAATAGGTTATTGGGTTCGGTCGTTAGTAAGACTTGGTATTTTTTCGATACGAACATTCCGAATTTGAAAAATAAAATACGAAACCGTGTTTGTCAGTTGTTTAGGCTAAAAATTGAAAAAGCTGTAAGGTTAGGGCAAATTAGTTCTAACTTTTATACCAGAAGCCCAATTCCCGTAACTGAAAACGTTCAAAATCTAGTCGCAATCTCATCTCAGCGACAATCAAATGTCAATAATGTAGGTAAATCATAGGTATTTTTGACATATATAGAGACTGAGATCAAACTGTGAATGTTCTTAAAATTACGAGAATTGCCCCTCTGGTATATTTTGATTTAATTTTATTCAAAGATTATGACATCTTTCTTTGGCTAAACTAGCCCTTAGGATCGGGGTTTCACTCAAATTAGACAAATGTTCAACGCGTGTCTTATGTCAGTTTCAATTTAAATTATCTTGCAGGAAACAAAACGTAGGATATATCATCATAAATAAATAATTACATTTTATATGAGTATTAACTTACTTTTTTTTATAGATGGTAAAACCTATTTGTTGACTGCCACATGACTATATGAAAGACATTAAAAATGTTTCATAATTTCGTTTTTAGCGGAGGAATTTTTCGAGGCCATATTTCAGTTTGTTAATGGTTTTAGTTAGGTTAGGCTAATATATTTTAATTTTAATAATATCTTAGTTAATTTAGAATAAGAGTTTTATCCTGTGTATATATTTTATCCTGTTTAATTAGTGTTCATAGCTAAATGTTTTATTAAGAGACTTTCAGAAAATGATGGATGGAGATAACTTTTGTAAAGCCAGTTAATTTTAAGCCTAAATCTAATTAATAACATTAGCTTAGACTCTAACTCAACACAATGTTAACTTATGATAGTCTAGTGTCAAAAAGATTACGATCTTCATCCTTCTTTCATTATCAACGCTGGAGCTACTTTCAGTTTTAGATGTATGGAATAAGGTTTAAAGTACAGTGTGGCGTTTTGACACTTGGTGTAATTGATGGTGTCGCTTTAGCTTCAATATTAACACTGTCGTTTGTATTCAAGTGTGTGTAATATGATGTATGTATGTGTGTGATGTAATCTGAGCGAATTTCTTGAAAAAAAAAAACAGTAACAAAACCAACCATATACACCCCTGCCTGCTAATTTATTTGCCCTTGTTTAGAATTTTGAGGATTCAACTGGTCTAAACGATTTTTGCTTTCTTCTTTTTCATAACTTATCTAAAATGATTATCAACATTCTAATAGATCACATATTAGATAATTTGGTTTCTTAAGTTTGCCTATTTTCCTAAGGGTGAATTCGACCAAACTTTAATACCTAGTATAAGTCTAATCCAGCAAATAAATTTTTAATTTTTGACAGATTTTCAATACAAAAACCGTCAGACGTCAATTTTATTCCGCGGATAAAAGTTATCTGACTTTGGTTAAATCAGCCCTTAGTCACGAGTTTATTCTTCTACATGTATGCTTGTAATATAAAACGAAGATTTAATAGAATCGAAGTGTCATATTGTGTTTAGTAAGCGAATAAAAAGGAACAGCCCAAATACAGGACATCTTATGCAGTACCTATTATTTTGATCTTACTTCAGTGTGAGAAAGAGATGGAGCTATGCAGGATGTATACCTCCATGTATACCTCTTTCTCACTGTATAGTACGATTAAAGTAATAAATACTGCTTAAGAGGTGGTGGTTGGTTGTTCATTCAAATGTATCTCGCAAGACTTTATTAAGAATTCGTGTATTGCAGGTGCCACCTTTGGCACTTTAGCAGTCAGCAACGCCAATGCATTCCAAACTTTGCGGATTTCCATCGCTTCACTTGTATGCCAGAGATCATCAAAATCTGTAATTAATGTAGCAATGTATTTTCATTGGTATTGTATCTACGTTGGCGTTGACCAACCAACATTTGGAGCCAATATGTGTTTTACAAGTAGGTGTGTAATAAATGCTGCAAGCTTTGTAGAAATAATTAGAGTACAAGCTGTAATTTAGTGCTTAAAGCTACGTTCTATAATAATGTTGGTTCTAGTGGTGTAGTTTTCTTCCTACTTCATTATAGTTTTCGCAATGTGAGTGAAATTACGAATTCGCATTTATTGAACAGTAGTTAGGCATCAGATGGATCGGAGTATCCGAGGATTGAGTTAAATGGCGTGCGGCTGAAGATACCAATCTACAGTAATAGACTGCTTTAGGCTAATGAGATGAAGGTTATTAGGTAGGTACATTTGATCTATTTCGTTTTCCTTTTAAACGTTTTTGTGAGTGCAGAACGCCTCTGAAGCTATAAAGGAATACTTGCTCAATGTTCCAATTTTATTTGTATTGGCAATAAGTTGTTCGAGAATAGTTCATGCTAAAGCTGAACTGATAAAGTCATCAGCTAGTCAGCAAGGTTGGAAGCCGGCCCAACTGTCCGAGAACCATGATCACTCTTAGAGACTCGGGCTTTAATAGAGTATAATAAGCGATTATATAATATTATTTAGATCTATTTTGTTTGATTTTTCTGATTACTCTTATCTTTCCGTAAGCACGTGTTTCTGTGACATAAACCTTTCTTACTTGCTATTATAACTTTAAATAAAATAGGCAGTGAAAACTTAAAACATTAACATACATAACATAATATGCAAAATAAATATGCATAATATGCATATTAGCATGTAAAATAATAGATAACAGTTGCATGCGAGTATGCCATCTATTTCAAAGACATTAGCTTGCAAAATAGAGTAATTTGGTTACAGCGCCCTCTAGGGTTGAGTAGTTGAACTCGTTGGAGCATGTCGCACGTCTTGAACCCGTAGGATTTTCCCCTTCCCAAAAAGCAGTCAACGCGCCCAAAGAAGTTTTAATTAAAAAAACAACTACTAACCTACACTATTAACCTTTCACAGGCTTTGAACGTAGGCCTATCATTAAAATTACACACACTACAATATAAAATACAATCAGTTGAGATAACCGATAGCCAAATCGAGAACTTCATGCTTTAACAGTAATCGAATCGAAGGCCGTATCGAACAATGTCTAACATTTCCATCTTGCGTTCATTGAATAACAATATACAATATGTTTTGGTATAGCTCTTTGACAGTCGTTACGAAAACCAGTCTTACCAAGGGGTATCGTGTTACCGGTTACTCAGTAACTGGGCTCGGGAGGTCAGATAGGCAGTCGCTCCCTGTAAAATACTGATAAGACTGGAAGCCGTTCCCAACATAGTTGGGAAAAAGCTAGGCAGATTGACATGGCGAAGAAGGTAACAAAACGTACAGAGAGTACAAGACAAGTGTCAATCGTTTTCAACAGGATTGACATAAGCTTTTCGGTAGCCTATATATGTCAGTCCCACACATTTTTAACTTTTCCATCTGATATTTAGAAAGTCAATTTGTATAGGCCATCAGGTATTGAATTTATGTTAACTTTATTATGTGATTCGATGGTAAGCAAGCAGCCGGCTCGCCTGGTGGTTAGTGGTCACCGCCGCCTATGGAACAGTCTACAACAGAGACAACCCAGGAGCTTTGCAACCCTATAGGCAAACTGACAAATTAATGTCTTATACCCTTGTATATTGACAACGGCACCCGTAAGTGACCCTTCAACCCGGAACACAACAGGAACGGGCTGCTTGACAGCAAAATAGAATACAGTGATTGTACTGCCTTTTAATTATTAATTTTTATTAATAAAGAGAGCCATATATTAATGGCTTTTGTGTATTTCGTTAGGAAGTTCGTAAAAGTACTATAACGTTTTTAACGTTTTTTTGTGACGTAATTTTGTCATTTTGGTCTTTCCAGCCGGTGCTCCTATGAAGTGTCAAGATATACTGGTCTATGTACAGTTACTTAGATTCAATTTACTGTTATTCAGAGAAAGGTCCTTGCACAATTCTAATTGTTAATTCGCTTCAATAGTAATAAATCCTATGTCGTAAATTACTTGTTTGATAAGCTCTAAATCTAGATATGTGCAATCAAATGAATTTGTTCGTTTATGCAATTTGTATCTGGAATCAGACATCGAGATATCGTTTCGTCACTATCTCGATTTATATCAGCAAAAACTTTTGGAGCCTGATACTACTCGTAGTAGGTAATTATTTATTCGATATTATTTGGTTTGAGCTTAGTTTCAAAAAGCTGTTTTAAAATTATAAATAAAAATTATTTGTTCATTTGCAGTTTGAGTATTTGTCTCAAAATAAGTTTTTATAACATAACATCACGCCTTATTTTCCCGAAGGGTTAGGCAGAGGTGTACCTATAGTACACCCACATTTCGCCAGTTATGTTTAGGTCCCATGTAATAGGGGGCGAGCCTATTGCCATCTACCGGGCACAAATCCAGACTCCGGGCTGCTATTGAGAAATTCCAGATAGAAAAACCCAATATCACTTTGCCCGACCTAGGAATCGAACCCAGGACCTCATGCTCAGCAGTAGCGCTTGCGACCACTAGACCAACGAGGCAGTCAGTTTTTATATAACTTATCTACTTATAAATATTTATTTAAGAAATAAAACATATTATTCGTTTCAATACCTACAGTTTACACTATACAGTTTTCTATAACTTGTCCCTATCCCCCTCCCTTATTGGTTGCTACAAAATAATGAAACGTCTGTCAGACTTTGTCAAACTTACAACACAACGTTTCATTAGTATCTATAAAAGTATGTCGAATTTGATGTTCTTTGTTTTAATTACTTTAGTCGTTATTGTTCTTTACATGTCTAGTAAGATTGTTATCGCTATAATTTTTGTACCTATGTAGGTTTTGTGGCTCTTTAGAAGTATTAGGCATGATACCTTGTACGTGCACATAGTAATTTATGTACATTTTCAACTCGTACATAAACCGCACGTATTTTTTTTCAATATTCGATTTAAACAGTGTTAACAGCGGGTTGTTCATACGATTCATTTTTCTCCGTGTAAAAACGAATAGCTTCAGTGTGCGAGTCTGAGCCGCACTTGGCCGGTTTTTAACGTCAAATGTGCCAAATTATTGTTACAATTTGTTGTATTTCTAAATAGCAATATAACGTGTAGACTGTGAAGTGTTTGCTTTATAATACCTACTTAATTATTATGAGTCTAACATCGGCCTTGCATGCATATGTCCGAGATTAACTTACGTACGATCTTCAGAAAAATACTCTATGATAAAAGAAAATTATTTTATATTATTTCGCCGTTCTGTCAGCGGGCATTTTCTTTCAGATTGAAATACTGAGCTTCCTTGAAATACTTTTGCTATTCTCACATTTCACAGCACTTGGCAAAACGGTTTATGATCGCAGTATAGGTACTTAAGCTTACTAAAACACTGCTTCCGAAATTATAAGCAGTGTAGCATTGCAGTCATGATTTTAGAATAATATACCTATAGACCTTATTTTGTCATTTCACATAAAAATGCCTCCTGCTCGTTACACCTGAAAACATTTTCAGACAAAGAGTAAAAATATATTCAATACTCATTAACATTCTCACTTACAAATTCTTTCAGGCAAAATATATCGATGGGCAAAATTATTAATTCCAACCGTTATTAACAAACAATTTTGTTGCTGCCTCTACAGCCGAGTTCCGTTTTCCCAGCCGACTAGTTTATTCAACATGTGTGTAATAGTGCCAAGTGGGTTTGGTCGCAATTTTCTTAAGTAATTCAACACTTGCCTAGACGTAAAATTAATAAGGTATTACCCTTGAAACTGCGACCTACATTCGTTTTTTGCGGTAGTATTAACTTGGCAATTAAATAATCGTTCTTCGTATTCGGAAGTGTCTTCGAACCTTAAAATTAAATCTGACGGAATCAGTTTCCTTTCAATACCTGTATCGATCATTTTGGAGAAGTTGTTTTGCCGAAAATGAAGACATAATGGTTATAAATTATATGAGGAAGTACATTCTCTTTTACCGCAATCGGGACTTATTTAAGAGTTTTATTGATCAGTTATTCGAATTATCGAGTAATAATAATAATAATGATAGCGATGAGATTGACAAGTATTAACTTGTCAATCTCGTCACCATCATTAATGTCTCTTCTTCTTGTCATCGTATAGGAATTGTATAATTTATCAGTGTCATTATGGAGTAGTCCTTTACCTATTAAAAAACCTTTGTTCCTGAAAATCGGGCAAAGCTGCCTTAGGCATAACTCGAGAGTTGTAGGCATGTGTCTCATGGTTTTTTGTAGCAAACATCAGCATATATTAGCAGTTTTTGTCGACTCAGTATATATAACCTGTGGTTTTCCTTATGTCAGTAACTTATCAGCCCTAAAGGTCTTTTGTGAAAGTCTGTATTTATAATTTAAGTATTATAAGTGTTTTATAAATAAACTACACAAAAATTTACTTAGCTCATGAAGCATTCTAAACATATTTACTGAAATGTTTTATGAACCATATATTTTTATATGGTTCATAAAGTATTTAAACAACATTTAATGGGCAAGAATTTTTTCGGTTCCCATTTTAAAATGTTATGTATGTGAATTATAACTGTGTGATAATGTTATACAAGTTCGTATTTACACAAGGTTACATTAGTATGTCAGTTGTAAAGGGCATGGGAGAAGTATTTAAGTTCAAATTAACCTGTAGCATATCTTGCATCTGCACCTAATTATGTAAGATAGCATCTTTACTGTGATATACTAAATTCACCTTTATTGCTATGTCTAATGTGATAATAATAGTTACCTAGGTCATCAGCATCACCATATCAGTTTGTTAAGGTCTACTATTGAAAAAAGACATCGTTCACGAATAAGAAAACAACGACGTACGACGTATTTTTTCTCATCATGGATACAATAGTCATCATCATTATCAAAACACATGACATATAGGTTTGTAATCATAGTAGTGTTGTCAATGTAATGAGAACGTTTCTACCCACCCCTTGTTACTCTTAGTTACCAATGACAACAAGAACCACAAGTCCACAATCTATACATCTATGTACGCAAATACTACTTTTATTTTTACGACTGCCCCAAAAAGGGAGTGTAATATTTTCAGGGTTCATGTATGTTTGTGAGTTTCTTTATTCCACCATAACTTTTAAACGGCTGAACAGATTTGGATGTTTGGGGTATCGTTAGAATCCTTACATCCTCCCGAGTAACACTAATATTTTTTTTTAAATACAATATGGCGGCAGTACTTATGGCTTCATTTTCAAATGTGATAAATATTTTTTCTTCAATTATTACAATATGGGTATCAAATTGATGGAAAGCCTTGATGAGCACATTACAAAACAAAAAAAAAAACTTGTCACTAAAATGCATAAAATAAAAATAAATAATTTAAAAATAAACACGACTGCCCTGACTGACTGTATACAAGTTGTAAGGGACAGTCCTCCGCAAGCTAGCAGGGTGGATTCAGCTCCTTATTTTGAATCATATTGCACCGGAAAATATTTCAGGAAAATCTTAATTTTTTTATAGTTTTTCAGTCACTATTCCTTTATTTCAATGTAAAATTACATTCTCTGTACGCAGCACACCATTTATGTAAATAAAACAACTAAAATAAAAAAATCAGCAATGGATGTTGAAATACTCGGCGGCCGCAGGCTCGCTGCGCTGCCGTTCGCTACGCGCGTTTTGCCACGGTAACGATACATTGCGTGTGAGGTAATAAAACAAATCAAGTTTATTGGATTCCCATAACGTTCCTGAAATGATTTCATGTAACGGTCATCTTAGTATGGTATACTGAATTCACCCCATCAGTCTGCGGAGGGCGGTCCCTTACACCCTGTATAAAGATTAACTAATACAACTTGTTATTTAATTTTTAGTTCGTTTCTTGGCAGGGCAGGGCAGTCGTGTTTTTTTTAATTATTTAGTTTTTAGAAAAAGAATTGGACATTCGCGCAAAAAAAGTAAAACCAATAAAATTTTTAACAAAATCCGATTCAAGTAAGTATTGACATCCACGCGGGCGAAGCCGCGTGCTACAGTTAGTACTAAAATAAAACTGTCTAAAAACTACGCAGGGCACAAATTCTTTCTTCCACATCATGTAATAATAAAAGTAATCGCGTGGAAAAACGAAAGGGCCGACAAAGAATCTCTTTGGTCGAAACTTCTGATACTTAATGTTCACAGATTGTCCTTTGACAGCTACAATAGTTCATTTGCTTACTTCAATTAGTCCTTTATCGATGTATATAAAAATGTGGGTCTATTTCTAACACAGTACCTAATCTGTTTTGATCTATGGAACAGAATGCATGCTACAATAATGATTGCTTTTAATCACTTTTTAAGATTGTTTCAAGAAAATAAAGGAAATGTGATGCCTAGTTGATGACAATATGTTCGCCTCCTAATACATGGGACTTAGTTATAACTGGCGAATGTGGGTGTACTTTATGTAGGTACACCTCTGCCTAACCCTTCCGGAATTATAGGCATGATGTTATGTTATATTAAAAATAATAAACTGAAAACATTGAAGCGTAAATCTTTTATGCAAACTGTATTTTCAAATCGTTGAAGCCTCTGAGATGGACTTCAATTGTTTTCCTTCATTTGTTTTACACAATTTTGGAGTGCATGGGCGTACAGTAGCAACGACCCAACAACGAAGGGGCAAATTGGACCATAATGATATTGCAGCATGATGCTGTTTATTCTATTAGAGTTATGGGCTCGAATGGGAAGACTTGTAGGATCTTTTCCTTTCCTCCCGGGCGGAGGGTATCCATGAGAAATACCCCACAGAAAAAAATAAAAATAGGAACATAGACTCGGAACAATACAGTTTAAATGTATATTTAAAAGATTAAAGATATTTTTAAAAACAGGTGCAAAAAATAAGGATATAAAATAATAGGTAGGGGAAAAAGTTTCTTCGCATTTTTTAAGAAAATTCAAAACATTTTTTAATATAGTTTATTCACATTTAACTAAAGTATGTAGGTACCATTTTGTTTGATAACTTTTTGCCATCTTGTAGGTAGGGACAAGATCCCATTGCTATAGAAATTTTGGGACTTCTGATCAAAATACCGCGACAAGTGGTTTTGGCAGTCCTCTCGTGATGTTAACCTGACACTGCCTAAAGAATTCTGAAGAGACCGAAACAGGTGGAAATCTGAAGGTGCAAGGTCAGGACTATACGGCGGATGCATTAACACCTCCCAGCCAAACTCTCTTAATTTTTGCTGATTGGCTAAAGATGTGTGAGGTCTAGCGTTATCATGATGAAAAACCACACCCCTTCTGTTGATTAATTCCGGCCGCTTTCTCTCAACTTCTTGCTTTAATCTCATCAGTTGTTCGCAGTAGAGTTCAGAATCGATGGTCTTGCCTGGTGGTAACAGCTCATAATGAATAATGCCCTTCCAATCCCACCACACACACAGCATCACCTTGTTGCGAGTTAACCCGGGTTTCGCCACAGTCTGTGAAGCCTGACCGGCCTTTGACCACGACGTTTTTCGCACGTTCTTGTCGTACGTGATCCACTTTTCATCACCAGTTATCAGCTTCTTTAAAAATGGTTCGGTTTCATTACGTCGTAATAAAGATTCACAAATGAGTACACAATTCATTAGGTTTCTTTCAGTGAGCTCGTGAGGTACCCAAATATCGAGCTTTTTTGTGTACCCAGTTTTTTTCAAATGCGCCAAAACTGTTTTGTGGTCAATTCCCAGCTTTTCAGCTACGTCGTAACTACTGATATGCCGATTTTGCTCCACTTTTTCAAAAATGGCATCGATTTTATCCTTAATAGGGCGACCAGAGCGACGTGCATCTTTGACATCAAAATTTCCGGATTGAAAACACTTAAACCAAATTTGTGCTACTCTCACAGACACTGCACCAGGTCCATAAACATCGCAAATTTTTTTCGCGGCTTGCGTTGCATTTTTACCTTTTTTGTAGTAAAATTTCAAAATGTATCGAATTTCTTCATTAGATTCACTCATCTTGACAGTACGAAAAACAAATGAAAATCACACATTTTTCTAATTTGAATTTGGAAATATGTTCTTTAAAATTTAAACTTTCAATGATACCAAAACCAGCCAGATACAAATAGTATAGCCAAAGAGATTTTATTACAAGTTCATACATACTATAATGCGAAAAGACTTTTTCCCCAACCTAATACAACACAAGTAAGTTGCAAATCAAAATAAGACAGCGCAGGCCACTTTCGCAAACCCGGTAGATAAATCGTTAGTTTAATTTATTATAATAATACTGTCACTAAATTCTGTACCGAGGCGCCAAAGTAACAGTAGTCTACTATTAAGTAGACTACTGTTACTTTGGCGCCTCGGTACAGAATTTCAAAACAAATGACTGTCTACTCTGATGGTTGTTGCGATGTTGTCTGTCCTGTTACTGTAATTTTCTATAGCTCATTTGCATGAACTGATAATTAAGTATTTATAATAATGAATAGGTTTTTATCAAAATGAAGAAATTGGCTGGCAGCTCGTAGGAAATGAATTCCACAAAGTTATATCGAAGTAGGAAGTTCTCTACGCGTCATTGCATTGCACCGACACTAAGACCAAATGAAGTCATATGTGCCGTTAATTTTGCCGACACCCATACCTACCCAACTTGGATCCTAGCGATTGCTACCTACGGTGGTTGCACTTCCACGTACAAAACTTTACACAAAGAGCTACTATTACTAAAACAACTGAAGAGCAATTCCCGTATTTTTAAGAACGTTCGAATTCTAATCTCAGTCGCAATCTGTCAAAAATATTCTTAATTTCCCAACAATTTCGACAAGTCTTTGACATTCGCAAGGACGAACAAAATATCGCGGCGTGATTTTATCGCGCACTGGATTTACCCCTCTCAGTGTTGAGCCGAGCATTGAGTATCCAACAGAGTGCATTCCAGCACGTCGAAAAACACTGTTGGATTTTATATTTCTAAGCAGAGCGTTAAAAATCCAGTGCCCGAGGAAAAATTGCAGCGATATTTTTACGTCCGTTCGAAAACGTCAGGTGATTATAGCTGAGGTGTGATTGTAACTAGATTTTGAACGTGTTTCCATACGGGAATTGGCCTTCTGTTGCCTTATACATGTAGTCTTATTCTTCATTTCTTTCTTCACACTGTTCAAACAACCTGTTCCTATAATTATCATTAGACAGACTAATAATCACGGAGGGTTGGCTCCGAGCCTAACCTGTGTAGTTCCTCTGCCAATATCGTGGAGTAGGTGACATTTAACCACAGTAATTGGCCTTTCAAGCTCAGATGGTGCTGGATACTAGCCAGGGGTAATTTTTGTGGTTGATAACGGTCCTCGTGCTTCTAATTGACCAAAGTTTTCTTCAAGAATGGGCAATAAAGACTCCTTGAGTACATGTTCTGTCTCCAATAGAATTGTAATGTCCGTTTTTGGAGCCTAAGTAGTGCCAGACGGAGTAATTATGTACCAACTTTAATCATACAAAAACACTAGCACTTTGTGAGCGTCTTCGTTTGCCCTATAATCCTTGTCTACATCTTATAGGGTTCTTCTATCCAAAATTTCAGTTTTCTAGGTCCAAGGGTTCTCAAACTAAAGCATTTATTTCAATTAAACCATTTACAAGCACTTTTGAATTGTCAAGCAGCCGGCCAGTCAGAAATATGAAGCTACTAGCAGCGCCTCGCGGTTTCACTCGCATAAGTCTCGATCCCATGGGAACATCGAGATAAAAAGTATCCTATGTGTTAATCCAGGTTCAAACTATCTGTGTGCCAATTTTCATCCAAATCCGTTTAGTAGTTTTTGCGTGAAAGAGTAACAAACATCTATCCATCCTCATAAACTATCGCGTTTGTGATATTATAGTAGGTAGAATGTACGAGTATAAGTGGCCCATTTCAAAGCGTAGCTGGCGGACTGGGCGGTGATGAGTCAGTCAGTGAGTGATGTAGTGAGTGAGGTAGTGAGGGAGTCAGAACTTTTCTAGTTGAATGTATATTCTGCCTTGTCTACTCATCGGAAGAATTGTTTACAGATTTTTTATTAACTTTCCGTCTAAGGTTATTAGGAATGAAGTTGTAAAATTTTATATTTTATCTTACTACTTTATTATGCTTTGAAGTATCCTGCTTGCTTCCTGTTTATTTATTAAATAAGTGAAGACGAGATGACTAGGTACTAGGATCCCAGAGTCTGCATACAATTTGCTTCTGTATTCACAGCTTCTGTAATGTATGCACGAGCTTTGAATAATTCCGCCTCATTGGTCATAGATTCAGCTGATGTATTCGTGCGTGTTTGATTTTGTTGATATTATTTGAGTAAAATAAGCTACTAAAACTGTTTAATTAAGTACTTGACGTTACCCGTAAATATTCCGTTATTCAGAGTAACACTTTTAGTTTTACTTATCATTATCACAGAAATTTAGATTTTAGTAAACATGACAAAGCAAAAGGTGTCAATAAGCATCGTCGCATCTGGTGTTCTGTAGTTTCTTTCTGCCTGTTTCTGCTTGACCTATAGAAAAACAGCATGATTTTATGTATGTTAACCTTGTTGTACACAGACGTTAGATATGATTCTACCAACGATCGACGATCACGACCCCGATCTCGATCTCGGTTCGATTCTATCATTTTTTCGTTGAACCAGGAAAAGGAGTCGCAACGCATTGCAGCAATCTGTGACGTCAAATATTTCTTCATCGCTTTAAAACAAAACAATACAATCAGTGCAATCCATGTTAATTCATATTACAAAACCTAATAACTCGATGATATCATTACTAAGGAGATAATAATTGAGATTGCAACAAGATAATCTAATAAAGAAAAAATAATTGTCTGAAATTCGTACACGCTGTTCAATGGGGACTATCGTTTTTGTGCTCACCAGTTGGCGCCACTGGTGAGTAAGGTCCTGTCCGTATATTCATTTGATATGTTTTGGATATGTTTGTACGTGTACTTCATACATTGTTTATTTTATTACAATTTAAAACTTCAAATAATTATAATGTTCCCAAAATGGGCAAGCATGAAGCAGGTAAATATTATTATTCCTCCAAGTGTTACCAAATTAGATCCTAAGTAGCCATAAGTAATTAATCAGGAATGACACAATCATCATCACAATAATAAAAATTCGCGATACAAAATCCTACAAACAGTGAACGTTCAGCTAGTGCCTTTTTTCATTTCGGGGACCTCACGCTACACTAGCGCCTCTAGCGGTGGATTCATACACGATAGCCCTCATTGGCCAGAAGATATAATTATTGATTACAGCTATTTTGTATTGGGTAGAACAAAAAGTTTAATGATTCTATTTTCTTGCGCATTATTGATAAATATGATTGATTAGTGCTCGTGGGTGAGCGCCAACTAGATTTATGAAATTAATGGTTGGTCCCGAAGACCTTTATAATGAACTATTAACTAACGATTATTTAAGGATGCAAATATCTTGGTGTGAAACCTCAAAATTGGTAAATATAGGATTATAGGCGACTTTAAAAAGGTGGCTGGAATAGACTGGATTGAGAAGATGTAAAAAAGGCGCTGTAGCGAAACTTTGGAGAGGGTTATGTCTATTCCCAATTTAAAGAAAGCATCCTTATATTGATGATCCATAAAGTTCTCTATTAGCATCTTTCTGTCCTCAGTTAAAAGAAAAAAAACCCGGACAAGTCACTTATATCACACTGAAACTATAGTTACTAAAACCCAATATAATCATAAGACCACAGTATATTAAGGGAAAATATATCAGTAGGAAGAGGGCGTACTGGCCGGTGTCAGACGTAACTTATAACGATGGGACAACTTGGGGACACACCCGTGTGAACACGAACTTATACGATTGAGATCGAGATAGTTTTCGTTGTTATGATGATAATTATATTGGCTTTCAGTGCTAATAAGTGCTTGAGAGATAGGAATCTTAAGAGCGTTCATCCCGCGCGGGCTGGCAACGTCTCATTTCTAGTGGTCTTTCCTGATTTTTATATTAAATTTAAATAACAGTGCTATTTGTTTCCGGTCAAGTACTAGATCGTTGGTATTTATAATTATTTTTAATATTAACTCTTTAGTAAATAAAAATATTTAATAGTAATACCTACTCCAAATAGTAAATAATTGACAATATGTCAATTTTTATGAGTAAATACCAAAATAACTGTCAAAAATAGCATTCATACTACTTACATGCTTACAAATTCCAACGATCTATTACTTGGCCGAAAAAAATAGTAGGTACTTACTTTGATTTAAATTTAATAAAATAATCACGAAAATCCACTAGAAATGCGAGGTTAGGCCCACGCGGGTTATACGCTCTTAAGGGGAAACGATCCAGCCAGGGTTGCGGGATGTTCGAAAGAGTTACCGTGGCCCCGGCACAGGCAACAGAAGGAACACGGGTGGGTTTTAGTCAGTAAAAGTCTGACACGCCCTCCCGCTCCGCCCAGAGCGGGAGAAGTCATTTGATGATTTCCCATCCACAAAAAAAAAAGGGGAAACGATGAGGTAGCCCGCGAAATTCAAATTTTCTTACGATTTTTGCAATTTGCAGCTCAGTGTCTCGATGGATGTTGATGAAAGTATGATTCACGACCGTAACAAATATGTATTTACAGAATTATAATCAATAGAATCAGTAATACAACTCCTTAAATAAGTATAATCCTCAAATGTCAAGATTTCATGAAATAGTCATTCAATAGATAATCCTATTGAATGACTATTTCATGAAATTTGGGTCTTAGAGAGTTGTATTGATGACTTTAATAAGTAAAATTCTGTTAATACATATTCGTTACGGGTGAATCATATTTTAATCAACATACAATCTAAATACTGACCTGTAAATTGAAAAAAAAAACGTAAGAAAATTTAAATTTCGCGGGCTACCCTGGCGCTTTCGCCTTAAGTGTGACTGGGAATTGCTATACGGAAAGAGGCTTATTAAAGAAAAGCCAGAGGTATTGCTGGGGAGGAAATAAACACTGAGATTAAGGCTGAAAGAAAAGAAAAAGAGAAGGAAAGAATAGATGATTGCACTGACTCCGAATATTACAGGAGGATGATAGTGATGAGTTTGGTTTCATACAGAGTAACGTGAAAGGATACCTAAGGATGTTTTAATAATGACAAAGGCTCAAGGTAAGTGTTTTGTTACATAAAAAGTTCACTAACCGTTGCTATGTTACTCTTCCTAACCTGTACCAGTAACTGAAGGCATTTTTTTTTTTTGTGATGGGAAATCATCAAATGACTTCTCCCGCTCTGGGCGGAGCGGGAGGGCGTGTCAGACTTTTACTGACTAAAACCCACCCGTGTTCCTTCTGTTGCCTGTGCCGGGGCCACGGTAACTCTTTCGAACATCCCGCGACCCTAGCTGGCATCGGCCCTAGCGGACCCCGTCAATAGTGCTGACATCTCTTTGAGGCGCGCGTGGAACACAACGCGCCGTCGACTCGGGCTTGATCCTTACCGGACGGCGAGCTACCCATTGCTCGCCGTCCGCAAGCCCGCGCCTACGGTGGCTGGGAATCGGCTGCCAATTCCCAACGCCCAGGACGTCTCCTGCGGCAACTAGGGGCGTGAGGGCGCAAAGCTTGCATCTCCCTCACGCGTCCCGCCTCCTCCTTCGCGAGCATTACTGCTTCGTAGAAGGAGGTAATGGCTTCCCATGTACTCTCGCTCCTTACCATGGCCTGGACCAGGGCCGGACGCGAGAGATCGCCGCCGCCGATCGCTTTCGCGAGGACACGGCGGTGCTCCGCCCAAGCCGGGCAGACCTCCACCGTATGCTCCACCGTGTCCTCCGGGCGATCCACACAGTGGTGACACCCGGGCGTTTCCTCCCGCCTTATCCGGAACAGGTACCTCCCGAAGCACCCGTGTCCGGTGAGGACCTGCGTCAGGCGGAAGGTGAGGACGCCGTGGCGCCTCTCCAGCCACTCCTCAAAGAGGGGACTTATCGCCGCAATTGTGGCGTGCTCAGCGCTAGGTTGCGACAATCACACTCTCCATGCCGCCATGAGATCCTGGAAGGCATGAGTTACTGGTAACCGGTTGGTACATATCACAGGAAAACAAAAACAACTGCGATTTTTGTTTAAATTGAAAAACAAATAGACAGTCATGGGGCCTGCCGAAAGAAGTAAAATCTAAAACATTTACATATACCATCGCGGACAGTTTCGCAGAACCACTTTTCGACCTTATTGACCTTACTGGCCGCGATGGTACACAGGCCGCTGCGCGTTGCCATCGTCAGTCTGGCGCAACAAGTCACATTAGAGTTGTGATCTCTCGTTAGAGAGTAGTATATTCTTTGGTTGTGATTACGCATGTCGCATGTCAAGAACCCGTAAGATTTTTTCCTACCAAAAAGCGCTCAATGCGCCTGAAGAAGTTTTCACTTCAAAAAAATTACTTATATTTTACTACTTTATTACTCTTCTCTCTTCTTCTTCTTTTCTTTTTTCTTCTTCTTCTCTTCTCTTCTTTCTTCTCTTTATTATTCTTTTACTTTATTTTATTACTTTTACTTATATTTTGTTTTAGTCTGAACCCAAAAAGTCTACGTCTAAGTCTAGTGTAAGTAGTAGCAGTGATCGCAGTCTCGTCCGTCGCTCCATAGCGAAAAATCTATCAAGCCTATCGAACTCGATCGAATCGAATCGATTACGCAATCGTATGGATGTGCGATGTGTAAAATCAAGTTTTGTTTATAACATTTGCTACTGCAGGTGCTCCGATTCTCATCGCAAAGGTCCTGTTGACATTTGTCCGGCCTTCGAATATGTGGGTCAATGTGAATCGACTGAGGCATTTAATTTTTTCTTAAAACTCGAGCAAACTTGAGCAACGATATGTGGAATTATTGGATGCGGTAGTAGTCTTCAGTAAGTATGCAAAGTAGTATACAGTGTTGTGTAGTAGCTATAAATTAGGTTTAATAAGATTTTCGAATGCTAGATGAGCCTTGCTTTGCTTTGATTGCTTGCTTGCTTACTAAATTAGATACACAAAAAATATAGATATAGAAAAACAGAGGTTAGAGATTTCTTGAGAAATAAGCATAAACTTGGTATGTATTTTTTCGGTTTTCTTCTTCTTGCCTATTATAAATAAATTAATAAAGATAAATTTTGGCATAAAGGCCTGTTGTTAAATTAATAATTAATTTGTCTTCATAACTTCACGTTTTTGGGCTTACCATATTTTGTATCCATAATTTGTACCTATAAAAGAATATTCTTAAATGTTGGTATTTCGGGTGAATGTCACGCCGTGTCAACTTACTTTAATATGTTTTGACGTAACTTTTTTCTTAATATGCATTTTTTTCGTTTATTATTTACGGAAAGAAATCTTAAATTTTCTAGGTAGGTTATAAAGGGTTTTTTGATATGACAATGACTTTGAATTTCAAGTTTTTCATGGCTATTGGGTAGTTATGGTGTCATGCCTAAAACTAGACTGTGACAGAAGACACACACGTCAATCAATCTGCCCAGCCTTTTCCAACTAAGTTGGGCGGCTTCCAGTCTAACTGGGTGCAGCTGAATACCAGTAACTTATATGGACCGACTGTCTATCTGACCTCCACAACCCAGTTACTGGGTAACACACACGTACCTATTTCAAAATTTATATTGATTGATTTGATACATTATTTTTTTGTCAAAAACGTTCAAAATCTAGTCGTAATCTCATCGCAGCAACAATTAATGACAAAAATCCCATACAATTTTTGACAGATTGAGACTGAGACCAGAATGCGACCGATCTTAAAAATACGGGAATTCCCCTCAGTTGTTTTTTTTCTGTTGCAGTAGTCATGTCAATATTAATTAATTTCAGTGCGAAGGTAACAAGACATCATGTACATGACAAAGATGTCCGTTCCAAGTCAAAACTAGTTGGCGGAACCCGAAATAAACCTGTTAAAATCAATAATCTACCATCTAGGTTCTACTATACCTACTAATACTAAAAAGAGGTCAAATTTGTGAGTTTGTATGACGTAGGGATCCGATTCCGAAAATCCTTTCACTAATAGGAAGCTTCATTATCCTTGAGTGTCATAGGATATGTTTTATGTTGAAACGAAGGCGCGGGCATATCATATCATAATTTTAATTTACTAAAATTGACTTTTATTTAAGATATCTCTGTATTAATCAATCTCAATTGAGCTGTACGATTACTGACAGATGCTTGCACTGACTGGACAGGTCCACTCAATCTGTGTGGTTCCTCAAAAGACCATTTCAGACACCAACCTACATGGTCTTCACAAGATCTGACCAAGATTATGTCTGGACTTTAAAAGAGACTGTGACCTCTGAGTTTGTTTCGCCCTTTCTTCTCAGAGTAGTCAGATAGGAAACGCCGGCCTCATCTAGTTAAAAAAAAAAAATGTTTGACGTGTAAAAGTGTTTGTATAAACCTACTTACAGAAATAAAATCACTTATCATTTATCAATTATTATTATTTTTCTTTATTTGTTTTTCTCGGCCTAGCCGGGTAGAACTGATGGCACGGGCGGGCCTATGCCAAGTGCTCATCAGTGGGGTTAAGTGTGGGAGTAATATTGGATACTGCTTAGTTTTCCGCAGTATGGTAACAGAAACTATATTTGAGGGAGTAAGGGTGCAAGTTGTCCGACTCACACTGTAGGAATTTTCTTACTAGCCTTCATGTATTGAGAATCACTGTCTTCTTCAGCAGGTGGTAGGTTTTAGGTGGAAGATTGAGGGACCTAAGGGACTGATGAAGTTGTTTGGGTATTACTCCTGTTGTCAACAGCACTATGAGAACTATTGTGACTTTTTGAAGATGCCAAAGTCTGGTTATTTCGTTTTTTAATTCGATGTATTTGGATAGTTCTTCGGCTATTGTAGTTTGTAAGTTATGTGTATTCGGCACGGCGATGTCTATTAGGAACCTAGTTTTATTTACTTTGTTAATTAATGTGATGTCTGGTCTATTAAAGTGAATTGTGCGGTCGGTGAGTATGGCTCAGTCGAAGTATAATTTTGTTGTAGAGTTCTCCAATACCGTTTCAGGGTTGTATTTATAGTATGGTCTTACAGTGTCTATGAGTTTGTATTAATATGCTAATTTCTGGTGCCTGCCGTTGGCTACTTGGTCGTGTTGATGTTTGTAATCTGTCTGGGCTATTGATTTGCAGGTGCCGGTGATATGTTGGATTGTCTCTGGAGAACTATTTTTACAATTGTCGGTTGCTAAATAGTTTTTAATGTATTTTTATGTAGTTTTTAGTCCCAGTAACTTGGTCATGCATTGCAAGCATGAACCTTGCAGTTTCCGGGAATAGTTCGCCTCGATTTAACCACGCGTTCAATGCATCTTTGTCGACATTTAATTGGCATAAATCTTGACGATGTCTCCCGTGTAGAGACTTCTGGGTCCACTCTTGACATTTCGTTTTGTCCTCTATAACTATCTCGTCTTTTTGTGCTGTAGTGTCTTTTAAATTAAGAGGTGTAAAGTGTTGGTCGTTGTGTGATATTAGTTTGTGGAGTGGGGAAGATTCAGTTTTAACAAAGAAGTATTTTCTAAGAGCTGTGATTGGCCTGTTATGTAAATTTTATGTATCTATAAGTCCTCTGCCTCCTTCCTTTCTCGGTAATGTTAATGTTTGTTGACAAGATCTTGGGTGATGTTTGCGAAATTTAGTCATTGTAGTATTGATTTTCCATTGTAAGTTTAGCAGGTCCGAACTGTGGTGCTATTCTGTAAAGATCTCACCGTGAAAATTTAGGTGAAGTGAGCGTGATGTGAACTGTCATCCCACCTTACTCTACTAGGAATTGAGCTCACTTCAAACTCACTTCACCTAAGTGCTCACGGTGTGATGTTTACAGAATATATCGGCTGGTCAAGTTTATTATCCCGAATGATTAGGCGAGCACAGGTATAGCAAAGGTGTTGATTGCTTTAATAGTGTTTCGTGAACAAAGCCGTTTTTAGTAAGTATTGTATTAAGTCGGTGTTGAAATTGTTGCTTACGTTTTTATTTAGTATACTTGTAGTGCATCTGATGGGATTGATTGCAACCTAAGTATTTATAAGTATCTAGTTAATTCAATGGCTCTATTCGTTCTCCTGTGGTGCTATTCTGTAAAGATCCCACCGTGAAAATTTAGGTGAAGTGAGCGTGATGTGAACTGTCATCCCACCTTACTCTACTAGGCATTGAGCTCACTTCAAACTCACTTCACCTAAGTGCTCACGGTGTGATGTTTACAGAATAGATCGGCTGTACATAAAGGTGTATTGGTGTTGAAATATTATTATTATAATCAAGCTATCCCGAACTTGGTGTGTCAAGAGCAATTAAAATGACGTAATTAAAACAAAAATTGCTAATTTTACCACACGGGTTTCCATAACCTGTATCTTCGCCCAAAAACCTTTCCGACTGGATCTTTATTTTTGTAACAGAGGTCGATATTCTCAAGGCACGCATAAGGATCGTAGGTCAGAAATTTGGTAACCGAATTAAACTTGTACTTGACCAGTTTTATTGTTAATAACGAGGTTATTGTATTATCTCTTTAAATTAAGTTAATTTATATGAGTTTTTAATTAATTACGGTTTTGATTATGATCGTTTTGGTTAAATTGAGGGTTTAGTTTAATGGAAGAATATAAAACATCGTGTTAACTCACAATGGATTACGATGCTACATACATAAATAACGATTTGATCAATGTAGTAAATTCCAAACATGAAGCCACATCGAAAATAATTATACAGTTCCTAGAAACGAACTCAGCATCTAAATCCAAACTTCCCCCCGTACTATGAATATTTTGTTTGTTTTCATTGAATTTACTGTCATTTGGAAAACAAATAGGTACTTAGGTCTCAATCATGAGTTGATTGAAACCTATCGCGGTCCACTGCTGGACATAGACGTCTCCCAGACGACACCACAACACCCTGTCCTCCGCCTTCCGCATCCAGTCTGTCCCAGCCACCTGTGGTCGTCGGGTCTATGTAGCTGGGGGCTAGGGGGACGTAGGCAAACGTAGTACGGGGCGATCCACACTACGTTTGCCTACGTCAAACTTATAATCCCGATACAGCGCTTAGTTTACAAGATAAACCTTGGTATCCTACTAAACTAATATAATATATTATAAACGCAAAAGTTTATGAGGATGGATGGGTGTTTGCTACTCTTTCACGCCAAAACTACTAAATAGATTTGGATGAAATTTAGCACACAGATAGTTTGTAACCTGGGTTAACATATAGGATACTTTTTATCCCGATATCCCTACGGGATCGCGACTTATGTGGGTGAAACCTCGGGGCGCTGTTAGTGATTTATGTATCAACTCACTACTCCCTCTTACTGGTAGAAATTAAACTAAGTACCTGTTTTCAAACCTTTTTTTGTTAATGTATGTTTTAATTTTAGTACTTTACTATTCACTTGATGTTAATTTATTTGTTTTTAAGTAGGTATTAATGCACTTTGTAGCCTGAAACACAGGTTCAACCTAGTTCAGGCAAAAAGGAACTGTGCTCTATTATAACTGTTCGAAACCACAGAATTACTATCTGTATACTGAAACTACAGTGAAGAAAACACAATGGTTTTATTTGCTAGAAATAACAGAAGGCAGTCGCGCTGGGTTACAGTTCACTAATGTACCGACGTAGTCTGCCACAGAATTTACGAGCCAACTAAATAAAGCCAGCAACCCAGAAGATTTTTATTCTAGACTAAATACCACAAAATGTTAGGAATAAAGGTTTAATTACTGGCGTAATGTTGACGTTAAAACAAATTCCGGTTTATGTTTGTGCTTGTTTTTAGTTTAGTTTGTTTTTACTTTGTACCTTACAATTGGTAAAAGCGGTAGTTGCATAGAAATTTATTTATTATATCTTTGGGTAGATAATTATCTACCAGGGGGGCGATTCTCGTATTCTTAAGAACAGTCGCAATCTGATCTCAGTCTCAATCTGTCAAAAAAACCTCTAATTTTCCTACATTTTTGTCAAGTTTTTGACATAGATTTTTGCTGAGATGAGATTGCGACTTGAGTCGAACGTTTTAAGTACGAGGATTGGCCTTCTGGTTATTTTCACAGAACAGATAAATCTGTTCTGTGGGTACTTTTATAAACGTTACGTTTTATAAACGTTATTTTGATAAACGTGCTTCTTTTGTTTTTATTACACAGGTACTATTAACATAATAGAGGACCGTCATTCAGTTCTCTTTTCATACTGTATTTATTATAATATTACTAAGTACAGTCACGAGCATAAATACTTTACACTTACGCAAGATTCAAAGCGATTTCCTCCAAATTATTGATAGATATTTTATGGTGTTACGAACATAGTATTATTGAAACCATACTATTATTGTGAAGAGGTCTTTTCTCAAAGTTACAACTTTTATAACACGAGTAAATCGCTTATGAATTTTGCGTAACTGTAAGGTATTAATGCTCGTGACTGTACCTAGCAGAGGGTAACATAATGTAATGGTAGGGTTTGCTATCCACTATTTTGTTACCGTAGCAGTACCTAACCCAAATTTCTAAAGGGCAGCTCAGTCAAACGCTTTATTTGTAATTAATATTAATAAGGAAGGAAGTATTCCAGTAAGAGGCCGGTAGGGATCTTGACCATCTTCCAGGCAGTGGCATACCTCTCCATACCTCAAGTACCTCAGGACATGTTGCCCCCTTGTCGATACGTCAATATGTGCTAGCGACCGTTTCCGAGGGCTCATCATTTTTAACAGACTTCAAAAAAGGGAGCAGGTTCTCAATTCGTCGGATCTTTTTTTTAAATTTTTTATGTGTGTTCCCCCATTACCTACTCGACGACGGCTGGCCCAATTTGGAAAATTATTTTATTGTTTTAAAGGGTATACTTTCCAGATGGTCCCATTGTCAGGATCTGATGATGGGATCCTGGAGGAATCGACGGACCTCTTCAATTATTGTAGGCACACCTATTCGGGTATTTTTTAAAGTGACTTATCATTTGCTCTCGGAAAGCACCGTTTGGTGAAGTGGAACTGATGATGAAGACGAACGGAACTACTCAATAAGAAGTATTTCACGGGTTGCGATTTGATTACTTTAAAATGGTTGCTAAGCAAATTATGCTCGTCAATATGGTGACGTGAAGCTGATAGTGAGGTACCAGGAGAACTCCTCAGCAATTTACGTCCCTGCATCGGCCAAAACCTAAAATAGAGATCCAAAGACACCGACTTCCGAAATTAAAGTTATTTTTCACTTTGTAATGTTTTTTTTTTGGAAGTCGGTTGTTTTTTTTTTTGCAAAAAGGTTTTTTTGAGTGTGCATGTCGCCCCTGCCATTTTATCCGTGTATAGTACCTATATAGGTCTGGAAGGGGACATAGTTCTTCCATAGTTCAAGTTAACCAATCCACTATCGTTGGTTGGTGCCTCATTTCATTCTAAACGTCTAACGGGCCCCTGCGAGTTGGCTTCGGCCCCTCGTACGCCTTACAGAGGTCCGGGAGCCTAGGGTCCCGAGAAAAGTGACAAGATAAAATGATAATAATAATAGAATATTAGTGAGATTCCGAGTGTGAGTTATGTAAAGAGAAAGAATTACTACGCTTGTGAACAATAGTAAAGAATAAGAGGCCCATTTCTAGTAAAACAGCCTTCGTTATAAAGACCTTAAAATTAAAACCATGTAACATACCTAAGTGTTATTGTTTATGAACAATGTACTTATGAAGGTGTGCGAAGCTTCATCTCACACACCTTCATAAATCATATATCTACTTGAATTCAATAACTGAAGTTCAAGTACAGTCGCAGACAATCGAGTAATTTGTCATAATCTCGCTACAGATGTGGTTAGGCGGACAGTCGAGCACGAAACTTAAAAAATCAATGACTACGCATAATTTGTCATGTTCTTTGGCTTGACACTTGGTACTAGTGAGCAGAAAATATTTTTTTATTGAGACATTGGATAGTGATTTTTTTTTTCGGGGTAGGTGGAAGCGGTGGCTTAGGGGTAGCCGAGGATAAATTGGACGTAGTTACACGAAAAGGATCCAATCCACACAAAGTCATGTGTGGATTGGATCCTTTTCGTGTAACTACGTCCAATTGATAGTGAAATTTGCGATTGGAGAGGTCTATTTTCAGGAGTAGGCTAAGTACTAGATGATAGTTATTAGGTCTCAGTGAATTTGTAGTTGGAACACGATTTATTTGATTATTCACTTTCGAGATCGGAAGATAAACTGATACACACATATTTCGTATAACCACCGTTGGTTTAGGCCTTCTATCATGCATTTTTTCATGTTTATTTCTCCACCACGAAATAGACATAGAAATAAAAAAACACTAACAAAGCGATAAACTGAAGGCGTAACGAAATTATCATTTCATGTTGCTACTAGTCATTTAAAAGCCCGAATCAAGAGTAATTTATTCAAATTTTTGTAGCAAGTGTTTTTGTTAGTATTAAATTATGCACGTAATAGTACGTTTGTACGCAACTGTACGTTTTGTACATCTTAAGTGTTACATTGGAGCTATTTTAGTTAAGTGTGTGAGGTGACCGTTATTACGATATGACATTGGTTAAATTGGACAAATGGTACATCTGTTTGGTGGATAATACTGAAATAGGGTTAATTTTTGTTGTTGTTATGATATCATATATGCACTATTAGAAAGATACAGCAATGTTTCGCTAACGCATGCTTCAATTTTACGCAGATTATCTTTCTAGGGTTATCGTAGTAAAAATAATAGTCAGGGACATTAATTGTCAAGTAAATTGTCATCCTACGTCAAGTGGCCGTGTTATAGCCATTTCATACATATTCTGTCAGCTTAGCATAGAGGCTCGTGGCTATATAATAACAGCCGCACGGGTCGATCGATCAGGTTAAGCTGCGCTTGCCGTGGTTGGTCCGTGGATGGGTGACCATCTTTATATATCGAGATCCCCCGTGCCTCGGAAAGCACGTAAAGTCGTTGGTTCCAGCTGTCATTCTTGGACTTTTGACAGTCGTTACGGGTCGTCAGAAGCCCGAAAGTCTGACAACCAGTTTTACCAAGGGGTGTCGTATTACCCAGTAACTGGGTTGTGGAGCTGAGATAGACAGTCGCTTCATTTAAAATACTGGTATTCAGCTGCATTCGGTGAGACTTGAAGCCGGCCCCAACACAGTTGAGAAATGGCTAGGCAGATGATGAGTCAATTTGCTCAGCAATTAATTTCTTATTTAAGGTTTTTTTGCCATGCTCGCTCGATTTTAATCATAGGAACTACATTGGTTGTTATAAACCAATTCTTTTGAGTACCAACTTGAAGTGTTCTCATTTAAGCTCTCCGAAATAATAATAATTATCATTAGTAGATCATTGTGAACTATAGAAAAGCTCTACTAGAGACATTATAAATCAATCAAATCAAAAATCAATCAAAATTCATTTATTCAAACTAGGTTGAGAATCAGCACTTTTCGAACGTCAAAAATGACATAAGACAGCAGGTACCCCAAAACGCCCGCCCTTCACCACTTCCTAGAGCATCAGCTGGGAAAAAGAAGTGGCGCAACAAACTCCTCAGCAGCCGTGAAGTCGTGTATTGTCGTGTATCGGGCCAACTCGTATGTTGCATACGATATGGTTGTACCAAACTCCAAGAGCTAACGAGTCGTCACCTTGGTCCAAATTCAAGAAAAATGATCTCTCATGTGGGAAGTTTTACTAGCACGTCATTGATATTACGATACTACATGATGTGATATATTTAAGACCTTGATGGAGATATATCAAAACTTCGCATGACGTGGTTGCAACACCCCTTGCTTGTGATCAACAGTTTTATGACTAAGGCTTGTTTTGTCTTGGCTTGGCTTGTGTTGTGGGTTAAGATTTGACAGGTACAAATATTACCTACTGACTTTGTCTACCATATTTGCACGCCTCCTGCATACCTCTGATCCATCTCAAAGTTTACGCACGGAAACCTTGAGTCTATTGCGATGTACTATATAAAATATATGCTAGGTAGCTACTGTAAATACCTCTACAATACCTGTGTTGACTTTTCCGAAAATACCTACGAGTTCTTTCAAAACTCGCAGCTCTACAGAATCAAGTGAAGAAAATACGTTAAATGGTTAATATCTTCAAAACAGTCTACCATCCCTGATTTGCTAATCTTTCTACTCAACAATTATTGAATAGCTCATGTTGATGTCGCAGCCGAATTGTATAATACGGCGTAGTACATCAACGTCTAGCCGAAATACATAAAGGCGCTTTTTTCTATTACGGCTGATTGACGTTCAGCTGGATTGTCTTTGCATTGCGCTTTACAATACAGCTACCCACGTTTAGACGTATTGCAGAATGGCATCTGCAATCACAATAAGCGTTTGGTGTGAAATGCCGCATCGGTCGCAATAACCAAGGTAGGGCACTCTGACCAAATGGGTTAGGTTTGGTTAGAATTGTGACCAACCACGCGCGAGCCGAGCGAGCTAAGCGAGCGGTGCCGCGGTAGCGGCCGGCGAGCGCTACTTCCAAGTTGCGCAGTTACTTGGCTATTGTCTAATCACTGTTTTCACTCGAGTTAGTGTCATTTTCACTCATATTACCTACTCGTTTTATTTACTTTTGTTTCGGACGCCTAATTTATTGTTGTCATGATATACAGAGCCAATCCGCCAAGCAATCTGGCGTTCAGTAATTACGTAAAACCGCAAAATGTCGTTCAGTTGTATGTAAAAACATAACGGCGCCGTTTTATAAAACAACTAGCCGTTTTGTAAATCAGCGAATTCTACCATCCGTTTGCTACTGACACGGGCAGGTGGGTAAAGCTAGAATGTTCTGAACACTAAGTCAATCAGAAAAATTCAACTAGCGTATACCAACCTTTGATTCGTTAAAACTTTTCCAATAGAGTAAATAAACGCTAAGTAAAAATTTATCAACATTTACTCGGTTTCAGCAGTTTTGATTTTAAGCAAACGGTTTCTATGCAGTAGTTTGTGATTATAGACTAAAATTGTTCTCTAAAATAGTGGTAGTAGGTACTGTACAGGTTTGGTCCCGAAGGGGACCTTATATTGTGCAGGCTGTTGAGCAATTACCAATTTTTTTTTTTTAAATTTGAGATAGGTTTGCTCTTGACTCTAGTCTAGGTCAGAGATGACAGAGACAAAGTCGACGATGGAGCGAGCTTACCCAGAAGAAGCCTGTTCACTCTCACTTTGAAGAGATCGGGGTTGTATGCGTTCGGAAACACAGACGCAGGCAGAGAGCTCCACTCCTTACTCCTTACCTATGATTACATTCGATCGTTCAGACAGGTGTAGAATTACTTTTGAATGATATTATGCCTTTTGTTCAATGAAAAGTCAGATAGAAAATAGCGGCGTTATGAGACGTACGTTTCTTAAAGAAAATTAATATAGAACATATTAAGCAATATTTGAGTTTAAGCTCTAGTAGTGTTGTTTCGCTCCCATACACTATACACGTACCTTAGTTGGATTGTCAATAATTTGTTACCCACTTATTTCTAACGGCCGAACCCAATAACCTATCTATCACCAGTTTTGGCATACTAGGGATAGAAAAACCTATCTATCTATGGTTTTAACGTCCCAATAATCTGAAAGAGATTATGGAATCTTACCGGCCTGACATAAGGACAGATAGAATTATACTGTCTACCATCAATAACGATCTGTCTTTTACTGAAAATAGGTTATTGGGTTCGGCCGTAAATGGAGTTATTTTTAAAATTATAGACAGCCTAGGTTAGGTAGGTATCGCTTCTTTGAACTAAAATGAAATCAAAGTTTCTCGTCTTCGTTTTGATTTGGTAGGTAGCAATTTTTATAGATATACATATGGTACTTGTACGTATATCAAGGAGAAAGCATATTTGAACATTATTTTTAATAAAACAGTGAAAGCTGCCATATTTACTACTGCTTCGGAAAAAATTTAATTAGGAAACATGAAACTGAACTCTAATTACCTAAAGCAGGTACAGTACGACACAACTTAGATGTAGCATCGGAAAAATGCTTATAACCGATCCCCATCCGAACTGAGTGCACCTTCAAAATCACCAATCTTTATGCAAAAATTGCTTTAGGCAAAAATGACCTTTACGCAAACGCAATAACTTGTAAAATGATATAACCGTTTAAATTCATGCTACATCTAAGTCGCGTCGTACTGTATATACCTACATAGTTATCCTCAAATAGAACACAATAATGGAGACATTTTAAAAAGACCTACACACAGAATTTATGTTTGTAGGTAAATATAAATTCTGTAGCAAACTGAACCGAAACACAACCTCTACATATCAAAGCAAACACAATGGTAAAACAAAGTGATCGCGATAAGGCAAACTGAGTAATTTGCATTAAAAGCGAGGCACTTCATTCATGTACGAGGACCCGCAAAATTGGAGATTGTTCACTCTCATAATAGGAGGATACCGAGGAAACAGGGTATTTTAAGTGTCATTATAATAATTGGGCCCTTTGTTTTAAAATAACTGAAAGTAAAATTGCTGTGTTGCTGGTGGTTAACTATATTAGATATTTTTGCGGAAAATGTGCAAGAAAAGTTATGAAGTAAAAAAAAAAAACTGACCAAGTATGTGTCGGACTTCACACATTTAGGGTTCTGTACCAAGGCATTAAAAAAAAAATCCCCGCGATATGTTTACGTCCGTATCAACGTCAGCTAAAAAGACGTATTCCATTATAATTATAAAGATTTCATGAAAAATGAATCGTGTAAGAGATTTTAATTAATATTCTAACGCGTTTAAAGTAACAACTTAGTATAATTAATGTTCTCGTATAAATCAGTCTAGCCGTATAAAAATAAACATTGCGTAAAGAAACTAGTTAAATTAAAATAAAGTTGTTCGTCCTTTGATCGCATGAATAGCCTAGTTCCGTTGCCGAGTGATTACAAAATGTCTGCACATTTAGTAAGAAAACATACCATAATTAATTTTATGACTCATCAGACTTAGTTGAAACTAGCTGTTGCCCGCGGCTTCGCCCGCGTGTATGTCATACTTCCCTATTTGAATCGGATTTTGTTCACAATTTCATGGGTTTTTTTTGCTCGGAACCCTAATTCTCTTTCTAATATAAAAGTAGCCTAAGTTACTCATTATAATATCTGCTATCTGCCAATGAAAGTCCCGTCAAGATCGGTCCAGCCGTTTTGGAGATTAGCCGGAACAAACAGACGAACAAACAGACAGACAGACAGACAAAAATTTTAAAAATATTTTGTTGTTTTATGTACTTTCATAATTATGCATTTAGCAAAAAGCTGTTATTTTGACATTACAAACAGACAGATGTTTGCAGTACCTAGTAAGAAACATACTGTCGTGCTAGCTCTACGGTGTTTTTAAGGGTTCCGTAATCAACAAGGAACGCTTATAGTTTCGCCATGTCCGTCCGTCCGCATCTTAGCTCAAAGACTCTTAGTACTAGAAAGCTATAATTTGGCATGTATATATGTATATATATATATATGTATATATACATTAATCACGACGATAAAGTGGTAATTTAATTTTATGAAAAAAAAAATTAGGGTACCTCCTGTATACGTAAAGTGGGGATGTTTTTTTTTTCTTGTCTGCCACATGTATGTTGAAACAATTTTTCGATTAAGGGATCCGTTTCTGAAATATTAAGCTTTAAAGTGCTAATTTTTGTTAGTCAAGTATCCCCCTGCCAGCTAAACGGTTAGTTTTGGCTAGGTAAGTGAAAAAATTCACGGTAGTAGTATATACAACGAAGTGAAAAGAAAAACTATCACAGCTAAGTAGGCTTTAAAGTTTACGAGTAATAGTGCACCAACCTACATTTTCAGTTGGAATGTATGTGAGACCATGTTTTTCAACTACAATGTAAAGTTTGTCCTTGGGATAAATTCATCCCAACTACGGAACGCTTCATTGTGCGAGGTCCGACACCCACTTGGCCGGTTTTTAAGGTTCCGTAGTCAACAAGGAACCCTTATAGTTTCGCCAAGTCGGTCCGTACGTCCGTCCATCCGTCTGTCCGCAGCTTAGCAGCTAAGCCATATTATAGGTTTCTAGTAGTCTCTGAGCTGCTCAGAGACTACTAGAAACCTATAATATGGCATGGGTATATATATTAATCACGCCGACTAAGTGGTAAAATAAAATCACGAAAAAAACATTTTTAGGGTACTTCCTGTGGGGTGCTTGGACAGGAAACCTCCCCGTGTGCCTGCGGGCTGGAATTCCCTTATGGATGCGTCCGGGGGGAAGGCCAGTCACCGGGACGGTGCACCCTGGGGTACGGGCAATGACTCCCCATTAGGTACTGTGTGCCTAAGGGGTCTTATTGCCCGTATGCCAATATCCTGTCAGAAGTACGCTCCAACGTGTGTCTCTCTGCGCTCTAAGCAGAGACGCACAGCGGCGGAGTAAGAGCGGGCTCGGTGTGCACTAACTCTGCCCAGAGCGGGAGGTCATTTGATGATTTCCCATCCACAAAAAAAAAAAAAGGTACTTCCTGTACACGTAAAGTGGGGATGTTTTTTTTTTCGGCTACCCTATTGTGTGGGCTGTTGTTGGAAAGGTCTTTTAAAAATATTCGGGTTTGTGAAAACAATTTTTCGATTAAAGGATCCGTTTCTGAAATATTAAGCTATAAAGTGCTAATTTTTGTTAGAGTCAAGTGTCCCCCCCCTGCTAGCTAAACGGTTAGTTCCGGATATGTGAAAAAATTCACGGTAGTAGTATATATAACGAAGTTAAAAGGAAAACTATCACAACTAAGTAGGCTTTACAAGTTAACGACTAATAGTCGACCAACTTAATTTGCAGTTGGAATGTATTAGAGAACATGTTTTACAACTACGATGTTAAGTTTGTTCTTGCGATCAACTCATCCCAACTAAGGAACCCTTCATTGTGCGTGGTCCGACACGCACTTAGCCGGTTTTTTAAAACTAGAGTTTGATCTAGGATAAGATACCTAATGCTGCTCGTGGGTGTCGTAAGAGCAAGAATGATGATAAATGTGGAGATACTTATAATCGTGCCCAACGTTAACAGTATTTTAACATGGTTATTAGGAACTTAAAAAATACATACATACATACAGTCAGGGAAATCAAACGTTAAGTAAATTGACAACCTACGTCATCTTCCCATGTAATATCTATTTCATACAACTGCCAAAGAAGTTGTGGTTTGAATATATGTACAATTTAACGTTTACTTAACATTTCTTTTCCCTGACTACATTAAACATGATAGCAGCTGCAACTAGGTACGATACGAAGGTACGTACGTAGGTACGTACGATTGGAAGGTGGGGGAGAAAGTCTGGAAGTGTGGATTTCAGATGCTAAACATCTAAATTGCAGTCCAATTGTGGAAACAATAGCTAAATGTCCACTTGTCCAGGTGTTGTGACCCACAACACTACGTTCTCTGCTTTCCGCATCCATTCAATCTTGGCCGCCTTTTTAAGGCACAGATAAGTGCCAGCGGCCTTGAATGCATAGCTTGCGTCTTCTGTGCTGAGCTCACGCAACGCGTTGTACGTCCACCCAGTAATAGGACTCGCCCATCAAGGAGCGCTGTCCCAAGTTAGACGCATTATTTATTTATTACACATAAAGCAAAAGGTATTTTAATAAAACACGTATACTAAAATATAAATAATTAAATTACCTTTACAATGGTGAAGGTTTCATAAAATACGCTTGATAGTTTTTTGCGTTATTCACAGTTTTTATTCGCGATAATCTTACAAATTAATTACACTATGTAATATAAACATAATCTAAAATTTTCACTTAAGTTATTAAGAAAATGCTCTAATTTAACATATATTTTTTCCAAATCATTAATACTACTTGTTTAGACGTTATTTTCAGTTTAAAATTCTTAAAAGTCTGTTATTGTCGCCTTAAGGTCGTTGGTCCATCTAGCCTGTGGGTGTCCCGCATTACCTAACTAAATTAAACTACCAAGACCTCTCATAATATTTAATGTCACTCCAAGTCTTAATTATGTTATTATAATTGAAATAATAGCTGCATAATTAAAAGTAGTTCATGTCACAACTCAAAAACATTAACAAAATGATTTACAAGGCCTATGACATGTTGATGAATTATAAGCAGGCTGTATTTAAATGCTTGTACCTATTTGCATAAATTATTGATTAATAGTCGAGATTTTAGACGTTCTAGTTATGTAAATCAGAGTTTAGTTGATTAGTACTAATAGTATATATTCTCTTTGGTCATCTTTAAAAGGTGTTAAAAATAGGAATGTTGAAATCACTTCAATGACAAGGTAAGAAATCAATTTGAATATCTGCTAGTGAAGAAATTGTAGATACTATTATTTACTAATAATCTAAACTATATAAATAAGGAGAAAATATTTCTTTATTTGTTACGCTCGCACGGCTAAACGGCTGAACGGTTGGTTGATGAAATTTGGTATGGGGATACTTCGAACCCTAGGAAATGACATAGACTACTTTTTATCGACATACGTAGTAGTTGATAAAGAGTGAATCTGATGCCTGTGATACCTATCTATTAAATATCATCGACTTTCCTAGACGGAAATGTCGCACGATAGAAGCTTTAGTTCTTACGGTTGCTTGGGAGAAAACGTCGCAGACGTGACGTCCACAAGGCTTAATTTTAATTCACTTCTTAATGTCTTATTAGCTGGGTAACTAGAATGTATTTACTTTCAAGTGTCTAAATATTTTAATTTCTTTTTTGACAGGACAACGTTTGGCTATTTGTGATAAATCAAACTTCAACTCAAAGCATTTATTTCAAATAAAGCAATTACAGGCACTTTTAAATTGTCAAAGAGTCGGTCAGTTAGTCAGAAAGTTGAAGCTAGTTACCCATTCCAAAGTGTAGATCTCTATGGAGAAGAACGGGCAAGAAACTCCACGGACACTCTTTGAAATCAAAATATTGGTTACATCATTCATGTTGAAATTAAGTATGTGAGAACAATGTAGAAAGGCGTGCACGTTAAGAGCGTCCGCAACAAAAAGATAAAAACAAAAAACGATATATATATATATATCGTTTTTTGTATACTTGTATACTTGTATTGTATACTTGTACATAATATATATATGCAATTATAGTATAGTAGCAAGTATACAATAAAAACTGGGAAGAGCTCATTGGGCATCAAACGAATCGTCCACATCGCTGTCAATGGGAAAAGTGCGCAAAAGGCTGGCAGCATGGTCACGTTGGATGGATGCTGATTATTTGGGCTAAAAATAGGCCAGCTCTCTGATCCCAGTGTCTAAAATAGAATAGAATCTAGTATTTGGCTGTTCAATCTTAATAAATAACTATTTCAACTCACAAATCGTGAGCTTATACACAGTACAGTCCCTCGGTTCAACGCCTCCATATTTTTAACCTCGAAACATTACAAAAGAAGGACTTTTGCACACTTTCAAAACGTGCAAAATACTTTAATAAACGAAGTCCATTTTTGTCCTAACTTGTAGCGTAGTGTCCTCTCTTGTGTAGGGACAGTCGACAAAAGAGATTAGTATGCAAGATTCTAAAATTAAAACATATTTTTTCTACCCCTCTTGGTAGTCAAGTCTTTGACAATGCTCATCTGGGTGTATATTACTACATTTTTTTGCCTGTCGAACTGTTTTATCAACTGTAAATTACCTGAGTCATTCTAAAGTAGTTTGGTACCATATTTGGTTCCCATAATGATAAGTGAGTCATGTATAGAAAATATGTAGAAATTAATTATGTGTAGAATGAATTTAGGTGTGTGGGTGCTTTTGAGTTTTTTTCGTCATATAACTTTGTTTTCGTAGTGTTTGTTTTGTTATTAATTATGCAGCGGATATAAGCAATAAGATAGATTTAATTTTAGAAATCACTTAAACTCGGGGCTTCATTTAACTTATCCACCAGATAAGAAGTTAAAATGGCGATTTAATATTAACATACTGCTAGTAGAGAGCAGTTAAGTAATAATTACGGTCATAGTTTAGACGACACAATCGATGCCCTGATTAGAAAATAAAGCTGCTATCCTCTAACGTCTGCCACGTTAATATCATGATAAGCAAATACATGTCCTGTAGAAGACAGCAATAAGCTGATTTGATTGATTGATTATAACATCTATTAAAAGAAAATTGTTCTGAAAAGCCCTCTAAAATAAATAAATAAATAAATAAAAATAAGTTTATTTCATACATCTCATTTGGCTGACACTGCATATCGAGGAGTCTCCATTTAAGCATAAAAAAATCCTGTAGTTGAAGGCTCCGCTCTTCCTTTACATTATAAACGTACGAGCTAAACAGGTATAAAAAAGAAAAGCAGAGAGGAAAAACTAAAAATACAAAACAATCACTTTTACGAGTATGAGTATGTGCGTGCGTGTTGGTGTGTGTGTGTGTGTGTGTGTGTGTGTGTGTGTGGGTGTGTGTATATGTGTGTGTGTGTGTGTGAGAGAGAGATTTTGAGTGTACATGAGTGGCTAAATAAGCGATAAAGCGAATAGGATCACCAATAATATTTATTGTTAAGTCACACGTTGCAAAAGTAACTCTGTGTCATTATAATTTAAACTGTGAAGCCATATGTTTAACGTCTTATGCAGCGGATATAAGCTATAAGATAGATTTAATTTTAGAAATCACTTAAACTCGGGGCTTCATTTAACTTATCCACCAGATAAGAAGTTAAATGAAAATGCAAATTACAGTGTGAAATTTAAAACATTTAAAACAGTATCGGGATAACATTTATTTGTGATTAGAAATGTTACAATTTGCCTACCAAATACGACATTTTGTATTCCGCCCTTTAAAGTATTGCACCTACTAATTTGCATGAATCTCCACGAGTCCATGTTCATGTTCATGTTGTTGTATCCACCTTATTGGTTCAAAACTGTCATTTTGTATCAGTGTTTTTGGAGCTAAGTAATAACAGCTGCACGGGTCGATCCATCAGGTTAAACTACGTTTGCTGGGGTTAGTCCTTAGATGGGTGACCATCTTCACATACCGAAACTCCTCCGTGTCACGGAAAGCACGTTAAGCCGTTGGTCCTGGCTATCGAAGACGTGACATCTACCAACCCACACTGGGCCCGCGTCGTGGATTACGGCACACTCCCCTTCACAGAGAGGAGGTCTGTGTCCCAGCAGTGGGAACATTATAGGCTGATTTTGTATTGGCAAATGGCCTAGCATAATATGCAACTGGGGCAGACTGACACTTCCAAAGTAAGAAACAATAACCACTTCCAAAGGAACAAAAATGTAAAAGGATAATTAAATTGTCTGTGGAAAAGTACCGCACATTTGTAGATATACGAGTATGAATTTTACCTATGACTGGGCGGTTTAGTCATACGAGTAAAAACTCATTTCGTAAACGCCGGAGTCAGTAAAAGGCATTTCAAATAGTGTATTAATTATCTAAGTGGACCAAATCGTGTCGTGAGATATGACTCTCTAAGATTTGATGTAGTATGTTTGGACTTAGAGGGGCACGTGTGTAGACTTTGCTACAAATGCATCCGTTTGAAATACGAACATAGAATTGTCGTCATATCCGTATGAATAAGGTTTTGCTACAAACGCATACCTTTTAAATTGGTAGTCTTGATAGAATAGATGTACCTACGTAACCATATTTTGATATTTTTTTAAAAGAGTGTCCGTGAAGTTTCTTGTCCGTTCTTCTCCATCGGAACCTACTACGCTTTGGAATGGGCAACTAGCTTCATATTTCTTTCTTTTTTTTTGACCGAACCCTTGACTACCCAAAAGTGCCTGTAGTTGGTTTATGTGAAATAAATGCTTTGAGTTTGAGAAGTTCAGAGTGGTCTTATACAGTGCAAAACTCTAGGCCGTTGCTAAGTTCTAAGTTAAGGGCCAAATCTCTTATCTAATCCCTATCTCAAATGTCTTATCATGATCCTCCGTTATGTCGAAAATACTGCAGCATTAATTTTGAAATAAATACATATATGGTAAAGTTGAGGATTACTGCTAAGTACTATGTTTGCCGAAAACACGAATCCATAAAGTTTTCTCGATAGAAAAAAAATCCAAAGTTACCTCCAAACCGAACAAGAAACCGCTGGCATTCAAAAAATACTTCAGATTAGATCATGAAACTTTGCATACTAACTGAACTGACTATAAAGCAGGTCTTATGTTTTTTTATTTATTTTTAAATTCCTATTATTTTCACCGTGAAAAGCAATTACCTAAACTATCGGCGCTCCCTTTTTTTTTTTTTTTTTGTGGATGGGAAATCATCAAATGACTTCTCCCGCTCTGGGCGGAGCGGGAGGGCGTGTCAGACTTTTACTGACTAAAACCCACCCGTGTTCCTTCTGTTGCCTGTGCCGGGGCCACGGTAACTCTTTCGAACATCCCGCAACCCTAGCTGGCATCGGCCCTAGCGGACCCCGTCAATAGTGCTGACATCTCTTTGAGGCGCGCGTGGAACACAACGCGCCGTCGACTCGGGCTTGGTCCTTACCGGACGGCGAGCTACCCATCGGCGCTCCCTGCTGCCCAGCACCGCACTCAGTCCCGCTCTCACTCAGTCGCAGTATCGTGCGAGCAAGATAAAGAGTGAATTTTAGCATAGATAGTATAGGCTCTTAATACAATTTAGATTGTCAATAATTGTCATCGACACACCAACTCCGAGGGCTGTTCCTCAGAGTTGGTGTGTGGTGTGTAACTCCCAGACAACCTAAGGATTTTGCTATACCAAATTACCACGTCTGGAAAAGAGAATGGTGACCGCAGTGTTTATAAAACATACAAAACAGTATTGCTGTAGGTGAAATTTTAATAGACCTTTCAACAAAATAATAAACCCTTATCTCTTTGGTGGCTTTTAGAAAAAGACAGACTAATGTTTAGGTAGGTACATAAATTATATTTTATTATAAATAAACCTGAAACATTTACCGCAATTTATAGTCTGGTTAGTCGGAATTTTGGTCCACGTTTTGCTTGTCAAAAAAGACAAAGGGTTTTCCACTGTTGTCGGTAGGTATCTAAGTGCTAACCAAAAGGATCTCTGTGATTTTTGGCAGTTTTAGATAAGATATTTCGTGCCTAAATATTAGAATTCTCAGTAGAATTTTGGTTGTTTTTAGTAGATAAAGTGGGCCGTATCCAAAGAATAGCTTCTACCGGAGTCTGTTAAACGTCAATTATTTTATCGCTCCGGGCCTTTAGTCTATACAAATAAATAAAATTAAAGTATGTTTGTAATGTCAAAATAACAACTTTTTACTAAATGCATATGAAAGTATTCAATTTTGAAAATTTTTGTCTGTCTGTCTATTGGTTCCGGCTAATCTCCAAAACGGCTGAACCGATTTTGACGAGACTTTCACTGGAAGATAGCTGATGTTACGGCAGGTAACTAAGGCTACTTTTATTTTAGAAAAATAAATAGTGTTCCACGCAAAAAAAATAAAGCTCATGAAATTATGAACAAAAGGTCGGATTTCAAAAATTCTTTTTGCATTTGGTAGTCCAATTCTCGAGGATAGTTTTAGGCTATTTAAAATCACGCTACGACCCTTAGGAGCCGAGCAAAAAGAAAAAAGTCAGAAAGAACATTAAGCGAAGAATGAAGAATGAAGAATGAAGTAACAGCGCGGGCGATTCAACGCAACGGGTCGGGGAACGAGGGAGTTTTATTAAAATGTGGCTGTTATTTTAGTATATTGTGGATCTTACGACATCCACGCGAACGAAGTCGCGGGGCACAGTTAGTACCTACTATGATAAAACGTTATACAGCAATTTTGATTAAGGTATAGTAAATACTATACCTAACGGACTGGTGTCCACAACTAGACGTCCAAGCGCGTATTTTGTGTACAGAACCTTCCAATTAACAATATTATGAAACTAAATGTCTACGTCAGTCACATCAGATGTTCAGGGGGCCAACCACCACCTCTTAATTAAAGCAGTATTATTTTAATGTTACTTCAGTGTGAGAAATAGATGGAGCTATACAAGACGTCTAGCTCCATCTCTTTCCCACATTCACGTAAGATTACAATAATACTGCGTTAAGAAGTGGTGGTCTAGCTCCAGTACCGTATAGCCTTTTCTTTAAAACTATATGAAGGTAATCAGTTTCTCGGATTGGTATTAAATGGGTTCAGCTCTTAAGCAATACCAATTACTAGAAATGGACTTATTTATGCAGTTTAAATAACTAAATTCATAACCAGCGTCGGCATTTATATCGCTCTATCATAACGAGACGATTAATTATCGAGATATCGATACTTTTTGTGACACTTCGAGAATTCTCGAGCGTCTACCGATTTATGTTTCGCAAACGTACATAATTTTACTGCATAGGAATCTAATGAACAAATAGATGCGGCACTAATTAAACACATGAGAAACGTGTGCGTCTGCCTCGTTGGTCTAGTGGTCGCAAGCGATACTGCTGAGCAAGGGTTCGATTCCCAGGTCGGGCAAAGTGTTATTGGGTTTTTCAATTTGGAATTTCTAAGTAGCCGCCCGGATTTGTATCCGGTTGATGGCTCGCCCCTATTACCTAAGGGGTTTAAACGTAACTGTGAAATGTGGGTGTAACAAGGTACCCCTTTGCCTAACCCTTTGTGGGAATATAAGGGCGATGTTATGTATCTTATGTGAAACGTACTGCTGTCACCAATGTTTTGGTAGGACTATGCAGCATTTCCGTCAAGCGATCATCTAACAGAAGCAATCTCCGCGTAAGCGCCCAACGGTTTTCATCAAGATTATTTGCTGTCGTTTCGAATGCAATTTTCTTATGAACCATAAGCTGGTCCATAGGACGTTTGTCGGGTTAAAAGCTCTTGGAATTTTATTTGTAAACTTTATTGGTGTTCTTGCATGAAATGTAAGCAGATCCCTTTGTAGAAAAAATGAGGAAAAACAAAGAATACAAACAGTACTACTTATATTAAAAATAGACGGAAATAACATAACATTTAACTTAGCAAATATACTACCCACTACATTTTCCACATGTCACAGCTTAAATATTTACAAACTGATGGCAAACGTTAACTGTAGTCAGGGAAAACTGAACAAAAGAAACTAAAAATAACAAAACAAATATGTTAAAAGCGTTTTGTCAACTCAGCTGAAAAAATGTTCCGAGCAGACAGATTTTCTGTTTCTCTAGCCATTTAGAGAATTCAGTGTTGAAATACTTTAATTTTCAACATCTAGAATCAGCTCGATGCCAATTCTATCGATCCCTGCAGCTGCCTATGGTTTATCTAGTTGAGAATCTAGAGCGCTGACTGAACGTTTGCGGAGAAAGGTCATGCAAACCCGTCAGACGGTGTTGGGTAACGTGTGGGGGAATATACCTATCCAAGTACTAGGGTTTGGCTGCTTACTTTGTATTTGAGAGTGGATTTTCCAGAAGGTTCATGTTTTATATTGTAATTGTAGGTTTTTGAGCGGATTAATATTTTGTCGAAATTTTAAAGATCATAGGTTTTAAGATAGATCATAGATATTATGTAATTATTTGCTAAGTTGAGCTACCGCAATTGACTGTTATTAAACTGACTGAAGATTTTACCAAAAAGACAATCAACAATTTTATTAGGTACTGAATAACTCAGTCATTTAAGCGTTTAGCATGTATCCAAACATCATCATAAACACATTCATACTACGAAATAACAAACGCAGTATTTTTTTTTCTTTCGTTTTACTGGATGATCTTTACAGCTGAACTTAATACATTCAAAGCGTGATCGCTTTGCGGTTAGCCGCAGAGAACCATTCCATTTCACAAAGTTATTAAATCTCATAACCATTACAATAATAATTTTATTCTAAATCATTCATCCGTTCACAATATTTACAACCTTTACTACAAAGTTCATCAACCTACATGATGACGTAACGATGCACCGAGATGCGCACGATTCGATCTCGTAGGTCGTAGTAGATTATGTAGTAAGTGACGTAACTAGACTTGACCTTGATTGCTACATACTCGTCTTCATTCCGTTTACGTTAAAATAATACGTAAGACATCGCTGTTGGAAACATAGATGCGGTATTATTATTTTATTTTAATAATGGTCTTGGTTTGAAATAAGTTATGGAAAATATACATGGTCTAATTTTAATCAGTGTTAATCTCTTATGGGGTCATTGTACTCATTGTTATGAACAAATTTTACTATGGGACCAAACCCGAAATCGCAAATAAAAAACCAGGTGTTCCTTACATTTTTGACAAGTTTTGCGAACATAAATGTTGTAACAGCAGATTTTTTACAAAGTAAAAAAAAGCGACTTCCTAAAATTTGCTGTTACAAATAATCGCATAAATGTTTATAGACTCGGACACTTGGTAGATAAATACAAGCAATTTGCATATTTATACATTAGCTATCCTTGTAGGTTCAGAGGCTAGACTTACCGGTTAGGAAAGGAGTTCTATTAAAATGCGTATTAGATTACTTTTTAACTAATTTATAATTTTCAATTTAGTATCCTGTGATTTTAGATTAAGTTTTTACTCGTACCTATATGCATGCCTAATATATGGACTTGTAGCCACCAAGTAAGTATGCAATAGGTCACTTGATTTTTTCTAAAAAGTAGTATGAGCAAATAAATCTTACAAGCTTTTATTATTTACCAAGCTTTTTATTCGTTGTGAAGGAATATGTCTGCCTAGGGTACGTCATCCAACTCGGTAGATACAACTTTGAGAAAGAAACCGACAGAAGGATCCAGTTAGGTTGGGCAGTGTTTAGGAAACTTCGTCAAGTCTTCTCATCGCCTATGGTCTTCCACCAGTGCGTCCTGCCCGTCATGACACTGACAGTCAGTCTGGTCCACAAATTCAAGGTCACTCAGAGCGCTATTGAGCGGGCTATGCTCGGAGTCTCTTTGAAGGATAAAATCAGAAATGAAATTATCGGGAAAAGAACCGGAGGTACCGTCATAGCTTGCAGAATAACAAACTAAAGTGATATTTGGTTGGCCATGATTGTCGAAGGACCGATGGCCGGTGAAGCAAACGAGTCCTGGAGTGTAGACCGCGCATCAGCAAGCGTAGTGTGGGACGCCCTCCAGCTAGACGGACGGACGACCTGAAGAAGGTGGCTGGGACAGACTGGATGCGAATTTCGGAGGATAGAGTGTTGTAGCGCAACCTGGGAGAGGCCTATGTCCAGCAGTGGACTGCGATAGGCTGATTGATTGAAAGTTTTTATTAAATCATCTTCTACTTTTATTGTTGGACTCATTAAGTTTAGCACTATTTTTGCCACGCAAGACAATTTTTTTAGCCACTGTAGTAACGTTACTTACTAAGATCAATATGGTACATTTACAGCAAATATTTTAAAGACAATGCCTTATTGCCAATGGATGCCACATCCACAATCTGCCTCAACTGGGTGTATGATTAGGCAGACGAGTCTGGCTATAACTGCATTAACTTTTTCAACAATCATCTCAAGCATGCCAATATAGGGCCATTCAATTTAAATATTTTTATGGCCAAAGCCGCATCGGAAATTGGTCATATTTATATAAACTCTATGTAAGGCTAGGCAGACGAGTCTATAAGGCATTAGTTCAAGGTTCTTGTAACATCTTTAGCATTGTTTTGTTTTTATTTTTTTTTTGTTGCCGGTCATTGATCTTGCCTGGTATTTATATTTGTATACTTGTATATTTGTGTCCTATATGGTTCTATTTTTTTATATGCTCAAGTTTCTGACAAGACGTTGTAGATTTGTAGATGTAGGATGGAGGTATTTTTTTTAATTTCTCCGTTCATAACAATGCCTTCTTAACGCTGGGATCAGCGCCAGTCACTCACATCCTTCTTTACCTATTTCAACTTCGAACTATTTCATGTTCTGCTGTCTCTTGGTGACAATTTTGTTTGACCTCGACTTTTTGATTGATAAACGTTTTATTAAATGGCGTCATAATAATAACACCGAGTACTTACGAGTATGACTCAATGGTCAAAAGGTGTTACACCATAAAACCTATAGTTTAGTCACGGATCTAGACTATAAACAGGAATAACATAATTCCCAATATCTTTATTGATTAACAGACGATAAATATTTTATTTATTGATCGTGCTAGATCAGCAGATAATGAAACCACAATATTCGCCCAAAGCGTCGAACAAAGAAATGTTAAGCATAAAGTAGGTGCATATGATTATAATAACAATGTACTTGTGTGGTTTGCACTCGTAATTAACTATTGTACGAATTCTGTGCCAAGGCGAGATATTCGGACGGCCTATTGCGAAATGATGAACTTTTTGCTCAAAGCGTTAATCTGATACGAAGCAAGACTTGCTCTTGTGGGTGAATATTAATATAACGGCTAAAAAAGAGATGTATGAAAGAAAAATACATGCTGTACTGAACATAAATAAAATGGAGTGCTAGCGTGGGAAATATAGATTCAATAATAATTTGTGGTGCAAGGCATGTTATTAGTGGCCCACTTACTCAAACAATCAAAACATTGATTTTATGGATGTTAACAAAAATTTAGCTAATTTATACCTTACAGACTGACCAGATTTATAGAGAATATCTGTGCAAAATTTGATTGACGGACTAACGGATAGATTATCCGTTAGTATTTGTGTGAAACAGACATTAAATATGTTATTAACTATATATTCGACGTAAGAATCTTTCCCAGACCTCGTAGCAATTAGTTTTTTTTTTAAATATTCAGTGTATAGTTTTGACGCTACGATTTGATTGTAGAGATAACATCTTCTTGATCTACCCAATAATAATTGTAGCCTTGGTTAGCCTTATTTTTCGGTAAAAATGTCAGTTACCGGCTAGTTTATTTACCGGTAACGATCTGTGTACAGATTGACGTCAGAATATTCTATTAAAATCTGTTTTTTACGAGACTTGTGAAGAAACGGGTAACTAAACATGGCTGGGATCTGCGATTGCGATTCTTTTGTGGGTTGTTATTGTGTTAGTATGGATACGATTATAGCTTTGCATGCAAATTAAAGTTTACCTGATAAACAGAACGCTGTTACACGCAAGTAATTTTCGTTTAGTACTCGTTTTTACAGGCAATTGTATCGTATAAGTGATAAAATCAGAAATAAAGAGAACCAAGGTAACAGTGGGCAGGGCAAATTACTCGCAGAACAGATGGCCGATGGTGCCGAAAGGTTTTGGAATGGCGACCGCGTACCGGAAGACGTAGCATTGGAAGGCCTCCCACAAGGTGGAGCGATGTACTTGTGAAGGCCGCAGGAATCTGCTGGATACGAGAAGCACAGAACCGGTCGATGTGGCGATGCTTGTGGGAGGCCTTTTTTTTCTTTTTTTTTGTGGATGGGAAATCATCAAATGACTTCTCCCGCTCTGGGCGGAGCGGGAGGGCGTGTCAGACGTTTACTGACTAAAACCCACCCGTGTTCCTTCAGTTACCTGTACCGAGGCTACGGTAACTCTTTCGAACATCCCGCGACCCTGGCTGGCATCGGCCCTAGCGGACCCCGTCAATAGTGCTGACATCTCTTTGAGGCGCGCGTGGAACACGACGCGCCGTTGACTCGGGCTTGGTCCTTACCGGACGGCGAGCTACCCATTGCTCGCCGTCCGCAAGCCCGCGCCTACGGTGGCCGGGAATCGGCTGCCAATTCCCGACGCCCAGGGCGTCTCCTGCGGCGACTAGGGGCGTAAGGGTGCAAAGCTTGCCTCTCCCTCACGCGTCCCGCTTCCTCCTTCACGAGCATTACTGCTTCGCAGAAAGAGGTAATGGCTTCCCATGCACTCTCGCTCCGTACCATGGCCTGGACCAGGGCCGGACGCGAGAGATCGCCGCCGCCGATCGCTTCCGCGAGGACACGGCGGTGCTCCGCCCAAGCCGGGCAGACCTCCACCGTATGCTCCACCGTGTCCTCCGGGCGATCCACACAGTGGTGACACCCGGGCGTTTCCTCCCGCCTTATCCGGAACAGGTACCTCCCGAAGCACCCGTGTCCGGTGAGGACCTGCGTCAGGCGGAAGGTGAGGACGCCGTGGCGCCTCTCCAGCCACTCCTCAAAGAGGGGACTTATCGCCGCAATTGTGGCGAGGCCTGTGTCCAGCAGTGGACGTTTTTGGCTGAAATGATGATAATGATGATTGTATTGCTGTGGTTTTTAGTTGTGGATGTGGAGGTCAGAGACGCAGTCGCTCAATGTAAAATACAGACTGATACTCAGTTGCATCCGATTAAACCCCAACACAATTTATTGGCAAAACGCAAGGCAGATGATGACAAAGGCCTGAAGCAGTTTACTCCTTTAAATACAAATATCGTTTGCAAGCACAGCCAGGAATTTAAATCAGTCTTAATTAGTGATCTTTATTAATTATTATCACACGTGTAAGCGGCCATTTCATGTTTCGATCGCTAGTAAATTGTTATTTAGTCATTAACGGACATGGTTCCACTAATTAATTAATTACTAACTTTAGAAGTTGACGTGGCATTATAAATCGTTAATTAAATAGTTGGTTAATCTATTGTAAATCTAAGGGTACCCTATAGATCGACTCAACAATGCCATAACGTTTGGCGCTTGGATTGGTCATTACAGGTTGTTGATATTATTATTTAAAGGGTTACATTTAATGTACCACCTCCTGAAAAAAAAATCATCAGTTCAACTGATAAATATTCTATTTGAAAATAGAAGGTGAAGGTTTGGTAGAAGCTACAGAAAAATATCCCATGGTGTCATCGTGGTACATCGTCATGGTGGCACACACGACTATATATCAAGCTATAAATTCCCAGTATAAGCTGATCTCGCATTATATAGGATTTATAAAGTATAGCTTGATATGTAGTCGTGTATACAATCCCTAATTCATTTAACTGGTCTGTTACTATCCCTTTGCCATTAAATATTTCCAATATTAAAAAAAAAACCTGCCTGGTTGGTGTAGTGGTCGCAAGCGCTACTGCTGAGCATGAGATCCTGGTTTCGATTCCCGAGCTGGGCAAAGTGTTATTGGGTTTTTCCATCTGGAATTTCTCAGTAGCAGCTCGGAGTCTGGATTGGTGCCCAGTTGTTGGCAATAGGCTCGCCCCCTGTTAAATGGGACTTAAACATAACTGGCGAACTGTGGGTGTATTAGGTATAGGCACACCTCTGTCTAAATCTTCAGGGAATACAGGCGTGATATTATGTTATTACCAAAAAAAAGACTTTCGAATATATTTCAAACCCTAAACACGTAATGCGACCTTCCAATCAATAATCCGTCTCTAATAGTTCTGTATCTAGTCAACAATAAGTTCAGATGTGATCTCTATACTGAATGTCGCAACTCTTAAGGCCGAGCGAAATGTTAAGCGGTCGACAGTGGCCAGATGGATCATTACATCCGAACGCGTTGCGCAAACGCACCTAATTGTAGATATTTGCATGTTGTATTTAATCCTTAAGTGTTCTGGTTCTAGTTGATTGAGTTTTGCGTGTAGTAATAGTACGATATGATTGGTCTTGCGTTTTTTTTTTTGTTTGTTTTGACGGATTAAGTATGTGATTCGTGACACACCCTGTATAGTATAATTAACTTAAATATGCTTTAATTGCGTGATTGATGTTACCGCGGTATGTTGAAAACTCTTTTTCAGAGTCTGATTTGTTTGGAGATATTTTTGCAAAGAAGATGTTAAAAGACAAATATTGTGATATTTATGAAATTACAAGGGTGAGGTACGCGCAAACCGCCAGTAGCTGAGCATCTCCGTGCAGAAAATGCAATTATAAGGAAATTGAATTCTCATAGTTTGAACTAGCTGTGTCCCGCGACTTCGTTCGCGTGGAAGTCTTAAGATACACAATATACTAAAGTAAGAGCCACATTTCAAAAACCTCCCTCGTCCCCCGACCCGTCGCGTTGCATCGCCCGCCCGCACTATTACTTCGCTTTCGCTTAGTGTTCTTTCTGACTTTTTCTTTTTGCTCGGCTCCTAAGGGTCGTAGCGTGATGTTAAATAGCCTATAACTATCCTCGAGAATTGGGATACCAAATACAAAAAGAATTTTTCAAATCCGACTATTTTTGCGCGGATCCATTATTTTTCTAAAATAAAAGTAGCCTAAGTTACTCTCTGTAACATCAACTATCTAACAGTGAAAGCCTCGTCAAAATCGGTCCAGCCGTTTCGGAGATTGGTCAGAGCAAACAGACGGACAGACAAACATAAAAAAATACTTTTTGTTATAAGTACCCTATATATATTTTCTTATGCATTTAGTTAAGAGTTGTTATTTTGACATTACAAACAGACACTTCAATTTTAGTTATTTGTATAGATATAGATGACGTCATGAGCGTACAGGAGCTGCAAGCCGATTTAACAACCTAATGAATAGGTACACGCATACTAAAAGCTTTCATGTAAGTTAGTTTGAAGTTTCAAACAACATGACAATGATTAAATCCCAACCTAATAAATATATCATATATCAAGTTCCCATTGCCCAGATTTGAGTCTACATTTACTTCACTTATAATGTGCTGATTAACTCTATATTTTAGTACCACCAGTTATAATTAACAAACGTGGTGTTTGTCTTGCTTGTTGGGTCGCAGTTGTTCCAGAAAATGTGTTGGAGCATAGACTAAAAGTGTAGAAGCGAAAGTACGAAAGGGCTGGTGGGTAACAATCGGTGCGATTTTAGCGGCATCGAACATGACAAATATCCAGTTAATGTTATGAGTAGACGATGGTCATCAAAGCCCAACTTCTTCTATAACATGACGTGGCTAGTCTCACAAACTCATTTTACCCAGTGGCTGAAAGTAGAAATAACGAAACCACTATGAAAACTGCCACTATGATTTTTATTTTTGATCACCGACTGCGACGCCGGCGTACCGAGATAAGTATTATCAGACAAACATAACATCACGCCTGTATTCCCCGAAAGGTTAGGCAAATATGTACCTATAGTACACCCACATTTCGCCAGTTATGTTAAAGTCCCATGTAATAGGGGGCGAGCCTATTGTCATCAACCAGGCACAAATTCCAGATGGAAAAACCCAATTACACTTTGCCCGAATCGAACCCAGGACCTCATGCTCAGCAATAGCTCTTGCGACCACTAGACCAAAGAGGCAGTCAAGGCAGAGAGTATAAGTAATAGGTGTCCACCTATTCAAGTTAATTGGTTTCTAGGGTAGATACTCTTCTCTGTCTTCCGATTGTACGTATACATACCCGTAAGCGTCATTTCTACAAACTTTTGTTACTCTATGGTTCGAGTCAAACATGAAGTTACTCGTATGTCAGGGAGGAGGTTCTATTCAACTAAATTGTATTTGTTTTGTCAAAGCTCTGAATCTGAGTTGTTTTGTCTGATTTATGATCGTCGTTTGAAATTATGTGCTCTGGTTTTGTGTATTATGAAGCGAAGGACGTTGCTTTCTGTGAGTTAATTTAGACGCTTAATTAGTTAAGTTAGGAAATAAAATACCTTAGTGTCATTTTGGTATTAAGTTAATTTAAAATAATGAATATAGAATTTCGATTCTCACAGTAACTTGAACCCATAGAGCACCTTCCACCTTTTTCGCCACTTTTTGCCAGTCGTGTTTGAACACGACTGACAAAAAAATTGACAAAAATATCCATATTTTTGTCAAAACAAACCTACAGACATCCAGCACAGTTGCACAGTTCATTAAGCGTAACAAAAAATAAATTCCAACGTAGATGATTTACGAATAAAAGTAACCGTTCGAGCCGGATACTCCTTTGATGTATGGTGGATAATTTATACCTGTAATCAATCTAATACATATTGCGCGTAAACAAATACCGGTAGCGTACCGGTACCCACCGTTACCGGTACCGGCTGTATGCTCACAGAGTTCGAATTTCCGCCATATGTATGTTTGTTTCTTTTATTAGACTCGGAAAATATTGCATTTCGTATTTTTATTTTGTACGGATAATTTAATGAGATAGGTGGGTTCATTAAATTTTGCAAAAAATTATAAAATAAGTTTAACTAAGCACCGACTTACTAAATTATACCTACTCATTATTTTAAGTTTTTAATTTAATGTCGGTAATGTAATAGACATATTCATTCGGAAGTTTGTACAAACCTTAAGAATTTAACTTTTTTTTTTTTAATGTTGCCCCACACTAGGAATTTCTCCTGTATCGTGGGTGCGTTTACAAACACAGAAACTCACAAACACAAACGCCCAGACCCGAAACAACTACTTGTAGATCATACAAATATTTGCTCCGTGCGGGAATCGAACCCGCGACACGCAGTGCAGCAGTCCAATCGCAACATTGATTAAATAAAGCTTTTCATTTTATTGTTCAACAATATACTTCTAAGGCGGTTGTATATGAAGAATGTTTGCCTGTTTTCGTTAAATATATAAATGTACGTTCGGGTAATGTGCTGCATTGTTTACAAAATATCTATTTTGCGTAATTATGTGTATTTATTTTAATACAAAGTAAATTATTGCGTTGCTACGCTGTAAGCAAGCACTATAATCAATAAAGGTGAGTAAGTATAAACTATGGTGTATGAATCGGACTTACAAATAAAGCTTGTGAAATAATGAAACATTACAAGGTGCCCGATACCTTGTAATGTTTCATTATTTTACAAGCTACGTTAGGGGTAGTTATTTATCGGGTACGACTGGGTGCTGCGCGCTGACCTCCCCAGCGGCGTTAGCGTGGATAACTACCAGCAAATATCAGATTAATTTCGAAATATTATTTAAAAATTAGTTCTAAAAATACTAAATTGGAGTTGTGTACATGGCCAGTTAGTAATCTCGTAATTTGAATTTTCGAGTGTCAATAATAGTCCTACTACTTCTTAATTAAGTTCGACTATCGACGCCAATTTAAATTGAACCATAACATTTAAATCAGCCATTTAGGTCACACATCATTAGTAATGCCAATGTATTCGACGTTCACTTATTTAAAGAGAATATATTCGCTGGGAAGCAAACATTTATGTAGATCATATCAATCTGGGATTGGTAACAGACGGACAGTTTGAAAACTAGGGCCTAAATTAATAATTATAAGTCTTTCTTTCCATAAAATCAAAGAAAGTGGTTTGTTGAGAAAGCAACTAAGAGAGAGGATATCAAAATTGTTGCCTTTGATATCCTCTGGGTAGGAGGAGCTCGTGGCTAAGTAATAACAGCCGCACGCGTCGATCCATCAGGTTAAGCTACGCTTGCCGGGGTTGTCCGTGGATATGTGAGCATCTGCATACCGAGACTCCTCCGTGCCTCAAAAAGCACGATAAGTCGTTGGTCCCGGCTGTCATTCGTAGATCTTTGACAGTCGTTACGGGTCGTCAGAAACCCGAAAGTCTGACAACCAGTCTTACCAAAAGGTATCGTATTACCCAGTTACTGGGTTGTGGAGGTCAGATAGGCAGTCGCTCCATTTAAAATACTGGTATTCAGCTCCATCCGGTTAGACTGGAAGCCGACCCCAACATATGTAGTTGGGAAAAGGCTAGGCAGATTGATTGATATACGCTCGGCAGTCAGCAATGGTTTCAACCTTCCAACCTCACTGGCTGGTTCATCTTAATATGATCTATTTCTTAAAGACGAATTATTTCCTGTTTAACTGGAATGTTACGGTACTACTAAGAGCTTTAGGAAAAAGTTTAAATACACATACCTACGCAATTTGCCAATAGGGGTGGATAACAAATATTTACTAACGAACGAACTATTTGGTAACGAATACTCACTATGATCAGAAATAAATCATTCTACTTAGTTGTGCCGTGTCCTCGACCAAACCTTGACCCATCGGACTGTGTAATGTGTCCACACCTGAACTTTTGAGGACATAAGTTGGCGAACTTATTTAATACAAGATAAATTCAATCGACTCGAAAAGAAGAACCGACTATTATATATTATAGAAATACAAACACAGCCCTTACACTGTATGAGAAAATAGTGTAATGATGTGAAACTAAATTCCAGATAAATTAATCTTGAGTAAGCTCCAAACCATTCTTCCTGACTAGATTCTATTCTATATTTTAAACAATTGCGTTTAAAATATAGAATAGAATCTAGCAGAGGCGAAGCGCGCTAACAACTCCATTCCTACCGGCTTCCCTTTCGAGGATGGAAAGAGTAACTTCACCTACCACCATTGAAAAATAGCACATTCAGTAATGTCTACAATTGCCAAATAATATATATTCCAACAACAACACAAATTGTTCTAAATAAGCTGGCGCCACAACGTGACAATCGTATTCGTATAACTGGACAATTGTTTCTTCGGCTTCCCTTCTACGAAATGTCAAGCCTCGCCTCTGGAACCTAGTCAAGAACAAAGAATCCATTACTCACACTATATTTTTCAGTATAAAAGCGTTACGCCGAGCTAAAGCAATGAAAGCTAAATAAATCGTAACTAAATAAATATCTGTGTGAAAACATTGTTTTGAAAATTGTATAGAAAATGTGGTATTTTTTTGTTCGACGAAAATTGTTGATTTTTTTTTAATGATAGACAGGATAGTAGAGAGTAATATGACGTCAGTGTTAGGAATTTTTCAAACAAACGTAGTAGGTACCTACCAAACAGCACAGTTTAAAAATTGTTCGAATGAAATATGTTTAAAAAACGAAGCGCTCCCGCAATATTTTTTTTGTTAATAACTTTTCATTTTAATTGTGCAATATGCAACATAGTGCAACCTTTACTATATTCCTATTTGTTTTTTTTTTTAAATAGTTTAAAAACAGCCTTTCGTAGACATTCTGAGATTTTTCCTCGACCTCCTAGAGAAAAAGAAAATTTAATTGTGTCTATTATCATGACAGCTGAAGGTTTAAGTCAGTCTTATTTCCAACATTGGACAAGTGCTAAAAAGGAATTTTAAAGGTTGGTACAGCTAGATTCATCGTTTTCAGTAAGATTACGGTTACGGTTTAATTCATACTCTAGAAGTTAATATTTTAGACCTTTATTATCATAATTTATTTAAATATAATTCTACCTACCTAAATAGGTAAATACCTCATACAATGCTAAATTAGAACATACTTATTATAAAATGCTACAACAGCTCTAATGAACTTAAAAGTTATCGCTTGGAAAAAATAGGCGTGTTATTAATTTCTTGATATTCCCTTCTGCTGGTATGAGCTGTGAAATGGTTTTAAGAATACATAAACATCACCTTAACTCACACAGACACTCTAAATAAACTTTACGTGATTCCTTTTCTCTTAATTAAGTTAAAAAACTTTGGTAAACAAAGTCACTTATTGAACACATTTTGTGCTTTTACAAGCAATAATCCCGTTTTTTACAATTTTTCTTGTAATTATGATCACAGCTTCACCAGCTATCACTCCTCGGAGGCGGTGCTGGCGCCCTGAAAAAAAGTTATTCGGTGATTTTTTTGACGATACTTTTTGGTCCTAATATAAATTGCCTCAATTTGTTTTGCCTGTTAGAAAAAAGTACGTTTATAAAAAAAGAATACTGACCCAGGCGTATTCCAATTGCTGCCGTCACATAAAGCTGTTGTCGGAGTTTCCTGTTGTCTGAAAACAAAACAATAAAATGTAGTTACATAAAAATGACAAAAAAGGGGCCTTTGATACGAATAAGCCAAAATTGTAAAAAGTTGTTTAGTAATATGGTCCTTCGATTCGTATGGGCTAAAATTGTAAATACATAGTGATTTGTTAATGCGATCGTTCGATGTAATCAATTTAATTTCGTAAGAAGTGGAAATACCAACTCCATAATACAAAACATTTCCATTCCATAACAACTTATAAATCAATTTACAGGTACACACTGCCATTACCTTCTAACCATGTACGTAGGTAAAATGAAGTAAAAGTCACAAAAGATGAACAGCATGAAATGGGCGAATTCTGTGCAAAACTCGTACTAACCCAGAGCCCAAGTTAGCAAGCGTCATAGCTTCGTGTGCCCTAATTCTCCTTCCGTACGCGCGCCAAAGTTTGACGCAAAGTGGAGCTAGTGCGGCGCACCATGAAATCCCCAGGAAGAATCCGCAAACCCACCAACCGTGCTGAAAGTATCATTTCGATGGTTATTTGTAGGTATTCAATAACAACAATGTCATACATTGCAATTGAAGATTCAGATTCAAGGTAAAATAAGTGAGTCTTAAAATAACGTTTATGAAGTTATGCTGTCTTACAGATTAGATCAATGTGCTTACAGTAAAACCAATCATAGTTATTAGGTGTAGATCATTTCAACTTATTAGCGAAGAACGAATGTGTAGGTAGAGAGACAAATAAAAAACTTTGCATTGCTTGAACAAAAGAGGCTCCAACAGACATGAATCATAATCAGTCTATAATGTTCTCACTGCTGGGACACAGGCCTCCTCTCATTGAGAGGGAGTGGGACATAATCCACCACGCGGACCCAGTGCGAGTTGGTAGATGTCACATTCTAAGGTTTCCTCACGATGTTTTCCTTCACCGCTTTGAGAGCAGTGGTGATGAAATAATTTAGACAAAGTGCCTCCTTGGGTTCGGACCCACGACCTAGGACTCGTAAGTCGCGGCCGTTACCATTGGGCATGGCATTACGTATAAGGAGCGTTGTCGACTTTATCGTCTATCCAATGATTTTACCAGTGCATTAATAAAATTGTTTTTTTCAAAATTCGTTCTCATAGGACAGCAGACGCACATAGGAAAGGTTCAGCAAATAATCTTCTTACCAAAGACGAAACATATTGAGAGCAGAGCAAGGATCTTGCAGCCGAATAGACAGCATACAACGGTTTACACCGTGCAGCATGCTTGCCAGTTGAAATGAGCACATGCGTCCGCCACCCAGCAGCATGCGAGATCAGACGGGATATGTACATCGAAACCTTCTGCAACAACAGTAATCTTTATGATTTTAGTAGGCAGTGTGTTAAGTTTCTCAGTAGCAGCCCGGAGTCTGGATTTGTGCCTGGTAGATGGCAATAGGCTCGCCCCCTATTACATGGGACGTAAACATAACTGGCGAAATGTGGATGTTACTATAAGTACACCTCTGCCTAACCCTTCGGGGAAACAAGGCGTGATGTTATGTTATGTTATGTGTTAAGTTTTTCAAAGATTTTTATGGGAATGATTGCAAACTCTTTCTTGAAAATCTGACAAGTAATCTGTTACTCAAGTTATTGAAGCTTTGTGAAATCGAAAGACTGAAGGTCCAAGAAGGTTAGTATTGTTTTAAAAGGAGAGTACCTACATATATTAGTTTTATATAAAGTTTAGGGTACCTACTTATTAACGGCTGAACCGAATTACCTAAATAACACCAGTTTTGGCATACTGGAGATAGAAAAACCTATCTATCTATGGTTTTAACGTCCCAATAATCTATAAGAGATTATGGAATCTTACCGGTCTGACATAAGTACATATAGGATTATACTGTTTACCATCAATAACGATCTGTCTTTTACTGAAAATAGGTTATTGGGTTCGGCCGAAAATGTTTATAGTAGTAGAAAGAGAAAATATTGTAGACTAGCTGTGCCCGGTGACTTCGTTCGCGTGGAACTCATACGATACGTAGTATACTAAAATAACAGCCACATAACTTCCTCGCCAACCCGACCTACCGCGTTGCAAATTCCGCCTGCTTTATTACTTCGTTTTCGCTTAGCGTTCTGTCTGACTTTTTTCTTTTTGCTCGGCTCCTAACAGTTGAAGCGTGACATTAAATAGCCTATTACCATCCTCGAGGATTGGGCTACCAAATGCAAAACGAATTTTTGTAAAACAAAAGTTACTCCTTATGACATCAGCTATCTGCCAGTGAAAGTCTTATCAAAATCGGTCCAGCCTTTTCGGAGATTAACCGGAACAAACAGACAGACAGACAAAAATTTTAAAAATTGTTTGTTTAGTTAAGTACCGTATATACTTTCATATGCATTAAATAAAAAGCTGTTATTTTAACATTACAAACATACACTTCAATTTTATTTATTTGTATAGACAATACTTATTAAAATGCCAAAAACTATTTGTTTCTCCAACTTACCTTTTGAGCAATAACATCACCCTGGTTGTCGATATAAAACTGCGCTGTATGGATGTGGCTGAGCGAAATGTTCAGTTTCCTTCTAAATGGTAACAGTTGGAGTTCTAGTTCTGTCAACTTGAAGACCACGTCTGCCCGTAACTGTTCCAGTGGTTTGATGTTTGTGAGGTATAGTCTCTGAGTTCTTGTGGCTGGAAAATATTAATTAACTGAGTATAATATCCTGCACAATGTTCTAAAGTATGATTAGGTAGTACGGTCATTTTCGTGTGACGTATACGTCACTCCTATGCCACTACCATTGGGTTGCCCCTGTCATGCTCTTTGACGAAAGGTAAGGCAAGGCTTCCAAACTTTGATAATTATATGAAGACGGCTATCCGTCCGACATTATTGCTTTTGGCATAGATGTAGTGGAACAGTACTTAAGAAGCGCTAGGTAACCCGCGAAATTCAAACTTTCTTGTGTTTTTTGCAATTTGCAAGTCAGTATTAAGTTTTATGTTGATTAAAGTACCATTCGCGACCGTAACAAATATACATTTATAGAATTATAATCATCAAAATCAGTAATACAACTCCATAAGTTTGTATAATCCTAATTGTCAAGATTTCATGAAATAGTCATTCAATAGAGCTATCTGGTCTTAAAGAGATGTATTGATGGCTTTAATAATTATAATTCTGTAAACCCATAAAAAGTGTGTACACTTTTTACGGTCGTGAATCACATTTTGATCAACATACAACCTAATACTGACTAGCAAATTGCAAAAAAAAACGTATGAAAATTTGAATTTCCTGGGCTACCTGGCGCTTTCGCCTTAAAACGATTTCGATTTCGATTTCGATTCGTACCTAAAGTTTCCAATCTTCCTGCAGTTGTCAAATCTGTTACTTGAGCAGCTATATTTTCAAGTTGGTCCACCAACGATGTCAGGTCTTTACCAACGACTGGAACGTTGTAGTCCATTCTAACAAGAAAAACAAAAGAGTGAACACGAATCGGTGGGATGATGATTTTTGGTACTAAATACCTCTGGTTATAACTTCATCTGATCGTGAATAAAATCGTTTTATTTTTATAAACTCTTACCTATATTTAGCAATATTCACATCAGAAACAATCAGCATTTCATGTAACAATCGACTGAAGTTAACTGATATCGTCTTCAAATGTCCAACATCGATTGAAGAGGCTAGTCTTCCAAAATCAATCTGCAGTTCTTCCCACTCAAAATAAGAGGTCTCCTTATTGACATCTAGTATTTTGTCCAATTGGAATACTACGTACGCTGGTCTATCTTTTTCACAATCTCTGTAATAGTTAACTGTTTGAATATTTTCCTTGTGGAGTAAGTCTGCGTAAACTTGACTTACTTTTGATTGAACATATCATGACATTTTACAAGTGCAACTTTCACAGTTTTAACATAAATCATCATTTGCAGAATGAAGTTATATTATATAAGATCATCGTTAGCCTCTAATACGTTATGTTTCACGTTATTTAGAATAATATTAAGCGGTAATTTGTTACTCTTCATTATTTTATTCGTAGTCAGAAAACAACCATCTATAATGATCGAAAGAATATTATACAAAATTACGTACCTTAGCACATCTTTGACTGAAACATCAATAGTTACATTCTCAAGTTCTCTAAACATAGCATCGAAGATTCCTTCATTGTTGACCAAGAGAGGAGACGGTCGGTCTAGTAAATCTGTTAGTGTTTCGTACTGAGAGTCCCATAAGGCATGGCATACGTATACCTAAAACAATGTATTACTTATATTTAGTAAACTAGCTTTGTAGCATTTCAAGTTAGATATCTAGTTATAATGACACTGCTAAGGATAATACTTTATTTATGTAGCTTATAATCGGAAAACATTGAATTTTGTTTAAGATGTGTAATAAAGTCTTCATTAATTATCTCATTTTTAACTAGACAAAAATTTACGCTTAGAACAACGCGTACTCGTTGTCGTCTAAAATGATTATGTTCTTAATTATTATTTTTTAAGAGCTACTTAGAAATGAAAACAGATTGATATTTTTACAAATAAATTTAAAAAAATAACTATTACTAAATAAATGTTAATATAGTATAAATGAATATTTAAATGACAAAATTGTACAGCTTGTATGATAATATAGAATAATAATAATAATAATGAATAACCAAGTGGCCAGGATTATTCACCAGCAACTTGCTTTGAAATACAAACTTGTGGGCTCTGAGGTACCGTATTACAAGTATGTGCCCAACCCAGTTCTCGAAAATGACCATGTCACGCTGTACTGGGATCGGTCTATTGTTACTGACAGGACTATTGTCACCAATAAGCCTGATATAGTGGTGATAGATCGATTAGCACGCCGCGCAATTATAATCGATGTTACCATCCCACATGACGAGAACCTCATGAAAGCTGAGAAAGAGAAACAAATAAAATATCTCGACTTAGCACACGAGGTTGTTGATATGTGGAATGTGAGCTCAGCTGTCATTGTGCCGATTGTCGTAACGGCCAATGGCCTGATAGCCGAAAGCAACCACCATCTCTCGAGGCTCTCGTTAGGCGGTTGGATCAAGAGCCTGATTCAGAAGGCTGTACTCCTTGACACGGCTTGAATTGTGAGGAGGTTCCTGTCTCTGCAGCCCTAACCACTGGTAGCTTGGACCCTGCTCCCAATACCGGTGGAACTCTATTTTTTACATGTTTAAATGTTTTTTTTATATCTTTTTATTTTAAGAAATATTTAAAATATAAATAAATAAGAATGCAAAATCTATAAACGACATAATAAAGAATATATATAATGTAATGAATGTTAAATAAAATAAAATTGTACTTAGAATAAGTTAGATTGTAAGACCTTTTCACCCTTTCCATTGTCTTTGCTGTGCCCATCAGGGTCCATGATTGTGTCTTATAAATATTTCACCTACCACCTAAGCATTTACATTGTGGAATGCAATAAAGAATTGAGAATTGAGAATTTTTTCTATTTTACTTTATTCAACATACCAGGACATAGCAATCTTATCTTTAATCTCGTACAAACTATACAAAACGTTTATTTAGAAATTATATTGTTATGCGAACAGCCATAATAATATACCGTAACTTACGTAACATGAAACTTAAGCTGGAACACCATACGCTACATATAACACTGTAGATGAACTAAGAACTCAAAGTTAGTATCAGCAGACGCATGTTCTGAACAACATGCTCAGTTGCTGTGTTTTAAACGCCTTCAAAGAAATGCTTAGCAATACTCACGACAGCGATTTTCACAAGCGGGGGAAAAAAGGCGTTTTTAAAACTGTTGTTCCCCTTTGATTATTGTGCGTGTAATTTACTTGGAATATGGAATATGAGCGTGCTTTGGTTTTTTTTAACTTACTTCTGCATGACCAGCTATGAGGAATACTGCTGATACTATGCCCCAGAGTATGAGAGAGGCGAGGAGTAACCAGACTGCTGAGCTGTAAGTAAAATTATTGTGTAATAAAAGTTAACATTTTAATTTCAATTCGCGCTTTTCGTTTCGGGACGTGTATTTTTGGCGAAGTTTGAGACGCTCCAGTAACACCATTTTTAGGGTTGTCTCGTGCAACCTAGCAAGCCCCATTTTGTGCACTGGATTGTTGTTCACCTAAAGAGAACAAAAAATGACGAAAGACTTGTGTTTTGAAGACTATGGGTAACCTATACATACCCCCATGTTTTAATTTTTTTAAACTATTTATCCCATTTTTAGGGGTTAGGGGGGGGGGGGGTTTAGGGGTTTTGTTTTGCCTGCAATATAACACGATTTTTTTTTAAGATGTCAGCTGTTGAAATCTAGTAGTCATCCAATTTTAATAAATGATAAATGATTTTATTTCTCTAAGTAGGTTTATACAAACACTTTTACACGTCAAACATTTTTTTTTAAACTAGATGAGGCCGGCGTTTCCTATCTGACTACCCTGAGAAGAAAGGCCGAAACAAACTCAGAGGTCTGTCTCTTTTAAAGTCCAGACATAATCTTGGTCAGATCATGTGAAGACCGCGTAGGTTGGTGTCTGAAATGGTCTTTTGAGGAAAGAACCACACAGATTGAGTGGACCTGTCCAGTCAGTGCAAGCATCTGTCAGTAATCGTACAGCTCAACATAAAAGTTAAGGAGCTCAACGATTCGACGAACAATACCAAAGAAAGGACATTTGGGTAGGCCGCATAATTTACTCAAACTGGCAAACTATGATTAAAGCTGAGAGAAAAAAAAACAAGGACCCACATAGTCTTCACATTCACAGTAATTAAAATTATATTACATTTTACAAAGTAAATATTCATGTCATTGTATATATAAAATTCATCAATGACAAAGTGTATATAAGAAAAAAAATTGCAAAAAGAAAAGAACAAAAAAAATCAGTATGTATATTAAAAAAAAAATTCATTGGAGCAGCTCAATCCCACGCCTTTTTGTCATCAATGTAATCTTTAACGGTATAAAAGGCTTTCTGGCACAACTTACGTTTAATAAATGATTTGAATTTATTAAGGCTCAGATCTTAAACGGGACTTGGAAGTTTATTATAAAAACGTATACATTGACATCTGAACGAGCCACCTATTTTCTTGAGCCTTGTTGTAGGTACAACAAATTTGTGTTTGTTCCTAGTGTTCATATTATGGATATCACTGTATTTTTTTACACAATTTTATATTTTTATGGGCATATAAAAGATTTTCAAAAATATACTGAGAAGGCACAGTCATTATATTAATCTCCTTAAATTTCTCTCCGAGAGTGTCTTAGACTTAACTTATAAATTGATCGAACAGCTCTTTTCTGCAAAACAAAGATAGTCTGAATGTTGGCGGCATTTCCCCAGAACAGAATACCGTATGACATTACACTATGAAAATAGCTAAAGTACACTAAACGGGCTGTCTCTATGTCAGTTAAATTACGAATTTTTCTAACAGCGTATGCTGCAGAGCTTAGCTTTTTTGACAATTTATCTATATGTGGGTCCCACTGAAGCTTAGCATCCAAAGTTAAGCCCAAGAATACTATGCTATCTTCAGGATTCAATTCTTCGCCCTTTATCAACACCTTAGTTTTCACCTGCCCAACGCGAGGCAGCGTAAACTTAAGGCATTTGGTTTTTTTTTCATTAAGAAGTAAATTATTTACATTGAACCAGTGAACTACTTTTGAGATCACGCTATAAGGTTTAATAATGTTTGATCTTAAAACAGCTTGAAAGCAAGTAAGTAGCTTTTAAAATAAACTCAGGTTGATAAAAGGATTAGGTACTTACACTTTCAAAGTCCTTCTTGCATGATTCTTGGCGTGACCACAACCACAAAGCATACCCAGGATTATAAGCACCATAACGAAGCCAAAAGTTACAATACATGCTGAAATTGTTTTAGTAAATTAATGGATAAACAAAAAGCGATACAATAACATTAATGCTTGACGAAACACGTTTATTATTATTATGGGGGAAGTATTCAAAACGCGTTATTGGTATTTTACCGAAAAATACGCTTGCAACATAACAACATTACATTTTAACGAGCTGCACATCGCTTGATTTTCCATTCTAAAAATGGTTCGTTAATTTTTTTTTTGTGGTTCAGCTTTTTTTTCCATGCCATGCAAACTACCCGTAGCACAGAGCTCAATCCAATTCAAAATAATGTTTTTTTTTGCAGAATATTGTTCAACTAGCTCTGCCCCGCCACTTCGTTCGCATGGAAGTCGTAAAATACACAATATACTAAAATAACAGCCACATTTTAATAAAACTCCCTCCTCCCCGACCCGCACTATTACTTCGTTTTCGCTTAATGTTCTTTTTGACGTTTTTATTTTTGCTCGGCGCCTAAATTCGTATCGTTATGTTAAATAGCCTATAATTATCCTCGTGAATTGGGCTATCAAATGGAAAAAGAATTTATCAAATCCTTTCCTTCACAATTTCAGTTCACAATTTCATGGGTTTTAATATTTTGCGCGGAACCCTAATTATTTTTCTAAAATAAAAGTAGGAAGCCTAAGTTACTCCTCGTAACATGCCTATCTGCCAGTGAAACTCCCGTCAAAATCGGTTCAGCCGTTTCGGAGATTAGCCGGAACAGACAGACAGACAGACAAAATTTTTGAAAATTGCTGTTTTGTTATAGGTAAGTACCTTTTATACTTTCATATGCATTTAGCAAAAAGTTGTTATTTTGAAAGACACTTCAATTTTATGTATTTGTAATAGATGGTTCAGTTCAATAATTATATTCTCTGCCAAGTAAGAAAGACTATGTTTCATTAGGGGTCGTTTTTTAAATCGTCAGTTTGTTTTCTCTTCAGAATAAAATAATATTGCGGTTTGATAGCTATTGTAGAAAAAAATATTTAAACCGCGGTATTAATTCTTCAGGAAAAGTAATCTGGCACTCAAAACAGACTTTACGATAAATAAAACATGCAATTAATATCTTTAGATTATAACTTTTCTGTAATCTGATAAATAAAAATTGCGGTTTGACAGCTTCTTCATAGAAAATATGCCAAGCCGTCATATTGATTCTTTAGATAAAAGTTGTCTGACGTTTTAAAAATCGGGTCTTAGTTAATTAATTTCCCTCCCTTGAGAAGTACCCTGAAATATCACACTATTGAACACTCGAGGAGAGGAGGCCTGTGTCCCAGCAGTGGGAACATTATAGGCTGATTATGCTTATGTACTTATGTTATGTATTGAAGTTTTAGAAAAAAACTGTAAAGCTTTTGTCAACGATTGTATCTCTACATTACAGGTTGTACAAGTTTCCAGATTCACAGAGACCAAAACTATTCCACACAGTAAGTTCCAATATAAGGCAAACTTTACCTAACATAAGTGTCCACCTCGCGAACTCATATCTTTGTACTCTCTCGAGACTCGACTCCAGTTGTCTTGCAATAGTGTGCAAGCCTGACGTCAGATGGCGCACTATGTCGCTAAGGATTTTAGCGGAACTATGGACCGCATCGCGACGATTTTCTACGTCTCGGAGGATATCTGTGGAAATATACAAGAAATATGATAAGAATAGGTATTTATAAGCCATGCTTTGATTGCGTTAATAAACTTATTGTTTATTATCTAAGCCTTAGGTAAAATAAGTAGCAGGTACCCAGTGCTTTGACTAGCAATATCTATATCTGCACTGAGAGAGGCGTGTTTCATCTTCACGCAAGTTTTGTAAGTCACAACCATTTTTACCTCAACAAAACCAACTGCAATGTTTCGTGAAGATTGTAATCAAGCGTCTTATTTACATTTTTTGAGCTGCAAGTAAATTACGTCCCTGGCGTCTTGGTCCTTATCAAAATAATTTAGTCCTTTAGGTTACCTTCTCTAACTTGTGTGGTCTGCGCCAATATGGCTAACGGTAAAGTTGTGAACTCTTGCCGGGCCATTGATATCGCACGTGTCAAGTGGTCTACCCCCAGAGTACGGAGTTCCAACAATTGCTGCTCGTGTAGAATCTACAACAATAAGTTTAGATACATAATAGGTAGATATGAATAAAAACTATAGTGGAACGGTCCACAAATGAAAGGGTGAACATATAAATAATTGTTGTAAAAGAAGAATTGGCAGGTAAGATAGTTATTGGCTCGGGAAGATACATATTATCAAAGGTTTAAATCGGTCACTGTGCTCCGGACACAAGAGCAGTTTGCCAGCCAGTCCAGTTGACAGAAATTTAGTTACTGGCCTCGTTTACGAATAAATTTGATGAAAGTTCAGTACTGAAAGGTTTCGTGGACATTCAAGGAAATTAATTGTTAAACTTGTTTAACAATTAATTTCAATTTGCCGTGTTATAACCATTTCAATTTAAGAGGCCTATCACAAAATGTCGTTCTGACAGATAAGTTGTATGGAAGCACGCCGACGCATCGCATTATGTAGCAATTTGGTAGTTGTAATTATGTTTATTTTGAGTCGTAAAATATTATGTTTTGTTCAAAGTATGAAAATTTAATTTCTTATGAAGTATCGTTTATTCTGGTATACATTTTACGTAATAATATTATTGTAGTAAGGAGAAATTTACAGTTAATTCTGAGTGCTTTTTAGCAGTTATATGGTTTCGAATAGGATTTTTTTTATAGATATTCCATACATATTCCAAAATTCTGGGGCCGGTATGAACTAAACCACTATTTAATAGATATTGTTAAATATTTTTTATTTCATTTGATTTTTACAGTAGTTCAATCCACGAGCTCGAATAAATGCCGTCGCGCATTTTATGAAAAACTTGTTTCTGGATTTCAGCTTTAAATAAAACTCAATAAAAAACCTATTTCAGTTTTTCAAAATAGGAACGCCAAAGCTGGCCATTTAACGCAAAAATCACGGTCGAAATGTAATAAGCCTCTTAAGTTGGTAGTCAATTTACAACAGTTGAGTACTTTCTCATACGGTTCAGTCAGCCGCAAAAGCCACAGAACTGACTCACAATCTGACCTCGTGATCGCACCCCAAACAAATGACATTCAGTGACAAATTGTGCCTTGAAATGGCCGTAGTTACGAACTCTAAAACAGTGTTCATTTGGGAATACATGCATTTTCTCTTTATACCTATCTAGCTTCTGCCCGCGGCTCCGTCCGCGTGAAATTTCTTGTTTTAACATAACGGCAACAGTGTAGCTACCGATTAGTAAGAGAATACTCGGAATCGGATCAGTAGTTCCGAAGATTACCCTCATACAAACTCACTCCATCTTTATAATATTAGTATAGATTCATCAATATCATCAACATTTCAGCCGAAAGACGTCTACTGCTGGACATAGGGCTCCCCCAAGCACCGCCACTTCGACCGGTTCTGTGCTTTTCGCATCGTATAGATTACGCTTACCAAATCGAACTTCATTTTCAACTCTAGAGAATGTGTATTGACAGTATCACAAAGAGGCGAATCTTTTAACGTGCAATGTTTCTTGAGATTCTCTAGTTGTCGGGCCAAGTCTCTGATTCGGTCTGATGCTGCAGAAGCCAATGAACCTGCTTTGATGCTCACGTCTCTTAGGGATGATATCTTAGTTGATAGGTCTTCACTTTCTGGAAATAGAACAGGACATTAAAAAAAACACTGAAGTACCTCTATTTTTTATTATTAATTATCATTATTATTTCCAGCAAAAGACGTCCGTCCGCTGTTGGACTTGTGCATACCATGTAAGATAAATAGCATAAGCATAGGTAATCAGCCTATAATGTTCCCACTGCTGGGTCACAGGCCTCCTCTTTGTGAGAGGGAGTCGGCCGTAATCTACTATGCGAGCCCAGTGCGAGTTGGTGGATGTCTCATGTCTTCGAATCTTCGGTTCTAGAACATGTTGGTTTCCTCACGATTTTTCCTTCAAAATGTAAATGTACTCTCGTTGAATGTGTCTTCTTTGTGTATAATTGTAGATGTTTATGATCTTCAAATCCACTTCACCAAACTTTTATTTACGACTTTTGATTTATTTATGAACTTTGGAAATCTTTAATGCATGTAGGTTGTTATATATGCGACCTAATTTAAATAATTTCCAAGTTGATTTATCTCTAACTTTTTAGTACTTATTGGATGAAACATTTTAGGATTTCTGTGATATTCTAGATATATAATTCTAGTGACTGATTCTAATGCATAGGTATTTATTTCAGTTCGTCTCTTTCACTTTTTAGGTCATACTTATTTTAGTCTGTATGCTTACTCTCGACACTCGATCTCAATCGGAATTGGAAATTGGGATCGAGATCTTGGACATTTGGCACTCTTGTCAAATCTCGTCAAGAGTACCGTAAAAGTGCAATCATTCGAGTTTAATCGATTTCATTTAGTTCCAAAAATATCCACCTAATACGACTCCAATCGTGAGCTAGTATAGCATTCAAGAGTGCCAAATGACAAGATCTCGATCCCAATTTCCAATTCCGATTGAGATCGAGTGTCAAGAGTAAGCCTATGCGTACCGTTCAGTACCTATGTACTGAACTCTATTTAAATTTTGAACTCGAGCTGATAAGATTATTAGCAACTCATATTCAACTGGATCGCATTCTGTAATTTCTTGTGCTTCAATTCTGTATTCCATACCCGAGGGAACCGAACTTCAAAATGCCTTCAAATGCAAGTTTTAATAAGAAATTAAATAATACGGAGAATAAACATTCAAGAAAATGCTGCAGAAAGAGTTTAATACTTAACACCTACGTACTTTGCATTGCATTGCTTTGTGAAAAAGACGGACAGACTAGTAGTTGCCTACTCGACAAATACCTACTACTAATTCAGATAACTCAAAATTAAAAGAAAATAAAATCATAGTGCCTACCTGAAATAATATCCGCCAAAGAATCGAAGACTAGGTCGATCCCGCTTTCAGAAGATATCGCCTGTTGAATGGGTTCTCCTAACAGCGATTCAACGTCTGTGGATGAACAAAGAAGCTATTAATCATCTAGAGTATTATAATAGATAATACACTAGACGATTAATTATCGTTTACTTTCGGATTTGGATTGGGATGATATTCAACTCCTGAATTTATCTAGACCTAAGTTACTATTAATTTTTCAGGTAGACGATGGAATACATAGTAATCTAGATTCCATTATATGAAATTGTCAATGCAAAATGGGCTAAAATGGAGATTCAGCGAAGCTCGTCGTCTAGGTAAATACTCCAAAAGGAAAATTTACCTTCAAATCGGTAAGGTTTATTATTTAGGGAAAAATATTTTTCAAAAAAAATTAAAAGACCATTCTAATTGTATTATAAAAATAATAGTTGTCGATTTTTATACGAAATCTTTTCCACTTCTACGTCATATCAAAGTAACCGAACTGAACAACTAGGTACTCCATTCAGTCTATTTTCACACTAAAAATACAAAGAGCCGTAGAGCTTCATAACGGATAGGTCATTAGTGCTACGTAATCTGCATAACGTTCTATTAGTAACACAAAAAGAACACGCCAGCCTCCCATAATATGCACACCGGATTTTCCGGAAAACTTAATTAACGTGGATAAAAAATGTTTGAACAAGGTTCCTACTTTAATATTAAAGCGCAACTTACATGGTGTTTTTACCTATGCTTTTAATTTTATTTGCTACCCTTGTTACTATGCGCAAGTACGGGATTAAGCTATAGATGATAGCAGACGCTTAATTTTTTGTTCATTTCTGTCTTTCATTCGGCATCTTTTACTCGAAGTCAAATGTCTGAAACATGAATTCATTCATGAACCAATTATTCGGCATCTTCTTCCGCTCTGAATAAAATGAATTCACTTGTGAACCAATTCAGTGATGTCGAATTTCAATATTATATTAACTTTCACTCGCGCTCTGAATGATCGGAAATTAGCGGATGAACGTTCATTTCTATGTAATTTAGCCGGTATCGTGTGAACGTAGAGTGTAAGAAAAATGAAGCAACATTAATGAGTGAATGGTTCACTCGAGTTAACTATCCAGTAGAGTGAAGCTTCTGATATCAGCTTGTACGTAACATAAATCTGAAAAGATAACATAAGTAGGCTATTGTTACGTACAGAGAATTGCTTTTAAAGAATTAATGGGCCTCATAGAAAACAATGCTATTACAAAATACGGGTTATTTATAACCGACTTCAAAAAAGGAGGAGTTTATAATATGTTCGTCTGTATGTATTATATTTATTGCTATTTTCGTCAATTACGGCCCGATTTTGAAAATTATTTTTCATTTGGTAGAAGAAACTTGCACGGTGATCTCGGATAAATTTGATTAATTTTGCTTGGGTAGTTTTTGAATTAGCTTCGATAATACGAATTTAATCCACTTTGTGTATCATGATGATATTATAACACTTTCTGTCACTGTTGTTTACACAGCAAGTAGTGATATACGAATTGGCATGGAGTATGTGTACCATAACTAATAAGTGACGAATATTTTTTTTACAAAAAAAAAAAAAAAAAACAACCGACTTCATAAAAAAATCTACAAAGTGAAAATAACTTTAACTTCGGAAGTCGCTGGCTTAGGATCAGTATTTTAGTGTTTTGCCACCGACTTCCGAAATTAAACTTATTTTTCACTTTGTAGTATTTTTCAGAGGAATTGTGGACGTTGACGAAAGCAGGACAAGTAAACTTCTTGTGGTCATATACGATAAACAAATATACAAAGGAAGCTATCTAAAATTACAATAACGTTGGTTCACCTCTTACAATCCAGCAAGCAGAATCTAAGCAGTCTCACAACTTGTGGGTCACAAAACTGGATTCAAACGGAATGTTTGCGGCTTGTTCATACATATCAATTATATTCTCTGCCTCTGGGAACGTGGCTAGAAATATAGGCCAGAACAGAAATTCTAACTAAGATTTTAAATGCAGCTTAGTACTTGCAGCTGGTCACCGATGGAAGGCAATGGGGCTACATGGCTGTTATTTTGGTGTATGTATGTTACATTTTAGCTGGAGACGACGTAAAAATATCGTAGCGGGATTTTATCGCATACTGGATTTTCAACTCTCGATGTTGAGCCGAGCATTGAAAATCCAACAGAGTGCATTCCAGCGCATCGAAAAACTCTCTGTTGGATTTTCAATTCTCGGCGCTAAGCAGAGCGTAGAGAATCAAGTGCGCAAAAAAAATTGCCGCGATATTTTTACATCCATGCAAACGTCGGCTAATTGTCGAAAATTCTGCAAGAGTTTAGTATTGTGTTACATTCTGACAGAGCAAATATTTTTTAAATTGACCTCATCTTTTTGGCAAAAAGGATAATTAGTAGATTGGTAGGTAGGTACTGTAGAGGCTTTAGTTGAGCCTGCCTTCCGCTTGAATCCTCCTCGGATTGTGACATTGGCTGACAAGACGAACACTGGTTTATATGTCGAATAGGTTTGAATTATGACATATTATATGGTCATCTTGTTTTATATTGAGTGAGTGCGGTGCTAGCTTTACCCCGAACAATGTAATGTGCTTTCATATAAGCGAATAAATAGGAATAACAGTGCTTCCTAGTGCAGTTGCTAGACTGCCTCGTTGGTCTAGTGGTCGCAAGCGCTACTGCTGAGCATGAGGTCCTGGGTTCGATTCCCAGATCGGAGAAAGTGTTATTATTGGGTTTTTCTATCTGGAATTCCTCAGTAGCAGCCCGGAGTCTGGATTTGTGCCCGGTTGATGGCAATAGGCTCGCCCCCTATTACATGGGACTTGAACATAACTGGCGAAATGTGGGTGTACTATATAGGTACACCTCTGCCTAACCCTTCCGGGAAACAAGGCGTGATGTTATGTGTAACAGTGCTTCCGTGTTCTTCATTTATACATCCGCCAACACACCTCAGAGTCGAGACTAAACAATCTACGTATTAGTCTGCGCTATAGTATCGTGGCAGGTCACTACAGTACCTAATACCAAAATCTGATACCAAGATCCGTCCGCTAATTTTGCAATCTTTATTGTGTTCTTATGGCGTCTTTCCCTATTGATTTACAAGACCATTAAAAATACTCATAACTACCAACATGTTATAGATAGGTACCAGTGTTCTCAGCTACTGCAGTTTATTCTTTGAATGTAATTCTTCGGGTGTTACTGAGTCCTTGTACTGAAGTGTCAACTTATTTAATTACTTAACTGTTTATATTTGTTCTCGTCAATCCTAGAAATACTCAATACAATGTCATCTGTAGACAAAAAAATACACACCAATAAAACATACCTACTCATCATCATCTGCCTAGCCTTTTCCCAACTATGTTGGGGTCGGCTTCCAGTCTAACCGGATGCAGCTGAATACCAGTATTTTACATGGAGCGACTGCCTATCTGACCTCCACAACCCAGTTACTGGGTAATACGATACCCCTTGGTAAGACTGGTTGTCAGACTTTCGGGCTTCTGACGACCCGTAACGACTGTCAAAGATACACGAATGACAGCCGGGACCAACGGCTTAACGTGCTTTCCGAGGCACGAAGGGGTCTTGATATGTAAAGATGGTCACCCATCCACGGACCAACCGCGGCAAGCGTAGCTTAACCTGACCGATCGACCCGTGCGGCTGTTATTTCTTAGCCACAAGCCCCAAGAACATACCTACTAATAAATAATATTAATATTCTGATTCTCTCAATCGCAATAAAATAGCTTCTACACAAGCGACGATACTTAAATCGGGACAACTACAGACATTGGTAGCTCCACTTTTCATAAACACACCCGCTTACAACCATTCTGTTCAGCAAATCTTCTCACAACTCATGCAGCCACAATGAAAGAAGAATAAACAAACTTACTCTTCAAATCCTGCTTATAAGCATGCAGCACAAGATCTACTGGCGGCACGAGGCTGTGGTGCAACTCCCGCGCTGCTGCTGACAGCCAGGATGCGATGTCCGAGCACGCGCAGCTTACCACGTTGCGTCCATCAGATGCGGCTGCGCGAGCCTGTTCGTTACTTACTGCCATGCCTGATATCAGGACACTGGAATGATGAAGCACTTGTGTAAATTATTTTGATTCTGTAAAGTAAATCTATGGATGGATGATACTCATGGATGCGCAACAGAAGCTAGACTTGATCAATCTAAATGTCCCATTGATATGAATTATGATATACTTATTATTATTTACTGACGACAGTCCATTTTTTCGTGTGCAACCATATTTTTTTTTCCTGAGCACCGCTACATAATTATCTATCTATAATAATTATTTTTTAAACAAATATCTAACCAAGTTTATTATTATTTGCTACACATATATATCTGCTTTTTTATTAAAATAATTACACACATTATAAACCTGATTTACATCCATAAGACGTCCTCGTAACATAAGGTCCAGTTGAAAACCAGCGACAGGCACTAGTTGTCTGGCATTTATGTTGAACTGGGCCTATTTGGCGCAGCCGTAGGGCGTGGGACGTGGCTGTAATTTGTACTATTTTAAGTTATTTTTTATTTTGTGAATTTTGCTTTTGTATGAATATTGTGTGCCTTAACCTGGGTCAAATCAATTTATTTTCTTTCTTTCTAAAGCGCCTGCTACACGCTCGCCAACCGTGTCCCGACAGAGGTGACCTTGGTGGTTTCCAAACATTGAAACAGGTCTGCCGGTCGCCAACCAAGGTCACCTCTGTCGGGGACGGTACTTTAAGTCACTAGGCAGGTTCTTATTTGTATATATTTAGCTAGATGGTGCCTCATGTGAAAAGTGATCAAGATACGATCTGGAAACTCTAGGCAATCGATGTCTCGCCCCCCCCCCTTCCCTGCTCACTCCCTCCCCTTCTGCTCCCTGCCCTTCCCTGCTCTTAGTGCAATTGCAACTACAGAGTGTACTATCACCAGCGAGGGTCACAGGCATCTGAAGGAACACGGGTGGGTTTTAGTCAGGAAAAGCCTCACACGCCCTCCCGCTCCGCTCAGAGCGGGAGAAGTTATTTGATGATTTCCCATCCAAAAAAAAAAGAGTGTACTATCACAGAGCTTTTTATCTATTCCATCATTAGCATGGTTGGAAATAATTTAAAACACTAAAGTACTAAGTAACTTTTTACTTAAAATTCACAACTGAATTGAAAGCAACTGGACCTCGAATCGGTAACTTTTTGTACTATTTCCTCGTTATAGATGAAGTTCTATTTTAATGAGCGTTGACGAGCGAAGGAAAGTAAAGGAATTGGGTGCTGTGGCGCCACTTGTTCCTATTAAATTTTAATAAACGTGGAAGTTATTCAAACAAGTGCTTCAGTACGTAACTAGGAAAATTATGGAAGTCGCTTTTCTAGGAAATGATGATAAGTGAACTTTACTCAACAATGTTTATAATGTGGTCATTATTTTGACAACCTTCTTTGAACAAAGTCGAACTTTCCGCGCTATTTGAATAGGTGCCAGCAAAATTATATGGAATTTCATTACTGGTTAGTTTTAACCACCAGCCATTTCCTTTAAAAATCCATTATTGTCGAGTTTGGTTCAAAAATAGTATACATCCACCATTGAACATCCATTGAATGCTGTTTTAGCACTTTTTCTTAACACACACTATTAAGATGAAACGCCAGGTAGCCAGGGAAATTCAAATGTTCTTACGTTTTTTTCAATTTGCAAGTCAGTATTAGGTTGTATGTTGATCAAAATATGATTCGCGACCATAAAAAGTATGTATTTACATAATTATAATAATTAATGTCATCAATACAACTCACTAAGACCAGGTAATTCCATTGAATGACTATTTCACGAAATATTGACAATTAGGATTATACAAACTTATGGAATTATATTACTGATTTTGATGATTATAATTCTGTAATTGCATAATTGTTACGGTCGCGTATGATACTTTAATCAACATACAACTTAATACTGATTTGCAAATTGTAAAAAACACAAGAAAGTTTGAATTTCGCGGGCTACCTGGAGCTTCCCCCTTAAATAAATTCTTTGTATCCTATGCGTGTAAGATGCAACCTCAGGATGCAACCAAATCATTCTTTTAACTGGGCCGCGCGTGAGCCAGGCCGAGTGCTGAGATGTCCAAAGGTAACATTGAACAAATAGTCAGCTGCAAAAAGATTTTATTCAGAATTTGACTGTACCTACAGGTACAGGTAGTACAATCATCATTGCCTAATTTAAAAAAAAAAAGAAAAGCGCGGCGCGGTGAAAATAAACCCTGGAAAGGCAATCTTGAAGTTTAGTACCTAACTGTACTTTTAACAGTTATTACTTTAAATAAATTCTTACTAAACTAAGCTGGTTTTATTGAAATTACTCGCTTTGTTTAAGTAAAGCACTATTACAAGCCTTGCAACGCAGGCATTACATAAGCAATACATAAAATAAAAATAACTATTAAACTATACCTATATACCTACACAAATCTAATATATTATACTGAAACATAATTAATTATACACCCAATTAAACACATCTAATAATTTATAATTATTATATATTGAATTGCTTGAATTGCTGCTTAGCGCTTTTCCTCTCTCCTAATTCTGCTGAGCCCGACAGGGTCCATATTGATCTCTTACTTTTTTATACCATCTATGTAATACATATGGAATGCAATAAAGAATTGAGTACATACCGAGGCCGTAATGTACTAATATAATAAATAAAGTTGATTATTTTAGGTCTATTATCTAAGAAACCCGTGGGTATTTATTTACACATATCATACCTACAAATCCTTCACAGTCCAGGCCACTCGTTTGTGGAATGCATTACCAGTTCCAATAAAACGCGCGCAATCGCTGCCTGTGTTTAAACGACTCGTGAAGGAACTTTACTTGTTGTTGTGATTTTGTTCTCGTTGCTGGCTAACAGTCGTCTTTTGTTTTCGTTGCTTACATATTTAGTATGTATGTATCTAAAATATGTATATATTATATGGCATATTTATCTACTATATAGCGTATGTATGCATCTGTGTATCTATTATAGTATACTCTACTTATATACTTTTTATTTGCACCTAGAACAACCCCATTTAATGTCCATAAAATCATTGTCCATTCCAAGGTTGCCTGGAAGAGATCGCAGTATGCGATAAGGCCGCCAATTGTATATTTTGTAGTTTAAGATGTATCTTTATGTAATGTGTAATCTGGTGTACAATAAAGTTTATATAAATAAATAAATACCTTGCATCATCATAAAATAATATTTTATGTTGATGCAAGATGACTTTGCCATACTGTTTTACTTTATAATAGATAGTAAAATTATTATTATTTATTATAGGGACACATTTGACAGTCCAATCGTTGGGCGCTGGATGCACACGCACCTGCGTACTTGGGGCCTGGCGGCAGGGGTTTTTATTAATTTTAATTGATTTTATTATGCTTGCTATGATTTTAATTTGATTTTATGTATTACATGTACTAACAAAAGTGTAAAATACCGTGCCTGCTAACAAAATATGGATTGTTAATGTCCGAAATAAACATTTTGATAGATTGAATAAAATGAACGTAAAAAGATTTAAGGTAAATAGCAAAACCATCATACATCATGCATTATCATAAAATATCATTTGGTAGACGTCGACAGTTCCGGGAAGAGGTCGAATGAAAGGAGATTGTATACGCAGCGGAGATGAGAACGCACAGATGGATGCGTGGATTGACGAGATTGGATTAAGTGAGAAAATAGTGGATATATTAAAGCCAGCTTCAAAAAGGCGTATGTGTCATTAAAGTTGCACACACACACATCGACACACATCACAGACATCGTCGTGTCATTACAGACACCGTTTAATTTGTGATGACAAGAGCAGAGAATTTGTAGTAGTGACACACGACGAAGAGGCGAATATTGAAAGGCATTAGCCCCAATAAGAAAAAAAAAAGGAGACGTCATTCACTGTTGGGCACTGAACACACATTAATTTCAATTGATCTGATATTTGCTTTGACATGTTCAAAACTCATGCCGGTCAATGGCGTAGATTGCAACTCGCAGGGTGAAAAACTCGCACTTATGTGACTTTACCCCTTTACGATTCCCAGACTTTATTCAATTAAACAGTAAACATCTTGTCCTAAAAAGATTTTCCCGTCGTCTGATTGAAAAGACAGATTTCCAACACGATACACTGGCGGCGTTTAATTTAACTTTCTAGAACTTTCCTACGCATTAGAGGTCGGAAGTTACTTGAGAACATTTCCACCGAAGTATGTTTTAAAATTAATTAGGTACCACCCGCGGTACGAACGTGTGTAAACATGGGGATCGAATAAATTAGTTCTTAATTTATTTAAAGACTGCTTTAAGAATAATTTTGTTGGCGATAATGTGTTTACTTTGTTTAATAATGTTTGTGATTGTAGAGTAACTTGCGTTTTCATTGTTTGTCTGATAATTCTTGGAATTTTGGTGGACCACAAGCTACTTTATTTAAGATTACTACCTATCGCTAAATAAAAAGACGTACATGACGTAGGGTTCCGTTTTTTTTCCATTTAGTTACGGAACCCTAATAACAGGTTCATTTCGCAGAATAATCCACAGATATACCTATTCAATCTTTGCAGGAGAATGCCAGCAAAGTAATCGATAACTGAGTCGGAAAGTTTTTAAATTATGAACGAAAATATATCAAGTAAGTATAATGCTTAATTACTACATAGGAACAAGAAAATTAAACAAAAATAGAGTAGACTTGAAACAATACTTTTAACCAACCTCAAAAAAGGAGGAGGTTCTCAATTCGGTTGTATTTTAAAAAAAATGTTTGTTGCCTCAGTACTCCGTCATTTACGAGTATAAACTGATTTGAAAAGTTCTTTTTTTTATTTGAAATTATATACTTCCAGATTGGTTTCTTATAAATTTGGTCAAGTTCTAATGAACGGTTTTTGAGTTAGCTTCACTAAAACGTATTTTTACCACTTAGTGTAAGTTGTATTTATGTTTTGAATAAAATGAAAGGCAACAGCTGATTTTCCGCCGATCAAGTTTGGTGGTTATGGATATTTATCCAGACCGTGGTAGCCCTTTTAGGCGACATATCCATACGGTTTTTATAAGGCCGCATGTTGAACAGTGAGTTATGTATAATTAAAATTATTATATTTACTGAAAATACCGAGCAATTAATGGAAGGTTTTTTATTCTTCTCAAAAGCGTTTTTATTTATGCAGTCTATAATTTTTGGACGTCACAAACTATTAGATGAAGATCTGTTCCACTTACTTTCAGGTATCTTATAGTATTACGGGAAAGTACCAAAGCCTTTGAGAGTTCCTTGAGAAAATGTAAGATTAATACTAACCAGCAGACGAGCACGACGAATAGGGTCACAACCACCAAAGCTCTGTCACTGCAATTTGAGTTCTCTGCCTCAGGAAATAAAGCTCCAGTTTCCAGTTCATCTTCGTATATAGACCTTGAAAATAGGGACAGTATTCCCAAGATGAGGAGGTACGCAGGTATTATGAGAGCAATGCAGGCAAATGCGATGATAAATGCGAGGAACGTTGATTCCACTTTTATAGACTGAAACAAAAAATAAATTTTGGTAAAAATAGACTCTGCGAAATTTTGTAGGTACAACAAGTAAATCTTTTTCATTTAGTTGCAAAGTGAGTTTTGAACAAAGCTTAGTACTTAATTTTATGTGAAGTCTCGAACGCATTTTGAACGACGTTTGACGTTTGGCTTTTGTCGACATATCTATGCAAACATGCTGAAATAACTTTAAGACATGGCCAATCAGCTTTACGAAATGTTTAGTTATTAATTTATTGATATATTTCTTCAACGAAAGTCTGACAACTAGTATTACCAAGGGGTATCGTATTAACTAGTAATTGGGGTATGAAGATCAGATAGGCAGTCGCTCCAGTTATAATACTGGTATACAGCTGCATCCGGTTAGACTGGAAGCCGACTCCAACATAGTTGGGGAAAGGCAGGCATATGGTGATCATGGTACTTCAATGACGTACTCACTAGTTTTAGTGAGTAAGTATATTTATATACAAATAATATATCCCATACAGTTTTAGTTATTGCGAATTCGTCACTTACAGAAGTGCACAGTACTAGCAGAGACCTTAATGATTAGACTTGGAAATCACGTGTAAGATACCTTTAGTTGAATTATGTGGTCGATGATTTTGGTGCACGGTAAAACTCTAATGATTATAACTTAAAAATTAAAAATGTTATAATGTAATGAATAAATACATATAAATCATAATATAAGACGGAAACGAGCCTGCTATGTTCACAAATACGATGGAAAATAAAAGAATAAATAAAAAAAGGGGAAAGATGTCACTTCCATTAACTGGAAGTGGATCAGGCTCGGATCGTACAAATATCTCGAGACTCCGGTTGAATGCGGAATTGACGGAAAGAGTTTTTTCTAATTGGCTGTCCTAATTTAATTACACTACAGGAAAAAACATAACGTTTTAATAATAATATCCGAAGTGGTGACCTCGTCTCGTCATCTTTTCAGGACCAGTTAAAATCGCAAACGTTACGTTGTTTTGAGTTCCGCAATGGAAAATATTATCATGACCACACATAACATAACATAACATAACATAACATCACGCTTTGTTTCCCCGAAGGGTTAGGCAGAGGTGTACCTATATAGTACACCCACATTTCGCCAGTTATGTTTAAGTCCCATGTAATAGGGGGCGAGCCTATTGCCATCTACCGGGCACAAATCCAGACTCCGGGCTGCTACTGAGAAATTCCAGATAGAAAAACCCAATAACACTGGGCCCGACCTGGGAATCGAACCCAGGACCTCATGCTCAGCAGTAGCGCTTGCGACCACTAGACCAACGAGGCAGTCTACCACCATATCCTGGTAATCATGACCACATAAATCATAAACAACATTTAATACCTATCTATGTCTTTAAACATATGTTACTAACTAAAATATTTTTTGTTATACATGTCCTGCTTTTAATATAATTATGTACAAAAGTAATTTGAAAAAATTACAACGAAAAGAAATTAACTCAAAATTATGAAATTACTTTAATTTCAGAAGTCGATGTCTTGGGATCTGTCTTTTAATTTTTTGCCACCGATATCCGACATTAAAGTTATTTCATAACTTTGAGTTAATTTCTTTTTGAAGTCGATTTAATTTTTTTATATAGTTGTTTTAACTTTTAAGGAAAAACTGGAATATTTGTTTGTAATAAGAAGTTGATAGTTTTGTTGCAAATACTAAACTGGAATTTGACCAAGGTTTTGATTTCCCTTTGACACCACCCGTAGCTCGTATCAATAAGCCAGGCCGTCACACTTACCCGTATTCGTGTTAGTCCATTTCTTGAAAACTACTTAACCGATTTTGATGAAACTTGCACTGTTACCTAAGTGGAAGTAAATGTACGTCAATAAAAAAAACACAATCACAATCCGATTAATTGTGTCGGAGAAATGCGTGGACAAACATACATACACCTATAACATTTTGTATATTTGATTGGAAGCCCTTATAGATTATCATATGTCAATATATTGGCAGTTCCAATAATATTACATACACATACGTGTCGAACTGATAACCTCCTTCTTTTTTGAAGTCGGTTATAAAAACAATCATTATCAAAATATTAGTTTATGCTAAGTAGAAATTTATGTCATTATTGCTCATCCCCTCAACCGTATGTTATGAGACACAATTAAATTTCTATTGTTACCGAACTGAATCAGTGTGCGTACCGGTTGAGAGGGAAATACGTGAAAATGTGATGACCTGGCTTATTGATAAAGAGCCGGGTTTGGTGTCAAAGGGAAAACATCTTAAACCTTGGTTAAATTTACAACAACTCTATTAAATACTTATTACAAACATATTTATTTTTTTACTTAAACCTAAAAATGACAAAATTTAAAAAAAATTAAATGGACTTCAAAAATCAATTAACTTAAAATTATGAATTTAATTTCGAAAGTTGGTGGCAAAAACATAGAATACATATCTCAAGACACCGACTTCCGAAATTAAATTTATTTCATAATTTTGAGTTATTTTCTCTTTCAAGTCGATTTATTTTTTTTTAAATTATTTTTTTATTTAAATAATTTATTTATAATTATAATTGACCTTTTTAAATGACATCGAGAGATCCTCGACGAATATGACTGATTATTGAGAATACCTAAGTATAATTTTAATTTAATTTAATTTTAAGTTTAATTTTTTTTTTTTATCGTTGATAGATATAAAACTGTTTAATTATGTCAATATATTGCAGTTCCAATAAAATTACAAACGTATCGAATTGATAAGCTTCTTCTGTATTTGAAGTCGGTTAAAAAAAAACATATGAACTAAGTATCCCCAAGTTGGAGCTCTTTCAAAAAACCTATTGTTTATTGCGCGAGTAAATTCGAACGATTTTTGAATCGAAAATATAACTATGCTATAACATTTTGGTATGCGACAAGCACAATTAGTTGCACCCAAAGATAAGAATGAAGTTTTTAAACTAAATAAACAAATATTGTGTAAGAAACGGGTACCTATTTCCAATTTCAAAAATCGTTCGAGTTTACGTTCGTTCGTCAAGTACTGGTTTTTGCTCCATGCGTCATTGGAACATTGCGTTGTTATTTATTTAGTGATCAAAATAAGTACTTAGTATACTCGACGTCTATCAATGGTCGCGGAAGTAAATAAGACTTGTACAGAGAGAGGTGTTGATCTTTAGTTATGACGTGAACCTTCGTATTAATATCGGACTTATATATATTTAATTTAGGTCGTTTTCAAGGCTAAGAACGGGTGAGTCTCATCTACTTCCATAAGTCAATTTTACGAGAATTTTTAGATGTCAGCTTACACCATCGGAAGTGTGGCAGTAAATTGTTAAGTAATAATAAAAAAACCTCGCTTGCTAGTCTGTATGTTTTGACAAATCTCAGAAACTGCTAAACCGCCATGACAGTAGCCTTTTTCTGAAGATTCAAAAGCTGGTTTTAATGTTACTGAAACTACGTTCAATCTGACTTTGACGAACAATTTCAAACATTCTGCAATATTGTTTTGAACAATTTGAGCAAAAAAAAATGGCTTTTATGAACGAAGTTCATCAGTTCCATTTACTATGTAATAAGTATACAGGGTGTATGAGACAGCCCTCCGCAGACTGATGGGGTGAATTCAGTATATCATACTAAGATGACCGGTACATGAAATTATTTCAGGAACGTTATGGGAATCCAAGAAACCTGATTTGTTTTATTACCTCACAGGCAATGTATCGTTACCGTGGCAAAACGCGCGTAGCGAACGGCAGCGCAGCGAGCCTTCGGCCGCCGAGTATTTCAACATCCATTGCAGATTTTTTGATTTTAGCTGTTTTATTTACATAAATGGAGTGCTGCGTACAGAGAATGTAATTTTACATTGAAATAATTTTCCTAAGGTAACTGAAAATTCGGGAGTGAAATAAAAATTTTCCTGAGAATATTTCCGGTAGAATATGATTCAAAATAAGGAACTCAATGCACCCTGTTAGTTTGCGGAGGGCTGTCCTTTACGCACTTTATCAATAAACAAAAAATAATAAACCGAGATATAATCTGCGTTAAAAGCTCCCGTAATTAGGAATGAGCAATGTGTCTTGTCCGAAAGAAAAATGTGCTCTCGTGCTAACGAGAGTTGGGAATCTCGGAGGAATCATCCTCTAATGGTCCTGACATTATATCCTGAATACGTTCAGAAAAAGTTATATTTCGTTCATCATTCAAGCGCTACTGCTGAGCATGAGGTCTTGGGTTCGATTTCCAGGTCGGGCAAAGTGTTATTCCTGGGTTTTTCTAGTGGCAATCCGGAGTCTGGATTTGTGCATGGTTGATGGCAATAGGCTCACCCCTAATTACATGGAACTTAAAACATAAATGACGAAATGTGGGTGTACTATACACCTGCCCAATCCTTCGGGGAAACATGGCGTGATTTCGTAAAAAAATAGGGTGCACTTTATTGGCAATTTTCTAAAAGATTACTGGCTCGATCTTTATTTCTTTTAAGATAATTGCTTAGATCTAGTGGCTAAATATGCAGTGTCATGTTGGTATTTATAAGTGCTAAGTATATCATTCTATCTTCTATCTACGATACGATTTACAAACACTACTATCAAAACTAAGTGGGTCAGTCGATCGCACATTGGTGGTTACACTGACCTTAAAGAGACATAAATGGTCCATATGTATGTTACAAAAAAATAAAATAAAAACACAATACACATCAAATTAAATACACGTTATACAATGTGGATCTGGATGTACGACATTATATTAAAACGAGCACAGCACGAGTCCATCGAAACATTTTAAAAGACGACGATTAGTAGTCAATGGAAAATTTGAAAATTGCAGTTTTCAAACCAAATAAATAGCAGAATCAACTTCTAAAAAGTAAACACGCTTTATTTACGAAAAGTCACTGACCAACAACGGTGCGGTGTGGGGCGCGGCGGCGGTGGTGCGGGGCGCAGGTAGGTACTTTAGTCGGAGAACAACACAAAGTCAAAGTGGCACGTTGTTACTTAAAAGATCACTGATTGAATGATTATCACATAATATCTAATCACAATCAGAATTTACATCATCAATAGAGTCAAATTTTTAAAGTGTCTGTTGTTCATTAGGCACAAGCGACATCGTCCAAATTTTCACGGACTCGTCGTAACGTAGAAAGTCCCCCATCTGCCATTCTTTATAGTTGGTTGGTCGAAGACATTAATTATTTTAAGTTTTAAATCGTCCACAGAAAAAAAATCCAGTAGTGTCAGGTCAAAAGCAACTAAAACTTTTCATATAATCACGACAACGCGCGCGGCGCGTCTCGTGATAAAAAAATAGGCGTGTGCTCTCTTCCGCCGCGCCTCTGTACACTGACTGACCTAATTATCGAGAGTCCGAGACTTTTTGCCGAAAAAATCCCCTCACTCACACACTCGCAATTGTCCATGCACCACTAATGCATAATTTGCTTAAGTAATATTTCTTTTTCTTTCTAATTGTAGGACTTTGTGGGACTGGGCGAGGCGCGTCAGAGTGGACTCGTATGACACGTTTATCTGTCTTTCAAGTATATTGAGACGCAGAGTAGAATAGAATCATACGTTTTGCACAGGTTCTTGACATTACAATGCTTACCTTTTATTATTACGGACTCAAATCTACATCATGTTGAAAAGTAAGAAAATGAAAAATAATTTCCTGTAGCTAAAGTATTCATTGGGTTTGATTGATTTTTTGTATACGGGTAATGAACATGATTTAAAGGAATGTCAGTCGTCCTGTTCCACCTTGTATAAAAAATAATAAATACAAATACATATAAAATTATTTAAGGTATTGGAATGACGCTCTGTGAGTCGTTATCAAATGCCACATTATGTGGCTGTGGCCACATTAGCCAACAGACTGTTGGGACTATCGCGCACTCGCCATATCAGGGACGCTATACGCAAACGCATGAGCGCGTAAAAATTCGGTACCTACGCTGGTTTCCGCGAACATCGCCGACGCACTGCAAAAGCGCAGTAGTCCCAACATCACCCTGAAGGCATTGTTATATTGGACTCGCAGAGCACTGTACGAGTTTTTTTGTATAACTGACCCATAGGGCGCACGTGTACAGAAACTGGCAATATGCTCTAAAGAGTGTAATTTTACTCTTCTGTACATCGTGCAAACCTACCGGCCAGCATGTTACACCTAACTGCCAATGCTCTGCATTCCATCTCCAAGTCCGTATCATCGGACAAACTGTCGGTCACCCAGTGTCCCAGGTATTTGAACCGTGTCACTCTGGTAAGCGGGAGGCCCCCTAAGGTGGGACAGTGGCATTACATTTTGTTAGCCGCCTTACAGACCAAGAGCTCACTCTTGGTTACATTGTACCTGAGACCATGGGCCACCGCATAGTCTTCACAGATACGGAGAAGTCTTCTCAGGGCACTGACCGATGATGCCTGGATAAAAAAATAAATTCTATTTAGTCCGTCAGTCAGATAATAAAAAAATATTAGACACGGATTTTTTGCTTTATCTATACAAATAAATAAAATTGAAGTGTCTGTTTGTAATGTGAAAATAACATATTTTTACTAAATGCATAGAAAAGTATAAACCGTCCTTATAACAAAATAGAAATTTTTAATATTTTTATCTGTCTGTCTCCGACTAATCTCCTCTGTTCCGGCTAATATCCGAAGCGGCTAGACCGATTTTGACGGGCCTTTCACTGGCAGATATCTCATGTTACGGCGCGCTAACTTAGGCTACTTTTATTTTAGAAAAATAATTAGGGTTCCGCGTAAAAAAATGGAAACAACAACATGTCATGTCATGGAACAAAAAGTCAGATTTGAAAAATTCTTTTAACATTTGTTAGCCCAATTCACGAAGATAGTTATAGGCTATTTAAATTTAACATCACGCTACTACCTTTAGGAGCCGAGCAGAAAGAAAAAGTCAGAAAGAACACTAAGTGAAAACGAAGTAATAGCGCGGGCGGGCGATTCAACGTGACGGCACAGATTACCAGATAAATCACTCCTTACAAAATTTTCAATACCTACTGCTACACTTACCCTATACCTTCGAGTCTTTAGACGCTGTGAACGAAAATGTACCTAACCTTACAAGCGTAAAGAGAGTTTTGCTTTGTAGCTGCGCGCTGCCGCGTGGTTATTGTGAATTGCCAGGGCTGCCTCTTTCGATAAAGATGTCAGTAGGTATTTGTAGTACACTTTATGAAATAAAATAAAACAAGTACCGAGGAATATTTTTATGCTAGGTAACTATTTAGTATTCTGTGACCACACCCCGAAACTGCAATTGTAAGACAAGTAAGACACACATCGTACGCAACGTTTAATACCTAACTATTTAAAAATCAGTGATGTAACCACTTGAAAATACGTGTGAAATACGAAATGGAGGAAACCGAAAACAAGATTATTGATTCGTTCGTTCATTTACACAATTAGCGTAATGGGTAACTACTATGCTTCTACACTATGAACAAATCTACGCTGGCGCCATATTGTGATGTCATGCACGCTTTTCAATAAACAATAATCATATGAACATAACATCAACAAGATAATAACGATAATATATATTATTGAAAATTAATTTGCACAAAGTAGATTTTTGCTAAACGTAATTTTCAAATAACAGTTGAAAGATGGAGGTCATTAACCTTTTTATTCGTATCGCAGACGCATAGTAGAAGTAATTACGTACCTACCGATAAAATAAAAAACACGAAACATGCAAGTTTAAACAATTTACCTATTTAAAAAACGATAGTAAAACTGTATCAGCAGGTAAACTGAAAAAATATAAGTTTTTATCTCTTCCAACCAACCCCAACCAACCAACCAATCTCTTGCATCCATCAACTGCACATTATACACCAAAATCAGCCATATCATAAGAATTTGAAACTAAGTACATCAGGTCGACCGAAATATATGCGTACGTACGCGCCTCGCGGCTGTCAGCAATCCACTGAGAAATGAGCTGCATGCGGCCCAGCTGCTGGTAGGTAGTTAGCGCGCGTAAATACATGGAGTGATTTATCTGGTAATCTGTGGCGAAGGATCGGGGGACGAGGAAATTTTATTAAAATGTGGCTGTTATTTTAGTATATTGTGTATCTTACGACATCCACGCGAAGGAAGTCGCGGGGCACAGCTAGTCATATTAACGACGACCCTAAGAAGGTGGCTAGGACAGACTGGATGCGGAAAGCGGAGAACAGGATGTTGTGGCGCAGCCTGAGAGAGGCCTATGTCCAGCAGTGGACTGCGATAGACTGAATTGATTGATTGAGTTGATATTAATAAAAAATTACTTAAATAAAACGCATTAAAGTTGCAAAGTAGGGTCACGTCTACGTCACAACTAAGTGTAAAATCTAGCAATGCGTGACGTCACGTCACATTTTAACTCAATGTATCGCCGTAATCTTTTGATTACGTAAGAATAAAAACCTATCTCAAATAAAAAAAAAATAAAATAAAAAATAAAAAATACATGTTCAATATTTTTTATAATCTACCTAACGGACAAAAAAAATGTTATCATCCCTATTGGCCAGGTTTTGCGACCACTGACGAGCGGCTACGCATGCTTTATATAAAACGTAATTTGAACCACAGTTTACACAGGACGCAAATCAAGATCATCTTTCAAATAACACAGCGACGGAAATGTGAAAACACAACTTTAAACAATTTCATTGGATTGTATAGCAACACTGCTCCATTTTATTTCGTGAAGTAGGTATTTCTTAAGAATTCCAATAGTGAACACGCGTTATAACTTGTGTATATGAAAGAAATGTGAACTTAGTTCAAACTTAAAAGGTTTCTGTCAATGGCCGGACTGTGTGTGTAAATATTTGAAAATCGATAGGGGAAGTGTATTTATTTTCCCTCAGGCCAAGATGGAAACTGAGACTCCAAGGAGAGATATACGTGTAAGAAACAGAAAATGAATAAAAATACGAGAAAGAAAAGGCTTTTCAGGGCCTTTCTTAGATAGTAAAGTAAGTTCAGCTCCTTGTTTTGCATCATTTCTTTGAAAACAGGATAAGATACACTTGGCTAGACTTGACGCACTTTTCCCCTTTTGCATTGCGTGATAAAATTGCATTGTTTACTATAGTAGTTATAACAAAGAATAGGAAAGGATACCCCCGGAAAGAACTCAGAAGTTAGGGAAGTGAGTAAATATGCTGGTTCTGCTGTGGTCTATAGCTTTAGTAATTTTGTATCTGACAAAACTTAATCAGTATGAATCATAACAAGTCATTTTAACTAAAATAAACTGGGAAAGCAAACACATCGACTAAGAGTGGCAATGGCGACGCATTATCGCCTTTCTTCGTAGGTACTTGTGAGATCGATAACCATGATCGGGTAACCGGAAGTGATCCTTTTAAAATGTCAATGTCTTTCTGTGGACATAACTGACGTACGTTAGCTCGAGATGTGAGAATATTAGTATGGGTTTTAGACTGTGCATTCCCCTTTCTATTTTGTAGCTTCGGTTAGATTAGAAGGCCTTCTATATCTAAGATTCGTTAATTCCAGATCGTTAACGGAGTGGAACTAGTTTATTGAAAAAATGCTTACTGACTTTACTTGAGATTATTTAGCACTATCGTCTGTTGAGGGAACCTAATACCAAACGATTTTCTAATTATTTTTTTGTAGTTTGAGGTCTTTATATTCATTATCACTCAATTAAATATTTTTGAGGGTTACCCATGAATTATTTTAAGGACTTATTTCTTGGTTTGTATGTCTGAGAGATGCATTGTGAAGGTTACTATTTATATCACCTCTAGTCTCGATTTATTTGCCTGATCGTCCAGTGAATTTACGACCAAAAATAAATTTACAAGTACGTCAACAGGTTTTTTTTTGCTTTACCGACTCCAAAATTAGGTCTTCTCTCGTGACTACTTGTTGTCATTTTTGGACCGGTTACAATATAAAAGGCATCGCCTCTTTCCGCGATGACTATTAATTTACAATTGAATATAAGTAGGCTTGATTCTGAAGGACCTTCGGATTATACATCAGTACTGTTCTGGAAATCAACAGTGGTAAACGGCTTTTGGGACACAATGTTTAAGTTAATAGTTTTGTATTCTTTAGTTATATTTTTAGTTGTTTTAAATGGAAGTTCCGCTAGAGTTGCGCGTGAGTATTGATTTTCTTTCTCTTTAGATTTGTAAAAAGTGTAATTATTATAAATATTTATAAAATAAACATAGTTTTGTTTAAAAAAAAAATACGACTGGCAACACTGTGAACATAATTAATTCAGTCCATTATCGAAATCGGAGCACAAAAATATTTTAAGAGGGTTGTCACATTTTGCACCTCTCTCGCTCACACGGGACCAAATTTTTAATAATGTTAAATGAAAAGATGCATTTTTGAAAAATGTAACCAATGGGCCGTCTACAAAATAATATTAATTTAATAAATAATTATTAAAAACACATTTTTATTGTGGCATTTATTTACATCATCTCAAAAACAGATCATAATACTTAATTACATTAGTTTATTAGGTAACACAATAGAAATGTGTTTTTAATAACTACCTATTAAATTAATATTGTTTTGTAGACCGCCCATTGATTACATTTTTCAAAAAAGCATTTTTTCATTTAACATTCTTAAAAATTTGGTTCTGTGTGAGCGAGAGAGGTGCAAAATGTGACAACGCTCTTAAGTAGGTTTTAGATTGGGACTTAGTACAATAAAGAAGTCACATCAGTAACATTTTGTCATTTTGTTATGGATGTGTTGTGAATTATAAAATGCGGGTAGTAAATAAAAATGCACGGTAATATTTTCTTGCTAAACCAAAACGTCATTTCATCTAGTTTTAAAATATTAATATTTCTTTTGCCGTGAAAAAGTGTTTTTACTACCAACATAAAAAAAATAAAATATCAATTATTTGTTACTTTCAGCTTCCTACATCAAAACCTGCCCAGGTCTAAAGTCTGATTGTTTGAAGAAAGTAGTACAAGAAATGCTGCCACTAATCGCAAAGGGAATCCCAGAATTAGGGGTTGACGCTATTGATCCCCTAAGACAAGATAATATTAACCTGGTCCTCCCCGGAGGATTCAAAGTGGAACTCCGTAATGGAACCGTGACAGGACTTAGGAAGTGCACTATAGATTCTGTGTCGTAAGTAGAACTGATTATTTCACCTTAGTTATCATCAATTGGCACTTTTAAAACGTCTCAAACGTAACAAGTTCTTACAACTGTCTTCCTGAAAAGCTACCGAAATTAGCACAATATTTTGTCTTGTATGTCAATATTATCATGGACTAAGAAGGTAATAATAATAACTTTCAACAAGTCGATGAGTTAATTGATTTTTAGTAACTTAAAACTGTTGGATTCTTGTAGTTAAAATCCTTTGTTCGAGGAAAACCCGATACACCACACATGCATCGAAATTTTAGACAACTGAAGAGAAACAAAAAGCAAAGCATTATGCTGAGAGATGGCCGTTTTGCGTGGATGTGACGCATATTTTCTGCCAACTTATGCTTTTTTGTGTTTCTGTTCTTTCTTTGTTCACCGCAAATAAACGTGTTTTCTTTCTTTCTTTCAAACGAATTAATAGCAAAGACTTATTAATTAATTTCAGATACAAAAATAATGAAGCTGATTTGAAATTGCACTGTGATATCACTATCAAGGGAATGTATAAAGCAAACGGAAGAATATTGATCGTGAACATAAACGGCGATGGAAATGCTAAAATTAAAACTAGTGAGTATAATATTGTTTGAAGTAGTATCAATTATAATTTATGTTTAGTCAGAACCTAGACGGAGACAAAGCATAGACTGGAGAAATGAAACTGTTTCTACATGACTGTACCCAATAATCTACAATATGATGTTCTAATGGGTCTTAACCGAGTAGGTATATGGGTCAAGTTAGAAATACTTTCGATAGTGTTAATTTCTGTGAAATATTCCTTTTCTATTTTCCAACTTATTTTCCGTTCCGTTCTAGAAAATGCTGCTATACATGCCAAAATTCAGTTCGAAGATAAAGTTCGTGATGGAGTTGTCTATCATGTAGTGAAAACAATTGTCATTAACCAGAGTTATGGAGACAAAATCACATTTAGTCTGACGAATTTGTTCCAAGGAAACCCTGAATTGAGTAAGTATGCAGTAAGTTTAATGTTTCAAATAGGTGCTAATAGAAGTTTGTGAGACAGTTTTGTTCATTCATTTTGAACAAAAGATTGTTATTCGACATTCAGTTTATTCGTTAGTTGTTTTTTACATATGCTTTAGTTTTGTTTCAATTTCCATGACTTTATAACCTTGCCGAAATTAGGTAATGTCAATTGTTTATTTTTCTCTCAAAAGTTTCTGTACTAAAGTACTCAACTTAAAAGTTGAGTGGTATTTCATGTTTATGTCAGAAGTAAGGTGAAGTTAAACTTGAACTTTCCGATACGTTATTAAATGAGGAAATAAAGGACAATGTACCGAAAATTGCTTTACTTAAATGTTAAGAAAAATATACTGTGTTAAGATTTTGGTAAATATTTCTATAATTTTATTTCAAGTTCAATATCAAACTTTGATGTTGTCATGAATAATTATTATATTGATAGGTGGTCTGTCTAGCAGAATACGTGTTTGGATCGCTTATGACACTTCCTAATTTTTTACTCGAAATATTATTAATGTTATTTGAAAACGATAGCAAGTTGATATTTTAGTTGAATATAAATCTAAATTCTCTATAAATCTAAATATAAATCTTCGTCTATTGTTTGCTCAACTCCCATGACAAACATTGGGTGAAACGAGGTGATAAATATATTAAAAAATATACGCGTCTATTCTAGAACCTCCTTTTTTTCGTCGGTAAAAGTTAACTGATCTTTGATGTTTTTTTTAAGGTGAAGCTGTTTTGCAGTTTTTGAACCAAAATTGGAAACAAGTATCTGACGAATTCGGCAAACCTATTTTTGATAAACTAGTTGATATTGTTTATCAAATTATAAAGCGGTTCTTCGAAGCTATACCTAAAAATGAATTGTTTGTTGAGTGATTTTTTTTGTGTTAATAAACTTTAAGTTAAATTATGCTCTAATAAGTGCAAAATAAGACTATTAAGTATCAGTAAGTTAAGTACTCATAACAAATAATAAAACAAATAAACAAATACTAAGTACTTACAGGAATACTTTCATTTTTAAATCTAAGTAGCTACTTAATTTCTATGTTATAGCAAAAATTAACGTACCTGTAGAAAAGAGTACGGAAATGTGAATTCTCCCCACACTATATCCTTGATAAGTCCTGAAAAGAGCAAAAATAACAGCTTCAATAATTGTTTTACATAGCTCAGGCAAACACAGATACGCAATACTTACAACTAAAATTCCTCACACTGACAAACACCCACTTTTCAATTAAGTACATCAGTAAGAATCCAGTCCGATACGTGTCGATACTTTATTAGCGGGTGAGGTAACAAGATCATCGGCGCGACCTCGTTGTAAGAGACCGTAGTGAAGCCTTTTGATATTGTCCGGACGGACACGAGGTCACACCGGTAGATTACAGTTTTATATACTGTACTGGGATATACAGGAACTGTTTGTTGGAAATGTTACAAATTTACATAAACTCACGTCCTCTTCTCATGGGGAAACTATAGAACGCCACCTGCTATGATCCTTACATACTCCTTTTGCTTCATTTACATTCATACATCTGGTCATACACGCACGCCAGTTGCGAGTACTAAGCACCTGACCTTTCTGAAGAACATCACCAATAAAGTCACTATATGTCCGTAATCTTAAGTGTATGTAATAGACCATTTTAGTTGATGAAAGGTGAAATTTTTGATGTGAATCAAAATTGAAAAGTAATTTAAAAAAAATAAATCGATTTCAAATAGAAATTAACTCAAAATTATGAAATAACTTTAATTTCGGAAGTCAGTGTCTTTTTTTTTTTTTTTTTTTTGTGGATGGGAAAACATCAAATGACTTCTCCCGCTCTGGGCGGAGCGGGAGGGCGTGTCAGACTTTTACTGACTAAAACCCACCCGTGTTCCTTCTGTTGCCTGTGCCGGGGCCACGGGATCTGTATTTTAGTTTTTTGCCACCGATTTCCAAAATTAAAGTTATTTCATAATTCTGAGTTAATTTCCTGTTTATAAATTACTATTTAATTTCGTAATTTTTACTTTTAAGTAAAAACTGAAATATTTATTTGTAATAAGTAGTTAATAGTTTTGTTGTAAATATTTTAGGTACTCAAATTTGTCCAAGGATAGATATATCAATATATTGCAGTAACAATAATATTACATACATACGTGCCCAATTGACAACCAGATCTTTTGAGGTCGGTTACTTTAATTTCAGAAGTCAGTGGCAAAAAACTAAAATACAAATCCCAAGACACCGACTTCCGAAATTAATGTTATTTCATAATTTTGAGTTAACTTCTTTTTGAAGTCGATTTTTTTTTATTCCCTTTTTATATCTACTCCGTGGTAAATCATCGTAATATTGTTTACAAAACCATCACGGTACTAAAAATTTTAATAAAGCCGTTGCTTACCCACTGGAAAATCAAACGGGTATATCAGATAAAAAAACTCCGACATAAACCCGAAAGGGTGAAATCCCTGCTCCAATTTCAGTCCGGGTATTAAATATGTTTCTTTTTGTGGCAAATTACCAAATCTTATTTTGCTTCTGTCCTTTTCCTCAAACCAATCCTCTGTGTAACTCGCTATAATATCGTCTTCGGTTACTGCTGTTTGGGAGGTGTTAAATAAATCTTTGGGTTCCTGGAAAACTTCTCTTGTTATTGGTATCACTTGAACCGTTGTTTTTACAGTTGGTTCTGTTGTTTTTACAGTTACTTCCGTTGCTTGTACAGTAGTAGCTTCTGTAGTAGTAACCTCTTTAACTGGTGTTAGTTCAGGCTTCTGCTGACGCCTTTCCTCTGTTTTAGCATTTAGCAAATTATTGTACTTCTCTAACCAAGCTTTCCCTGCAGTAGAATTCAAATTAATATTGCCGGCATCTCTTTTCCTCCATAAACTACTAATTTCTTTGCTTCCAAGATATCTGTAATCATGATTATCGTTTTGCATATCTTGAGGTTTCACCGTGTTCTGTAGGGTATCTTTAAAATTAGTTTCTAAACAGTTGTCCCATACAAGAGGCTCAGCTTGTAAATTGGCTAGATTTTCTTCAGACTTCTGCAAGAATTTATCGTTTTTTTCTGCGCCACTTCCATTTCCAAGAGATTTGACATTTCCTGCGCGCGTATTTTTATTATTATTAATTTTCTTGTTTTTCAACGAATAAATTGTGGATATTGCTTGGAAATTCTGTTCTGGTACATCGAAGGAGGCAACTGCGGTGCCTCCAACGTCATTTAGATTGTTTCCGGCGGAGGCCGCGAGCGTCGTTTCCGAAGTCGTTTGAATTTGTTGGATTTGCGTCGGAAAAATTATTGTAGCTTCTAGTCCTTCTGATAAACTGTTTATGTCGCTTCCTGAGTTCAGCGTGGTTAAACTTGTTTGTGGATTGACTCGATTTGCGAGCACGACGAGAATCAGAGAAATCATCGCCATAGCGAAGGCATATTTTTATAGGACTTTTATTTAATTTCTTTCCCCGCGACTGTGTATTGGAAGTGTCGACGGTTGACTGAGTTGTGGGCGGGACCTTGGACAGAGGATTTGTAGCACTTAGCAGTCTGCCCAGCGACGTCGCACAATCGTATCACTACGCTAACGTTCCTACTGTACCTTTAGTGGATTATACGAAGAGTAGGTTTACAGTCACAACTCGCTTATTATTGTTAGTTGTCAGTAAACGTGGTGTGTTTAATTTAAAACATTATTTGTTATAATATATTTGTTTTTTTGAAATCAAAAACATTGAGTACCTAGCTACAGTAAGACGAATCAAAAGAAAATTGACGCTAGGTCAGAGTTACAAATAAAACTAGATTATAAATTGCTGAAGTTCATTTTATAGATTTTCACAGGTTCACTTTTTGATAGAGATTATTTTATAAGTTACAAATAATAATAATAATATGTAATTTTTTTTAGAGGATTTCTTAGTTCATACAAAGGTAGGCTGCCTTCTAGGTTATAAAACTTTGTCCTTAGATTAGTGTCCGCTGATGTGGTCACTTAGGTATACCTAATTAATGTTTTAAAACTCCGTACGCATTAAAAGCTTGAAACAACGTGGGATTAAGGTAAAACTACTGAAAGTGGATAATCTAAGATTAGGAACAATTTAATCGTGTTACTTATACTTTGTATTAAACCGCACTTTTTGAATGGCATTTGTTCAGCAAAGTGGATGATACGAACGCCAAAACCGGTAGTATTACTTACGTTAGCAACAGTTCCAAATTATGAACAAAAATAATTAACTGTGAAGTTAAAACTAAGCAGTTTTATCTGATTTAATTATGACTAACATTTTCTGAGGTTTCAGTGCACATATGGCACTATGCCAGCCCGATAGATACTACTACCATAAATCATAGAATTTTAACCATTTTAATCATAGAATTTTAGCCCGGGTGTAAATATGACACTTTGATCTTTAAAAAGAAACCGTCCAAAGCAAGCTCATAGTAAAAGTCAATCTGCCTAGCCTTTTCCCGGCTGTGTTAGGGTCAGCTTCTAGTCTAACCGGATGGGTACCAGTACGTATTGTACAGGGAGCGAATGTCTATCTGACTTTCACAACCCAGTTACTGGAAACATGATACCCCTTGGCAAGATTGGTTGTCAGACTTTCGGTCTTCTGATTACCTGTAACGACTATCAAAGATCTGCGAATTACAGCCGAGACCAACTGCTTAACGACTAACCAGCTGGAACAATATTTCCCGAGTACCTTCAGAATTCGACTGCGGCAGATTCTTATCGCCTCGCAGAAAAAAATGGGTATGACTATTTCGGACACGTCCATAATATGGCTGTCAAACAACAAGTTATTCTGCATTTTTAACGTACCTAGCTCGTGGTCACAAACCCATACCCACAAAATATAATATACTCTACAGAGAACATCATATTACAAATTAAATTATAATAAGCAACGAATTTTCTTGAGATTTTCACCCCCTTTTACCGAATAACATACATAACATAACATCATGCCTGTAATTCCCAAAGGGCTAGGCAGAGGTGTACCTAAGTACACCCACATTTCGCCAGTTACAGGATACATTTTCTAAAAGTGGGTAAAACTTTATAATTCGCGTTGATTACATCATCCGGGAACTACATAATAAAGAAATCCCGATGTATTTTTAATTTGTGAAAAATCGGCCAAGTGCGTGTCGGATCACATATAAGGGTTCCGTAGTTGGGATGAATTTATACTAAGAACAAACTTAACATAGTAGTTGGAAAACGTGTGTAAACCGTACATTCCAACTGCAAATGTGAGTCACAATATGGAGTGATTTACCATGCTAAGACCATAGATTTATTATAGGTTTTCCTGGAATCTATAAGTAGAACTATTCTGTGTATTTTTTTCAAAATGTTAGGCTCAGCAGTTACGGAGATAGGTACGGGAATGGTAAAGAACGATGGGCAACCTACTATGGACCCCGTCCCCACTGTTTTTTTTTATCAAACAGACATATTTTTTGTGTCATATTTTTCGTAAACGACTACAAAATAACAAAGCGTTTGTTTTATGTCTTAAATATATGGGGTTTCCCGAAAAAATCATTCTTCAGTTTCATTTATCTAACGAAAATATAGATGTTTGTTTTCTATTTTCCGTCCTAACAAAAGAGATAATAATGATAATTATTGCTGACTTATATAATATGAAACATAAAACAACATAAAATCACGCCTATATTCCACGAAGGAGTAGGCAGAACTGTGTGTGTGGAACATCTACATTTCGCAATTTATGTTATATTTCGCCAAACAGAAGACGTGGATTTGAAGGAATGTAATCTATTATTCTATTAATTTTACTTACATAACATCAAACTTGTATTCCTCGAAAGGAGGGGTAGGCAGAAGCACACCTCTGTAGCTACATAGGTAGGTACTGAATACTAATTTTCTTCAAAATGAAAGAGATGAAATACAATTATAGTTAACTAATATACTCGTGATATTAAACTTAAAACATAACAGATCATTACGCCTGTAATCCTCTTAGGGATCACCCGAACTTTTCGCAAGTTAGGTATTTAATTATTCCCCCGCATAAACGTGTAATACATAACATCACACCAGTATTCCCCAGAGAGGTAGGCAGAGGTAAAAGTCCCTCTAACTGACTAAGAAAAATGATAAGTATCAAAATGTTTTGGTAAGACTTACTTACTTACCCGATACCGAAACCATTTCGTTGAAAAGTCGTTGTTTTTCCTTTATGATTGCATCTGAGTCACTTTTTATCTTATTGTTGTTTACACTGCTTTTATTCGGTTTCACCAGTGTGATGTGAAAACTTTCAAAAATAATGCGCATTATTTATAATATGAGGTTAAGACCTAGTTTCACAAAACTGTTCATAATCAAACATTAGTAAATCAGCCATTAAAATAAACATCGAAGAAGAAAATAAGAAACCTGGCGTTAGGATGTATCATTCACTCTTAGGCTGGTTTTCCACTAGAGATGTGCGAGGTAGCTGGGTGTTGCGAGGATGCGTAGCGAGGCTGTGAACGGTGTGAGTGTTTCCACCAGAAATGTGCTAGCGGTGAACGGTGTGCAAATGTGTAATGCGAGGATGCGTTGCTAAGCTCGAAACAGTGTGCAAATGTGTGGCCCGAGGATGTGTAGCGGGCTCTGATCAAATCTGTGCTGTCTTCTGCATGTCAAAAGAGCTGTAATAAATTCTGTATTTTCTGCCTCCATTTTTTCATCGCAAATTGATAAATATTTTGTGTTTTTTTCATTGATCCATGTTTTCTGTTCACTATACATCTACTTCTGATAAACATCGACTAGTGACTGATATTTTTTCGCTCGCGGCTGTCCCTAGCGCACATCCGTCGCACACATCCTTCCCTTGTTATGAACGTAGAAAAACCTCGCTCCGCCGAGCCGTTTCCACTAGAACTGCGCCAAGCGCGGCTAGGTAAATAAAGTGATTATATTGGTTCTTAACAAACGCATCCCTCGCTACGCATCCTCGCACATCCCTGGTGGAAACGCAGCCTTATGCCCGGACTCCACCAAAACGGAGACGAGACGAGAGGAGAGATGTGTTTTGAGCAACCAATAGAATTTCGTTATTCACACATCTCGTCTCCACTCAGCTTCAGTGGAGACCACTGAACGGAGATGTATCATATTTGTATGGCGCGATCGATGTGGAGATAGCTGTGCTACGCAAGCTAGCGATTGCGCGCAGCGGAGACGAGAAGAGATGTGAGTGGCGTGCAGTGAGCGGCGCCGCTATTTCCCCCCGCATCGCACAACCCGCCAGCCGCTCTAGCCAGCACACATCTCCGCTCTACCTAGCACACATCTTCGCTCTAGCCAGCACACATCTCCGCTCCAGTCTAGCCAGCACGCATCTCCGCACAGCTTCGGTGGATACACCCTAGCTGAAAAATATCTCTTCTCGTCTCCGCCTCGGATATATCTGCACATCTCCGCTTTGTTGGAGTCCGAGCCTTATATCGGTCAGTTGTCACATGTCAATGTTCACATTTTAGCTAGCCATATAGTATAGACTCGAGTTTTTTATTTCGATGATTTTGACCACCGACTAAATGTCGGTTAGTAAGTTAACGGACCTCTAGGGCAGCAATTAAATTTAACGCCTGATTAAGACAGATTTAGCGCTTGGTGAAACACTCGCTTCTCTTAAGTCCCGTTAAAATTTTAACAGAAGATTAAACTAACTAACATGGTATGGTGAAACTAGGTCATAATCAATAAATTGTGACAGTTCTTTTGACAGATAAAAGTGTTGTCATAATATGAAGAATTTGAATATAAAACTTGTGACACGACTCGCTGGCTTTATTAATAATAATAATAAATTCGGTGTAGATTTCTTAGCGTCCGTATCCTGGCTACGTTTCGGTGACCTCTTTGGGGAAACAGAAGGTTTTATTTGTGCAATTATGGACGAAGTTATTTTGACGAATAACTACCGGAGACATATTATGAAGGACGGGACGGTTGACGTGTGTCGGGCATGTCCTCCGCTAGGAGTATTAGTGTTCTGTGGGCATGTCACCGTCCGGGTGAGTCCATCAGACATATTATCTCTGGTTGTTCTCGTCTGGCTAACGGAGAGTACTTGCACAGGCATAACCAAGTGGCCAGGATTATTCACCAGCAACTTGCTTTGAAATACAAACTTGTGGACTCTGAGGTACCGTATTACAAGTATGTGCCCGACCCAGTTCTTGAAAATGACCATGTCACGTTGTACTGGGATCGGTCTATCGTCACTGACAGGACTATTGTCGCCAATAAGCCTGATATAGTGGTGATAGATCGATTAGCGCGCCGCGCAATGATTATCGATGTTACCATTCCGCATGACGAGAACCTCGTGAAAGCTGAGAAAGAGAAACAAATAAAATATCTCGACTTAGCACACGAGGTTGTTGACACGTGGAATGTGACCTCGGCTGTCATTGTGCCGATTGTTGTAACGGCCAATGGCCTGATGGCCGAAAGCCTCAACCAACATCTCTCGAGGCTGTCGTTAGGCGGTTGGATCAAGAGCCTGATCCAGAAGGCAGTACTCCTCGATACGGCTCGTATTGTGAGGAGGTTCCTGTCTCTGCAGCCCTAACCACCGGTAGCTTGGACCCTGCTCCTGATACCGGCGGACCTCTATTTTTTTATATTTTTAAATGTTTTTTTGTATATATTTTTATTAGAAATATTTAAAAATGTAAATAGTTAAGAAAGAAAATAAATAAACGAATAATAAATTCATTTATTTCAGACATAGTCCATAAAAATAAAATAAAATCATATACAACACATTACATTAAAATAATCGAGAACAAATAAAATTACACATACATTATTTATCTATATTTACGGCGTACCGTGTAATGTAGTTATGATCTTGAAATTGAGTCATCGCCACACAATTTCGTGAAAACCACCCTTTATTTAGCCCACCGAATATAACGGAACGCTCATGCTTACAATCGCGCTTAAGTACAACCTGCATAATACAGTAGACTACGAAATACCTTACAAGTTTCCACATAGGAATCCCGCGGAAACGTTCAGTTCAGCAGAGGAGGCTCTTGTGTAGTAAAAAGTCTCATATAAAATGCATGCACGGAACCTAACATACATAGTTATTAATAGTTGGGAGAGCCTCGCCTTATTAACGTGAGAACACGTTAATTTGAAAACTGACGGAGGAACTTATTGCCTTGAAAAGTTTTGTTTGAAGTTTCTTGGTGAAATTTTTGAGTGAAAGGGATTTTTAGCTTTTTTAAAAAGATTCTAGCGTATTCTTCTACGTTGTGAATATTTGATTGTTATTAATGTCGAAACTACTACAAAACATAGGTCGTGTTTCATTGAATGTCATTTCATCGTCCTTTTTGTCCGGATTGATGATTTTTTATATTTTTTTTATTATACTTTAATTATTTATCACTGCTAATTTGGAATCTTGAAAGGCTATGTATTTTAAGATACCTCTTTATGTTAACTGAAGGAAAAAGTATCACAGTTCTCACTTTATTTTTTTAAGGTTTTCTTGCACCAAACAGTTGGCACTATCATCACTCTTCTTTAAGCCAATTCGTATGTGATCTGCGTTTCCTCTTTATTTTCTTTATCCAAAATATTTCCAGCAGCCTATTCCGCTCAGGTATCAAAACGCAAATGTCATGTAAAAACAAATTTCCGAGTACTTACTGATCGGATTTCCTTTGCATCCATACATATGGTATTTGAATACGTGAGTCTGACTTGAATTATTCATTCGACTTGTATGCGGGCTCAACGGATAGTATTTGAAAAGCAATCGCGCATTATGTGAGACTTTGCAAGTGTTTGACACTTTCCGAAACAGATTTACCTACGGTATGGATTTTATAGAATTAGTTAGAGATTAGACTCATTGGTCGGGGATGAAATCTTATAATTCTTCCAGTTTGTGTGTATCAACTGTGTATTGTGAGGGTAAGGGTAGAAGTATTACCCTGTAAAATATTTTTAGTTAATAGGTTATTGAAGAAGATCTGTAATAAATATCCAGCATGTGATAATATTGCAGATGACTAAATAAAATAAACTTCTATTGTTTTATTTCGTCCTTGCGGAGTTTGAGTTTTGTAGAACACCAATGGTGTACACCAGTTGTTTCCGACAACTATTTATCGGTATTTTGGTTTAGTAACCAAAATACTGATAAATAGAAGAAGGGTCCGAAGGGTATAGTTACCCTTCTGAAAAATGACAGGTCTCTAATAGGTAACGCTTCCACCAACATGGACATATAATAAAAGCTAAGTACTCCATTTATTGAATTCGGAAACACACAGAAAAAGCTAACAAAACACCCGTCAGTACGGGGTTACGAATAAAGCACACCCTTTTTTTATTAAATCTCGCATACAGGAGCAACCATACAAGTCAGATCATACTAACATGCAAAACAACACACATAAAGTTAAAGTACCTTCACACAGATGACTTTGTTTCACACGAACAGAATATTTCTCGACGAAAGTGCGATCGGACCTTTAACCGCGCGCAGAGCGTGCGACAGCAATTTGAATACCGTAAACATCGCGCTTCAGGTCTCAACCATTCCTAAGCAGTCCACTAAAATCACCTTCCCAAACGTCAGAAGCACCATTTGAGAGTTCACAGCAATATAAACTTTAAAAGCAAAGGTGTGAAAAGGGTAAAGTGACTTTTCGCGTGGCTGATGAAATGGGGACACGCGGCCGTTACTGTATGTATGTGTGTTGAGTAAGCAGACTGCTTTTCTTTCAGGCTGAGGTTTGCTCGAGTTTTTTTTAAAGGTAAATTGACTGGTTGCAGGTGGTTGGTTGAAGGGAAACGGGTCAGCGGGTTGGCGTGTCATGTTCATGTATCACCAGGGTCGCATTTGAAGGGCTGACATATTTAGTGTTATAAGTAGGTACCTGTTTGTTTGTCGGTAAAATAAAGGAGGATTGTGATAAATTAAATCCTTAGGTGCCTACAAAAATAAAAACACATAAGTATTGAACTTCTGATCAAGTATTGCTCTTTATACAAAATCTGACTTTATTTATACCTATATAAAATTAAGAGTAACAAAAGGAAAACTTGTATCTACTGACATTTAAAAATGCTCCATCCAATTTTTTTTAAATAAAATACTTAAGGCTACCGTAGGCGGGCGCGACGCGACGGTGCGACGCGATTCCGGTGAAAAATTTCCATGAAGTTTTCATAGAAAACATTCTACTAGAGTCGCGTCGCGCTGTTCCTTCGCGCCTGTCTGCGGAAACCTTTAGCCAGCTACCTAGTCTAAAGTCTTTTTTATTTATTTTCAAGGCATAAAAGTCAACCAAGTAGAGCAAAACATTAATTAAAATATACTTCTTTGCAACTATTTGTAATTGACGATGATGGCATTTAAGACAACGTCTCAATGTCGAACAGACAAACTTAGTAAAATGCTGATAACTAAATATGAACTAAAACATAGTCTGCACTTCTGCAGTCGCCAAAACACAATTGACAAGAGTGAAGATAAGTTGAAAATGCTATTTAAAATCGTATCTTTTGTTTTAACCATCGAAAATTAAAGTTAAAGAAACCTTTCGTTTTGGTTACCAGAGTGGCATGGATTCAGTACATGATTCTGGACCCTGATGCTGATGAAATTTTTCATCGGTTATTAAAAAAAAAAAAACCTGCTGTTTCCTACAAAAGTGCAATACTGCGCGGTCAAAATGTATGAAACAGCAGGCAGATTTTTTTTATAACTGACGAAATATTTCAACGCAGGGGGGTCCAGAATCATGTACTGAATGCATGGTAACAGGGTGTGCGGCCCTGCCACCCTTTAACACCTTTTTTTGATTTTGGTAACGGGGTGGACATCCTCATGGATGTCCTTCACCATGGGGTGGGCAGAAGGTCTGTCAGACTCTTACTGACTAAAACCACCCCGGTGTTCCCTCGCACACTTGCACCGGGGGCTACGGGGCCACTTAAGCACTTTTCAACACTACTAACACCTAACCTATTTTGATATCTATTAATTGTGCGTACTATAAGTACAATTGATATAAAAATAGTTACAAACTATACATTTCTATTAAAATTTAATTTATATACGCGGTTCAATATGGAATTAAGTACTTATGTAAACCTCAATAATCTTAATTTAGCAATTTTTGACATTTTAATCGAAATAATATTAAGGATTGTTGACATGCCTTGACCTTAACAAATGTTTTTTTTTATCAGTATTATGAGTAAAATATCCTTGGCATCATTTAGATTTTAAAAATAATCTAGAGAACAACAGGTTGTTTAAGGTGAAAGCGCCAGGGTAGCCCGCGACATTCAAATTTTCTTACGTTTTTGCAATTTGCAGGTCAGTATTAAGTTGTGTGTTGATTAAAATATGATTCGCGACCGTTACAAATATGTATTTACAGAATTATAATCATTAAAGTCATCAATACAACTCTCTAAGACCAAATAATTCTATTGAATGACTATTTCATGAAATCTTAACATTTCAGGATTACACTAACTCAAGGAATTGTATTACTGATTCTAATTTTATAATTCTGTAAATACATATTATTTACGTTCGCGTATCATACTTTGATCAACATACACCCAGACACTGAGCTGCAAATAGCAAAAATCGTAAGAAAATTTGAATTTCGCGGGCTACCTTAGAGCTTCCCCCTTAACACAAGGTCGTTAGTATGACTGCACACCGGGTCTGAGAAATTTACATGAGGCAAATTCCACCGCCACCTCTTATAATGTTGAATAATGGATAAGGAGTTTTTAAGTACATAAAGCAGTGTATTAATTGGAAACAAAGTTGAAAAAAAGTTGCGCAACCTTCATGCCCGGTACATCAAAGCTCAACAAACAATGTCCCCCGCAACACAAAAAAAAGGAGAGCGGGTAAAAATGTATGGGAGCTGGTCCCACTACTGCCACAATTAAAACCACTGCAGTTTTAAGACATTACTTCTCCCCTTACTCAGGCCAAGGCGCATCAAAATCTGTCCTAGGGTTATTCAGTTCTGACAATGTTAGGTTAGTTCAAGTAGGGTTTTACGGTTGAGACACGTATAAACCTATTTAGTTTAGATTAGGTCTCAGTTGAAGAATTATAGACCCCCTTAGGTTAAAAATTAGATATTATTCATGTGAGATAAAATAAAAATGAATTAATGAATAAGAATACTTTATTTCCCATGAAAGAAAAGTCCAACATTTTGATTTATTGAAACTTCTGGGTCGATAATTATGGAGTCTCAAAACAGTGCCGGTCGAATAAAAGAAACAAAAACAAACTTAACATTTTTTTTTTGTATTTTTTTCTGTGTAGGCACAACAAAGTAAAGGACTGCGCTGACGACGAGCCAAACCAACGTCAGCGCATATTGTGAGGGAGAGGGATATCGAGGCGCGCCAATCAACGCGCAGCTCGTGTCCATGTATTTTTCAATCTTTCATTTCGTAATCTCACACTGTTTTGGTAGCTTTTTATAATTGTTTAATCTTTCTTTCAAAGAATGCACTAAAAACTGATTATTAATTAATTTAAAGAAAAATACTTTAGATACACGTAGATCGGTTCCTCTCGGATATATTTTAACGGTGACATAATAAATAGATTCAGGATTGTTTACTCTTTTAAATAATTCACACTTAGTGGCTGGTGGTACTGGGACCATTATCACCCACCATCCTTTACTGATAACAATGATAAGTAACTTTGTTTTCTATTGAAAACGAGGTAGGTGTACAGGTTGGATATTTGAGATTGGTCAGTAAGGACAGGTCCTTAACCGTTGTAACTACAGCAAAACGATCATAAGAGACTGTCTTTAACTTTTCAGTAATTGCTAAAGGCTCCTGCAAACAGGTGCGATACGCGACACAAATCGCACGCGACACAAAGGCACCTCTCGTTGCGCGACGTAGCGTTATAAAATGATATTTTAGGAGGTACCATCGCGCACATTTGCGATGAACCACTTCGACCTTGTTACCTTAATAATAAGGTCCGCGATGGTACATATAAATACAACTGCATGCACCGCAACCCTGATGACCAGACGATATTGATACTGAAGCTCCGTGTGAAATAACCTCTCGAGACATCTTCAAGTACCATTGGGAGCTCATAACTACCATTCAATAGGCATAGGGGTGATCCAACATCTATCTAGGTGTGATTCATTCATGGTTTCATCTAGTTAATTGAAGCCTTAATCAATAAACTGGGATCAAGATTGGTTGTAGGTAACTTCGTTACTTTGAAATAAAGTGTACGAGTAACATACCTCTCATGAGAACAAAGACACTTTTCTATTGTGGTATCTAATAAACTAAGCTCAATAAGTATTATGATATGTTTTTGAGATGAGTTAAATAAGTGCCACAATAAAAATATGTGTTTAATAATCAACTATTAAATTAATATTATTTAATAGTTCGCCAAATGATTACATTTTTCAAAAAAGCGTCTTTTCATTAAACATTATTAAAAATTTTATCCCGTGTAAGCGAGAGAGGTGACAAAATGTGACCATCATAAGTTATATGAAAATGAGTAAAAATGACTAAGACAGTTATTATAAAATTAAACCATTCATTAATAACGCCCGACAAATTAATGAGACAATATTTTATCAGGCGTTATAAACACAAGCAAATTTAAAAACTTAACTAAATCTATTTATTTCATTACAAAAATCAGTCTCTTTTCCCATATTATCGTTCTTTTCTTTTATTACAGCTCTTGTGCCACATAAATGCTTGATATATCATGCACAGAAACTCAGTTTTCTAGATTTACCGGTGCAATTTAAAAGGCCTGCATAAATCCTCATACCGAAATCCGTCCCTGGGTCATCATATTTCTATTAATTACCGCGACAACTGGGGCGCGTCCCATCTCGTGGCCAGGCCATCTTCTAGCGTGGTTTTCTTATACCTCTCACCTGGCTTGTGGAGGTAAGTAATTAAGGTAAGATAAGGGAATAATGAAGCGCCATGTTGTCGAAGCAAAGTATCAGCGTAATCTTTTTAATTTTTAATTTTATTTTAAAACTAGCTGTCCCTGTGATCAATACTTTGAAACAAAACCTAGTCAGACAAGATATTATATCTATGAATGAATGAATGAAAAATTCAAGTAAGTTGGATTTGAGAGGGATTCTGCTTTTCATAAGTAGGTAAGGATAAATATTTAAATGTCACTTAATTGTAAAGCAATTGATTGCTATGTATTGTTGTTGAGGCTCGTGGCTAAGTAATAACAGCCGCACGGGTCGATCGATCAAGTAAAGCTACGCTTGCCGCAGTCGGTTCGTGGATGGGCGACCATCTTTACATACCGAGTGTTATCGTATCAAATAATATATTGGTTGAAGTTTGTTTATGGTCACACTGACCTATTTATTTGTTGTTGCCATTTGACTTATTTATTGTAGCTATGTTTAAATACTAAATGTTTGAGTTTGTAAGTTTCATTAAATTATTTTGTTAGGAATATCTAAGAGATTAATTTACTTAGCCCCACTTGCATGAAAAACTTATCTCAAGAGTTAGTTGCTAACATGAGGTTAAAGTGACAGTTTGTCATACAATATTGTCAATTTAACCTCGTGTTAGAAACTAACTCTGAGTTAAGTTTTTCATGCAAGTGGGCCTTAGGTATTAATTATATTTTTGTAAAGGCATTGAAACAATATTTTGATATAAAGTATTTGTTTTGTAAAATAATAGTTCAGTTCATTTTATCTGTTGCAATATTCTTGTTAGATAAGTGGTAAGGGTAGACAACTATAATTTTGAAATGTTTTTTTTTATCCAGCTAGGGTCGCGGGATGTTCGAAAGAGTTACCGTGGCCCCGGCACAGGCAACAGAAGGAACATGGGTGGGTTTTAGTCAGTAAAAGTCTGACACGCCCTCCCGCTCCGCCCAGAGCGGGAGAAGTCATTTGATGATTTCCCATCCGCAAAAAAAAGGGTAGACAAATATAATTTTGAAATGTTTTTTATGATCGTGTAACTTTATTTTTGGTCTCTTTTCTGTACGTGTCGCTGGACTGGTAACAATATACGAGTACAAAGTTGTAAGTAATTGATTATCATTTATCGCCAACCCTTCTTCCCACACCTGCATCACGAGATTCCCCGTGAGGCGAGAGTACGGGTCGTTAGAAGCCCGAAAGTCTGACAACCAGTGAAATGAGTAAAAATGGAATATCGTATTACCCATTAACTGGGTTGTGGAGGTCAGGTAGGCAGTCGCTACATGTAAAATACTGGTATTCAGCTGCACCCAGCTAAACTGGAAGCCTACCGCAATATAGTTGGGAAAAGGCTGGCAGATGATAACTGCTATGTAAAATTGTGCAGTAATAACAGTTTTAATAACAATTCCTTATTGAATTAGCGCGAAAATACAGGCAGAAAACATAATTTAAATTAGGTCGTTTATTACCTATAACATAAACGGAATAACAAGAAGCAGACATCCAATATGAGAATGCTTTCAAGTCATATTGTGATACGGTATCGTCTTGGCATTTAATTGGGAGTGTATACCTACCCTTTTGATCTTTAAAGAGGAAGAGAAACCTTTTCCGGCACTTTAACAATAATAATTATTATCGTCTGCCCTTCGAATCATCGCTTTTACGGTTGCTAGTGATGTAGGGTGACTGTGTACAGTTCTAACAATAATCAAACAGTTTTTTTTGTTTTTTTTTTTTTTTACAAACTTGCTATTCCGTTACCTACTAGGTGATTAATATTTTTCATTTAAATAGAATAGATGAAAAAATACATGGGAAATGGCAGTTAAAACAGCTGTATGTAGATTCTGAATATCGTCACTGTCATCAGGCACAATGTAGGTAGGTATCTATCTACTAACGGCCAAACCCAATAACCTATTTTCAGTAAAAGACAGATCGCTATTGATGGTAGACAGTATAATTCTACCTGTCCTTATGTCAGGCCGGTAAGATATCTTAATCTCATATAGATTATTGGGACGTTAAAACCATAGATAGATAGGTTTTTCTATCTCCAGTATGCCAAAACTAGTGACAGATTCGGTCGTTAGGCAGGTGTAATTTTATCCTTGAATAAAATCTAACACGTGCCATGAGATTTACGATATTTACAGGAATAATTTATTTTCAAGTTAGTACCTAATTGTGTCTGTAACAACATTTTTTCGTAATTTTCCATAATAAACCTAGATCACTTTTCTTTTTTATACTGACTAATATTTTCGTATCGTATCTAATTATGAAAATGAAAGGGAAACGAGAAGGCCAATTCCCGTAATTAAAATTTTGGGAACTCAAGTTCCCAGAGCACCTGAGCGTAAACTCCCTTACAATTTTCGAGGGATTGCGACTGAAGAATGCGACCGCTCTTAAAAATACGGTCATTCACCCTCTGGTAAGTAAGTTGGCCAAAACTCAAAACCGCGCTCGTTACAGTATTCGGTTCATTTGGTATCCCTCCACTTTGGTACTCAGTTCGGCCACTCCGACGCTCCTGTTTCGTTCTCAATGACTTTAATAGATATTATGCTTCTTTCTGTTTTAGATATCATTACTGGGTTGTTTTTGGGTAGAAGTGCGCCCTTATTTTTGTAATAATTTTACGTAGGTTTACTGCTACGTTTCATGTAGGAGGTACAATCTTTTATTATCTGTGCAAACTAACACCAACGGGTAAGTTTCCATCTTCAGTCCTTCATTATACCTCTGGTAAACATCAAAATTAAGGTGCTATTCTAAAATGTACCTATAATATACAGCGGTCTAGTGGTCTAGACCACTAGACCAACGATTCCCAGGTCGAGCAAATTGTCATTGGGTTTTTCTATACGGAATTTTTCAGTAGTAGCTCGGAGTCTGGATTTGTGCCCGGTGAATGGGAATATGCTCGCCCCCTATTACATGGGACTTAAACATAAGTGGCGAAATGTGGGTGTACTATAGGTAGACCTCTGCCCAACCCTTTGGGGAAACAAAGCGTGATGTTATGTAATTTAATCAACTGGTACACCCAAAGTGAAGTTCGGTTACCTAAATAACCCTCATTTACCCATAAAGTATCAGCTATTGCTAGCTAGTGCCTCAGTTTATGCAGTTCCCTATCCGATCTTACCCCGATCTTATCGGGAAAGTTTCGATGGGATTTGGGAGGCGCTAGTTAGACCCATACACTTTGGAAGATGACCGAAAATTTATGTCCAATTTCCCCCAGTCGAATTGAAATCGAGTCTGCGTTTAATTTTGTAGATTGCATCCGTTGATTCCATCAATCAACTGAATTTGGGTCAAGTAGCTGTGTATGAAAACAGCGAAACATCTTTGGATAGTTGAAGTAGACCGTCTTCCGATTTAGTTTTAGAACCGCCTCTCACAACTGAACTAACAAATCGCAGAAATAAATCATTTCCGGCCAGTTTCTTGCCAAACAGGAGATGGTAATATTTTTAATTTCAGAATAAAATAATAGAATTTTTTTAAATTTACGACTGTACAATGTTCTTTTGGCGTGTGGAAAAAATCGGAACTAACACCGCCATCCTTTTATTTTTTAATGGGGAAGGTCGGGCAAAGCTAATTGTAGATGGCGTGATCATAGCTAGGTCTCCACAGCCTACAATAAGTTTGACATTTCGTTCAGTCATGAGTTTGCTTTTATATCGCTATTTCGTTATTTTCGGTGATTTCAATATTTTAAATCAAGTGTTTGACATGGAAAGTGTCAGAATTTAAAACCATAAATATATCCTCAAAATCACTTTCTACAAAATGTTTCTACTCTGTTTAATTTATAAAACCTCTCTACGAATAGGTTTAACCAATATCTTACCACCACCACCACCACCACCACTAGCTACCATCTTTTAATTTTAGGGTCTCTCGGCAAATGGTGGACTCCAATTTCGGAGTATTTAGTAACACAGCAACGCATCATTTTCGCAAAAATAAAATAAAACCACCTCACGCCTTGTATTATTGGCTTGTGTTGGTAACTAGTTACAACAGCGCCATTTTGACAGTTGCCTTCCCCATACAATTTCACAAAAAACGTTTACCTACAACGCCCTCCTGTCAATGTCATTCAAGCGCCAAGATTTTTGAAGCACTGTACTTATTTTGTGCATGGATTTGTGAAATAAGGGACTTTCAAATGAATTCAAATCTTCGGAGTTACTCATAACTAGGAAAACTATAACATAATTCAGTTGAACTACTTCATATCCAGAAAAGTAAAGCCCTGTAAGTTTCGATGTAACCCGTTTCGAGTTCTGATGAAAGTAAAATTTGAGTGAAAATCAGGTGAAAATTTTCCACGAATGTGATAGAACACATTCGCGGAAAAATTTCACCTGATCTCATGGTTTCGCATTGCACTCAAATCAGTTTCAAGTGCACTCAGATTCTATGTCATCGGCAAGGTTTTATGAACGTTTTACGCAAAAGGAAGAAAAAAATGACTTTTTTATTGAGAAAAACAATGAAAAATGGAATGGAATATCAAATTGGTAGGAGCTCAGAGACTCTTAGTAATAAAAATCTATAATTTGGCATGAATATTATAATTTGGCATATTAACCACGCCGACAGTGGTCAAATAAAATCTCGAAAAAGGTTGTACCTAACTATGTTTTAAAATATGACAAAACTGTTTCAGACACACTAAACTGTTTGTCAAAGATTTTTAAATTATATGTGCAACTAAAAAATATGTAGCTTATGTAGGTACTGGCATTATTTTCAAAAACCAGATTGGTAAAAAATGGTTAAAAAAATAATCTTTGGGATTTATTGCATGTCAAATTTATTATATCATTCAGCAGAAGCCTCTATTAAATATCAAAGGTTCTTTATTATCGAGTTTCTTCCTCAAAGCAATTTTGAAAAACGATAGTGACAACGGTTAATTCCTCTCCGAGCATGGAAATCTAATTAGACAGTCAAATAGTGACAGTGAACAGAAACCAGGTTTAATTAGAGTTCACATTGTCTTAAGAACACCTTTTAAGTCTGAGGAGCTCAACTTTAACCCAATATGTATCTATGTTGCGTCATTTGGTACCACTTAATATCGAGGATCCATGTAATACAGAGATTTTCAGGGCAGTCAGCCGCACTACTAGCAATTTTTTTATTAATTGCATGAGCTCTCTCTCAGGAAATTCTCGATTAGCTTGTGTTAAAATGTTAGAAGAAGAAAAGGTTTCTAGTATAATGTTATGATGTGTCATGACAGCAAGCAACCTACCGTTGAAGACACGGCTAATCTATGGTTGAATATACACATCAATAACAATCGGTCTATTCTGTAGGATCTCACCGTGATAACTTACGTGAAGTGAACTGGCATTCCACCTGATGCTAGGGATTGACACTATTGACAGTTCACTTTGTGCTCACTTCATGTGAGTTTTCACTGTAAGATTTTTACAGAATACGTCGGCTGTACACCAATATGAAGAGTACTTATAAGTTAGGTACTTTCGTTTGGACATCACTTTTTGATACTCGTAAGTAGATATCTCGCCAGTAATAATTTCTAGTAAAAGTACGTAAAAGCAAAAGTAAATAGTAACCACTCCTCAAATTATTCATAGGTATATATTTGTTGATATCAACAAGTAAATAAAATATATCAGTAAATATTTTCACTATTGGTTGGGCTTCACAGAAAAGTTAAGCCGTCTGCTTAGAAATATTCGACGGGGCGCAAGTCCTGCGGGCTAAAGGTTCAGAATCTCTGCTCCAGAAATAGGATTCATAGCTATCACTGCTAAATCCTTTTAGGCCCTGGTACACATTTACAAAACCTCAGATTCTGTACAAAATAAAACCCTAGCTATTGTGAAAAATTGTAAGGAAAGACGTAGATGTTATTGTTCAGAGTACCTAGGTACTTGTTGAAGTACTAAAAGGCTGTTTGACTGAAAGTAGGAGTTTCAATATTTTAGCCTCTCTTTCAATAGTTTCCTATTTATCTAGGCGATAGCAAGATAAGCGAAATTAAAAGAAACATACCTACGTGCCATTTCCTGGTTTCAAGCCATGGTGTCTACAACATTAGTCTTTATTTTTGTTGAGCTGAAAATTAACGACTGTTAAAGACTTTAAAATTATTAGTCATTCTTCAAAATCTTCTTTTTTATCGTCTGTTAAAAAAATACAGATTTAGTATTCGAAAAAAAAATAACTACCCACTAAATTATTATGTAACAGGGCTTATGAACTATAAGCGTCGAAAAATTGAAGATCCAGTACGAACGAATCCATCAATAGGCTAAAGACAGCCATTCAAAACTCAAAGAAGTATGTATTTTCCCGTCTTACATTAAGTATTTGCGGGTGCACACACATGCAGTTTGGCATGATTCGGCACAGCCATGCGGCAAAATCGAATAGGTACCTATATGATATTATGTTCGGGAAAAAGCCGCTTGGCTTAGCTCGACTTGTGCCTAAGCGACCCGACCTAAGGGTTGCCACACACATAAGCGAGCCGGCATTGTCGGTTCGGCAATGAGCCGACCCGAAGCAATTACTGCACTTGTTCACATCTACATAATTACATTAGATTTTACCGCCCGGCTGTGCCGATTAATGCATAGCAACCCTGATAAAGCGAGGCTAGATGCCGAACGAAATTTTCCTATCGGCACGAGCCGAATGAAAGCCGAATAAGTGTCGTAATTGCTTCGTGCTGGCTTTTTTGTTTAACAAATAGGTAGGTACTGCCGAATGAATATAGCCAGTCGAACATGAGGTACTCTTTTGATTGATGATTCTTGTACAGAGGGTAGCATAATATGTTTGAATAGAACGGATAGAACGTATTTCATTTATCCTGTTTTCTACTTTGATATAATGTTCTGACTATTTTTGCCGTGTTGGACTAGTAACGCAATTTAGTGACTTTGATAAGTGGTCGTGTGAAAATAGACGCGAGATAACTGCAAATGAAAATATAGTAGGCACTCGTGTTTTTACACGGTAAAATTAACTGTGATCGTTAAAATTCTGTCGCATTTTCATTGTAGTTTTTCAAAAAAATAAATAAATTTTCATAAATTTTTAAATCAACAATCCATTCACTATAGAAAAGCTGTCTTTGTTAATTTAAAGACTCAAAATAAAACACTTTCAGAGGATCTACTACTAGCTTTTTTAATTTTATTTTTATCGCTGAATTGGGCTGCTTTTGACCTAATTAGCTCACCGGATTTCTAATGCTTAGCCCTAAATTAATATCCCAATTCATCTCACACAGCACGTAATAGAGACCTATACGCAGCCTCCCGTTTTCTGGACCTCGAACAGAGGTAAAAATAAGGTGAAAATCCTGGACTGAGGCATAAATTCTCGTACAAACGGGTCGCGGTGCTATAAGTCCAAACTTTACACGTTGAAATTAGCTCGGACAAGTTTACCCAACAAGTTTCAACTGAGAGTGTTTTCTTCCGTTACGAATTTCAGGTGGAATTGAATTTATTTCCGAAAAAGATTGGCAGTCACAAGTGATCTTACTATGTTTTTGGTGTGATATAATTATTTTTCAGTGTGGCTGAAGCAATTGGCAATGGCAACAGACAAAACCTTTCTATGATTATTTTAATATCAACTATGAAATTAAAGTTCTTGTATCTAACTATACCGTGAATCACAGATTGAATCATTGATAGAGTCACATGACTTTGGCAAATAAATTAACAATATGTACAGTAGTGGTCATAAATGGAGTAGCAATCTCACAAAGCAATAGATTGACGCTTCGGTGTACGACCTTCTTATAATAAGTAATTTCTATACTATACACAGACACATTCACATTCTTTTGCAACGATTTGTAAATTCAACCATTATTGTATATAGCATGGTAGCTTAGCGGTTATCCTATTTTGGTAAGAGCGATAATGCGTAGCGAGCCGTGGGTTCGAATCTCACGCGCGGTTTATAGTTTTTTTTAATGTTTTAATAATTACTCGAATAATCACGTTATTGACTATAGTTCCTTGTTTGAAAAATAAATAAATTATAGACAGATGCAGACTCATTCACCGCGACTAAATAGAACGATATATAGATTGCGTAGATTGGCTAGTTGTGGTTTGTTAGAGTACCCACACCCAGCACAATATTATTATATTACTAAAACAATATTTTGAGCCTGATTGTCGTAGTTCACTGGTTACCTACTTTACTTCAACAGATTGTTCGTGATGAGAAAATAAACTGTTTTAACTAGAAGCTTTGTAATCACTTAATGAACATTTTTTTAAACCCCGTATTTCATGTCAATAACAATAATATAAAAAAATATAAAAAAATAATAATAAAAATAATGTTTGCATTATTATTCTCGTTTATTAATTTAAAGAATAATAAAAGAAGAACAGAAGGATTATTGTTGAAAAGAAAAAGAAATACTCCTTTCGAGATTGGAACCCCGACTTACCTATTGTACGTACGGTTTTCTCGCAAATGTGTTGAAAAACGTTGTATGACACAAATGCGGAAATTGGTTTTTACAAACTCGTGACTATGGTAAGCCCTCGACTTCGTCTCGGGCTTACATTCGTCTACTCGTTTGTAAAAACCAACTTACTGCACTAGTATCATAAATAACTATTACAAAATTATATCATTAAAGTCACAATAAACTCTCTAAGACCAAGTAATCCTATTGAATGACAATTTCATGAAATCTTGACATTTGAGGATTATACTGACCTATGGAGTTGTATTATTGGTTCTAATTCTAAAATAGATCAAATAAAACTTTAAAACAGGAAGCGATTTGCGGTTCTCGGTAAGGTAAAGGTGGTCAGTACTTAAGCGCACATGTTGATGAATTCGTAGTCGGCAAGGTATTTTACACCTTCTAATACTAAACAACTAGTACCTACTCCTGAAGAGTCCCGCAAGCGCTTTCTGAACACTTATGGCGACTAATCATTTTGTGCAGGTGCAGGACGTCAGCGCTACGTGGACTGGGAGAGACCTACCATTACACCGGGATAAACCTGGATAGGCGTACACCCTCCTTGAACCCTTCGCGTCCAGCGATCACGCCCGTCACATACATACGTACACAAACACTACATACACACATTTTGATACATACACATTACATTTTGTTACATTTGGATACATTTTGTTGGATACGCGACCGCTGCGCCGCAATGATGTCCCGGTGAGTTATGGCTCTCAAAACAAATTAAATTAAAAAAAGCTGGAACAATATTCATTTCAAACTCAAAACTTTTCAAACCATAATGAGTTTTTTTTTAGTTTTGATATAAAAATATTAGATATAATTATCATGTTGATTTATCTTCGTTTTGGTGAGTAAGTTTATGGAAATGTTCATCGTTAAGTTATGAGGTACTTTGGCAGGGATCGCTGACTGCGACAAAACTAGCATTCTTACTGTTTAATATCATTTTGTTTCTGAACCCATACCTACCTAGAGAGCAGAATATTCTGCCTTACAATTAATTACATGATACCTATGGAATACACGGTCGTTTTTCAACTTGAAGTTGGGCGATCTAGATATTTTTTAATTAATTTATCACGTTGCCTGGCTATTTCTTTTACAGAGAACTGAAACTGATCGTCAACGTTAGCTCCAATTTTCTGTGAAATACGCCAGTAGCACTAACGTAAATACTCACGCAGGTCAATTTTTGAAAACAAAATAGGTACTAACCTCGTTTTTGGAAACTCTGTCGCGAGACCTTCATTTATTTAGCAACTAGCTGACCCGACAGACGCAATGTTACTGCTAAGCAAACGCTGCCCTTAATCGCGCTTCGATCTAAAAAGAATCCAGGTTTAAAACGAAGGCCTTTTTCCATAATTCAAAGAACAAAACAGCTATTTAGTCCCTATCCAAATTTTAGTTCCCATATAAAAAAAAACACTCAGTTTTTCCCGAGTTTAAACATTTTCTAGGAAACTTTTAAATTTTTCTTTCCGTAAGAATCCAATTTGAACATTTTTAAAACCAAAATTAACCGCAATGGTCCGGTCGTTCTCGAGTTTCGCACTTAGCAACACATTTAGTCATTAATTTTTATTTATACAGATCAAACCTTCAAAAAAAAAAATGATACAGTAAGCTGAAACGGTAGAGAATAATATTTTTAGTCTAGCTTTGGTTTCTTATGAAAGCGGTGAACGGTCAACAATAACGGCTGTCCAAATACAGAAAGTTTTTTGACACCTTAATGTCAAAGACCTGTGTGAAAATGAAAGATTTTGTTTAGAAATCCGTTGCTTTAGCATTTTTATTAGTCGGGGATAGTAAAATATTTTAATGTTATTTGAAGTCGACTATAGCGTAAGCATCAGACACTCACAAAAAACTGGCCCTTATTCGTGTCTTTGCTGAGTGCACAGACATTACAGCCAACTATTCCTAAGACTAATACAAAGCTCAACCTCATAATTAAATTTATTTTCGTTAAATTATTTCCACTGGGGTTCACTTAAGTCAAATTTGAGTGTAAAATGAAGTTGTAATAGGGTTGCGAAACTGCTGAGCGGGGTCGAACGCTTCCAAATTCTATTATTTTCATTTACACTACGGTTCTTTTAACTGACTGTTTGCGATTTTGAGGAGACAACGGAATAATGTATTATTTTAAAATTAAGCTAAGTTTGCAGTTCTCCCTGAATTATTGAAATTTTAGACTGATCTCGCTTCCAAAAAATTTCGACTACTTTGGTATAATTTTCGACATTCGGATAGTGTTACTCTGGCACGAGTACAATGCATCGAAATCACTATTTCCATGAAGTCAACTTAGCTGTTTTAAAAAAAAAATGCACTCTCATCATAGAGGTGTTGCAACTTCTATACTAAACTCAACGGTGCGGTAACAGTTGATCAAATTGTTATTTTGCCGCTAGGGGTAGTATTGAGTTCATTAATTTATGGTGGACGGAATGACGAAAGTACTAACATAACGATAATAGTTGACTAAACTTTGTAATGCGACAAATCTTGCAAAACCTCAGTCTGTTGTTAACGTCTTTCCAACATACAAAGATCAAAGATTTCTCACTTAAAAGTAACCATAGAAGCAAAAATATGTGCTACCATAAATGTCACCACCATTTTCGCAAAGGAAACATTCAAACTACATAATAAATTATCTACTTATTAAAAATCAATAATTATAAATTACAAGTTTTTGTTTTTTATCCATTCCACTTTTTGCCGTGACCCAAAATCAGTTATGTGCAAGGTAACTATGTGACTATTTACGTAACGGATATTTGTGGCAAAAAATCTTGGTAATCTTAGAACCGAGAAAAAAGAAAAAATCCTTTTAATAAAAACTTTAGAAGTTTCTGTTGATCTCAACAATAAATCTAAGTATAATTAATTTAGGACGTCGCCTAGAGCGTGTCTGTGAGCAAAACTTTTAACACAATTAGACGTTAGGTTAGCCCGACTTTTATACCAATACGACGTTAATCGAGAATAGCTACGAATGTACTAAAAGCTAGTAATGTTCGGTTAGTAATCTATTAATGTTGCTGTTTTTTGTTGTGTTATTGTTGTTGTATCATCACATCATCATTTAATAGCTAAGGTACACTTTTTACCATGGAGGAGCTCGTGGCTAAGTAATAATAGCCGCATGTGTCGATCCATCAGGTTAAGCTACGCTTGCCGGGGTTGTCCGTGGATGGGTAACCATCTTTACATACCGAGACTCCTCCGTGCCTCGGAAAGCACGTTAAGCCGTTGGTCCCGGCTGTCATTCGTAGATCTTTGACAGTCGTTACGGGTCGTCAGAAGACCGAAAGTCTGACAACCAGTCTTACCAAGGGGTATCGTATTACCCAGTTACTGGGTTGTGGAGGTCAGATAGGCAGTCGCTCCATGTAAAATACTGGTATTCAGCTGCATCCGGTTAGACTGGAAGCCGACCCCAACATAGTTGGGAAAAGGCTAGGCTAAGGCAGATTGATATTGTACACTTTTTACCATGCTGTTTATCATTTGATGCACGTCTTGAGTTGTTGTCATGAATAATGCTCATTGAACTTATCTAACGAAAACGAAGAAAAAGTATAGATAGTGGTCATCATCAGTAGTGCGCTTCCTTCCAGTCCTGTATTGGCTGAATATAATTTAAATCTACGGACATTGAGCGATAATGTTAATCAATTTTCAAACAAATTCCTTTTCACCTCAGCACCTCAAACAAGCAGGTTTTGCTGTTGAAAGACAGTGAGCAAAATTCTATTTTGCTGCGAGCGTGAGACAAAGTAGCTTTTAATTATTTTTATTAATGGCGAAAATAGTGCTGGGTCTGCTCACAAAATTTGAAAGATTTGAACTTCACTTGGTTCTGTCACTTTCACTTCGATACGAAAAAAGCGAGAGATTCGAAGTTCGATTTTCAAACCCCATACTATACTCTACATACTCATACCCCCATACTATACTCAAATCAAATCAAAAACATTCGGATACACATATTATAACCGTAAAATTCCAAACCATCTGTTAAAGTTTTAAATGTAATTAATTAAGTATATTTTTTTCTAAATATTTTTTAACTTTTAATTTTTTGATATTGTTTGTATTGTTTTACAAATATACATGCGGTTTCATTTTTACCATGTTGTATTTTTTTACCTTTAGGTAATATGTTCTCGCTGCTGAGGTGAAAAGATGTATGTATTACACGAGACCAAAGTTATTTGCATCTCGTGTCTTTAAATTCTACGCTGCACTCAGGATTCTAACCAAAAAAAAAATATCTAAAAAAAAAAAAAACGAAAAAACCCGGAAAATTCGGAGTCCTTCGCTTACTCGGGATTCAAAATCAACACTCGCAGCAAAAACCAACTTTGCTCTCTTGTTGCGCAAATAACAATTCCCGCATAGCGAGTGCACCCGGCACCTTTTCGAATTGTGTCAATATTATCGTTCATGACTTAGGGCTCGGGAGAACAGATTGCGAATTCGCACCGCATCGCAGTTTTGTGTGGGAGCCCTCGGAAAAATAATAAGGTGCAAATAAAATTTACCTTAAGGTACTTAACATATCTGACCTGTGCAAATTCTATGAGATATCCCCAACCAGCCTGTTGGAAAGACCACTAAGGATTCTCACACGCATAATATACAAACCGGTGGATTAGATTATATTTCCCAGTTCTCACTCTCAGACATTTTAGGTTTCCTGACTACGTACGTGGCAATTTGCATAATGAGTAAGTACGTTAATCAGGCTGGAGGGATGATGCTCTGCGGCGTGGAGAGGTTGAAGTGTATGGATGGTCATGGTCATCAAATATTGAAGACTCGGTATTGACTGGATTTTACTTAGTATATTGAACGACTGCTCTTTAAGTATAGGTAAAGTATAAACAATGAGAACATGGAATAATCGTGAAAAAACAAATAAATTCATAAATAGAATTTTCTGTAAATGCATACGAGTTCAATGGGTTCAATTGAAAACAATCTATCTCAAATCTACTCATTAGTAAAAACAATTTGTGAAAACAAACAAATTAAACAAACAGAAATCCATTGAATTAACAAGCAATTTTGATAGCAATTGGCGGAGTACAGCCGTCAATCAATAGTGGCATCAATTTAATACAAATCAATGGTGATTAACGTTCATGTTTGATTGGATTTGAATGCGGATGCCAATTGACGTGCGTTAGTACAATGAATATTTACTTCATTTGAATATTCGGCCACTGCACTCGGGTTTAAGGACGTTTGGTTTGGAATTTCGGTTTTGTAGTTTGTGCCCTTTGAGGCAGATTTACACCCACATGCCCACATTTACACCACATTTTAGACCTACATGCTAGGTTTTGGAAGTCATTAGAGATACTTCCCAGACTTCTGATGTCACAGACATAACAGAGGCGTACTTTCTCACGTAAACAGGTTGGTATTTACAGACAGTACTTAATTAAGTTAGAAGACGACTATTCTCCTTTCACACAGGCAAATTTAAAATCAAATAAGCCAACGAGAATGCCTCTTTCCAAAGATTTTCCCGCCTACTGCCCAGTGAGATGAACCCCAGTTTAATACCACCAATATTTTCATTCCACCGCTAACACATCAGCCACTAAAGCCCCCCACAAGTACAGTAAAAGCAAAGTTGTCCAAACAATAAAATGATGTTCGGTCAGTCGGGACAATCCACTTCACTTGTACTTGCCACAACAAGTTGTTAACTTACCGACAAGTTGTGACTTGTTCAGAGCACAGAGGTCCCGCAGCATTGTTACTGAGAATAGAATTCGCTGCACTTGGTTATCTCTTGTGGGTTGTTCGGGTATTTAATTAAGAGTTTATGAATTGTGAGTTTGTGAGTGTGTTCTATGTGGATCGTGAAGTTGGTTCTTTTGATGACTTGTTTTTGTTGCTAAGTTGAGCTGCAACATTTGAAATTAACGAGGCTTTTTGTGACAGTCCTATTGAATTCACTGCATTTGATTATCTCTTGTGGATTGTTCGGGCATTAAATTAAGAGTAAGTATGTGACTCGTAAGTTTGTGAGTGAGTTTTAAGTGGGCTTTGGACTGTTTAATTTTGTTGCTAAGTTTAGCTGCAACTACTGGAATAAAGGAAGTTTTTTATGACAGTCGTATTGATAAAGTATTCGAAAGAAATCATTACATTCCTACAGTTGTTTAATAGAATTTGCTGCACTTTTTCTTTTTTTTTTTTTTTGTGGATGGGAAATCATCAAATGACTTCTCCCGCTCTGGGCGGAGCGGGAGGGCGTGTCAGACTTTTACTGACTAAAACCCACCCGTGTTCCTTCTGTTGCCTGTGCCGGGGCCACGGTAACTCTTTCGAACATCCCGCAACCCTAGCTGGCATCGGCCCTAGCGGACCCCGTCAGTAGTGCTGACATCTCTTTGAGGCACGCGTGGAACACGACGCGCCGTCGACTCGGGCTTGGTCCTTACCGGACGGCGAGCTACCCATTGCTCGCCGTCCGTCCGGTAAGGACCAGGAGCTAGACCACCACCTCTTGAAGCAGTATTATTTTAATGTTACTTCAGTGTGAGAAAGAGATGGAGCTATACAGGAAGTCTACCTTATGAAATAGTATTAATTGAAAATGGCTCACTAAATGCACAAAGGTACATAACAGAAATCCTTTGTCAACATGCACAACCCGCACTGACTGTAATTGGTGAAGATGCAATTTACATGGACGTTAATGCTCGGGGCCACCGTTCTGGCGACGTAGATGCTTATATATAAGAGGTCGGTATTCGTCGTTTGGATTGACCAGCGCTGAGCCCCGACCTTACCCCACCCCATTGAGCACGTCTGGGACCTCCTAAAACGGCGAGTACGATCTGTCCAACCACCTCCACAAAACATCAGAGAGCTTAAACGTGTGATCTCGTCTGAGTGGGAACACATTCCACAGGATACCATCAAAAGCCTGGTGGAAAGCATGCCAAGACGATTACAATCCATAATCGCTGCAAGGGGAAGTCATACTCGTTATAATTTTTTTTATTTTTATTGTCTTTTTTTATTAAAATACCATAAAATACTCGTAGTCTTAATTTCATTATATCCATAAAATTGTCCATTTTAACACGGCTCTCTGTTTACATTGACTAAAACACCGATTCCAGGATTTAAGTGTTAAAAACTATATTTTCATTGATAATAAGAAATTTTCAAACATCTAAGCTTATGACATACTAAAAATATTAATATTATCCATAGAAAAGCCAACAACTGTAAGGTGCCCGTTTTTTTTTGCAAATGAGTGTATTTATTATCAGGACAATCCCAGAGCTCGGAAGATGGTCAAGATCCCTACCAGCACTTACTGGAATTCTTCCTTCCTCCGAGCACGTTTGCTTTTGCGAATCTCCACTCAAGCCGGCCAATAAAGGCAAGAATGAGGTGGGAGCTCTATTCCTCGTCAGTGTTCACTCCAGCTGGTCAATAAAGGCAAGCCAGAGATGAGGAACAATACTTCTCCCGGGAGATAGGGTTCGTGGGGTCGCTACTGCCCAACAGCTCGCCACATGCTGCCCTGCGGGTTTCTGTATCTCTCTTGGTTTGGCTCCTCATCCTAAACCTGTTCCGGCAAAGTAAACTCTACCGGCACCGACCTAGGGTTCAGAGCACGCATGCCCCACCACGATGTCAACGTAGAGATACGGCGGTTTATTGAAGGCTCATTATTGACTAGGAGAAGTTATTTAAGTTACCAATAACTTTGAAGATGCTCTTTTATTTAATTACGCTTTCACATGAAGGTATATAGGTACTTATAAATTTGATTCAATTACAAGGCATGAATTGAATTGCTTAGAAATGTTCGCTACAGATTACAGTAGATATAAAACTTTTGGAAAATAGCGCTAGTAAAACTAAAAAAGACAAAATAAACCCCATAGACAAAAATGCAAAGAATAAGCACTTACTTAAATTACTACATTAATTTAATTTGCGCTGTGTTAATTAAAATATTTGCATACCTGTAGTATACTTTTTAGAACGTACACGGTAAAAATCTGTTCGCTGAATCCCGTGAGTTATACGATGAACAAGAGAAAATGAAGTAAGTTGTGTTATAAAATACGTTTTTGCGAGCGTTTAAAACTTTTATACTTGTTAACATAATGTACAAAGGAATTGGAGCTTTATTAAAGAGAAAATCTCGACCCGGTTAACATTTAAGAATATCTATAAAAGATGAATTAATTGTGTCTGCATAAAAATAACCCCAGTTGACATTTGGAATGAACAACATAAAAAACTAGTTTGAATATTCGTTGAGCATGTTCGTTTTAATTTAATCCGTTTTAAATATACTTCAGTATGAGCGCAAAAGCTAATAAATGATTCTAAACAATAGTTACTTAGTCATCTTTAAAAGCTATCAAGTCCTAAAAACTAAATGGTACTCACAGTTCCAGAAGCGACACTGTAAAGTTGTCTAACGCCATTAAGTGATCATAAGAAATAAATGTCACGTAGAAAATCTGACGCCACAAATAATAGGAAAGGATCTTGTCAAGATGACGAAAACGCGGGAAAGGCGGGGACTACATCCCACGTCCAACTAAGACAAATGAATGGATATTTCCAAAATGAATGGTACTTAACACAAATCCCTTATTACAGGGCACTAAAGCTTAATTTTGGATGAAGAAACCATTTCGCTGGGCTGTAAGCAATTGAGGATCATAGAAACCAATTTGAAAGAGATTAATAAAACAAACGACAGCCTTAAAACAAATTATATTCTAATACGTAATACTCATAACGGTGATATTAAAACTTAGGAATGGGAACATAAATCAGTTCTTCGTAGGGTACCGCAAGGAAGAACTTTTCTACAGTCCTGATTGCTAGTTCTACTGCATAGTCTACGATGGGTTTCCCGAATTCTTCTGCTACCAGCTTCCAATTCGCATTAATGAAGTCAAGGACTGTATCACCTGAAACGATCAAAGCATGTTAATTATTGATTTTA